>CM076573.1:61701410-62301410 GCA_034641835.2 Pinus albicaulis | reverse complement strand
CTACAGGTCAGTCACTACAAATCTTTCCTCCACCTCTTCTTTACTTGGCTATTTCTCCAAGACAATCCCAGAGATAACACAATGGCCTGATATCCAAGTACTGAAATTATCCACTTTTAACACATTCTAAGGAAACAAAGGCAACAATCCAACAACGAGGCAGCATGTCAAGATCGACTGTGGCTCATCATATCTTCCTACCATCTTCACACAACACATCAAAGTAACATTTAAAATAATACCTGGCCCAAGACAATGTGATGAGGAATGCCAAGATGTCAGAGTACTCTGGAATCAATTAAATCATTTCCAAATAACACAGTTGAAAGAAAACATTTAAATAAAGATTTTTCAGCCAGAGAAGGTTACTGGTATACAATAAGTCCTAACACTGTTTAAACTGTTCTTTATAGAAGAATATGAAACATAATGAAAACATAAAATAAATAACAAGTTACAATGAGAATAACATCACCGTCAATATAGACCAGGATCCCATAAATCAGCTTGTATTGATGCTTCAAACCAGTTACAATCTTCAAGTCTAGTGTGTTAATTCATCTCTATTCACAACCTAACTTATCTGTTACAAGCAGAGCTCCAAGAGCCAGTGAATCACTATTTACAATCAGGAGTCTTCGGCTCAGTTACATCACAATGCTTCAACAATTACATCAACAACCAACCTCTCACTCATCTTCTACTGAAGTATTTATAGAAAGACGAGGAGGTGAGACCTGATTAAATATATCAAATACAATTAATATAGAGTTAATGTCTTTTTGGCCTTTGGGAGGCTCAATCAAGAAACTGTACAGGTGTTTCACTATATTAATTGATTTACACTCATGTTTTAAGCTCGGTGGGAGCTTTTGTTGACCTTTGAGGCTCTGCGTGATGCTAGGGTTACTCTGCAGATATTCTTTCATTAAATTCCTGGCAGAAGTAACTCTTCGGCTACGTCGAGGCAAAATATCTGATTCTGCTCAATAAATTCTGTTCCTGATTGCATACTTTGAGGTACAAGTGGCGCTTTAGTCACTGGGAGGAATCAATTCGCCTCCATTTGTGGCGGTGGAGGGTTTTATTGATAAAAAACTTTAGGTTTTTCTTTAAAATGTGTTTTAGAGTGGGGATTAGGCTTTTGATAACAGTCTTAGCTATAATCCCCGCTGATATGTCCATTAATTCTCTGTTCTGGTTCATCCTGGTCTTTGACACTGATAATATTCAACTATGCATGTTTCATGGTTTTTCTTGCTGTCGTGTGGGGCTGTGCAAAGTTTGTAAGGCATCAATGCCTGAGAAAACATTGACGAAACATGTATTTTAACCCTGCTGATTATTTCTCTGATGTATTCGAAGGCCGGAGGATCGTCATCCTTGGCCTACGAAAATTCTTCATTTAAGCGGAAAAACATTAAACTCTGCAAAAATAAACAAATGTTACAAAATCCTGCGTTTATAGGTCAATCTGCATCGGAGGATGTGCGGAAGAAGCAGGGCCATTGGATGGCATCATCCAACGGTAGGGATTCAATCTCAGAATGGTCGAAAAAGCATGGGGGAAGGAGGATTAGATCAGAGCCGTTGATCGCGCATAATCAACGGTCGGGAGCGGGCAATGGAAAGTCAGTGGTGGGGAATCGTTTGACTGGGCAACGGAATCAGGCGACGCAATATGGGCCATCGATCTACAGATCAGATCGACGGTGGGGATTAATTTGCTGCTATACGAGGGCCTTTTTATCGCGCGGGCACTTTGGTTAAACATCGGACACTTTCGGCGATCAACAACCGTTGGATGAGTGGGCCCAGATCGAACGACAGAGATCGATTTCGCTGGGCATCCTGGTCCGGACTATAACGCGCGATGTACAACGGTTGCGCGGAGGTTTTCAAATCATGCAAGGGACATGCGTCACACAGCATATGGAATCGCTGGCCAATGGAAGAAAACGGCTTTTGGCCAGAAGGCGGTGCGAAATATACCACGCAGTTTAGGAAAACAGCGCACAGTTGGGGGGGGGGGGGGGGGGGTCCACAGGGAGGCGCGTTCCGCACCATCCAATCTGCGGGCAGATCGATGGTTGAGATCGCTCCATAATTCATATGGGCGGAGGACTTTGGAAATGGATTTAAAACCCAAAAATACGAATTTTCAAAGGTTTTCAATGTTTTGGGCGGAGAAATATTGTTGAAAAGGATAAGCGCCCGCGAGTTTTAGCAGTCGGTTTTGGCGTCCGAGCGTATGGACGAAAAAAGGGTTAGAGGCTCAGCCCGAGGGGGCTTAAGCCCAGATCATAGAAAACATGTATTTTTCATGGCTTTTTAATGGTTTTTCAAAAGAAATGAAGGTTCCGATAAGGTTAAAAAATGAGTTTTTAACCTTATAAAATGGATTTTGATGAGGGGAAATAGCATAAATGTGGAAATGAGGGATTTTCATGGGGAATGGAGGAATAGATGAGGAGGTTAGTTTTGAGGAGAAGGAAAGGGAAAAATGGGTCTGCAATAGTATTTGAATTTGGATTTTTTGTAGGATTTCAGAGGCTTTTAGGATGAAAACAACAGTATGGGATCTGGACAGAGGCATGAGGCCTTCAAGAGTCTTCAAGAGCCAACAATTTTTTGATAGGGAAAAATTGTTCCTTGAAGGCTCAAAAAAAAATTTAGCCACCTTTGGTATAATTAAATTTTACAGGTGGCTAACAGCCGCTATCTTATTACAAAAAAATATAGAAGGACAAGAGCAGCTAGTTGCATTTTTCAGCAAGGCATTAAGAGATGCAACTCTGAAATATAATATCATGGAAAAAAAGGCCTATGCTTTAGTCAAAGCCTTGAAGGATTTCATAGTTTATATATTACACTCTCACATTATTTCATTTGTGCCTCATGTAGTGGTAAAATAAATTTTGTCACAAGACCCTGATGGCAAAGGAGGAAAGTGGATTGTTGTGATATTGGAATATGATTTAGAGATTAAACCCACCAAACTCATCAAATGTCAAGACCTAGCAAAAATAATGGCTGACTCCAAATTTCAAGAACTTGATATAAACATGTTAGATGCATTAGATGAACAAGAAGAGTTGGAAACTCCTCTTATTGAAGATCATTTTCTAAATTTATCTTGGTATGCTGATATTTCGTATGTGCTTCTTAATATCAATACCCCTCCTGGTTTGTCTAAAACAAAGGAAAGATTTTTAAATTTGAAAGATGTTAACTACTACATTTTAGATAAATGTTTATATTGGAAAAATGATAGTGGATTATTTCTTAAATGTTTTCCTGAGAATGATGTAGACCAGATCAAGCACAAGTTTCATGAAGGAGAATGTGGAGGCCACCTCTATTGGAAAACCACTACTAATAAAATCCTTAGAGCTGGTTATTACTGGCCCACCCTCTTTCAAGATGTCCACAAAATGATAGTTTCTTGCCACAAATTCCAAATATTTGAAGGCAAGAGAAAACTGCTTCCCTTACCCTTGCAACCAATCACTGTTGAAGCTTCTTTTCAACAATGGGGCCTAGAATTCATTAGGGAAATCCATCCTACCTCGTTTTCCCAACATAGATGGATACTCACAACCACTAATTATTTCACCAAATTTATAGAAGCCATCCCTTCTAGGAATTCCACAGACTCAATTATCATAAAATTCCTTGAAGACCATATCCTGTCTAGATTTTGTTGTCCTAGGAAAATTATCACTGACAATGTTGATGCATTTGGTTCTAAAAAGATGGTTGATTTCTATCACAGATATCAGATTGTGCTTGGTCATTCCACAACTTATTAGCCTCAAGGTAATGGGTTGGCAGAGTCTTCCAATAAGAGCTTGATAAACATAATAAAGAAGCCGATGGAAGAAAATCAGAGGTCATGGAACATCAAGTTGGTACATGCTTTATGGGTAGATAGATTGACAACAAAGAAATCAATTGGGATGTCTCCCTATCAGCTGGTTTATGGAGCAGATGTATTTTTTCCTACCAGTTTAGGAGTGCCAGTGATGAAGTTGGTCCAAGAAATACAATCGGAGGAAGATAGCATGATGTGAAGGATAAATCAGACCATACATCTTCAGCAAACCAGGGAAGAAGTTTATAATAGAGCACAGAAAGTACAAGAGAATATCAAAAAGCTGTTTGATAAGAGGACAAAGGCAAGTGATTTAAAAATTGGTGACAAAGTACTCAAATGGGATTCCAGGAGAGAAGATAAGGGAAAACATGGCAAGTTTGACAATTTATGGCAAGGCCCTTACATCATTCAATCTGCCATTGGTCATAACGCATTTTTTCTACAAGATATGGATGGTACAGACCTGTTTGGGGGTCCTGTCAATGGCAGGATGCTCAAGCATTATTTCTATTGAAATCTCAGTTTAAAGCTTTCATTCTTCATTGTAAATATCATTGCTTTACTTTTTTTTGAAAAAAGAAAAATACAAAAAACAATAGAAAAGGAAAAGAGGGCAGATAGAAAACAAGAAAGGTACAGCCCCATACCAAAAAGAAAGAAAGCACTGCTATTTAGTCATACAGCCTAATCATGACTAAATATAATTTCAATTTACTGCCAATAGGTTAGTGAAGAATTTTTTCCAAACTGTTTAATCTTGGCTTATCAGTAGATTAGATTAGGATAGAAAATAATGGTTCTAAGAAGCTCAAAACCTGAGCCAAAGAAAGGAAAAAGAATGTTTAGAACACGCTGAAAACGTGAACCAGGTAAGGAAGAAGAAGACAGCTCTTAAAAGATCAAAACCAGAGCTGAAAGAAAGAAAGAAGGATGCTTGTAATTTTCAGATCTTAAGCCTTCACATTTTTGTTTTAATTTTCTGCAAATAAGTCTATGTGCAGCCTGTTTCTTATGCCATGGACACTACAACAAATCAGACATCTTAATCCTGGTTTGGCTGTGTTTTCAATTTCTGTTTTAGAATGTAGAGAATGAAATCTATCAAACAGATTAATCTTGACGAATAGTAGTTAGGTAGAGAAGCTTTTGAGTTCAACTGTTTAAACTGAACTCATGGAAGTTATAAGGGTAGATTTATATTAGTTTCCTGCTTTCAATAAAATAATAAAATGTTGATGTCAAAATTTTTTCAAGTCCAAGTGCACCTTATGAAGAAAAAATGTTAGGAAAGTAGGCTGTGTAGGTAGTTGTTTGGGAGAAATTGATTTGTTATGATGTAATGTTGATCATCTTTTCAAGTACCATGATCAAAGAAGAAAGAGGATTTTCAAAGTACAGGACATTGATCTACATTTCAGAGATAAATTTCTGAGGTTCTTAACACCTCCAAGGAGCTGCCATCCCCAAGTGGAGCCACTGTTAGCCATCCATAATTTTGACATATTCAAATGATGGCTAAAACAAGTCTTTTAGCCTTCAAGAAACAAATTACAAGCAATATGTGAGTTCTTGAAGTCTTGCTATGTCCCTTATCCTTAAAAAGGTCCACCCCTTTGATATTTTCACTCAAAATTCTCGAAGAAGCCCTGATTTTTGAAGAAAGACTATTTCAGACTCATTTTCCATTATTTTCCTTCTGAAAATTCATCATTTATCCCTCATTTCATCAAAAATCCCCTTTAAAATTGATGAAATCCCTTTATTCTGGTTTAAAACCCCTTTTGTATCCTATCGAAACCTCTAAAAACCCTTCAAAAACCTTCATTTTCAGCCTAAAACCTTCATTTTAGTATTTAGGCGTTAAGCACCTTTCAGCTTAAGCCCTAGCCCCTTTTCCGTATTATGACCCAGTCGTTGTGACCGAGCGCTAAGCCCATCGACAATCAGGGCTTCACTCTTCCCTATTCCCACTTCCCATTTTTCCTTTTCCACCAATGGTCGATTCCCTAATTTAGTCTTCACCATTGATCTCTTCTGATCTAATGGCCATCGCGCATTTACCTTTTTTCCCTATCCTTCCACCTTTTGCCGATAGGTGTTCTCCAATCCAATCCTAACCATTGAATCCACAAGAATCCAATAGTCATCGTCTTGCCGCCCCCACCATCCATCGGCACTTCGCATCGCACTTCCCAAATTCCTCATTCCCCAACCCTTTTCACTGCTGATATGCACTCCGCTGATTAAATCTTGGTCGTTGATCCTCCAACGATCCAACGGCCAGCGGGGTCCCTCCCTGTTCTCCCCCTTCATCTACCATCTTCCCCCGGAACAGATCTAAACCGTTGATCCTCACGATCCAATGACTCCCGTTCAAACTTACCTTTCAACCTTGCCCTTAACCATCCCGCTACTCGACAAAAGAAGTGACGTCACCACCGGTACCGACCGACCGTGCAGCTCCATCTGTCGCCTTCACTCTACACCATAGATCTAGAACCCCTAGATCGGATGGCTCATAACCCGTTTCACGCCCAAAATGCCAAAAGACCCAAACACGTTATTTGCATGCGAAATAGGTGGTTTCGTGGGGAACGCGTGTCGGCACCTAAGTCGTATCGCATTCATTTAGCCCATTACAACTTACCGCCCATGCCCCGCACGAATATCACCTCCGGTATTCCTCAAACCGCTTATCGCCTTTTGCGCCCTTATTCAAATCAAACCCTGTTTCGCCTCTGCCATGGTTTACCCTCCATCACTGCATTCACACTTCCTCTGCAAAGCTCCTTTGCCCTCGCCCGAGCCTTCTAAAGTAGTTTAAGCCCCCGTGCAGGTTTTATTTAACAGGTTTTAGTGTTGTTTGTAGGTTTAATGGCGGTTCTAAAACAAATAGTCGTCCCACAACAAATCTAGTTGCATAGACCGAGGATGACGATCCTATGTAGCCAAATTCAATGCAGAAAGGAACATAAAGGGCCATATAGTCAAGTTTTAACCAATGCGTCATGGGCATTGGTGACACAGTGAGCCCTCCAGCGCAAGCCACCTGTACACAACAATCAGATGAAGACCAAACAATGAAGATCAGAAAGGAGATTAAAGATAAAGGATTTAACCAATAAGTTGAAGATTAAGAGCCTTAATCCACAGTTTCAAAGGATAAAACATGAAGAAAAATAAATAAAATATAAATCAGTCAGCCAATAAAAATCACTAGACAGAAGGTCTCGTGCACATCAGAGCAAAGAAATTAATTCAGTAAGAATGTCTGACTGCCACCATGATCTGCATTTTACCTACCAAGGACAAAACTAGCAGTTACTATAAATAGAGACATTTGAACTGTCAGAGTAGTTATTTTGAAAGTATGGGAAAGCCTCAAATCCCACTCTTTCACTTAACTTTTTCCAGAAGCCTAAACAGAAACTACTGCAGTCAGAAGACATCTCCAAAAGAACACACGTTGGAGTTATTACTAGCATGCCAGATATTCCTGAAACATAGAAAAAACTACTAAAATGGTCCAAGCAGTTAATTTGATATTTATTAGACAGAGTGGAGCATTCAAAAGGACCCCTAATCTCTCTTAATTGATCCATTGAGACCATTTACTCCACTTCTCTTCCTCATTCTCCTATAAGTACTCACTGAAAACTCATTGTAAAGGGTTGGAAAATTGTTAATTGTTGAACTGTTATTGAGTAAGAGTTGTTGAGTAGTTGTAATATAGTAGGCCAAGAAGATAAGTATTAGAATGTAAAAGCTATTGGACTCAAAGTATGTAACTGGTCTTGGACATCAAATAGACAAGCAGATTCACTAAATCCTGATCTAAATCATTGGTGATGTTTTTCCTTATTATCGTTGTTGCTTCTTATGTTTTTCACTTTGTTCATATTCTCTGATAAAGAGAAAGAAATATAGATTAGGATTTACTTCTAAAGTACCCTAATTCTGATTGATAAGCTTTATCTTTATGTTTTCTTCTAAATGTGTGTTTGAGAATGAATCAATAGAGTATAACTAGTCAAGGAATGTTGGTGAGCCCATGTCTTGCAGTGTAGAACTTGAGATTCTGTTCGTGAATGTTCTTGAAAGGTTTGCTAAGTAGAGTTAGGAACTAGGGAAGTCTATGGTTAACCCTGTCCTCTATTTTTTCCTCCAACAGTTGCTTTGAAAAGATCCCTTGAGTGTATGCCGAAAGCAGGATAGGTTCAAAGTCCTTACTTGATCTTAGGCTACTCTCTATGTTTATCTTAAATGTTTTTCTACTTTCTGAAGGTAGTCAAGAGGATTACTGAATTTTTTTTCTGATGAGCTGACTTTAGTAGGAGTATTGACCAAAGAATTCTATGGTTTTCGTTGTCCTTTGGCTTGCTTTAAAATAGTCACTTTGAAATGCTTTTCCTTGTTTAGTGAAGTTAATAGATTCTTAATTGGTTATTAGCTTTACTTCCTTCACATCACTTCTTAATGTTTCATACCACAAACTCAACTTAAAGAGATCTTTTGATATAGATGACTTGCCCTATGGTAACCCTTTAATAGTTGTTGTGCAAGTAAACCCTTTTATGACTCCATAGCCCAATGGATTAGCATTGTTTCTTGACCTATCATCCCATGCTGAAACATCCTTCTACTTATTTCCTCCTTCAGTCCACATGACCTTCTCAATTAATGATCCCCAACCAAAAACAAACAAATCCCTTGTGCTTCATAACTAGCCTAATATCATATCATAAGCTTTAAAAGCATATCATTCTAACACACATATATAGAGATCCCTCTCTGAATCCAGGAGGGCTAGATCCTAGGATTCCAAAGTTGTTCTGATGTTGCCTTGTCATTTGGTATGCCAATCCGCCAAATCACAGGACCCCAACAACAGGTAAAATATTTCATGATGACCTTCATCAAGGGTGTTAGCCATCAATAAAATTTTGTCATAACTGATGATGGCTAAAACTGGTCTTTAATCTTCAAGAAACAAGTTTTAAAGTAAAAATTGTGAGTTCTTTAAGCCTTTTTGTCCCTTGTCCAAAATATTCATTCTGCCCCACTGATATTTTCACTTCAAAAACCTTCAGAGTAACCCTGCTATTATAAAAAAGACTTTTTTTCGACCACTTCCCCCTATTTTCACCTTCATAAATCCTTCTGCAAAAAAACCCCCATTTTCCTCATTTTACCCTTTATTTTCTTCAAAAATCCCCTTTAAACCTATATAAACCCCTTTGTTATGGTTTAAAATATCCTTTTTACCTTATCAGAACCTTTGAAAAAAGTCAAAAAACCCACTTTTTGGCTTGTTTTCGACCTTTTTTATATATGGGTTTTAAGCCCCCTTCCTTTTTTCCACCATGTGATCCGGCTCCGCCACCAAAGCGCTAAGCCCATCAGCATTTTGGCCTTTTTCCTTTTCCCGCGACCTTTTTCTTTTGTAAAATGTTTTCAGCCGATGCGAAGCCCCGATCGCTTCGGCCATCGCATATCGACATTCCCCATTCCTCTTGTTCCTAGACCCCTACTCCGCCGATATGACGATCTGCCGATAAAATCTAGACCGTCGATCTTCCTCAGATCTGACAGCTACTGCTTCATCGCATCGGCTCATTCCCCTTTTCCCTTCCACTTTTTGTTTCCTGCCAATCAAATCTGGACCGTTGATCTTCCTCAAATCTGACAGTCCACGTTGCATCGCACTTCAACGTTTTTCTCGGAAACCCTTTTCGTTCTTTGCCGATGGCCCCCTGCTAATAAGATCTATGCCATCGATCTCGATCTTGATCGGATGGCCCTCCACCCATCACAGTTCAGCGCATCGATGTTCGCAAATCCTCTTTCCCCTTACCTTTTTTTCTTACGATGGACCGATCTCCCGAGGGCTTAAATCCCCAGCCCCTTTTTCCTTGGCTCCTGGTCCCTTACTCCTCCCTGAGACCATGCCCCAGCACTTACCTTTAAGCCCCCATCAGCATTGGAAAATCATATTTTTTCTTTGTTTCCCTTTCTTTTTTCCTCTACCGATGAATCAACTCCTGATAGAATTTTCACTGTTGATCTACCAAGATCAACGGCTGTCATCACTCTGCCTCACTGCCCCTTTGCCCCATTCCATTGTTTCCTCAGGAAAATCCCACCATTGATATTATTGATCCAATGGCTACGTGCTCCCCGTCTATCCCCTTTCCCTTTGCTCTTCCAACGCATCTCGAATGTCGAAACACCCAATCTAATGGTCATTATCGCTTCACCCTTCGTCTTGTTTTATAAACATACCCACGCTACCAAAAAAAATGCTTATGTTAGCTTGGGCCTACCACCCACTATGAAAAACATCTCCCAATCGCTGCTTGCCACCTGGCTTCCACTAGCCCTTTCCCACCAATCAACTTCATTCCTTCGCGCTCCCTCTCCGTCGTCGATCTGCATCCCCGCAGATCGGACGGCTGATGCATTCCGATCACCGAAATATCCCCGACGTGCCATTTGGATGCGAAATTGGTGGTATTGGGAAGACACATGTCGCTCGACGGATGATATCGCATTCGTTCAAGCATAAACCACAAACCACTCATTTCGTGCGCGAAAACCGCCAGTGGTATTTGCAAAACCACTTTTCCATTTTGCGTCGAAATAAAAATTTTAACCTGTTTTCTTCATATTTTCACCTCCCTCCATGCATTTCTCCTTCTACCTCACTACTCCTTCTGCCTCCTTTAAGCCTCTGTTATCAGTCTACCCATCCCTCGCAGGTTTTATATAATGGTTTTTTGTTTGGTTGCAGGTGTAATGGCAGTCAAAGTTAAAAGGTCCTCCACAGCCAGACCAGTGGCAAAAACCCCCCAGGATGACGATCCTTGGGGTTTCAAGTGAAAAAATGAGGTTTACGTGGCTTTTAGGTGTTTTATCAGTGCTCCATTCAAGCTGGTAAAACACATAAAATCCCTCAGCACGCTGAAGACACCTGTCCACAACAAAAAAGGAAAAAGACAGTTAAGATTAAGAGATAAAGGGTTAAAGGCTTGAACCAAGAAAATTATAGATAAAGCGTAGTGTAAAGGAAAATTTATTAAAGAAAATACAGTCAGCAGAAAAGGAAAAAAGCCCGAAGATGATCAGAATAAGCCTCCTGCACACGCAGAAGCAGAAAAATCAGTGAAGTTTTAAGACCAAAAATGAAGACCGAAAGATTAAAGGCTTAAATGAAGATTAAAGATAAAACACGATTAAAGATAGAGAATTAAAGGTTTAAAGCAATCAGATAAAGAGAAAAAGTCAGCAAAGGTGATTTATAAAGACTTAAGGAAAAATCAAAACCTTAAAGCAGATTAATTAAAGGCGAATCAAGGCTAAAAGGCCTTAAATACAATTTAATGATGAAATAAAGGCAAATTAGGCTTAAATATAGCCTCGAATACATCAAAAGGAGCAGTTATTCCCTTAAATATATCAGACTACGACCTATAGCCTACCTTTTCTCTCAAAGGGCAAATTGGCAATTATTGCACTAAAGAGGATATTTAAACTGTCAGGACAGTTATTGTAAAAGATAAAGCCTTAAATTCAATCTTTTCCACTTATCTTTATCTTAGAGAGTAAAGACAGAGTTATTAAAACAGAGAGGTATCTATAGATGTTCCTACCTTATGCCTTGCATGGTTATCAAGGTCAGGAACATATTTACTTTGTCATAAATGACATTTGAACCCTAAAACATAGTTCCACCTCCTCATTTGTAGTATATGTTACACCATTTTTTGGTCATCTAACCTATTACCATTAGATGGACCCAAGTACACCATGTAAGACCGATTTTACCCTAAGTAAAATTTCTTTCACTATGTGAAATAACTTAGTAAAACACCTTTATTAAGTTGTTTATGGTCTAAACAGGAAACCCCAAAAGGAAATAATAAACAAATCTATATTTGTTTATATTTCCCCAAGGAATAATTAGTTAAATATCAATTTAATTATTATTCCTGGTCATATTTAACCCAAAACAAGGAAATCAATTAAATAAATCCTTATTTATTTGATTATTTCCTAGGAATAAGTTATTTAATCCTTATTTAAACAATATTCCTAGTTAAATTTGACTAAATCATTTATAATAATTAAATAAATCATTATTTATTTAATTATATTTCCACCATTTCCTTAAAATAATAAATAAATCATTTATTTATTTATTATTTATAAATAAAGGATTTAACCCAAGTCAAAAATCATTTTCCCTCCAACAAATATAATAAAATATTCCTAAAAGGTGGTTCTAGAATTTGGTTAATAATATTTTATTCATGCACCAAGTTCTAGGCCGCCCTAATATTTTGTTATAAATATAAGGGTTTTTCCATTCATTGGTCACCTTTAATTTGCAATAGATCACTCTAGATTTATACTCTTGGTCTGACTTTGAGCCATTATCATTGTCACATTCTCTATTGTTTGCTTTGTGAGCTCTCTTTGAGTTCTATGTTTGTCTGGGTTTTCTACACCAACAAGAGAGAGAAATTTTAGATCTGAAATGCTGAGGACTTTCAAGAACCCATCCCATTGAGGAGAATTGGAAACACCTTTCTTGTTTTCCTCTCAGGTGCCCTTTAATATAAAAAATTATTTCAAAAATATTGTTCTTGTCTTGTCTATTGGATGCATGGAGCAAAACTTCATTTTTACTGCTTAATGTCTTTTTATGCATAGATCTGGATTTGTGCAGCTTTGTCTTGATCAACTAACTACAGATTTGAAGATATTGGCAGCCATAATTGATGTTAGGGCTATTTTTTATGCGTAGCTAAAGTGGTCTTTTTCCAACAAAAGATTCATACTAACAATTGGCGACTCCACACGGGTTTTCTTTTGCGACTGCTGTCGTTTTATATATTCCTGCATATCCAGCTATTTCAGACCCTAGGGTTTCTCTTCAGTTTTTGTTTTCCTATTTTTATGGTGTTTTTCACCTCTAAAACCCTCAAACATTAAAATTTTTAACTTTTGTGTGTTTCTGGCCCTATTGTGCAGGTGACAGACATCAGCCGTAGCTGAGACAACAATTTTTTCTAAAATCTGCCGCCGAGAGACCCGGATCTCTAGGTCGCACTTACTGGCCCAAAACCTGCGACCTGGCCTGGAGGACACACTTTTCTGCCCCAAAACTGCGACCTGGACTGAAAACAGGTCAGAACCTGCAACTTGCAATTTTTTCTGCACTTTCCCAGCAATTTTTCTGGGTTTGGATGAAGCTTCTGTCAGGGTTTTCCAGCCTCTGTCTCCGCTTGTTTAGCACTGTTTCTGATTTTTTTTACTCAACTAAGTGGGAATCTCGCCCCTTAGGGCTTTATTGCCCTCCACTTTTTGTGGAAGAGTTTTAGCTGTTTCAGACGTCGAAATTTTTAGAGTTTCAGCTTTCTTCTTTTAAGATCTGATACCTCATTTTCAGATCCCTTTTAGATCAGCTCTTCTCCCTTTCAAATCACCTCATATAGTTTTGTTTGGGTTTGCCTCTAGGGCCACCTCCTTGTCCCTTCTACCTTTAGCTGATTTCCTCCTTTGTTGCAGCAACCTTTCCTCTGACTTTTTGCTATTTTCTGCACCTCTTTTCAGCAGATTTCTCCTTTAGATCCCTGTCCCTCTCGAACTTAGATCTATTGGCCTCTTTTTAGTGTGTTTTGATTAGATTTTTTCCCTCTTTTAAACTAGTTTTGAGAGACCCGCCTTCTTGGGTTAGATCGATGCATTGTTAGCTGTTAATTTTCTGTTATTTCAGCCTTATTTACTGTTCTCTGCAGATTTATTTTCAGTTATGAAGTACACTTTTTCTTTTACTCTCAAAACGTCTGGGTTTAAAAATTAAAATTAACACATGCCACACACTAACCCTAAGTGAAGAAGAGCCTGGTTAACACCGCCAAACAAAGACTTTAAAATCAATTGACACTACACCTCTCTACCCTTGTTTCAACATCATCATCATTTGATTCTGCACCTCCTTGCCTTTGTTGGTCCTTCTTCTTCCCTTTGTGCCGTCATCATTACACCTCCAAGGCATTTATCCTGGAGACTTATTGGCCTTCATCCTCAGTTTCCGGTTGGTCGACTTACTTCTTCCCGCCGTCGTCGAGTTAGTCCTCCCCCAAGTCCGCACTCTGAATCTTCTTGTTATTCTTCGGGTTCTCCCCCTGTTACCTTCACCATGTCTAGTTCAGGGCCTAACTCTAGCAGCAACCCCAGTCCTAATGCTGGGTCGGTTACTAGCAGAACCACCATGGGAACTACCTCGATTGTCCCTTTTCTCCCTTATATGGCAGGTCTTAGTCTCCCCAATTTCAATTTGTTGATCAATGATCCTATCTGCCATGATGTTAGTTGGTCTGATATGCCAACCAAGCTCCCCTCTGACATTCCCAAGTTCGAAGGCCTTGCTAGTGAAGATCCCTCCAACCATAACCGATCTTTCCACATGTGGTGTTCATCCAATTCCATTACTGATGATTCCATCCGTCTTAGATTTTTCCAATGCACGCTTACAAGCGAAGCTTCTAAATGGTATCTTGATCAGACCGCCTCTTCCCATACCACCTTTGCGACCATTGCCCAAGCCTTCTTATCTTATTTCCAGCTCCCTCTCTGATACGACACTAGTATCGAACTCTTGAATTTTTTTGTCAATCATCTTCAACCTACCTTTTCGCTCATGTCCAGAAATGGTAGAGAAGAAGGAGCCTATGTCAAGCTCCCACCTTTGAAGATCGGGTTTACATGGATTGGTTCCTTCGCTCTCTCTTACCTGCCATCGACAAAGATGTCGCATCCTAGTTCCCTCAAACTGAAGAAGCCGCCCTCCAAATAGCCTTGAAATATGACCTCATCTATGCTCAATCTGGTTATGTTTATACCATCCTTCCTGACCTCCCCAGACCCGGTGGCACTAACGCCCCGGGGGCATCTCACTCTGCCGACGATATCATTGGAGCTCTTTCACATACCTACACTCAACCTCCTATGGGCTATGGTTTCCCTCTGGGAGGGGCTAGCACCTCCAGCACTTTTCCCCCTCCAGGTAGCATGTATCCAAGATACGGCATGCCTCCTCCTTTCGCCCACCCTCCTACTTACCTTAATGTTGCCCATCCTAACCATTATCCTTACCCACAGCCTGGTGTCCCAGCTCCTCCAGCATTTGGACCTTGACCTCCCTTGCCTTCTCAACCCCCGCAACAGCAAATACTACCCCCTCTAGGGCAAGTATTTGCACAGCATGGCATGACTAATCCTCCTTCTTCTCAAATAAAGAGGAAACACAATCAAAATCAATCTGCCCCTGGTAATCATGGATCCAATCCTTCAAGTATTGATTCTAACACTACTAACCAGCCACAGGGCTCTCAGCCCAAGCCAAGCATGCCTCTTCACACTAATAAGCCTTGTTCGTGTTGCGGTGTTTACGGTCATTACACTCATGATTGTCCCCTATTACCACAGATGCGGCAGATGTGGGAGTCTCAGGCTACATTGAAAGGACAACATGCCTCCCCTCTTGTTCCCCCCAATGCGGCTACTTCTCAACCAGCCGTGTTTATTGACCCTTTCCCTCAGCAAGGATTCGTGGCTACTCAACCACCTCATGCCCCGGTAACCACTCAACCTTCCCCTTCTGGTTCCTCTGATTACCAGATTCTCATGATGACTTCTGACCAACCTCTCACCGTCGACCTTAACCTTCAAACTCAGTCTCGTCAATACCCCAAGCCTCCCGCTCAATCTGTCCCTGAGTCACCTTCTTCAAGTCCTACAGAGCCTCTTTTGACAACCAATGGTCCTTTGCAGATCCCTCAACCCAAATTTGAGGTTCCTATCAAGGTTCCTAAGGGCCCATTACACCGAAATGCTGCTTCCAGTCGAGCTGCTCATTCTTATAACATAGTAGATGATTTGGCGCAGTCTCCTACTGCCATTTCAACACTAGAACTCCTCCAGTCGTGTCCTTCTCAAAGGAAGGCTCTACTATCCGCCATGGGTGCTGTAGATCCTGTTGATGACCAATTGATTTTTTTCGACGCTCGTCAATAAAATCATCCTCCCCTTCCTGCTTACGTCACTTTCCAAATCCTAGTCAAAATCCAGAACGCTAATGTGTCTCGATGTATTATTGATGAGGGGGCATCTACATGCATGATGTCTGCTTCGGTTTGGAAATAACTCGGATCTCCTGAGCTAGCCCCTTCCACAATCACCCTTCGTGCATGGGATGGCCACGCCTCCCAGCCCATTGGCCTATTCCGTAATTGTCCTATCACCCTTGTGGGCAAGAATTTTTGTGTTGATGTTGAAGTCATCGGCGCCCCTTTTGACTATAACATTCTTTTGGGGCGTAGCTAAACCTATGCCATGTCTGTTGTCCCATCCGCAGTCCACCGCAAGATGTTTTTCCCTCACAATGGAAAGATAGTCACCATTGACTAGTTGACATATCATGAGCCAAAATCTCAGACCTCCCCTGAGTCAACCATCTCTTCTGTAGCTAATAAGAAAATCGTCAATTCTTTGACCAGTGTTTCCCCCAGCGTCTACAAAGACTCCTCCTTGATTGGAACCTTCCTTGGTCTTCCTCCTCCTCCTGTCTCTAATCCCATATTAGTGAATGTTTGCATGATGCAATCGTCTCAGGCTGACCTTAAGCGGACCGCTTCGGCTAGTCAGCAACCTCAACCTCACCCACCACAACCTGCTCCTAGCCCTTCGCCTCAACTAGTCGAACCTATTCCTTCTGGACCTTCTCATCTAGCTAGTACCCATGAGCCTCTCTACCCTCCTGGGTCAGTTCCCCAAGGTCTCAAAAATCTGGGAGTCGTCTCTCCTGGAAATTACCCCTCCGGTCAGATACCTTTCCTTGCTCCCCCTCCCGGAGTCTATTCGGTCCCCATCATGGCAACCCTTTCCCTCCCTAATTTGACCCTGGGAATACCCATTTGGTATCTTAATCCTCCAGCCGAGACCCCACCAGGTCACCCCAAACCATACCTTGCTTTGACACCGGTTCAACCGATTCCCTTAGCTTCTTTCGTCGCAACAATGCCACCAGCACCTCAACAATACCATTCTCCTGTTGTGACAGCTACGAGAAAGAAAGGAAAATCTCACAAGGGGGCATCCAAAGACAAGGCCACCCCGATTGAACCTACCCCTCCTCCACCCGCCAAGCCTTGTGCCTTGTGTGATGGTGTCGGTCATGCCATCCATACTTGTCCCGAGTTTCCCCGTATCAAACCCATGGTTAAAGTCTCGTTCCCTGAGTCTACGGTCCCTGAATCCTCGATTTCTTCCTCATCCGCAGTCATGAACCCAAATACTCTTCGCACCAAAAAACCTTGTGCTCTGTGTGGTGTCCATGGCCATTATTCTTACCATTGTCCTCACCTCATGCACTACCGAGCCTCTTTAGAGGTCATTCGCGAGTACGAGGTTGAAAAAAATCAATTTGCCTCTCCCATCCTCACATAGTATGCGTAAGGCCAAATCGAATATCCCCCTACCACCATTGACATTCCTCCCCCTGATGTTGAGATGACAGAACCTACCGCCCCCCTCCTATACCTATCATCATCCGTGCGACCCTCGGAGTACATTCCCTCTGAATCCCCTCCATCTATTTTGCTTGATCTCCCTTCAGAAAAATTCTTGGGCTCCACATCATTTGACCATATTTTTACTTGTTCTTCTGTCATCCCCCATGATGATCCGTATGTGAGCCTTTCTTCCCATGCTGATTATTTAGGTAGCTTTGCAGCATCATGTGGTCTCCCCGACCTTTTCTTTCCCACCCATAACCAGGATGATACCATCTGTATCTATGATGTTCTCTGCAGCATGAGCTCCATCTATTCCTCCCATAGCCCTCATACATCACCCTCTAGTCGGTCTACGAGTCATAGCCATCCTACCCAGACTACTCCCTCCCATAGTTGTCGTTTGATGTCTACCCTAAACTCACGCTGCCATCATTTTTCTTCCTCCTCCCATTTCTTGTCTTGTGACACTATTTCTCAGGACCTCTCGTCCACACATTATATTGGCTATGCCGATGGGGCAAGTCTCTATTCCCAGAATCTAGCCTCAGTAGCTTGGGCCATCTTTACCCCCTTGCATACCCTCGTTCTTTCTAATGGGGTCTGCATTGGTAATGCCACCAATAATCAGGCAGAATACGATGCAGTACGTGGCCTCTTAGTCGATGCCCTCTCTCATCACATCCTCCATCTGCACGTTCATTTAGATTCCCTGCTTCTTGTCTTACAACTCAATGGTGTCTATCGTGTGCATAACCCTATCCTGTTTAGACGATATTTATGAGTGAAACTTTTGATATGTGAATTTAGATTCATTACTTTCAATCATCTACCTAGAGGACAAAATCACTACGTAGATAGCATTGCAAACCATGTTCTAGACTTGCATTTATCACACACAAGACAATAACATTCCAAATCATCAACACAATGCATATTCATAATATATATCATATAGCATGTTTTTAGAGTCCATCTACTCTGATACATATGACATGCCCATAGCATGTTATAAAAAACAAAACTCAGAACTGGGGGGCACCACCTACCCTACATCTCACCACTCTCTGGAGGATCCCGAGCCAATGGCTCTGCTCCCACAGCTCGTATATCACGCACAGTCTGATTGGCCATCGCCATGCTCCGCATGACACCTCGCCATTCCAAGGGTAGCCCAATACATAGCTCTATGTACTAGTTGTTTAAGTCTTGCCAACCCCACTCAGAAACATCGGTCAGAAGCCCCTCACATCTACGACGGATGTCCTCCAAGAGAGTGGTCATATCCTCATTCTGTGTTGTTCTCGATCCACTAGCACCTGTAGTTCCTGCTACTGCGGGTCGTCCCATATATCCGGCCATTTTTACCGGATCTATATCTGCATACCAAAAGTATACGGATCAGTACTATATATACTATTCACAAACTTTACCATGCACGTAAAATATTAGTTACTTTTCACTTACCATCGGGCCCCCATACTCGACCAGGCAGAAGCGGAAAGTCTGGATCTCCACAATCACTCATCCCACTATAGGGATATTCATCTATGTACAATGACATCTGATCCCAATGGGCAAATAAATCTGGTTGGAACACCCGTCTGACCGCCCCTCCTCCTCCTCTGCATAGTAGTCACCCCCACCGATGCATCCTGGGTTCTCTCGGACCCCCATCCGGTAGCTGTACATGAGGTTGCAAGGTAGGGATCTTCTCAAAAAAGAAGGAGCACAATGCAGTCCCATACACGCAATCATGGTTCACTTGCCGCTTGCAAAGAGATAGCTGTCATTTCCACAACACCAACATCATCTGGGCCCACCCATAGTAGGTCCCACTCAACACACTTTCTACAATCATCATCTGCCCTCCAGTGATGTGATGGAGTGCTTGGCTGCCTAGGATCCGCAACACTGTTTCCGCCACTCCACGGGTCTCTAACCTCTCTAGATCCCTAATCGGTATCCGAGTCCCTTTGACTCGGAGGCCTGGTCGAAAATGTCGCTCTACAAACTCCATGATGTTACGCCCCATGGTAACACTGGCTGTGTATTTCCCACCATCCCTAATGGTGGGAGACCAGTCAGGAAATATAGATCCTAGACTGTCAACTCGATCCTGTGCCCCTGCACTATAAATACCTCATGATCCAGATCCCAATAACTAAAAATCTGGGCCAACAAGGGATCCCCAGTGTTGAACCCTTAGTTAAAATTAGAGGGGGGGGGGGTGAATCAGTTTAACACATTCATGTTTTTTTTTTTTTTTTTAAACCTTTTATTAAAACTAACATACACCTTAATTTCATGTCCAACTTAATATGTGAGTAATCTTAGACTGTGAGCAGAAAATATGAATTTAATATAACAGCAGACTTTAATATGAGAGTAGTAGGTACTAAGTAGAAGATATAAATCAGATCAACACATAAACATCATGCACAGAGACACCAGATATAAGTGGAAACCCATAAAGGGAGAAAACCACATCTTATTATTGTTGTGATGCAAAGGCAAGCTCCAACTCCCTCTCACCCACTGTTTTTCTGCAGGCAGCAACCTACGGGAGGCTTCAACCTCAGTCAGCTACAGCTGACAACTATCAAGCTGCAACTTGATAGGGAAGCTCCAACTTCCTCAATATATCAAACTGAATTTTTGCTGATTTACCTCAGATATCAGCTCTGTTTTGTAGCATCTCTTTCTACTCCGCCTCTCTTAATCTTCTCTGTCTCAATATTTTATATTTTGCCTTCTCTATTCTTCACACGCCCACTTTGCATATTACTGTGATAGTATATATAGAGTTCATTGCATGAATCTTTACATTCCTTAGAGAATTTGAAGTGAGTAGCCCTGACCTTTTGGCTTCTATCTTCTCATTCCTTTATCAAACTCAAATAAAATTATAATAATGTGTACAAAATTTCATGCTATAGTGGGATTTTTCCTTTTCCTTAGGATACTTTCCTTTGCATCACAAACAATAAAAAATATTTACATTTGCATTTTTTAGTTAGACATCTCAATTCCATTCAGCTCCTTTTATGGATTTTGGATTTGCTGGATTTGTCTTTTCTTGCTGCTGTAAAGAAATTGTTCTGCATACCCTTTGTTCATTGTCATCGGAATATTCCATCTGTTCATTTCATTCCTGTATTTATTCTTGTTCACTGTACTTTGTGCACCTGCTGCATATATAACTTCTTTTTAATATAATAGCTGATTTTAAATGTGGGCAAACTTTCAAGGTTCTAATCTTTTGGGCTGGCACTTTAATCAACTGTGGAGAATTTTTATACTCACAATTATAAAACCCATACAATACATAATATGCTCATGTAATAAACCCAATTAATGTTTTAATACAATTTCGAAGCAATATTACAGCCCACTATATTAAATATCAGCGTAGTATATATATCAACATATACATACATACATACATACATACATACATATATATATATATATATATATATATATACATATATATATCTGTGTGTGTGTGTGTGTGTGTGTGTTTCCCACTAAATGTGATGACCCATGTATTTACTCCATCGTATGCCCATCTCCAAGCTAAGCATTAACAATTATTAATAGTCCGTGGCTTTATAACCTCAAACTATATTAAATTCCCATATATTTCATAGGGTGCTGACTTCACAATCGTAACCATATGGTCTTAATCTCCATATGTCCAAGTTGCAATATTTAAATAAAATACCCTGAACTATATCCAAAATTTTTGGATATATTAAACCATTCCTTTTAAATTCCGCGGGGGATAATTACTAACCTTTGTCACCATATACGAGGCCTCCAAAATGACATTCTTGACCTTCGCCCATGTTGTATTATGACCAAAGTTTAATAAGAATTTACCCTTCATTTGTGCACAGTACTCGGGCCCACTCCGTAACGTACCTTGTTAAATCCCCGCGCCTATACAACGGCTGATATCCCGTTGCCTGATCCAATGGATATCGCTTGATCAACATGCGC
Organism: Pinus albicaulis; assembly: GCA_034641835.2. Taxonomy (NCBI): domain Eukaryota; kingdom Viridiplantae; phylum Streptophyta; class Pinopsida; order Pinales; family Pinaceae; genus Pinus; species Pinus albicaulis. The sequence goes on along the minus strand of CM076573.1, from coordinate 62,279,951 downwards.
AGACCATAACGCGCGATGGCGCACACTAATTTATTTTTTCCAATTTCACTCGGGGACACACGTCAGGCATTCTATGGAATCGCTACCCATTCCTTCAATACCGCTTTCCGTATAAGGGTGGTGCGATGAATACCACCATTCCGCTTTACTGTTGCTCCAAACCACCGTTACTGCTCATCCGTCACGGTTCCACTTCTCCCTACGCTCCAGGTTCCGATCCTTCACGATTTCAATTATATATATATATATAACTATTCATCGCATTTCAATTATATATATATTATTTGTTACTTCGGTTCCGTTCCATTCATAAGTGGCCTTGGTCTCTGGCAGTTCAACATGGTCCTACCATATATATAACGCACAGTTATTCGGTGTATGCATATATATAAACCATATATATAACCTTCATGTCAATCGAATACAAGTTCTCTGTTCAAAACTGGGGATTAATTTCAAACATAATTCAAACAGTGAATGCTAACTGATTCAAAGCATATCCAATCTCATTGCATTCCACTGCACATTTGAATATAAAGCCCAAAATGTAATTTATGTTATGTGTAACGCCCGGCTGTGTAAAAAATTCTCGGAATAACAGTTGTTTCTCTGCAATAATAGCCATGGCTCTGCCTCTGCTGCTTCTGTCGCTCTGCCTCTGCCTCTACTGCTGTGATAACGGCTCTGCCTCTCTATGTCTCATTTGCTTCATTCGTTTGCTTCTTTACTGCCTCCATTTTCTGTCTTTGTCTCCTTGTAACTGTTCCTGTCTTTGCATCTGCTACCTCCTTTGCCATCAATGGCAACATTTCCAACAGTCTCCCCCTTTGGCATTGATGGAAATACATTTTCTCTGTTTTCCTACTCTTTCTCCTGTTGTTCTCTCTTCCTCCCCCTTTGACATCAATGGGAAAGGGTTTCTTTTTGCATTTCCTCTCTCTGAGTTATGTTTAGGCCCTCTTCTGTTGACTTTGTACCATGCTACTCCAAAGTGATGTATAAGACTTGTTGAGAGAACAAATTGAGGATTATCGAATTTGAATATACACTGTAAATTGATACAGTTCGAACGCATAGACTTCTTTCACTTGTATAGAGCTAAAAGTGAGAATAATGATACTACATAGAATACAAATGTATCAACTTTTATCAAATCAGATATGTATTATTGGATTCAAACTGATGCTTTTGTTCTGTAATTAACCTTTTCATCCTTGAATAATGCAGAAAACTCTAGGATAATAACTTGGTGTTATTTTGTCTTAATCCTTTGATCCTGAGGACCTGATTCATGTTTTCCTTGCTGGCTGATCTCCCCCTGGAATGATATTATAATTTTTGTTCTCCCCCTGAGACTATGCTTTCTCTTTATATCAGAGAGTAGAATCTATAGATACTACCCCTAATTTATCCCTCAAATATTGAAATGGTTCTCCAACAAGAGTTTTGGTAAATATATCACTTGTCTGTTCTTTTGTTGGTACATATTCCAGTTTTACTATCTTTTGAGCCACTTGTTCTCGGAGAAAATGATACTTGATTGGGATATGCTTAGTTTTTGAGTGAAGCACAGGATTTTTTGATATACTTATAACACTTGTATTATCACATTTAATTGAGATAGGTTCATCAATGCTTACCTTCATGTCTTGTAGAGTTTGCTTCATCCACATGACTTGTGTACAACATGTTGCTGCTGCAATATATTCTGCTTCTGCTGTACATAGGGAGATAGATGTTTGTTTCTTGCTTAACCATGCCACCAGAATTTCTCCTAGATAGAATGCACCTCCACTTGTACTCTTCCTGTCATCCACACAACTGGCCCAATCTGCATCTGTGTATGCTAATAAAGTGAAGTTTTTTCTTTTAGGATACCAAAGTCCATACTGTGTTGTTCCTTGTAGATATCTGAATATTCTTTTGACTGCAAGAAGGTGATTTTGTTTAGGTGCTTCTTGATATCTAGCCACTAATCCTACTGCTAGCATGATGTCTGGTCTTGATGCAGTCAGATACAATAGAATTCCAATCATGGATCTGTAGAGTTTTTGATCTATATCAGCGGACCCATCATCAGTACATAGCTTGCAACCTGTGGTCATGGGAGTTGACACAGGTTTGCAGTCCTCCATTTTGAACTTTTCAGCATTTCCTTTAAGTATTTTTCTTGTGAGATGAATGTACCTGTGTTCTTTTGCTGAATTTGCAGTCCCAAGTAGAAACTGAGTTCTTCAATCATGGACATTTCAAACTCTGTTTTCATCTCATCAACAAACCCTCTTACTAGTTCTTCTCTGTTGCTTCCAAACATAATGTCATCAACATATATTACAACAATCAAGAGTTCATTTTCATGGGCTTTTATGTATAGATTTTTGTCTACTCCACCTCTCTTAAAGACTTTTTTTTGCAAATATTTATCCAGTCTTGAATACTAAGCACGGGGAGCCTGTTTCAGTCCATATAAGGCCTTCTTCAGTTTGCACACATAGTCTTCTTTGTATGTCAATGAGAAGCCTTCTAGTTGTTCCATGTAGACTTCTTCTTCTAAGTCTCCATTCAGAAATGCAGATTTTACATCCATTTGATATACTTTGAAGTTTTGATAGCATGCAAATGCTAGGAACATTCTGATAGCTTCCATTCTGGCTACAGGGGCAAATGTTTCATCGTAATAAAGTGCTTCAATTTGTGAGTATCCTTTGCAGACAAGTCTGGCTTTATTCCTGATTACTTGTCCTTCCTCATTCATTTTATTTTTGAATACCCATTTTGAGCCTATGACATTCTTCTCAACAGGTCTAGGAACTAGTTCCCAAGTATTGTTCTTCTCAATTTGGTCCAATTCTTCATTCATTGCATTCACCCAAGACTTGTCCTTGTTGGCTTCTTCAAATTTCTTTGGCTCTATTTGTGACAACATGGCTATGTATACCTCTTCTGTCTGTTCAGTTAGCTGCCTTCTTGTCTGCACTCTTACACTCTTGTCTCCGATGATTTGATCTTCTGGATGGTTCTTTTGAGTGTATCTCGAGGAGGTTTTCGAGTTCATTTGAGTATATTCTGATGTCTTGCTTGTTTCATCATCATCTTGGTCCTCTTCTTCATGATTTTCTGAATAGCTGCTGTAGTCTCTATGTCTTGTCTTTTTTGGGAGTTCTTCATCAAATCTTACATCAATACTTTCTACAATTTTTCGAAGAGTCTTGTTGTAGCATCTATATCCATTTCTCTTGGATGCATATCCTAAGAATATTCCTTCATCTTCTCTTGCATCAAACTTCCCCAGATTTTCATCATTATTTTTTATGTAGCACTTGCTGCCAAAAATTCTAAAGTGCTTGATTGATGCTGGTTTACCATGCCATAGTTCATAAGGAGTCTTATGACTATTAGGTCTTAAATGAGCTTTGTTTAGAATATGTACTGCTATGTGTACAACTTCTACCCAAAAAGTTTGAGTAATGTTGCTCTCTTGCATCATAGCTTTGGCCATTTGTTTTACAGACCTATTTTGTCTCTCTGCTACTCCATTCTGTTGAGGTGTCCCTGCAATAGTAAATTGTTGCTTTATCCCATGTTCATTACATAGATCTGCAAAGTCATAATCTGTGAATTCATCTCCTCTGTCTGATCTGATACATTTAAGTTTTCATCCAGTTTGATTTTCCGCTAATGCTTTGAATATCTTAAATTTTTCGAGTGCTTCTGATTTGTTCTTGAGAAAAGCAACCCTTGTCATTCTGGAGAAATCATCTATTATCAGCAAGAAGTAGGATTCTCCACTTGGTGTCTTAGTTCTAGAAGGTCCACATAGGTCCATGTGCACAAGCTGAAGTGGTCTTCTTGTTGATAGCTCATCTTTATATTTAAAGGATGTGCGAGTCTGTTTCCCCAATTGACAAGATTTGCATATGGTGTTTGAAGGTCTTCTTATTTCTGGCATATTTCTGACAGCTTTATTCTTGCTTGATCTGATGATATGGTCGAAGCTAAGATGTCCCAATCTCCTATGCCATAACCATGACTCCTCAAGTTTGCTAAGATGGCAGGATTCATCCTCCTCTTTCACTATGTACACATTACTCTCTATTCAAACACCTTCGAGTAGAGTCTTTCCTATTGTGCTTGATCTGAGTTCACAATCTTGATCTCTAAAAAGAACTTCACAACCTTTGTCACACATTTTACTGACACTCAGTAAATTTGCTTTCAGCTCATCTCCAAATAGTACATCTTGGGCCTTTCCTCTGCCATTGTCTATGCTGACTGAGCCTTTTCCCTTGATCTTACCTGATTTATCATTTCCAAAAGTAACATTGCCAGATTTCTTTTCATTAAGAGTTATAAACTTGCTTTTGTCTCCAGTCATGTGTTTTGAGCAGCCACTGTCTAGGTACCATTGGATTTTCAGGTCTTGAGCAGTTAGAGCCAAGTCACATTTATTCTCCTTCTTTATCCACCAGAATCACCCTTTTGTTTGGTATCTTTTGTGAGATGATGGGCTACATCTTCTGAGAGGACACTTGGAAGAAGTATGTCCAACTTGATTGCATACATAGCATTTGGTCATAATTTTTGCTGGGTTGTGAGTATGAATAGAATTTCTTTGATTCATAAACCTCCTTGAAGTGTTGAAAATCAATCTTTGTCCATACTTTCTACACTCAATGATTTTATGGCCAAATTCTTTACAATAAAAACAGTAACCATAGAAACAACTTGCATACCTGATGTGAGTTTGTCTTCTCCAGTTGTTTATTTGAGACAGTCTCTTTACTATTTGCATCTTTAGCTGGTTTGAATTACTCCTCCTTGCATGAAAATATGCAGCAATGTGTCCCAGCTTGTGGCAGACATAACAGGTGGCATTCTTCATAGGAGGCAAGAATCTCCTTTGATGGTTTCCAAATTTGATATAATCAGGAGTATGTGATCCTTTCTCTGTTGTCTTAGTATTTGTTGCAATATTTGTTATTAGAGGTTTCTTCTGGTCTCTATCTTTCTCATTACATGTTTCTTCCTTTGTAGGAATTATTTGAGCTGCTTCATCAGCCTTCTTTGCTTTCACAAAAATTATATTTTTGTTTTCCTTTTCTTTGCCTTTACTTGATTCTCCTTCATAGCCTATCCCAGTTTTTATTAGAGGAGATCTTTGAGCATCCAAGATTTCATTCAACTTACCAGAGCTTGTCATTTAAGAAGGGTATATAGACACTTTCTATTGAGCACTTTCTAATTTCTTCCTCAGACATACAATTTCTTCTTCCATCTTCTCTTGTTCTCGAGTTTTATCCTTGATTTGCTGAAGTAACATATCTTCAATCTTCTTGGCTTCTTCAAGATTTACCTTCAGCTGCATGAGGACTTCTGAATTTTGTTCTTCTTTCACACATTTGAGGAGAATCTCTTTTTGTTTTCTGCATTTTAGTTTGAGTCTGTCAATCTCCTCCAGAGCACTTCTTAGCTCCCCCTCAAGGTCGACTTCCCCTTCTTCTTCTTATTCTACCAAGAATGCTTCAAGATCTTCTATGGCCATCAGTAAAAATTCAGAGGTTCCCTCTTCTCCAGAGGATTCATCTGAGTCTTCAGATGTACTGCTGTCTTGTTCAGCATAGAAGGATTTTCTGCTGAATTTCTTTCCTTTCTACTAGTTCTTTGATGTGTTTTTCTCTGATTCTTGAGATTGATTTCTTACTTTCTTGTGAGGACACTTAGCCGCATAATGTCCAACTCTTCCACAGTTAAAGAAATTGAAGGGAAGTTTACCTTTGTATCTACCTGAGCCTCTATCCAGTTTCTTGAAAAATTTAGCCTCTTCTTCATCAGAGCAAGAGCATATGTCTTCCTTTTCTTCTTTCTTCTTTTTTGTTTTAAAATTTGCCTCCCTCGTACTTGGTTTCTTCTGTGGAAGCCTCATATCATATGCTGTCAGATTTCCAAGTAGTTGGTTCATGGTAAAGGTCTCCCAATTGGTTGTTTCTTCTATAGCAGACACCTTGGGATTAAATTTGGATGGAAGATATCTTATAATCTTTTGAACAATTATACTTTATGGCATGGTTTATCCAAGAGCTTTCATATTATTAACAATTTCTGCAAATTTTAAGAAGAAGCTGCCAACATCTTCATCATCATTCATTTTTAAATTTTCAAACTGGGCTCTATATACTTGAAGTTTGGCAGTCTTTACCTTTTTATTTCCCTCATGGATATTCTCTAGAGTATCCCACATATCTTTGGTAGTCTTACTGTGCATTACTTTGATAAACTCAGCTTCACATAGTCCATTTAAGATTGCATTCATTGCTTTTTCATTAGCTACAAAGTTTTTTTTAGCTTCTTTCTCTGAATCAGTTAACTTTGTGGAGTATCCAAATTCCACAGCATCCCAAACTTCTAATCCTAAAGACATTATGTATGCTATCATCCTGATTTTCTAGAAGGCATAATTAGCACCAGTTAAGAAAGGTGCTTTATTGGTTGAACTTCCTTCTTGACTAGCCATCTAGGGGACTTAGGATCTCCTTTCAGTTGTTAGACTAATACACAAGGAACCTGGCTCTGATACCAATTTTTGAACCCTTAGTTAAACTGAGAGGGGGGGGGGGTGAATCAGTTTAACACATTCATGGATTTTTTTTTTTAAACCTTTTATTAAAACTAACATACACCTTCATTTCATGTCCAACTTAATATGTGAGTAATCTTAGACTGTGAGCAGCAAATATTAATTTAATATAACAACAGACTTTAATATGAGAGTAGCAGGTATTAAGTAGAAGATATAAATCAAATCAACACATAAACATCATGCACAGAGACACCAGATATAAGTGGAAACCCATAAAGGGAGAAAACCACATCTTATTATTGTTGTGATGCAAAGGCAAGCTCCAAATCCCTCTCACCACTATTTTTCTGCAAGCACCAACCTATAGGAGGCTTCAACCTCAGTCAGCTACAACTAACAATTATCAAGCTGCAACTTGATAGGGATGCTCCAACTTCCTCAATATATCAAACTAAATGTTTGCTGATTTACCTCAGATATCAGCTCTGTTTTGTAGCATCTCTTTCTACTTTGCCTCTCTTAATCTTCTCTGTCTCAATATTTTATATTCTGCCTTCTTTATTCTTCACACACCCACTCTGCATAATAATGTGATATTATATATAGAGTTCATTGCATGACTCTTTACATTCCTCAGAGAATTTGAAGTGAGTAGCCCTGACCTTTTGACTTTTATCTTCTCATTCCTTTATCAAACTCAATTAAAATTATAATAATGTGTACAAAATTTCATGCTATAGTAGGATTTTTCCTTTTTCTTAGGATACTTGCCTTTGCATCACAAACAATAAAAATATTTACATTTGCATTTTTCAGTTATACATCTCAATTCCATTCAGCTCCTTTTTTGGATTTTGGATTTGTTGGATTTGTCTTTTCTTGCTGCTGTAAAGAAATTGTTCTGCATACTCTTTGTTCACTGTCATTGGCATATTCCATCTGTTCACTTCAATCTTGTATTTATTCTTGTTCACTGTACTTTGTGTACCTGCTGCATATATAACTTCTTTTTAATATAATAGCTGATTTTAAATCTGGGCAAACTTTCAAGGTTCTAATCTCTTGGGCTGGCACTTTAATCAACTGTGGAGACTTTTTATACTCACAATTATAAAACCCATAAAATAAATAATATGCTCATGTAATAAACCCAATTAGTTTTTTAATACAATTTCAGAGCAATATTATAGCCCACTATATTAAATATCAGCGTAGTATATATATCAGCATATATATATATATATATATATGTTTCCCACTAAATGTGAGGACCCATGTATTTACTCCATCGTATGCCCATCTCCGAGCCAAGCATTAACAATTATTAATAGTCCGTGGCTTTATAACCTCAAACTATATTACATTCCCATATATTTCATAGGGTGTTGACTTCATAATCGTAACCATGTGGTCTTAATCTCCGTATGTCCGAGTTGCAATATTTAAATAAAATGCCTTGAACTATATCCAAACTTTTCAGATATATTAAACCATTCCCTTTAAATTCCGCAGGGGATAATGACTAACCTTTGTCACCATATACGAGGCCTCCGGAATGACATTCTTGACCTTCGCCCATGTTATATTATGACCAAAGTTTAATAACCATTTAACCTTCATTTGTGTACAGTACTCGGGCCCACTCTGCGACGTACCTTGTTAAATCCCCGCGCCTATCCAACAGCCGATATCTCGTTGCCCGATCCAATGGATATCGCTTTATCAACATGCGCAGACCATAACGCGCGATGGCGCACACTAAAAAGTGGTTTTCCAATTTCACTCGAGGACACGCGTCAGGAATTCTATGGAATCGTTGCCCATTCCTTCAATACCGCTTTCCGTATAAGTGTGGTGCGATGAATACCACCATTCTGCTTTACTGTTCCTCCAAACCGTCGTTACTGCTCATCTGTCACGGTTCCACTTCTCCCTACGCTCCAGGTTCCGGTCCTCCACGATTTCAATTATATATATATATATATATATATATAACTATTCATCGCATTTCAATTATATATATATTCTTTGTTACGACTATGGTTCCGCTCCATTCATAAGTGGCCTTGGTCTCTGGCAGTTCAACACGGTCCTACCATATATATAACACACAGTTCTTCGGTGTATGCATATATATAAACCCTATATATAACCTTCATGTCAATCGAATACAAGTGCTCTGTTCAAAACTGGGGATTAATTTCAAACATAATTCAAACAGTGAATGCTAACTGATTCAAAGCATATCCAATCTCATTGCATTCCACTGCACATTTGAATATAAAGCCCGAAATGTAATTTATGGTATGTGTAACGCCCGGATGTGTAAAAGATTCTCGGAATAACAGCTGTTTCTCTGCAATAATAGTCGTGGATCTGCCTCTACTGCTTCTGTCGCTCTGCCTCTGCCTCTACTGCTGTGATAATGGCTCTACCTCTGTATGTCTCTTTTGCTTCATTCATTTGCTTCTTTGCTGACTCCATTGTCTGTCTTTGTCTCCTTGTAACTGTTCCTGTCTCTGCATCTGCTACCTCCTTTGCCATCAATGGAAACATTTACAACACCCAGCTCTCATCAAAGGGTTCTCCACAAATTTCAGAACCCAAAACCTGGCCAATGCACGATGGACACCCTGATCTGCTTGGATTTCTGATCGTAATGTACCCAGGTATCTCTCTCTCCACTTGATCTGTATATCTGCCATCTCTGCAAAAAAAAAATCATCTTTGTTAGTATACAGATAGGAAAAACTACATTCAATTACACAAAACCTGACTCTCTGCCCACAACAGCACTGAAATTACCTCCATTTGACAGGTCACACTTTTTTGCCAAATCCTGGGACAGGTTTCACTTTTCAGGCCAAAACCTACTTCCCAGGTCGCAGTTTTTGGCCCAAATAGTGCAACCCGGCTGTGAAGATGAGGAAGGGGCTATTCCTGAGATTTGAGACCCTAATTTGAACTTTCAATCCATCAAAAAAAAATATTAATATTAGGCCTATTACCTGCAACTGATGGATCTCGATTCCAACAGTCGGTTTGTCCGCTACAATCGCCGCAAGATTTAGGGCCTTCTCTCCTCTCCACATTCACCACAGCTACACAAGAAAATGAATGCATTTGGAGGGAAAATTCCTTATTAGAAGAGAAACCCCTAATTTTTCTTTCACCCGCTGCGACCAAACCATAGCCCCATTTGACAAACCATCTGCACCATTGGAAAGCCCTCATCGAGCACTCAAATGGGTATCTGTTAGTTTTTCGTCATTCGATACTTCACTAGGACACGTTTTGTCCACGAAGGGTCTATTCACCTCTCCTCCAAATCGAATTTCCTCACTTACAACACTTGTACTTGGGGCACCACATTGCCTCCTTACTCTTCCTTGTTCATGTCGATTTTCGTCATGAGATTCCCCCTTGTACTCATGTGTTTATGGTCCACCATTTGGACCTTCACTGTGTGGCAGCACCCTTGAGTCACCCTTGTTTAGAGCATCCGAGTTGAGTTATCATCACATTCATGGAGTCTGTCCCGAGTCCCTTTGTATCCCGTCATAGTCCTCCATCCTTCATTGCTTGGTTCCTCTATTGTGTCGCACATTATGGCCTTCAGCCCCACTGTACCCTATCCCTCATGATACTGTATCAGTCACTGCCAAGTCATCCATGCCCTCTATGCTCTAACCAGGGAAGTCATCCATTCACTACTCAGTATCCCCGACTCCATCATCATCATTACTGTCAGTCTATCAGTCGCTCTACACTTTTCTCTTGTGCCTTAGTTGAGGATCCCTTATTGCCTCACCTATGGCGGACCTCCTTTTGTCGACATCAGCTCATTCATTCCAGAAGACAGGTCTAGAGGGCGGTGTACCTTGGTTCCATCTTCCACACTTGTTCAGTGCCTCGGATTAGGCACAAGGGGATTCCTCATTACCCTTGGCCTTGATTGCTTCTTAGCTCTAGCTCCTTTCAGCATGATCGGGATCAGTATAGTACTTGATGGTCCAGTGATGCAGCAACAGATATTGGTGATTCTCGGATGTGTGTGAGATGTCTCAACCCTCATAAGGGGGTGGCCCTGTAGTTATCCCCCCACATGCCCGAATGACCTCTTCATTCCAGCCTTTGATGCAGCTCCTTATATTTAAAGATGTTTGCCTTAGCTGCTTGCAGTGCCTCTTTGATTTGCATGTATCAATCAGATTTTGCAAGCCCTTCCCCGTTTATAGGGGGAATTTGGGTTGTATTTGTATCTCATGTACTCATATATTATTGTATTAGTCCTGGGTGTTATGCCAGGCACAACATGTATGTGGGATTCATCATTCTATATTTTATCTGGCTCATTTTTATGCCAGCATGTACTTTATAGTTCAGTTCCTTGTTTACTGGACACACTATTCTTTTGTACTTTGTCTTGGCAGGCATAGGTATGCCTCCCCCGCCACCTTTAGCACAGGTACCATCTCATAAAAAGAGACTTTTTGCACCTATAATTCTCGTCTCCTCAGGCTCTAGTCCTTTACCACATTAGACTACCTTACATTTCTCTCTCTGACTTCCCTCTTAATGTCTGGTGATTGAGTTCTTACAACGTACTTCAGTCATACGTTTTGCTCCTAACACTCGCACGCTGGGGGGCAATCTGTTACACCATTTTTTGGTCATCTAACCTATTATCATTAGATGGACCCAAGTACACCATGTAAGACCAATTTTACCCTAAGTAAAATTTCTTTCGCTATGTGAAATAACTTAGTAAAAAACCTTTATTAAGTTGTTTATGGTCTAAACAGGAAACCCCAAAAGGAAATAATAAACAAATCTATATTTTTTTATATTTCCTCAAGGAATAATTAGTTAAACATCAATTTAATTATTATTCCTGGTCATATTTAACCCAAAAATAAGGAAATCAATTAAATAAATCCTTATTTATTTGATTATTTCCTAGGAATAAGTTATTTAATCGTTATTTAAATAATATTCCTAGTTAAATTTGACTAAATCATTTATAAATAATTAAATAAATAATTATTTATTTAATTATATTTCCACCATTTCCTTAAAATAATAAATAAATCATTTATTTATTCATTATTTATAAATAAAGGATTTGAACCAAGTCAAAAATCATTTTCCCTCCAACAAATATAATAAAATATTCCTAAAAGGTGGTTCTAGAATTTGGTTAATAATATTTTATTCATGCACCAAGTTCTAGACTACCCTAATATTTTGTTATAAATAGAAGGGTTTTCCCATTCATTTGTCACCTTTTGTTTCTCATTAGATCACTCTGGATCTATACTCTTGGTCTGACTTTGAGCCATTATCATTGTCACATTCTCTATTATTTGCTTTGTGAGCTCCCTTTGAGTTCTATGTTTGTCTGGGTTTTCTACACCAACAAGAGAGAGAAATTTTAGATCTGAAATGCTGAGGACTTTCAAGAACCCATCCCATTGAGGAGAATTGGAAACACCTTTCTTGTTTTCCTCTCAGGTGCCCTTTAATATAAAAAATTATTTCAAAAATATTGTTCTTGTCTTGTCTATTGGATGCATGGAGCAAAACTTCATTTTTACTGCTTAATGTCTTTTTATGCATAGATCTGGATTTGTGCAGCTTTGTCTTGATCAACTAACTGCAGATTTGAAGATATTAGTAGCCATAATTGATTTTAGGGCTATTTTTTATGCGTATCTAAAGTGGTATTTTTCCGACAAAAGATTCATACTAACAGTATAAATACTGCACTGGAACTCATTGTAAATGTTGGATTTTGATGACGAAGATGGAATAATACATAGTCCTTTGAAGCTCTTGAAGAGAAATTGATGTCTTGGAACTCATGCATGATCTAATTTTCTTGTTGATGGAGAAGGATTGTTTGCAGGATCCATAGGCTTGGTTGATGGTGAAGTTTTCTTTTGTTTATGTTTTCTAGTTTTCCATTATGTTTTCCATCTTGCTATGTTGCAGTAGGACAAAGAATTTAGACTAAGAAATGTCTTCTAATGGCACCTTAAATATGTTTTTCCTTCACTGCCTTAATGTTTTCTTCTGATAGGATATATTACAGAATTCATCTTTTTTCTCTCTAAGTATTTCTTATGCTTGTCCATTTCTTGAATAAATTTAGATCAGGTAGCATCAATTATGATTTATGGTTAGCCCTACATATTGTTGCCACTGAACTATTATGTTCTTGGAATTATCTCTTTAAAGCATCTTTGTCTAGGTTTGTCAAAGAAGTCTATTTAAAATCATGCTCTTTGCCTTTACTTAGCTGAAATTGTTTCAAGGAAACCTTATAGCTGTAACTTTGGATTTTAGATTTTTCTCTCTTTCTATGGTTATAGTTACTTGTGTATCTTAAATGTTTCTACTCTAGATGATAAAAGCCCTGGAAGTTGGATAAGTTTCTTACTTTTTTGTGTTTTATCTGAATGTTTGTCTTGGTTAATTATCTATTTTCAGTCTGCAATCAAATGTATTAGGTTCTGCTTATGCCTTTGATTCTCTTTCTATTCTTATCAATTTTCTAACTCCCTCAGTTTACAAGTATATAAAGGATTCTGTTTCAGGCCTTTATCAGTTTTTTTTCTCGATATTTATGTCTATTTCATAAATTCATCATAACCTTAAAAGATCCACCAGCCATGTAAACTTGCCCTGCATATTCTCTTAAAACCATTGATGTACTCATCTGGACCTTGTTAGACTCCATTTCCCAATGATTTAACAATCTTCCATGTTTCCTATCTAAAATATATCAAAGTATCATGCCCAACCAAACCCAAACAAACAAACTTGCACTTAATAACTAGCTTAAAATCAACCTCTTAAAAGAATCAAGCTATATCCTTACAAACATATTGAGAGATCCCTCTCTGAGACTAGGAAGGCTAGGTCCTAGAACTCTAAAGCTTGGTTTGATGTTACCCTTGTCAATTTGTATCTCAATCAATAAAGCAAATTACAGGGAGCTAACAAAGGGTGCATACCTCTCCAGCAAGTGTGAAAAAAGGGAAAATAGATTTGCAGCCTTCTTTGTACCTAGGTTTGAGAAATGGCTCATAACATCTTATGTCTAAATTTGCTCTTTTGAAACACTTTTCACCAACATTAGGTATGCCTGTAGCATGGGCAATGGAATATGAGGAGAGTTCAAAGGTTAACCCTGCAAGATTCACTTGTTTATTGTGTAGGTTGAGGATAAACAACCTAGTGAGCTCAGGGTGACTTTGCACCTGTTGAACTTTTTCACAAAATTGAAAGAACCCTACATTTTGGAAACAGGTGATAATCATAGGAGAGGAATTAAGCTCCATGGTTTCTTGGGGTTAAAATCTATTGACCTTCCCACCTCTGTGTTTCTACCTCCTAGGCACTTGGCCTTCTTCACCACTCACATTTCCTACTTCTCTTGACATTCTGATTACTGTTGTCTTTAAAAAAACCCTTCTTCTTCTTGTGAAACTTGATATGAGGAGTGATTTGGAATGAGGGTGAAAGGCAGCATTTGTAAGTGAGTGAGAGAGAGGTGTAGGTGTATGACTGAGCCTTTTAAGCTTTGATGAAGGGTTAATCTTCAACTCACTGTAATTACCCTACTTGATACCCTACTTGACTGATATATTCTTGCTTGGATGTTTAAACAAGGTTTAGCATGAAGATGTAGGGTTTCTAATCCTTAGGGTTTGGTCAATTTCCTGTAATCATCAAATAGTCAAATTTACTGGAGAACAAGGCTAAACATCCACCTACCAACTTTTAATGCCTTTGAAAGTCCTTTGATGCAGCTTGGAAGAGTCTTTTTGTTGTTTTTTGGCATTTGCAGGTGGAGGAGGGGCTTCTAGCGAAGGCACAGCACTTGCACGCACATTCGAGTGCTCTCTTCCCAACACATAGTGCCTGAACGCGTTTCTGGGTCTGCCTACCCAATGTGTAGTGTCTGCTTGCAGAGTCGGGTGTCAAGCTCTCCTAGGCACATTGCTTGCACATTTTTCTACCTGTCGAGCTCTCTTAGGCGCTGCGCCTGCATGTTTTTATGCCTGTCAGGCCTTCCCTAGGCGAACGGGTAGCGCTTGCACGAACACGTATTGCGTGTCTCCGAACACGCAGCGCAGTGCAATTTTTCACTATAAAACCCTCTAAATGCGCAACGCCAGGCATTGAACGCGTAGCGTGGGGCAAACATGCTCATAATTTGAACAAAACTCTCAAATTTCTCTTTTGGACGCTCTGACTGTTGTTGCAAGTGCACAATGAGTTGGGTGGAGGAAATAATGGTCCTTTATAACTTAGGAAAATAATTTGAACTTAGAAAACCCATCTTGCTAATTTTTTTACTCCTCACTTTTTCACTAATATTTCTTTGTCTTTTTTGCTGTAGGTGGCTTAAAAAAATTTAAAGGGTCCTTTCCTTTCTAACCATTTTTCTCAAAGTGGGTATCAAATTTAGTTCTTGTCAGGAAGAAAAATGGTGACATTAGGATTTGCATTGATTTTAGAAATTTAAATAAAGCATGTTAGAAGGACAATTTTCCATTACCAACCATGGAACAAGTACTGCAAACTATAGCTGGATCTTAACTTATGTCGTTTCTAGATGGGTTTTCAGGATATAACCAAATCCTGGTAAACCTAGACGATAGATTAAAGACCACATTCATGACTAAATGGGGAACTTATTCCTATCAGAAGATGTCATTCGGGTTAATCAATGCTGGTGCCACTTTCCAAAGAGCCATGGACACAACTTTTAAAGGAGTCATTAACAAATCAGTATTTATTTATCTAGAAGACATCACAGTATTTTCTATACAAAGAACCAATCATGCAAATGACCTAAAACAAGTCTTTGAACTATACAAAAAGTATGGAACCTCACTTAACCCAAAAAATTCCTATTTTTCTTTATATGAAAGAAAATTTTTAGGATTCATCGTCTCCAAAAAGGGTATTTATATCGATCCTAAAATAATAGAAGAAATTAAAAGGATTCCTTTCCCTCATAATAAGAAAACTATGTAGTCATTCCTTGGAGAGATAAGTTTTGTAAAGAGGTTTGTCCCTGACTTTTCGCATATAGTTTTACCTTTACAAACAATGATTAAGAAAAATTCAGTCTTCAAGTGGGGGCATAATGAAAGGGAAGCTTTCAATTTAATCAAATAATCTATTATCAATTCTCCATTCTTGACTACTCCTAATTTTCTTAATCCTTTTACTTTATATACATTCTCATCAGATACATCATATGCTGTCAAAATACACAGTTCAATGGCCAGCAAATTGAAGCACCAAAATCATTTTTCAGTTCCAATTTGCAAGGTGGAGAACTAAACTATTCATCTATTGAGAAACAAGCATTTGTTGTCTTCAAATCTATAAATCATTTTAGGCCATTTCTCCTAAGAACTCACACCAAGATAATAATTCCATTCTCCGCAGTAAGGCAATTGCTGATGCAAAGAGAAGTAGGAGAGAAAAGGGCTAACTAGGTAACTTATTTACAAGAATATGATGTAGAAATTAGACCTTCTAAAATTATTAGAGGTCAAGGTTTTTACATAATGCTAACAGGAGCATCCCATTTACCAACAGAAGCAGATTCAGGTAATGATGTACAATTTTCTGAGGTAAGGCTCAACGATGCTCAGTCTCAATATGTTGATCTTAAGTTTTATTTGAAAAATGGATATGCCCCCATGAAACTCATTTATAAAACAAAATGTGCTTTAAGATTGAAAGCTAAGAAAAAAGAAATGATCAACAATGTATTTTTTAGAAGGAAATTTGATTTCGTGTTATTACAATGCTTAGAGAAAACTGAAGTAGAGAAAGTTTTGCAAGAACTCCAGGATGGACCAGCTAGAGGACATTTTGGAGGAAATACAATAGAACATAAAATCTTTCATGCAGGTTACTATTGGCCAACACTATTCAATGATGCTCATGATTATGAGAGGAAATGAAAAGTTTTCCAAAGTGCATCTGGAAGACAAAGGAAACTAGCTTTTCCATTAGAACTAGTTAATATTGAATAACCATTCGAGCAAAGGGGACTAGACATAATTGGTGAGATCATTCCTAACTCTTCCCAAAAACATAAATACATCCTCATAGCTACAGATTATTTCTCTAAATGGGTGGAAGAAAATCCACTAAAAGTAGCCAACTCTAAGAATATTATTGAGTTCATTGATAATTTTATCATAACTATATTTGGTTTACCAACTGCTTTGATGTTTCACAATGCATATTATTTCTCAGGAGCTTCTATGATATAATTTTCCGTTAAAAGAGGGTTTAAACTCAAATATTCTGCTAACTATTATCCTCAAGGAAATGGTTTATCAGAATCAACAAATAAAAACCTTATTAATCATTTAACGAACTTTTGACTAGAATCAAATAAATTGGCATAAATGATTAACATTTTCTCTTTGGGCAGATCAAATAACTCAGAAGGCCTCCATTGGCACTTCTCCATTTAATCTTGTTTATGGGAAATCATTTTTCCTTCCTACTAATGTAGTTATTCCTTCTCTTTCCCTAGTACAATTTATTGATGAATCACCCTCTTATTCTTTGTAAGTAAGACAATTCCAAATCCTTAAACTTGAAGAGGAAAGAGAAAAATCTAAACTTACTTATGCACATCATCAATAGTTAGTTAAAGATTAGTTTGATACAACTTTTGTCACTCCAAAAACATTTAAAATTGGTGATCTTGTTGGCTCCCCGTGATTTGCAAGATTGGAAAAAACAAACTCTGCAGGGAACCACATCAGAACCACTTTGGAATCCTAGGACCTAGCCTTCCTGGACTCAGAGAGGGATCTCTCTATGTAATTGTTTACAAATGATATGTCTTTGTGCTTTTGTTTATGATGGTAGACTAGTTATGAAGTTCTAAGGACTTGTTTGTTTTGATTGATTGATTGATAGATTGATAGATCAATGGTGTGACTAATTGAGGGAGTGTTTCAGCTGAATAGATAGACCATGAGAAATATTAATCCATTGGGCTATGGAGTCATAAAAGGATTTAATTTTTCATCAACTCTGCAAGGGTTTTCATAAGGAAAGCTAACTATATCAAGTGGATCTCTTAGATTATATGGCATATGAAATGAAAATAAGTTGTGAAGACATCAAAACTAAAAGTCAGTTAAGAATATTTTAACTCTCCTTCAACAGAAAAGCCTTTGAGGTAACTGTTTGAGGAAAATCAAAGGATAGGGCATACCATAGAATTATTTGGCCAGACTTTCATAAGAAAACCTTTAAGACAACAATCCAGCAATCCTAAGATTACTTTCAGATAAAGAAAACATTTAAGATAACAATGAGTGTAACTAAAGAGAAAGCTAAACCTATCTTCTTTAATCAAAAACTCTAAAGACCTTTGTAGAAACAGTTTAAGGAAACCAGAAGACAGGGCGTACCATAGACTTCCCTGGTTGGACTCTACTAAGTATACTTAAAAGAAAGGCCTTAAAAACAATGTTTCAAGCTACACCAAAGGACAAGGCATACCATAGACTTCTTTGGCTTGACTCTATTATATCATTTTCAAGACAACAAGCTAGGTGGAACTAGAGAGAAATTAAGAATTCTTCAATCAGACCTTGCAGAAGAAAAGATTAAGATAAAGAATGCAGACAGAATTAGGGTGCCAAGACAGCATATCCTAATCTAAAATTTATGTTCTTTTGTCAGAGAAATAATGGACAGAATGGAAAAGAGAAGGAAAACATAGACAAAGAAGGAAAAATTCACCATTAACATAGCTCAAGAATCTTGTGAACATGCTTGTATTACTGATGTTCAAAATGGTTACATTACTCCAGTACAATAGATCTCTGCAACTCAGAGCTTTCTCAAATCTAGCCTAGCACTCTCCAACTAGATCAACAACAAGAAATTAGGCAACTAATCAGCCAACCAGCCAACTAACCCTAAAAATGAATGATACATGTAGTATTTATCTGAAAAATGAGGAGGTGATCCTAATCTAGGGTTTCAGATGTTATTTATTACAGATATAATGCATTATTGACCTTTGAGACCATGCAAGGCCCAAGGAAAAATATTTGAGACTGATTTACTGTAATAATAACTCCTAACTTAAATTCTGAGCTAACTTTGGGAAATGTTTGAATTTAAGGTTGTTTTAATAACTTTTACAATAACTGTTGGTAGCTAAGAATTATCTTTGACTGTTTAACATAACTGCTGATGTCTTTACTGAAAGAAAACATATTGTAGGTGTAGAGATGTGTTTATGGAGAAGTCAATGCCTTTATTTGATCATTTGAATCTTCCTTTATGCTAATTTGTCTTTGTTTTATCCTTTAAACTCTGTTTTAGGCCCTTTAATATTGGTTTGTCTTTAAACTCTTGTAATCTCATTTATCTATGCCTCTCTATCTTTTAATATCTGATTAATTGTTTTCATTCCTTGATTTAACTTTTTAATCATTTGATTTAACTATTAATCCTTTAATCTTTACTGCCACGGTCTTTTGATTGTTTTCTTCTCTTCACTGTGCCTCTGTTTGTAATTTTCCTGTGCATTGGGATATCTTATGTTGTTGGAGTGCTTGGATAACCACCAATGATCATGATTCATTGGTGATTATGCTCGATTTCACGCTTCCAGTGCTTTTAATGAAACAAGTTCTCTGGATCATCACCCAGAACTCTTATTCGAACCATTTTGGATCCTTGGAATGCATTTATCACATTCCTTCCATGAAAAATGCACAATAAAACAACCAATTAATCTTAAATTCTGTGTTTGTGGCTCTTTCTGCGCTTGGAGAATTTGCAGAGGTGAAAATGGCGGTTTGGGCTTTATCGCAGAGCCACAGGACTCTGGAGTACTTGAATGGAGGAGGCAATATTGATTTATGGCGTGAAGGGTAAAAGTGATTTGTCACAAGTGGGGGAAGTGTTTCTCGCATGGGAGGAGGGGTGGTAAACAGCTTAGAGTGATCGGGTGCGATTCCATTTAGCGATCGACGCGTGGTGGAGGGATACCGCCCATTTTGCAGGGTTGGGTTTTATTTAACCCCCACACAAGAATTGGTGTGATATGAGATGGGAGCTGTCAGATCTTGGGGGAGATAGATCTACGGTGGTCGAGGTTGAAGGGAGCGGTGGGGAGTTGGATGGTGGGGCTCAGGTCTATTAATAAGCGGAGGTGCTTATTTTGTGGGTAGGGCCGAGGTCATATGGCTGCAAGGGTTAAATTTTATGCATGCAGGGCCTAATAAAAAGGAGCTTGGGGGTTTACAAAATAAGCGGAAACACTTTTTATTAAAGGAAAAGGGAAGGTTCATACGGATTTTTTTTAATAAAGAGCGAGGGTTAAAGAAATTAAGCAGAGGGCTTAAGTATTTATAAAGGTTCAGGTAAAAAACACACAAAGGGTCAGGTTTTTTATATTAAAACAAAGTTTTAATATATATAAATGAGGGTTCAGAGGGTTTAATTCTGATTTAAAACAATGTAAAAAGAAATTTTTACATTGTTTTAATAAAACAAGGGATATTGATGAGGTGAGGGGTTAAAATGGGGGGTTTTAGAGATGAAAGTGTGGAAAATGAGGAAATGAGGGTCTTTTGGGTAGGGAGAATGGTGAGGATGAGAAAATTAAGCCCAAACATGAGTTTTTATAGCAGGAAGGTAATTTTGAGAAGGCAGAGATGAAATATAGTGAAAAAGGTTTTATGAAGATAATTAAGGCAGTGAGATTTCTGAAGATAGCTGATAGCGAAGGAATGCTATCTTCCGCTACTTGTAGAAAATCCATAGTCACCTAGTGAAACTGTATAATATAGGAGGATAACAGTTCTAATACTAAAATGGGATAATGCACATGAGGAAAAAGGTAAACATACCAAATTCCAAAGACTGTGGCTTGGACCATTTCAAATCATAGAAGAAATAGGCCCATCAACGTTTTTATTGGAAGATCTACCAAGCAAAAAAGATTCTTTTCCTGTTAATGGGAAAATTTTAAAGAAATATTTTTCATAGGAGGTAACGCCTTATATTCCCTGTATATTATTGTCTTTTCTTTTATTAGGAAAATAAAATTTGAATGGTATTTTTTCTTTTCTTTTCAAATAAAGATCTCATAGAATCTTTTTGATTTATCGCTTCTATAAATAAGAATTGTTAAGGAAATAATTGTAAAATTGGAATCTCAAATAGATTTGATTTCACTGAAAATTTTGATTTCACTGTAGGTATTATTCTTTGATAAACTCTCACTTTTATAAAGTATGGTTACTCTAATATCATTCAAGAAAATAATATTTAACATAGTAAAGACTCTTTACATATAAGCAATCTTAAACTCTAAAATTATCATCCAAAATCCTCAAAAGGGCCAATGATTCACCCCATCTAGCAAACTTTTCAATTTTCAAGTTGTAATTCAAGAAAATATGCTAAATATTAGAAGATAATAAGTCTCATCACGAGCTTTTTTACCATGTTCATAGGAAAATATTTAAACTAACATTACCAATACTTCCTACCAAAACAGGGTAATGACTTGAGATTATATCAAAAGGAAAGGGGTATCATCAAGAGCCATCTTGATCAGATTAGTTACAACTAGTGAATGGCATTGTCAATTTGCTTACCAAGCCAAGGCAATGGCTTTTAAGTGATAAAAAATATAAAGAAAATATTTACAAAATAGAAAACAAGTTTATAAAGAGATAAAGTATATAATATTGAACTTATTTTGGAATATTGTAATAGTAGCTGAATGGGACAATGAATCATTGATGGGTAAAAGGTAACCCTGCCGAGGCTATAAATTCTTGCTAGTATCAGAGGCTCTACCTATGGTAAATGAGTATATATATATAAAGCTAATATGAATGAGCCACCTGCTTTATCTTTTTGAACTTAGTAAAGAATGATATAGAAACTCACATTTTCATTTAAAGAGGAAATATTATGAATTATAATCAAGTGAGATTTTATTAATTAGTGAAATATTATTTGTATTGCAATTCATTCTTGCAACTATTTTTATTTTGAAAAGTTCTAGAAATTTCAAAAAATTGATCAGAGATAATTGGTTCTCCCAAGTGAATCGCCAATTTTTGTACTATACAACACCCCCCATTTATTTTATTGTATGGGGACCCTTTTAAATTTTCTTTCCTTTAAAGAAATGAATCTTAACTCTAAAAAACTTATCATAAAATCTGAAAGATGGTGAAATACTAAGTTCAACACCCTTTCCACTTTAGGAATCTCGCAAATCGCATATCGCAAACCTTTTGGAACAAATGTTAAATCTCATAAACCAATCCCGAAATGCGATAGCCGACCCTCTTTTTATAAAGGTTAAAATGTTTAGAAATCTTAGTTTTAAGGCTAATATGGAAAGTGCAATATAATTGAAATACTTCCAAAAAAGGAAGACATAACCGCTTTATGATATATCTCAGACCCTAACTAATAAAAAGAAATATCAATTATCATTTAAATCTGAAAATGCCTTAAAAAACTAAGAAAACATACAAAAAAATCTTTAAAAAAAATTTATAAGTTACCGAACATCGTAGATCAGAAAAAGTGAAAGGATTTATAACTATAACGCATTTGCAAACACGAAATGTGAAATTCGAAATGGACAATATAATGTAGCAAATAATATTTCCCTGAAGTAATCATATCGCAATAAAGCCACCAAGGTTAACCACCCAAATAAAAAGATAAGTTAAAACCCGAGATGTGATATTGCGATCTCGCAATCGCATTATCGCATGTATTTTTAACATAACTATTTTGCGTAATTTGATTTCTTCGATGCGGTATTTCTCCATTAGACGTAAATTATGCTGAATTGATAGGCCTTAAATGAAACGTCACTTGAAACTTAAGGGAATTTCGCTGTTTTAGTGGCTCGAGAAAAAAAATAACTACTTTCACTTATGATGATTTAAGAAACATATATTTGAAAATATTTTGTTATCATTAATTGGTTTTTGAAATCTCTTGCCTCGCTACACTGTTTTTTTCACTCTGTTCTCACATCTCTTAATTTCAGGAAGTCTTCCAGCGAAATTTCTCTCAGAAATATAATGCAGAAGAAAAAGAAGCAGAGTACTACGGAATCTGAGACTACAAAAATGTTTCCCCTGTTCTCAGACACTACATGCAACAAAGATGCAGCAACAACAACATGAGACATTATTTACAATCTCCTCGAAGATGAACAACCCCGAATTACTGAAATCAAACCAACAGATGATTCATCAATACCATCGATAGCTCATATTAGTGATGCAGTCTGCTCTTTCCTGCATAGGATAGCAGCAAGGCCTAAAATTCTACCATACAAAAATATGGTCAAATGGGTAATTGACAACTTCAACATTGTAGATAGAAAATTTAGAAATTCCAAAATGGAACTCATGGGATATTTCACAGCAGAAGACCTAAGACAAATGTACCATCTTCTAGTGCATCAAAAGACTTATGACTCAGCATTCGTATCACAATTCGCCAAAGAAAATGATGAACCATTCAAAATGATTCAGAGTTGGAGGTTCGGGGGTAACAAATTCAAACATGAAAAAACTAGTATGTACCCTATTGATCCTTTATCATCTCCTCATAACTATACGACCGCTATTTTATGTAGGTTGTATGGAAAACCTGACAGTACCAAGTTTTCAATACAGTGGGTACCCCTAATAAATGCATGTATGAATTCCATTATAATGAACTGGGCCACCATCTTGTTTGACAACCTAGCTATGGCTATCTTAGACTATTGTCATAAGAGAAATTCCTCCCAAAGAATTTTCCACCCATTTTATATGAGTGCATATGTTATGAACATTATATGTTTCTATACTAAATTTCCAATCATGGGTTGGAAATGGACAAGTCAAGACCCAAACCCCATTCATCTCAGTCACAAAGAGTTATGGCATTCTTATTTTGCATCCCATTTTTACAAAATTTGTCATGGTGTTATGCTGCCCATGCACCAACTCATTTTTTACAAGCAAACCCCAAGGTTTTTCGAAGAAGCTAGTGTAGACCTACTCCCAATTGGGAAATTTTTCACTGAACAAATGTTCACCTATATTAGAATTTTTGGCAGTATTTCCAAGCCCCATGTACTTCCTCCGTATGTCCCCGATAAACTACTAGCAAGGTAAATTTCTTATCAAACAACATGATACGACCTTGCTAAATGCCTCAAGGACTCAAAGAAATATTTATGGCTAGTTTTCCAAGTGCAGTGTGGTGTTTTTACATTAAATGATTTTCGTCATGCGATAAAATAGTTTCAGAATATAGAAATTTTGAAACTAGCCACCATGCGATACTAACAATATGATCCTGATAAGGTAGCTTACAATTTTACTGTATCAATGAAACTTAGAGCATTTATTCATGAACCTGATAAATTTGAATATTAATTCGAATATGCTTAGTCTTTTGAGAAAGTTATAAATTGGGCAAAGGGGAAATTGGAGCCAACTGATTACCACAAATTTCAAGAATTTAGAAGCAAAATACTTGAAAAAATTCCATTGAATTTGTTAATCACCGAACACAAGGCTACATCCAGTTTTAGTATCAATACTGATGAACACAATTGTTGGCTTGAGGGGTCTTGACCCAGGTTTGGTATGCAAGGATTTACAACAAGCCCCTATACTACTGGCCCTTTCAGCAGTGACCTGATTGCGCAGGTTAAAGTCTCACCCGAAGTAGTATGGGTGGGTGCTGGAACCAGGTTTCCGCACCCTGAGAAAGGATGGGTAAGGCAAGCAATGCTACACTAGGTCCTATAATTCCCAAATTACCTTGTTCTACACAGGGTTAGTTAAGTCTCTACTCGCATCCACGTGCGCTAGATCTATGATTATATGATTTTATGACAGTAACACAACAATACATAAATAGAACAGAATAGATCCAGATCCAGAAACACACTTACGCAAATATTCATAGCTTAAACACAGCAAATGCACAATACATCAATTACCAACAATTCGTACACGATTACGCACAGATTCAGTTCTCTATCAATCATTCTTATTCATTCATTCATCAATTCTTCCTTACAATCCCCTTCCCAACCTGCGCACATAGCAGCAGGGTCCGCACATAGCTGGACTTGGATCTTCGCACACACAGCTAGCAAGAGTCCTTTTCCAAAAACCCAAACAAATAGCTTAAACCACAAATCACATCAATAGCTCATCATTTCTTGTCTTTTGCAATAAAAAATGCTTCTCTATTTATAAAAATCTAGCCTAGACTTTCCTATGGTCCGCAAACCCTGGTTTTCGGACCCCTGGTTTACCCTTTTACCCATTACAGTGCATTCGGGGCTTTGACCCACCCCAAAACCCCTACGCTAGACTAAATCTAATAAAAAATATTCAAAATGGACCAGTTTCATAGCTTGTTAGGAGACCCTGTTCCAACAGTCCCCCAACACAATCTTGTGACTCATCCCGAGTCACTGCAGTGGTGCGGTCACATAGTCCTTAGCTTGCTATGGCTTGAGTCGACTACCATTGACAAAGCCAAGAATGAGATCACTGCGCAGGGCAGCCAACTGGACTGCTCTGCCATTCGTGATCTTCTTAACTATGTAGGGACCAAGCCAGTGCTGCCAGAATTTCCCTCTATGTTTCACAAATTGGCTATCGTATAAAAGGACGAGATCACCTTCGACAAATTTCTTTTTGTGAATATGTCGAGCGTGCTAGGTTTTATCACGAGCCTTCTGAACCTGTTGGTGAAAATTAGCAATAAAAAGATCTTCCTCCAAAGCCACTAGTTGCGCAAGACGCTCCTCTATGATATCTGAGTCTGCCTTATTTTTGAATGCCGTGATGCGTAGACTAGGAAAAACGTATTCTACGGGCATAATAGCCTCCTTTCCATAGACCATTCGGAAGGGGGTCCTGCCTGTCAACTTCTTGCAGGTGGTTCGGTAGGCCCACAGAACCGAAGGGATGCAAACATCCCAATCACTATGATCGGCATTGCAAACCTGAGTTAAGGCATGTTCCAAAATTTTGTTAAAAGCTTCAACCGCCCCATTGGCCTAGGGATGATATGGTGTACTCTTTGCATGGTGGATCTAGAATTCCTCATTCAAAGCTTGAATCGTTTGGTTAAAAAAATGCATACCTATGTCGCTCATTAGGATCTTTGGGCAGCCAAATTTGGTCAGAATCTGCTCCAAGATGAAGTGCGCAGCAGTTTCCATAGTACAATATTTTACCGCTTGTGCCTTAGCCCATCAAGTGATGTAGTTAGTGTTAGTGATAATGTAGCGCGCACCTATTTTATTGCCTGGAAGATTGATGGGTCCTATAAAGTCAATGGCCCATTTGTAAAAATCTTGTAGGGCCACTTGAGGCTGCAATGGCATGTCATCTCATCGTGAAGGGCGACTAGTTCACTGGCATGTATCACACGATCTGCAATAGGTGTAAGAATCCTGATGCAAGGTAGGCCACCATAATCCATCCCTCAAAATATTTTGTGCCGTAGCTCTTCCTGCATAGTGGCCTCCTGCAACTCCATCATGTGCTTATGCTAAAATGGTGGGCCGTTCATGTTCCAATACATACCTGTGTAGTATTTCATCTGCGCCTAGCTTGTATAACTGTCTGGCGATGATAGTAAAGTCTGTAGCCCGGGTAACCAACTCCTTCTTCTGCTGCACCGAATATGCTGCAGGGGCCATGCCCATAGTAAGGAACTCAATGATATCAGCAAAGTGAGCATCAACCACCTTAATGGTAAACAGCTGCGCATCGGGTAAGCCCTCGTCCAAGTTAGTAGGCTCTTCCCCTGTTTTGATGTGAGACAGATTATTCGGGCCTGCATTCAACCTCCCGAGCTTAACGATTATTTCAAAATCATATTCCTGAAATAGCAACAGCCAGCGGCAAATCTTTTGCCCCAACATAGGCTTGTTGACCAGGTATTTCAAAGCTGAATGATCAGTGAACATCTTAAAGTGTCCACCCAGCAGATAGTGCTGATATTTTTGTAATGCGTACACCATAGCCAGTCCTTCGTGCTCAGTGGTAGAGTAATTCCTTTCTGCGCCCGAGAGTTTTCGACTTGAAAAGGAAACTGGGTGATCAATATCTCCTTCTCCAGGTTGAGTGAGAACCATGCCCAGGGAGATGCCTGACGCATCCACATGTACATGAAATTCCTTTGACCAGTCAAGAAATATTAGTATGGGTTCAGAGTTCATCTTCTCCTTGAGCAGTTTGAAGCTCTTCTGACATTCATCATTCCAAAAAAAAGAGACATTTTTTTTTAGTAGATGTTCCATGGGTGCTGTGATCAGAGCGTACCCTTGAATTAATTTCCTGTAATAGCCTGTGTGACCGAGAATAGAACACAACTATTTTTCTGTTGTGGGGGATGCAAGGTTGATAATTACGGCTATCTTCGTAGGGTCAACCATCAATCCTTGCCGACAGAATATGTGTCCAAGAAAGATTCTGAATCGTACACATAATATGCACTTTTTGATATTCAAGGAGATCTGGTGCTTCCGGCATGCATCCAACATTAATCACAGGTTCGAGACATGCTCTTTTACCAGGCCAAAGAACATCCAATCATCGAAGTAAACCTCCAAGAAATTATGAATGAACTCCTTGAACATAGCCACCATGACCCTTGAAAAGATAATAGGTGCATTCTTGAGACAAAAGGGCATGACCGTATATTGGAAGGAACCCCATTCGGTTGCAAAGGTAGTCTTACTATGATATTTAGGTGTAATTATGATCTGGTGGTATCCTGAGAACCCATTGGTGAAGGAATAGGCCTCCTGGCCACCCACACTATCAAGGATTTCATCGGAGAAGGGCGTAGGGAAGGGTTCAGGGACACAGGTGTCGTTTAGCTTTCGTAGATCCACGCAGATGCGTATTTCCCCCTTTGTATTTTTCTCCTGGATGACCATTGGACTTACCCAATCTGATTGTTCAACCTGTTCAATGATACTTGTGGTAAGAATTTTTTCCAACTCTTATTTGACCTTTTTCTTATATTTAGGGTTCAGCCAGTAAGGTCGCTTCTCTATGGGGTGTGCCTCAGGTTTTAGAGTGATGTGCATAATGCCTAGTTCCCCAGTGATTCCTTTGAGCTCAGAAAACTTTGTCGGAAATAAGTCCTGATACTCCGTAAGTAGCTCTGCAATTTTTCCTACGGTTCCTTCATCCAAATAGTCCCCAATTTTAGCCAGCTTAGGGTGTTCTTTTGTCCCAAAATTAACTTCGCGTAGCCTGAGAGGTTGCGTTACATCAATATCCTGTAGCGATGGTCCGATAATGGTACGCTCTCCTTCAGATTCCGGAATAGAGATATTTCGCAGATTATCTTCTTCTTCGTTAATCGCCAAGCTCCAACAGTTGACTATGTTTTGCATCTAGGTTTCCCATGTCAGGATGACTGGTGCAGTGCGGGGGTGAGGATTTTTAAAGATAAACGCATCGATTTTCTGCAGAGCTTCGTCGAGCGTCTCCGTTCCCCCAACTAGTCCAAACGTTCCGATAAAGTATTCTTTTAATATTTCCCAGTGGCTGGTATGCTGATGTAACTCCGCATATAAGTACCAAGAAGCAGGGATAAGGCCCAAGGCATGCATAAATAGATGGATCCATTCTTTTTGGGTCCAGTCAGACCATTTGGTCGTCCAAGTAGGAAAATGCACACGGGGATCCCCGGGTCCCAAGAATATCTTAGTGCGCATGTCAGCGGGAGGTGCAAACTGCAGAACCATCCTATCCTGACATGTTTCCCAGTCCAGAAATGCTTTCTTGTGGGTATCCCACCATCGTACAGGTGTTCCACGCAGAGCTAGATTGAGGGCCCAGAGTCGTCGTTCTTTTGGCACCCTAGCCTCTAATGTTCTTAGGAATTCTTGGACATTACTAGACCCATAAAAGTGGGGAAGGTATCTTACCTCTGAAGTAATGCAGTAGAGGGTCCTTGCAGCTCGAGGGCATCTTAGTGCTATAAATCATGTAATAGAGTCTTCCAACTCTCTAGTTCTTCATCCAGATCAGAAAAGTACTCCCTGTCCTTCTCCCAACAGAGTACCCCGCCTGTTGTAGGGTTACCCTGGTCTTCGTCCTGCACCATCACCCTGTAGATGTGATCTAGTTCCTCTTCTTCATATGTTGGTTCTGTATACCACACACCCTCGGTGGGATCTAGTGGTACTATTATGTGCGTGCCGTTCTTCTCAAACACCATGCTGCATTTTTTTAGATTGATGAAACTCCCCATGTCTATAGCCCAGTCTAGTCCCAGGAGTGCAAGGTAGGGATCCGCGTCTTCCATGATTTTTATTACTTCAAAGTCATCTAAGACCTTTACTACTGTGATATCTATCATGAATTTTTTCAACCTTCCCATAGGGATGATCTTCTGTTGATTCTCCATGAGCAGCTAGATGGTGGACCAGTTTAACTTAGGTTCTCCCATTCATTGCCATGTTTTCTTTGGTAAGACGTTCGCATCTGATCGAAGATCGAGAATAACCTGATCTATCTCATAGTCGTTAATCTGCGCAGTCAACCGCATTTCCTTCCAAGTGCATCTCTTATAGCTGTGTAATTTGTGTACTTCCTTAATCTCAGCCATTTTGTTGGGCCAGGCTACGTATTCATGCAATAATTCTTGAATATTTTCTACAGCCTGCGGGTTGTGCAGTAGTTTCATACATGCCCTTAAAAAGGGCTCAACCTCTTCCTCTTTTTGGAGGTGCGTTGGTAGCTATGCAGGGGCTTCCAGTGGCTCTTGTTCGTTAAAATTCATTCCCTTCCGAGAAGCAAGCTCCTCCCTTGCTCTCTAGGTGACCACCCCGTTGTGTGTCATAAATTTTACACTTGGATCTGCATTCCTCAACTCATTTTTGACTCTTTGCACATTTTGCATGGGGGTAGTTTGTTTGTCCTGCATTTTCGTTATCAAGATCGGGCAGTCTTCCACCTCATGGTCCAGCTGTCGGCAATATTTACAGGATTTCCTGGTGGGATTCAAGCAGTCCCTGGAAAAGTGCCCTACCTCTCCATAGTTATAGCAGATCAACTAGCCTTTTCCTCATCCTGCGCTTCCTCCCCGACCCCCCCTGCCCCTCGTAGGTGAGCCACCAAAGATCGCAGAAGATCTCGGCGACGCAGGATCTCATTGTACCCTATATAGGTTTCCATGATTTACCAAAAAGTCATATGTGCGACAATTTTTCTCATCGTGCCCTACCGATCGGCAGAACCTGCACCATTGTTGCTTCAGTTCACCCATACTTATCTGAGGGCACTGGGTTGTATCATGTACTCCCGCTACCTGGTAGTCTTCACACCATTGCGCAGATCCGCTGGAACCGGGGCGCAGTGGACTGGGTCCCCCTGCCTGTAGGTAATCCATCAATAGAGGACACTGGTCCTTGGTATGACCAGTCACCCAACATATTATGCACCAGAGGTCTGCGCTGACTCATTTTCCCCGTTCCGTCCATAATATCTGTATGTGCACGGCTCCAAGCTGTTCTTGAATTTTCTGCACTCCCCCCAACGTGTTGTCCTTAGGCATGGCTTCAAGTTTCATGGCAGCTTCCAAGGCTTTTTCCTGTGATTCGAAGGTCTGGTGGCTCATTGGTATGCATAAGTGAGGTAGCAACATAGCGATGAACCATTCTGTGTGCTGTCTGTCGTCATACTTGAACCCTCCTTCCCTGATCACTTTCTTTAACCATTGATCGGCCTCCCATACTGACTCAGATGCACCTTGCTTGAAGTCTTTTACTTCTGCTACCAACTGAGAGTAATATTTCGGCTTCAGGAATTGTTGTTTTAGGGCATGCTTAACATCTTGAACCAATGCTCTCCCATTCTGAGATATATACCACATATACTAGTCCATAGCCCTTTCTTTTAAGGCCAGGGATAACTGTGCCCTTTTTATAGTATCACTTACCACCCCCTGCGCAGTCCACACTGAGTCGGCTATGAACCAAAACCGCTCCATTTCCTCATTGGCTGTGCCTTTAAAGGTGGGTAATTTCAAGTGTACTGCCATGCTTTCCCGAAGGTCCGACGTTAGGGTAACTGACGGACCTTGCATCGGTGCTTTTTTCGGCGAGCTACGAGAAGAGTAATCCTCTACTTGATCAGTTCGATAGTACTTACCGCTCCGTGTTGTGCTTTCACCCAAATTAGCGCTCATTCAACTTTGTGTTAGATCTCCATTATTTTCTTGTCATTACTGATACCTTCCTCAGACTTATTCCAGTCTCGACAACGGAACCAATTGTTGGCTTGAGGGGTCCTGACCCAAGTTCAGTATGAAAGGTTTGCCAAAAAGCCCCTATACTACTGGCCCTTTCAGCAGTGACCAGCTTGCACAGGTCAAAGTCTCACTCGAAGTAGTATGGGTGGGTGCTGGAACTAGGTTTCCGCACCCTGAGAAAGGATGGGTAAGGCAAGCAATGCTGCACTAGGTCCTGTAATTCCCAGATTACCTTTTTCTACGCAGGGTTAATTAAGTCTCTACTCGAATCCACGTGCGCTAGATCTATGATTATATTCTTTTATGACAGTAACACAGCAATACATAAATAGAATAGAATAGATCCAGATCCAGAAACACACTTACGTAGATATTCGCAGCTTAAAGATAGAAAATGCATAATACAACAATTACCAACAATTCGTACAAGATTACGCACAGATTCAGTTCTCTATCAATCGTTCTTATTCATTCATTCATCAATTCTTCCTTACAATCCCCTTCCCAACCTACGCACACAGCAGCAGGGTCTGCACACAGCTATACTTGGATCTCTGTGCACACAGCCAACAGGAGTCCTTTCCCCAAAACCCAAACAGATAGCTTAAACCACAAATCACATTAATATCTCATCATTTCTTGTCTTTTGCAATACAAAATGCTTCTCTATTTATAACAATCTAGCCTAGACTTTCCTATGGTCTGCAAACCGTGGTTTTCGAACCCCTGGTTTACCCTTTTACCCATTACAATGTGTTCGGGGCTTTGACCCACCCAAAAACCCTTGTGCTAGACTAAATCTAATCAAAAATATTCAAAATGGACCAGTTTTAGAGCTTGTTAGGAAACCTTGTTCCAACAAAAATTCTGAAGTAGGATCAATTCATAATATAGATCAATCACATAAGGAAACAGAAGCCATGACTGAGACTAGTCAGAAATCAACAGAAAAGCAGATGGAAATTGACCCAAATTAAAGTGCTACTGATGGATAAAAGGGAAATGATATGTCACAACAATGGGATGAATTCAGTCAAAGCCTCAAGAAAAGAAAAGAGATAACAAAATATCAAGGAAAATAAGAATGTTCTACACCTCATCAAACTTAGAGGATATCAAATCTAGACACAGGAGACACTTTTGAAATAGCCTTGCAGGAAGTAGGGATTATCCTTGCATTTCCTACAACTGAGATCACCTTAAAAATAGAAGAAATTCCTCCTCTAGATGTATTCTATAGTCTTGAACATAAGGCAGTAGTAAGAAAATGAAGAAAGAGAAGGATAGTGACAACTCCTACTAAAATATTACCAGGAAATGAATCAGTCGAAGTGGTCTCAAAAGACACAACCACTGATCCAACAGAAAATCTGGAAAAGTTATCGCAATTTGAAGGAGCCTATGCCACAACTAAAATTGATAAGGCAACCGAAGTCTTGGTTTTGTTGAAAGAGAAATAAGAAAGAATATTTCAGTTAGAGTAACAATTAGAAATGGAGAACTTTAATGTTAATAAAGAAGCCAAATTACAACTGTCTCAATTACAAAAAGATATGAAAGCAATGAAAATAAAGTGCGAAGCAGATATCACTGCCAATAATATACAAATTGGTGAAATGCAGGAATCAATTACCAATTCAAGAAAAGATGAATTTATCAAGGACGCTTTAGAGATAAACTCCCAAATTTCTGTACAACAAGGTCTATTATGTCAAAGGATGTTTACTATTATCCCTTATTTAGATACCTGTGAGCAATTAACAAATCAAGTAATTGATCAAAGGACTGAATATGAAGATTTAAACACTAAAATTCCAGATCACATCACATGGAAAGAGTCAGATGAAGGAATAAAGGAAATTCTGCCTGAAATTGAGGAGACTCACAAATATATCATGTCTACTGATTGGTATATATAGATTAAATAGGCAGAGAGGGCAGTGACAAGAGCAGCAGGAAGAACCAGAAATATTACATAGGTAGTTATTCATACACTCCATACCACCAACTTAATCAAAGAAGGTGATTCAGAGACACTACCATATATGAAACAATTAAATGAAATTTGGAAAGAAAAATCTCAAATTCAAAGGGAATCAATAAAGCATATTTCAAAGACAGATTGGGAAGCCTATTGGCAGTATCTAGTCAAACCACACAATCAAATTATGAAGTTGAATTGTTTAATAAATACAACACAAAAAATGATTCCACCACTTACTGAAGCCATATTTGCAAGAAAAATCAAAACCAGAATCACCACCCCACCTCAAGTAAAGCCTATGGCCGATATTTTCAAACTTCAAGCTCATCTGGAGAACAAGGAAGCTTCTACATAGTATAGAGTCATTAGATTTTTATATATTTATATTTTAAGTTGCTTATTAAGAGAAAGGTTGTTTGATACCTCCTCTAAATTTTGTATAATCTATTTTTAGTCATATTAGATACTATTTAAACTCCTCTCATGCATTTAGAGAGGGGTCCAGAAATTTGTCAAAAACATTTGCAAAGGAATGCACTTCTATATGTTTGTGAATGCCTTGATGAATTAATGGAACAGAGTCTATTTTCTTTTGATATTGAAGTTGTTTAACTGAAGTTGCATTTTTGTACTCATTGAATTTCTTTAACGTGAAGTGGAGCAGATACTACTACCAATTTGAATGAGTAGAACTTTGTATATATGGTATTTATACACATTATGTTAAGTTTTACTTCTTGAATTAACATCCATATTTTATCTTTATTATATATGAAAAATGTTATCATAAGTAAATGTTAAATGCACTTTTGTACTAATTTTTATCTATGGTTACTTATCTCATATATGATCAAACTTATGAATGCAATATATATCTCACAATTTTTTTGATTAAACTACTTTGTCAAAATAATCATTCTTACATCATTTTCATCTCTTTCAATTATTGAATAATATTTATTTCCAATTGTTGAAAGATATCCTTCTAGATCGCATGAAAGAATGAATACTACCGAGTATATAGTATAATATATATATTTAGTCACTGAATATGATAGATTAAATAATTTTCCATTTTCATGTTATAAAAAAACACACACTCATTATCCTTATTGGGAAACTGGTCCCTTTATATCCATTCAGAGCCACTACACCAAACAGAAAAGGACTTGCTCTAAGGTCTGGACCGGGTGGTTTTCCGCCATGTTGTTGCAATGGAAATCCGAGGCTCCAACACCTTCATACCTATTAAGGGTGGAGAATTAGTCTTATTAATACTTAAATATGGCTATCCATGCAGACATAGCCACCTCCCACTCTCTGAGATGGTTGAAGTGAGAGCCCCAACACCTTGATGGTATTTCTTGGAAGGCAACATCGAGCAAGGGAAATTTATGTCATTAAAAAATGTTTGAATCAACTTCAGTGATAAAACTGGTAACATATCCCATACCATTAAAAATAGTAAATTATCGTACCTCAGTACTGACCTAGTGTATATGGTGGATCATTGTGAATCACCTGGTGTTGATGTTCTATCTTCCTTGCTACTAGTTATCCCATATAACTTCGGATCTGAGTTCTGAACTCTTAACACTTCTCCAACTGATTAACCCTCCTATAGTAGGATTGATGTAATCATCCCTTTTCCCTGGATGGAGTCATGGGTTTTCTCTTCAGGTCAATCAGTGCATAGTTTCAAAGTCCCAATATTTTCGCAACAATGAGAGAAAGGGGTCTTTGTCTCCAGTAATGTCTATTACCTCGAATTTTTCATGTCTTTACCCCTTCCATTTCGACCTCTACATATTTCAGGTGTCCAACTGGGAGGATAAAATATTGATTTTCCATGTAAAACTCAACCAAAGAGAAAGCCAACTTGGGCCTTCCTAAGCTTTTATTGGTAGAATATTAACATAAGAACCCAAGTCTAGCATCATATCCTTTATCTGGAATCCTAAAATCTCAGCATCAACCCAAAATTACCTCCATGTCCTCTTCTTGTTTCTCTACACCCGTCTAGAATGAATTTCAGGAGAAATGGTAGCAATGAGCCCTTCTAAGAGATCCCCATCATTGAAAAAAAATTTAAGCCTTTTCTCCAACTTCATTAGCATTTTCTCATAGTTCACAATTTGCGAAAAAAACCTTAACCATTCCACTATAGGTTGGGAATTGGTTTGCAGAGGTTTTGGGCTTCTTCTCTTCAATGATTCAGGTTGTTCTCCTTGGGGCTCATCAATTGGAATAAACTTGTTAAAAAATTCCATGACATCTTTGTAGAACTTCTTCTGTTGGTTGGAATCATACGATCACTTTAGTGAGGTAGGCTTTGTGATCCTTGGTTGTTTGGTGGCTCTAAATTCGGCTCATGTATTCTTTCCTCCCTATGTGAATATGTTAATGTTTGAGAGGGAAGTTAATTCGAGTTCCTGTGGTTTTGAATTAATCAAATTTTCTCCCCTTTGATATTTGTACTCCTCCCATTTAGAAATTATCTCTGGGAAATCCTATATTGAATGCTTATTGAATCTACACTAAGAGCACCAAGGTATTCTGGATAGTGGGAAGTCTCTTGCAACATTCCCCTCCTGATCGCAATTCTAGCAATGGATCAGACCTTTTCCTCCTATTCTTCCCCCCCTTATTCCTCCACCTCGTCATCCTCAAGGAGCTTCATTGATCCTATAGGAAGAATGATCCAATCGATCAACTAGGGCATCTAATTCTCTACATTGATCAGTGTGGTGAGTCGGTGAGCCGTAGAAATCATAGAATAAATTGTTTGGAACATTTGACTACATATGTAATATTGTAAAAAAACCTGGGATATGTCCATATGTTCTACATATTTCACAGTATTCGCTCGAATCTGTACCCTACTAATTAGGAAATGTTTGGAACTATGTATTCCATGTATACAAACTTTGTGTACTAAATTTTGCTACTTTGGAAACATGAAAGGATGTGGAAGGCCCCACCGGTATGGAGGTAGTGCTCGAGCCCCGTAGTCTTGGGAACTCCGTGGCGTGATTCCCCTCAATATGGTAGTTGGTACACCACATTTGCGGTCGCACAAGTCACGTTGGTTGCATGTCCTTCAGCTTCTCTGTTAGATCAACAATTTGATGCTCCACTCCTATGAGAGTGGGGTCTTGGGAAACTTCCCCCCTTCACTGTTTTTGTGTGTATCCTACCATGGCCAAAATTTGGGTTGCTTGCTCCAAGGCATCTTGCGGAGTATCAATATTTTTTTGAGTTAACAACATGTGGGTGAGTGGCATCAAAAATTTGACGAACCAATCCCACTAATGATTGGGATCAATAAGGTAAGTCAACTTTCCAATAGCATCCTTAAACCTTTGCATCACCTCCTAAGTGGTTTCTCCTTCTCGCTGCTTGATTTCCAATAGTTCAGATAACCTTTATTGTTTAGTTTGTGGAATTTTAAACTCTTGAACAAGCTCCCACCATACTTCATCTATTGTCAGACTGTGCCATAATGCAGACCAGTTGATGAACCATATTAGTGCTCTTTA
The DNA here is from genome assembly GCA_034641835.2 of Pinus albicaulis. Classification (NCBI taxonomy): domain Eukaryota; kingdom Viridiplantae; phylum Streptophyta; class Pinopsida; order Pinales; family Pinaceae; genus Pinus; species Pinus albicaulis. The sequence goes on along the minus strand of CM076573.1, from coordinate 62,243,488 downwards.
TTAGAGAGTGTTATGGAATTAAATCAACTTCATGGAATATAGGGTTTGGTGACTCCTTTAGATAGCTTCACACAAGTACCAATGTTGTTCGACATCCTCATTCCCTCTCGTAGAGAACTCAAGATATATGGGATGCTACCAACCATACATGATTAAATCAGTGAGACTAGTATGAATCATTGGGAGCCTCATTTCGATGATACTTGGAGACCCAAAATACAACTACTATTTCTACCACCAAAGATACCATCTTTGTAGGTATTGTGTACTCTTTGGACCTTTATAACCTTAACTAGCTTGGATAAAAACTGACTAGGGTTGTGATAAAGTACTAGGGGAAAATCGGGGGAAGTTTTACTCGACCTATTGAGTAATGTATCACTTTTCATGGGAGGTGCATCATCCTCAAAAAATAATATTGTCATAATTAAGTGCATTCCAGCATCTGGGCCCTCCTTTTTTCGTATAGGGCCTGATCCACCTGGCATCTCCATCTCTGTTGGCGGAGGGAAATATTTACTACTTCTCTCAACTTTTGTCACAGTGGTGGTACCGACCTCTTCTATTGGACCAAGCTTCACTCTATATCCATACCCATCGCTTCATAAATTCATTCAATTTCCTTATCCTAATCGTGTTTCTAAACTACTTAACACCATTCGTAGTTGGTGTATCTCTATTTTCCATCTATGTATCTCCTGTAAATATTTCTCTCACCATTCATAAACTATTTTTTCCCTCAGATATCTAGCCTTCCAGAAGTCATCTGCGTCCATTTCTCCAACATTTTCATGGCTCTCAACCCAATATATTTCCTCCCCTCATACCCTTCCCTTGGTATCAGGGCTTTAGGCTTCCATAGGTGGGCTCTGGAACACCACATTAGGGGAATTTTGAGGTCTAAAATGGGCGTCCTAAGAAAAATGTACAACCAAAATAAAATTTATAAGAACCAATAGGATTCAAGGTGATGATGTCAACCATGGGGGATTATTCACCATTTTTTAAGTAAAAGGGTAAAAAGATTAAAAGATAATAAAATAATAAAACTACCTTTCAACTTGTATTTTCAACTTATCTCCCAATGTTTTTACTCAAATTTCGAGCGGGAGTACTCCTTGGATGTGAAATTTAATTCTTCATCCAAGGATTACCCTTGTTGCATAGTTTCAATGGACCCTGCTACATGAAAAATGAGAAATACATTAAAAAATGTGATTGAAATCAAGTTTTTCATGTATTTCTCATTTTTCATTTAGAACAATCCATAGAAAGTATGCAACATGGGTACTCCTTGCATAAGAAATTAAATTTTGCATCCAGCGAGTACTCCTACTCGAAATTTGAGTAAAAACTTTGGGAGATAAGTTGAAAATACGAGTTGAAAAAGTAGTTTTTTCTTTTTTCCCTCTAAAATTTGATGATGTAATCAAATCTTATTTTATTATTTCCACTATTATTTTAATATTTCCTTAAGATGCCTATTTTAGACCTCCAAATTCCCCTAATGAAAAATTTATCTTCTACCATTAAAAATTTAATACACAATGTTATCTCCTTCAACGGTCTTCCGCACAACCCTGGCCTAAACACAACCTCATCCTTGGAAAAGGAAATGTAACCCTCTGCAACAAACTCGATAATGTACCCTTCTAGAGTAGTCTACACCCATAATTGGACAACCTGAGTAAGGTCTATTGAGCTGATGTATTTCAACAAGGTCAGCCTTATTCCTTGTACCATGAGATCTACTCTGGTTTTCAATATTTTATTTTATATGCATCCTTCTTAACTAATTGTAAATGTCCTATGGGAACTTGCACCAAAATATCGTGTACTAGTCGCTTGCAGGCTCTGCGTACAAAATTTATTCCTTCACCTACTTCACACTTCAATTACAAAGTTGTGCTTGTTGAGAGGTAAATCTCTCTTCTTGTTCATGCCACCAATCTTGTAGATCCTTCTTAAAAATTCTTGGCACCATGTTCCAGATACCTTTGAGGAATTTCAGGTCCCGGTAATAGAAGAATTTCATAAGATCAAACCCTAATACTAATCCACCATCTCCAGTTGAAGACCTTGAGAGGATTATGAAGAATAAAATACCACAACTCCAGCAAGTTGACTCAAGTTCACCATTGTTAACACTGGAAAATCGTACAAGAAGAAGATGACATTATTTAATGTCAGGTAGAAGGATTTACAGGGTTTAAAGATATTAGAGAATCCAGAAAGTATTTAAAAGTCTCTAAGGCCTAAGGAAAAATAAAATTAGAGGAAGTCATAAATGCTTTTGCGCGCATAATCCTTTGAGAAGAACATGTTTGCGCTCCTTTTGACCCGAAATGTGCGCAATCCTGGGAGTGGTGAGTCACTTTATGGGACCACAAAAAGCACACTCTAGGACAATGATTTCACACTTGAATCCACCTAAGGACAACCACAAAAGCCTCCTTAGACATCAAGGGAGAACACAATGGAATCATCCCCCTCTCTTGGGTCACCATCCACAATGTATCAAGGGAGGGAAGGAGGATTTGAATTATCCTATATAAGGCCACCAAGAGATGAAGAATGGGAGAGCACATTGTTATGCTGGCCATAATTTCCCCAAAAAATACCAGCAATGTGTGATCCAGAGCTAAGATAGAGGGGACTCAATTGTTGGCAATCCAATAAGTTCAGTCCACCACACTAGAGAGAGGGAGACTTTGCACCGAGGAAAGCTTGGAAGTAAATACATCCTTGCATTAAGACTTATAACCCAAGTTCTAAGGGCCCTTTGGCAAGAGGTTTCAAGTTTCATCCTCATTTCCTACCAGCACTGAATAAGAGGGGCCGAAAGAGCCACCATTCGGATTATTGCAGTTGTTTGACTCTATTTAGAGCTTTTGTTTATTTGTTTTAGTTTTAGTTTGAATATGCATGCTATTTCTCTATCTATTATGTTTATGTTCTAGCATGTTCCACTAACTTTCTTGACTCCACTTATTTTTCTACTTGTGACCAATAATTTAAGAGGGTAAACCACACCCCTTAAGTTGGTGTGATTTCGTACATGCGTGCACCAAACACACGAACACAGGATTGGTGACTCCACTAATTTTTATTTCCAAGTTTATGTGGTTGTGCCTTTTTTTTGTAGAGATCTTCGTCTGTGCTATGGAGTGGAGTTGAATTTCCCCCTTTTTCTCTTGCAGTACCTAGTTCATCCCAAGTGACAAACTGAAGTAGAACAGCTCCAAAAATTACTTTTGGAGGAATTTTTGCACTTTTTCCTCCCACAGACGCACCCATGGAATGCGTTCAGAGCTGACATGCGTGCAGACATCGCGCCTGTTGCAGCCTTTTACACACAAAAGACAAAATGAGAAATTTCTCCCACATTTCTATCTTTTCCTGCTTGTAAAGTTCTTGGCAGCCCATAATACATCTACTAGCACTGGTTGAGGTACCCTGCAACTTGCTAAATCTCACTCTTAGCTGCTTTTTGTAGGCTTATTGTCAGTTTTATTTCAAGTTGATTTTTGCAAAGTTCACACATAGTTTAAGTAGGGGGGAAATTAACTTGCATTCTGAAAAAAAATTATGTTTTGACAATTTAGGTACCAACACACCTAGATAATTAGCCAAAGTAAGTGGCCCAAGTCCACACATGCTTAGCTAGTTTCTTTTTCCTAGTGCAAAAGTTATAAGTTTAGTTCAATTTTTGCACTAGGATTTTGAGACTAGGATCAAATTGTTGATAGAAGAGAAAGTAATCTCTATTGCCTTTGCACCCTTCGGTGATCCTAGGAAAGCATATGAGCACTCTCTATTCACAACTCACCATCTCCCTTTAATTGATCACATAGATTAACTAGGAAAAATAGAAAGCGGCCAATATTTGCACATATTTTTCTTTTGAGCAAGGAACAATACAACATAGTTTAATAGGGGATTTTGAAAAGGATCATCGCATATCCACACGTTCAAACTATGTGCTTGTCCACTCTTTTCTCACACACATCTACACACTAAGAAAAGCAAAGAAACCTAAAACTAACTTAACAAAACTCACTAAATTCTCCCCACAGGGGCTGAAAAAAGAATTTATAGTTTAAGTTAGGATCAGGGGGGTAGGCATCCAATAAGATGCCATGATCATTATTCATATTGAAACCTAGAAGTTGACTATTTAGGGAGCTTTAGATCCAACTATCAGCCCATGGAAAATAAAACCTGAGCGCGACAGAGACCCATTTCAGAGGAGGTTAGGCTTAGGCACAGTGTGGGCAGGTATAAGTTAGGGCTACCTAACTTGGTTGATACTCAGTACTGTTAGCTGAATTACCAAGAAGCCCAAGACTCGAACACTCATGTGGGATGGTGGTACTTAGTGGAAAAAAATAGGGCATCCTTTCCCTATAAGTGACAGTGTATGCAAGCACTCGATCCTCTACCCTTGCCTTGGTGGATTTTATTCAGTTGACTTGGGGCATCACCAGCTCTTACAAGACGTTGTGCCAGCACTCCCAAGATGTATTTTCAAGGCCCAGTTAAATTTGAGTGTGTGAGGACGAATAGGTCTTCTAGGATTTGAGTATCATACGCAAACAAACAAAAACCACTTTTTTGATTGACTGATCACATAGGAGTAATTTAAAGGGAAAAATTATTTTATTTTTTCTTTGTTTTATGTATGCGATCATAATTTTTCTTTGATCATATTCTCTAACCTCTAAAAATTTTCAAAAGCCAGACTAGTCGACACCAGAACGAACCCAACTAGACCTTGTTGATCTAGGCATCTTTTGGACCTCCCCACATTGCCGGGAGGGGTTCCAGCTCTTTCGCCAAATAGGCGTCAAAGACAGAATGCTACAACCATTATTGGTTCATCCTTTATTGGGGCATCCTTAGTTGGGAACCCTGGTCGGTCTCCCAACGCCACACCACACACCATTCCTCCCACAACCCCTATAGGGTAGAGGAGTGTGATCCATTTGGGAAGCCAGTCGAATACACAGCAGGGGACGTCACATACTAACCCTCTTCCTAACCAGAACTTTGTGTTTTCGCAAGTTGTAATGGAATCAACCCTCCAGTCACCTTTCTTAGCTTCATTAAATCTACCAGGTTTAACCAAGCTGATGAATGACCCCATTGCGGACAGCCCTACATGTCCCCCCATTCCCACAAACCTTCCTTTGGATATTCCAAAATTTGAAGGAAAGCAGGTGGAAGACCCAGGTAATCATGTCATGACCTTCCACCTGTGGTGCTCATCAAACAGTGTCATTGATGACACTATTCGATTGAGACGATTTCAACACACTCTGACAGGAGTAGCTGCGAAGTGGTATGTGGAGCAGCCCTTTGCTACACATATAACCTTTAGTGCCCTCGCCACCATGTTCCTAACATATTTTCAATTACCCATTCACCATGATTCCATAATGGAATTACTGACACACTTTAGACAAACCCCCGCCGTCCATATCTCGGACCATCTCCATGAATGGAGGTGGCATCGTAGTTTATGTAAAGCTAAATTCAATGATCTGGTACTCTTAGACATTTTTCTGAAGACTCTCACTGCAGATATTTCAAAGGATTTGGCGCAACAAAGGCCCACATCCGAAGAGGATGCCATCAACAAAGCCCAGCAGTGTGAGTTGATTTATACATAGTTAGGATATATTTACAATATCTTGTCAAACGCCCCGTGCCTACAAACTTATCAAGAATTTCCAAGCATGTCAAAATCTGCAGACGGTCTCATTGGGTCATTCACCCAAAGTTACCTAGGCAACAGCATTCAAAACCCCAGTTATATGTATGGTCCTACCCAGAACGTACCGCAACCCAGTTTTCAATTTCATCATATGCCTTAGAAAAATTTGACCAATAGGGTGCCAGTGTATCACCATGGAGGACCCTATCCTATGACTCAAGCGACCCAACATACAGAGAGAAATATTGATGGAAGATCTCCCCCCCTACAACCAGGTGAAAACCAGGGACTGCATTATGCTCAGTCCCTAGCACAAGACCTGCCTATGTAGACCAATGCACGGGTGAACTTTATGCAACCTTCCCAAAACCAACCACACCAATATAACCATGAGAACTACCCTCCTAAAGTGGTGAAGAAAAAAGGAAAAAATAAGAAAAAAGGGAATCTTGGACAGGGGAGCACCAACCAGCAATGCCCCCAATGATCTTAGGTTGGAGGAAACTCCAACTAGAATCAAAACTAGGAGCTAGGAAATGCCCAATGGCAGAGCAAAAGGCCACCTCTTCAAACAAACCATTCTTGTTCGATATGTGGTGAGTACAACCATTATACTCACCACTATCTCGATCTCCTTGAGCTGAAGAAGCTGCAGAGTAACAAAGGACAAGGAGGATCTTCCCAGCAAACAATTGTGATGAAGGAACCTTTCGCCCATCAAGGGATGGTAACCACTCAACAGAAAAATCCAGATGACTCCGAGAAAAACAACCAAGAAATCTACATGACTAGCGAAGAGATGTTTTTTGAAACACGAAATTGCAATTACGACACCCCACCAGACACCAATGCTTCAGGGGCTAGTATCATCACACCAACTGCACCTTTGACCATTTCAAAGATGCATATTGAACCATTGCCAAAGATGGCGAAGGGACCAAATAGGCAAGCAGGAAACTACTCCAAATTGGCCTGTAATTATAGCATCGTGGACGATCTAGCCCAATATCCCTCTACTTTGTCATTTTTGGAATTATTGAAGTCATGCCCAAAACAACAGAAAGCCTTGTTTTCTAGCTTAGGTGCTATCGACCCTGCCGATACGCGCTTAATGGATTTTGACTTAGACAAATATACCCCTAGGCTTCCTTTGATGGTGTCCTTTCAGATACTAGTATCGGTCTAGAATATCACCATTCACTGATGTGTCATTGACGAGGGTGCATCCACATGCATCATGTCAAAAAATGTTTGGCAGAAATTAGGGTCTCCCGAACTAAAACCATCATTCATCATGCTTAGAGCATACGATGGTCGTCCCTCTACCCTTGTCGATCTCTACCAAAATGTCCTGGTCTGCTTAGCAGGAAAGATGATCCATATCGACATAGAAGTCTTGGATGCTCACTTCGACTATAATATACTCCTTGGTAGGAGTTATATGTATGCCATGTCATCCACAACCTCGTCTATCTTTTGCATTATGATGTTCCCCCACGAGGACTGCATCATTACTGTTGACCAACTGACTCATAGCGAGAAATGACCCCTAAAAAACACCAACGTAATTCTACCCTATGTAGACACATCCTCAGATATGTTTTCACAGTACCAAGAATATGGCCCCGGCCAGTTCAAACCGTTGCCCATTCTAGGATAATTCCTTGGAGATCCCCAATTATACTTGAGTCATCACCTCATGTCGCAGGAGCTCCAGTGTGCATGATGTCCACATCAAGCGCCGAAGCTAGTTAGGACACAGACACAAGCATTAATGGCACCGATTCTGTCGCCACGACAGCCTCTCTAGCCTACACCGCTTCCCAAACCCCTTTCCTCTACCCCCCAGCGGGTTTCATCTCCCAACAGGTTTTGGCAATAATGGTGCTACCAAACATATCGTTTGCTATACCCATTTGGTTTCTCATTCGCCCTTTAGGGCTAGGATCCACACACATCACTGCCACAGTGTTAAATCCCCTCAGTCCTGAGGAGACCCCACCTGTTCAAGAAATGGTTCAAACCACCCCTGCAAAGGAAATTCCCATTGAAAAACTAATGGTTGTAGCTAAGAAACCCGAGAAGAGAGGGAAGAAGATGGAAACCCCCACCATACAAAGGGAATCACCAACTTGCACCATATATGACATAATAGGTCACCCTACCCATATCTTCCCAGATCTGGATGAATTAAAACCACTCCTCAGCTCTGAGTCAGACATCGCGACATCGTGTTCCCGAAAAAAGGAACCTACCACCAAAGGTAAAGACAAAGCATTGCATACCAATCAGGCATGCACCATCTGCAGCAATTATGGGCACTATACTCATCATTTCCTAGAGATCCCACGATATGGGGATGCCCTTCACACCATCGAGTGATCCTATCAAGAGGATCCCTCCAACCAGTCTGTGGGAGATGAACCCTATGTCATCCTATACCTACAGGAGGAATGAAGGGCATAGGAAAGAACCCCAGTCATGCCCCCTCTCGTTATACACTGCACGTTTTACGATGAACGTGGTCACTTCCTTGAAGAATGCATAGCCCTAGAACTCATCCATATATGGTATCCTATAAAACATTTTTACCACGTAGGATTGCGTGCAACACAATTCACATGTCCTTTGTGCGTCGAAAATCACCTTCTGGAAGATTGTCACTATATCCCACGATTCTGGTTATCCCTCGCCATCTTGCCCTCGGCCATAGTGCGCCTCTCCTAAGAATATGACATGGACTCGGAATCCATAAACAGTTCAACAACCCAAGAGGATGTGACGAGTAGATCCATCATGTTCTTTTCAACTAGAAATCGACCAATCAAGGAATCCCTAGTCACCCCCAACCACTCTCTACAAAGAAGACCAACATGTGCATTAAGAAAAATTCCCAATCATATGGTTGCCACTTTCCCTGATTTAGCAGTGTTATGATGTTGGTTCCCTGACAGACCACAAAATGAGCATGACGAGACCCTCATATCTAGGTAATTTTTCCTAGTATGTCAGGGAAATCACTATGAACAACACTATACCTATATCCCTCAAGTTCATACTACCATCGATATGATTCGTACAATAGAGAAGAAACAGGATGATACCCTTAGGTGATTTATAAAGCACACTATCCCTACGCCAGCGACCCCACACCCATATGGGCATGATGGACAAACTAAGACAAAACACCAACCAAGTGTGACCCAGGCCAAACCTAGTATAACATGTGGGCTATGCGGCCTGAATGACCACCATGTCAATCAATGTAGAGAACTGAAACACCTCACAAGTAATTTTCACACAGTCTCTTCACTCCCTTAGAGATTTCTCTCTAACCAAGAGAATATCACGCTTACATATTTTCGGATTTGCTCACATTTTCACCATACGATTAAATGTGAGTATCTCCCCAAGTTAAGAGCGGCAAGAGCAGAATTAAGTCCACACTCCCCCACAAAGCTAGATGCACCTAAGCCAAAAACCTATCATGTAAACAGGAACCCATCATCAACATAAAAAACATCAAAAAATAGGCAAAAATCCAAAAACATTTACGTTGGCCTTTTGCGTGCTTGTCCCTCAGACATGCGCACTCAAGGCATGCCTCTATTTTCCATAGGCATTCATAAGGCACGCCAAAATAGGGAAAAAGAGTGCTTAGAGTGCACAAATCCCCCAGAAATGCGCACAGAGGGCGTGCCCTTGCCCTGATCACCCGTGCAATCTAGGGAAAAATCCACTCAGAATCTGTACAAACCAAGTTTGTACGGATCCCAACACACAGACTGAAAAAATTAAAGTGTAGGACATCATGGAGGTTACCTGGGCATGATATCGCTAATCCCTGGTGCTGAGGCTGACCGCAATGGCAAGAAATTCTCTGCAAAAGCCTCTGACCTCTCAAAAACTCAAAAAGTACAAATGAATTGAACTAGGGTCATATTCACCTATATATTGCCCCTTTCGAAAACTTTGGACCATAACGAGAGATCAGAAGGTCTGTTCTCCGAACCGTAAGCAGCACTGTGATCAGCACTCCATACTGAACAGAGGCGATGCCACACATTCACACTCCTAAAATAATAATAATAATAATAATTTTTCAGCGCTGGCAGGTATGCCCTCTCTCATCTTCTTTTTTAAAGCTCATGACTTTCAATAATATTTGATAAAGAAGATGCTTTCACTTGAGGTAGTTGTTTTTGCAGGAAAGCTTGCAAACTGTCCACAACTCCATCCATTGAAAGTTTTAGAGCAGATATCATTATGCCCCCAGCATGATAGAGTCCCAGAAAGCTTTGCATATCCTAACATCATTTCTCCATCAGAAAACAACAATAGGCTCAACATATCTGACCGTGTTTATCATCACCTCACCCTAGACATGATAAACATCCTCGTTGGTCGATAGAACCTCCCCTCCATGGCACTCATCACTCACAGTAGACCATATATCACAGCAAAAGCGACACCATGGCCATACCACTTTAGTCCGAGAAGCGCCTCATGCTCGTCCATCCACCATGCATAATGTCAAGTTTTACCATACAAAATAAAACCCCTTTCTTGGAAAATCAGGTTGCACAAGAATATCAAAAGCGCACTTTCGCGCCTCGCATTTGGCCCACCATACCTACATCAGCATAATCCCGTCTACGATATTTTTTCATCCACTTCATCAACCTCACACATGAGACCAACCAATGGGTCCCCCACACATTCCTCATGAACATTTTCATCTTTTGGGGCACCTATCTCTGTTTTGTGTACAAACCAAACCCAGTATTTAATTCTTTTGGTAAGTGTACAAAGACCGCAAATGGTTCACTACGTCCCCCACCCACTCATTCATCTTTTCTACCATGGAAGCTGTGTTAGTGTGTTTGGTGCACGCATGTATGAAATCACACCAACTTAAGGGGTGTGGTTTACCCACTTAAGTTATTGGTCACACACAAAAAAATAAGTGGAGTTGGTGTAGGGGTAACCCACAGTCCCATTCTTCTCTGACTTTCAATCGCTAGCTGTGCATAATGCATTCACATTTCATGGCTCAAACATTTCCCCAATCCGGGCAATCTCACAATATTCCATTATTCTACGCTGGAAAACTAAACACTTAAATATGAGATCGTTAATATCTCAAATCTTTGAGATATTAAATTCGAGTCCCTTATGTCATTATAATTCCACTAATTGGTAACATTAGAGTTGGAAACACATGACATTATGCTAAAATCCATAACACAAATCTTAGCCCAAATTATGGGGCCTACCATCCACGAGCGCTATTAGTAATCCCTTGTAATAAAACGCTCCATGCTATCGAACGGCCAACAACAATCTTATGTATATGTATTGATGTTTCAACCTACCATATATGTTAATACCATTCTCCAAATCAGAGGTTGTAACGTTAATACAACGCCATATAATTAAAATTCGACCCCACTGATTAACGTGTCTTCCATATTGGCAGTTGACTTGTTCTCTCATCCATCTTGACGATCCAATGATCCCAATCGAATCTCGTGCAGACTATTATGCATGGGCGTTAATTCACAATGAGAGAGGTTTTCCAAAATCGCTCAGGGACACGCGTCACCCAGTCTATGGAATCACTCCAATTTCTTAAATACAACTTACCGCCTTTGTGCCACGCGATATACTGTCGGTTTTAGCTTTGGACCACGTCCACTCTTCTCTGGGTTCCACGTCCTTTCCCTCAGGGTTCCACTCCAACGCATCTGCTTAGCAATCATTCAACTTCCTGCGCCATCAGAGTTATATTCGATTTCATTCTCCTTCCTAGTTTGAGCACCGCCCACCAAGACTTCAACACACAGTCCAGCTTCTACTCAGTATATGATTCGGATAGTATTCGAATCTTATGGTGTCCTCATGACTTTGATATGGAATCCTTACCCATTGCCATCGGTCCATTCTCTCTTCGAACTCTAATTCAGTCCAGAAAAAGGTTAACTCCCTCTGTGTGAACCCTTCCATTACGTCTTATAGTGTTCTATTGGATCTCTGGTGGGTCCATAATTTCGTTAATGCACAAAATGAAACCGCAATCTCGTCCAAGGGCCAACTAATTAGGTTTCGAACCTCTCTGCCGTCACTTCTTCAAGTTGAAGGTTCTCCATTCCTGTTACTGTTTCGATGTAGTCCCATTTAGGGTTCAAGTAGGCTTTTAATAAAACCCCTAATGATTACCTAGGCAGGAATAGATTCGATATCCAGATTTCTGTGAAACAATCCACCGTGTATCCCAACCAATCCGCAACATTGATCTCATTTTACTGCTTATACATAACAGGATTTATAAACGAGCCATCACATTCAACCTTAAGCATAATATCGACTTTATTCACATCGATTCTCCCATTAAATACAGAGCCTCATTCAGAGCTCTATCACAGGGTTCAAATTACATTCAGTCTTATATTCTTGCCTGGGAAATTCGAGCCACTCACATAGGAAATCAAATCGACAATTTCACATACAGAACTAAATCACGAATGCACGGGTAGCACTGAACAGATTCTTTCATAACATATACATGGTTTACTTACAAAACTTTCTACTCAGCCATATCTTCTGATTCGATGGCCTCCCATTTTCTTATCACTCTACGCAGCCCTATGCAGGTCCTCTGTGCAGGTCTCTCGAACTTTGCCACAGAGATTTTCTTTTATATCACTTACAATGAACCAATTCGAATTTCTCAATGACTCACAACTCTTCAATTTCCTACAGTTACAAATTATACTAACGCTCATATGGACTAAAACAGACTATCACTTCCTATGCCCACTAATCATTCGGGCAGTTACATTTTCTCTAAAATTAACTAAAAATAACTCAATTCTTAATATTTACATGGGGAAACAAAACATAAGACCCCCTTTTACATTTATTTATGGAAAAAGTTTGTTTTGAGCCTAATTCCCCTGCATGAGACTCCCCAGGTTAAAATGGTTCATGATCTCCTGATCATGTGCTTCATCTTGGTCTGCCTGGATCCCACACTTTGTTCTGCAACTGGTCATCTGTTGTAGTGTTCTTCTTTCGCATTCGTCCTATCTTCCATATCTTGGTCTGCATCTTTTCACTTGTTATGCCCTGAGAGTCTATGACTATCTTCTTCTTTTTGTTGTTGTTTCTCAGCTTTCTTGCTGTTGTCCTTTTCTGAGGCATCTTCTCCATCAGTTTTCTTATAAATTCAATCTCTGCGTCTAATCTTTCCTCTGACTGCTAGACTCTTACTTATGTTTGCTGCATTCTCATTTCTTCAATTCTTACTGCTACCCTATTCGCCACCCAATCCTCCATACCCTCTTTGCAACAGTAAAATTCTTACTCCTCTTCTAGCAACTCTTCAGCTTGTTGCTTCAGCATTCTCTCCAGCAACACTCCAAGTAGCTGTTGTTCTAGCACTTCACCCTCTTCTCTAGATGCTTTCTGCAACCACTTTAGCCATTTCCTTTGGCCAAACAAATCTTCACTATGCTACAACTCAGTTTCAACATCTTCTTCTTCTGTCTTGGCAATCTTCAACAATTGCCTCCCTTCTTCTTGATTTACTTCAAGCTCTTCCAGCCTTGCATTTCCATCTTCTATCAGAATGTAACTCTAATTTTCTACTATTGTAGCAGCCCCAAAAGTCTACCATACAGTCTTCTCTTCAAACTCCTCTTGGCTATTCAAGCAAGCCAATTCCTTTCTGCTACCAACAACAACCAACTTTTGTTCATGAGACATGATTGTCTAATCTTCTTCCGGCTGCTCATCTTTATTCTACAACAGCTCCTTATCCTTCAAAACAACTCCAAAAGATGCGTTGCTTTCTGCCATGCCTGTCAACACCACCAATTCGTCAAATTTCAAATTAAAAGGCTCAATTTCCTTAACTGATGACTCAATCACCAATTTCTCCTTCCGCAATTCTAAGTCTTTCCCAAGACTCAGAAAGGCTTCCTTGGCCTTATTCCTCTGTATCTTCTCATGCCGCAACCCCCAATGTTGAATTTTAGGTTTTTTCTCTTGTTCAGGGTTCTGCTGATCCAGCACACTCTCTATCAACTTAATTCCTCCATTCCATGGGTCAAACATTCCCATATAATTCTTCTCCTCTTTCAATTGACTGCTCCATGCTGTCAATTCTCCTTCAGAATTGGCGGAATCTGCATTCACAAAGAAATTGTCAAAACAAAATCCACAAGGCCTCAGAGCCTTCCCTTCTTCTGTCAGCATCTCAGTATGTTGTCCCAACTTTCTTTTCTTCTCAATCAGCACATCAGAATGCTGATTCCAAATCTTCAAACATTTCTCGAGACTACCAGCTAGTCTCTCTTCTGCATCATCCTCTACAAGGATTTCTCTCTGCTCTAGTTCATAGGAATGAACTTTCTTATCCATCTCCGCCCTTACAATCTGAACACTTTCTCTCTGTGGTTCTGTCCTCTGCTCCAGACCACTTAATTCATGCCACAATCTCGGCATATCTTCCGAGGAAACATCTTCAACATCTTCACTATCTTCTATTGTCACCATCTCTTCAGCCTTCATCAGAATGGAATCTTGATTTCCCATCTCTACAAAAACTTTAGCTATCTTTCCATCACTCCTTACTTGGCCATTTATCAAGAACAGTTTGTCATCATCAGAATTAATGACAAATTTATCTCCACCAGCTTCATTGAAACAATCTCCTCTATAAAATAAGGAATTAATGAACTCCTCCTGCTGCATTATCACAATCTGATTTTCATCTTAAATATATTCATCATATCTTGCTTGGCAACAATCAACTTCATTCACCACAGTTCCATCATGTGAACTGTCTTCATCAACACCTGCATTCATACACAACTTTTCAGATGCAAAAACATAAGACCTCATGGTCTCATTTGGTGATTTGATCACCAAATCTTCCTGCTGTTCCAAGTATTCCATGCTCTTTGAAGATTCTTCAAGGGTCTCTGCTTCAAATTCTACAAGTTGTTCAACTTCCAGCTTCTGGCCAATATCATAAGATAAAGCTCTTCTGATTCCAACATGTTTGAAAGCAGAATCTTTCTCTAACTGTGCATAGACATCTTCAAAACATGTAGCTGCTCCATTTTCTTCCTCACTGACAACATCAGCAGTTTGTTCTCTCTCACATGTTGTTTCTGAAAACATAAAAAATATGTCAGATGTAAGGCTCTTGGACCCCTTGGTCCCACTTGAAGCTTCAGTCTCCAAGTACTTCTCCAGATACTCAATCACTCTGAGTAATTCCTTCTTCTTCTAAGAATTTATCATTTTCTCTTTCTTTCTTTGTGGCCTTTGCCACTTTATCTTCTTCTTCATGAGCCACCCAACTCTTTGGTTTTCATTTATCATCCTCTCTAGTTCAATAATCTGCCTACAAATATCAACCATCTCTTTCCAATATTCTTCATCAGTGAGTCTCTTCCCTATGCCATTTGCTTTGGCATCTTCACTCACTCTTCTGCTGTGGCTTCTCTCAGAACCTCTGCAATCTATGCAATCCCTGCTATGTATCTTAGTAGCCATTTATTCTCTAGGATTTATTCACTCACAATCTGCACTAAGCCTCTACAACGGCAAGCCCTCTTACTGCAACTTACCTCACCAATCCCTTCCTCCAGATCCGGCTTTTGGCAAGTACTGGTTCACTCTCTCTAGAACCTTCTGAGCACTCTCTTCTGCTCTTTAGGCTTCACTCTGCAACTTCTCTCAAGAAAACCTCTTTTCTTCTGTCATCCAACCTCAGTTGGGAATATTCCAGGTTCTGCCACACTCTTTCTTCACTCAGAATCCCTTGTTGGACTCTGCTATAATTGCTCTCAAGTTGTGATATACTTCTGCTGAGATTCTTCCTGTCTCACCTTCTTGCACTCTGAAATCTGCAAACAATACCTTCCAACCAGAGTTCAAATAAGGCTCATCATCTTACCTCTCAAGATCCCTGACTGATCTTGCTTTTCTTTTCACCTGCACTGCATATACCTACTGCAATCTTCAAGACTTCTTTTCTTCAACTCCAGATTCTGCACACCTGGAGACCTTCACTGCATGTCAAATCAAGTCTGCAAATTTTCTGCTAAACAGATTTAAAATCCAACCTTTTCTTCTTGTTCAGAACATGTGCATCAAAATAAACTTTTCAAAGAGCTAATTAAATTCTAGCTCTGATACCACTTTGGTGCAGGGGTAACCCACAGTCTCGTTCTTCTCTGACTTTCAATCACTAGCTATGCATAATTCCTTCACCTTTCATGGCTCAAACATTTCCCCAATCCAGGAAATCTCACAATATTCCATTATTCTACGCTAGCAAACTAAACACTTAAATATGAGATCGTTAATATCTCAAATCTTTGAGATATTAAATTTGAGTCCCTTATGTCATTAGAATTCCACTAATTGGTAACATTAGAGTTGGACATGCATGACATTTTGCTAAAATCCATAACAAAAATCTTAGCCCAAATTATGGGGCCTACCATCCACGAGCGCTATTAGTAATCCCTTGTAATAAAGCGCTCCATGCTATCGAACGACCAACAACAATCTTATGTATATGTATTGATGTTTCAACCCACCATATATGTTAATACCATTCTCCAAATCAGAGGTTGTAACATTAATACAATGCCATATAATTAACATTCGACCCCACCGATTAACGTGTCTTCCATATCAGCGGTTGACTTGTTCTCTCATCCATCTTGACGATCCAATGATCCCAATCGAATCTCGCGCAGACTATTATGCATGGGCGTTAACTCACGATGAGAGAGGTTTTCCAAAATCGCTCAGGGACACGCGTCACCCAGTCTATGGAATCGCTCCAATTTCTTAAATACAACTTGCCACCTTTTTGCCACACGATATATTGCCAGTTTTAGCTTTGGACCACGTCCACTCTTCTCCGGGTTCCACGTCCTTTCCTTCAGGGTTCCACTCCAACGCATCTTCTTAGCAATCATTCAACTTCCTGCGCCATCAGAGTTGTATTCGATTTCATTCTCCTTCTTGGTTCAAGCACCGCCCACCAAGACTTCAACACACAGTCCGGCTTCTACTCAATCTATGATTCAGATAGTATTCGAATCTTACGGTGTCCTCATGACTTTGATACAGAATCCTTACCCATTGCCATCAGTCCATTCTCTCTTCGAACTCCGCTTCAGTCCAAACAGAGGTTAACTCCCTCTGCGTGAACCCTTCCTTTGTGTCTTATAGAGTTCTATTGGATCTCCGATGGGTCCATAAGTTAGTTAATGCACAAAATGCAACCACAATCTCATCCAAGGGCCAACTAATCAGGTTTCGAACCCCTCCACCGTCACTTCTTCAAGTTGAAGGTTCACCATTCCGGTTACTATTCAAATTTAGTCCCATTTAGGGTTCAAGTAGGCTTTTAAGAAAACCCCTAACGATTACCTAGGCAGGAATACATTCTATATCCAGCTTTCTGTGAAACAATCCACCGTGTAACCCAACCAACCCGCAACATTGATCTCATTTTACTAGTTATACATAATAGGATTTATAAATGAACCATCACATTCAACCTTAAGCATAGTATCGACTTTATTCACATCGATTCTCCCATTAAATACAGAGCCCCATTCAGAGCTCTATCACAGGGTTCAAATTACATTCAGTCTTATATTCTTGTTTGGGAAATTCGAGCCACTCACATAGGAAATAAAATCGACAAATTCACATACAGAACTAAATCACGAATGCACAAGTAGCACTGAATAGATTCTTTCATAACATATACATGGTTTACTTGCAAAAATTTCTTCTCGGCCAGATCTTTTGATTCGATGGCCTCCCATTTTCTTATCACTCTATGCAGCCCTATGCAGGTCCTCTGTGTAGGTCTCTCAGACTTTGCCACAAATATTTTCCTTTATATCACTTACAATGTACCAATTCGAATTTATCAATGACTCGCAACTCTTCAATTTCCTACAGTTACAAATTATACTAATGCTCAGATGGACTGAAATGGACTATTACTTCCTATGCCCACTAATCATTCAGGCAGTTACATTTTCTCTAAAATTAACTAAAAATAACTCAATTCTGAATATTTACATGGGGAAACAAAACATAAGACCCCCTATTACCTTTATTTATGGACAAAGGTTGTTTTGAGCCTAATGCCCCTGCATCAAGAGTCAAGAAAGTTAGTGGAACAAGCTAGAATCATAAACATACTAGATAGAGAAATAGCATGCATATATAAACTAAAACTAAAACAAATAAAAAAAAGCTCTGAATAGAGTCAAACAACTGCAATAATACAAATGGTGGCTCTTCGGCCCCTCTTATTGAGTGCTTGTAGGAAATGAGGATTAAACTTTAAGCCTCTTGCCAAAGGTCCCCTAGAACATGGGTTCTAAGTCTGATTCAAGGATGTTTTTACATCCAAGCTTTCCTCGATGCAAAGTATCCCTCTCTCTACTGTGGTGGAATGAACTTGTTGGATGGCCAACAATTGAGTCCCCTCTATCTTCAACTCTGGATCACACACTGTTGGTATTTCTTGGGCAATTCTGGCCAACATAACAATGTGTTCTCAAGTTCTTCATCTCATGGTGGCCTTATATAGGAGAATTCAAATCCTCCTTCCCTCTCTTGGTACATTGTAGATGGTGACCCAAGATAGGGGGCTGATTCCTTTTTGTGCCACAAATATTCCATTGTGTGCTCCCTTGATATCTAAGGATCCTTTGGTGGTTGTCCTTACGTGGCTTCAAGTGAGGAATCACTGTCCTGGAGTGTGCTTTTTTTGGTCTTGGAAAGTTACTTTCGCCACTCCCAGGATTGAGCGCATTTTGGGTTAAAATGTGTGCAAAGGTGCTCTCCACGAAGGATTATGTGCGCAAAAAGCATTTATGACTTGCTCAAATTTGATTTTTCCTTAGACCTTAGAGATTTTTAAATACTTTCTAGATTCTCTAATCTCTTTTAGTCCTATAAATCCTTCTGCCTGACATTAATTAATGTCATCTTCTACTTGTATGATTTTCCAGTGTTAACAGTTTCCCCCTAATGTGTGAGGTCTAGGAAGAATTGTATAGCTGAAATGCATTATAGTTTCTTTTCTGTATATTTTACGTAGAGAGAGAGAGACCTACATGAAGCTCGGAATTGGAAACACCCTGCACCAGTTCGAAGAATGACCATGTCCTATGGGACCCCTATAAGCAAATATAATACATATAGAAATTTTCTATGAGATGGGCATGTCCCATGTTCATGATGTTGTGGCTATTTAAACAAATCTATTTTACATATACATGTTCTATCTGTGATCTGGTGGTTGCTGACGACGACTAATGACACCCTCCAGGGTGTTTTTTATTTGACAATAGGTGGAACATGGTACCCGTATGTGTAAACTTGGTATGGCATATATATACACATTGTACACATAGGTGCTGATTGGGACCTTCCCGTATAAGAATTTCTAAAAGAGACGCTTATGAAGGCATGGGTCTTCGATGAATTTGATCAAAGTGCAATGGTTGTAAGGTACGATACCATCTTGACATGAAATATTTTGTTGTAGTAGAATGTCCAAAGGATCGATGACATATGTGGGCAATGATGTCTCCCACAGTGCCACCAAAGGATGCCCCTTCTATGGAGAGGGGTAATCCAAGGTACCGCTTCCTTTTTGGAAAATAGGTGTTGAAGTCGACAAAAAGGAAGCCTCAACCGAATGGGGGGTTCACTGAAATGAGGGGTCAAGGACCCGGATGTGGTGAGTTTCACATAGGCATGTTGGCGAGGAGTGACTGAAAACTGATGGTAGGGATTCAATGGCCCAATTTCGGACTGTACTGAGAAGCTTGGCAGCAGTCATGGTTATTTCTGATGGGGAAATCCCTGGAGTCGGTAGGACTTACAGGGTGGTTATAAACTGGCTATGAATTTCATTGTGGCTTGTGTGTGAGGGTCTGATACTCCGACCAAGGGTGTTTAGGGATTGCTGCCATGGGATAAAAGATGAATGAGAGGGTGGGGGATGTAGTGCACCATTTGCAGTCTTTGTACACTTACCAAAAGAATAAAATAATGGGGTTTGGTTTGTACAAAAAATAGAGACGAGTGCCCCAAAACATGAAAGTGTTCACTCACTGATGTTGTGAGGAAGGTGTTTTGTTGAGTATTGGTCTCATGTGTGGGGTTGATGAAGCGAATGAAATAGTATCGTAGATGAGATTATGTTGGTGGATATATGATGGGACAAATGCGGGGCGCGGTAGTGTGCTTTTGATCTTCTTATAAAACCTAGTCGTCCAGGAAGGGGGTTTTAGTTTGTATGGTAAAACTTGACCTTTATGCATGGTGGATGGATGGGCATGAGGTGCTTCCCATACTAAAGTGGTATGTCCATGGCGTCACTTTTGATGTGATATATGGTCTACTATGGGTGACGAATGCCATGGAGGGGAGGCTCTACCGACCGACTAGGATGTTTATCATGTGCAGGGTGAGGTTATGATAAACACGGTCAGATATGTGGAACCTATGGTTGATTTCTGATGGAGAAATGATTTCAGGATTTGTAGAGTTTATTGGGACTCTATCATGGTGGGGGTAGAATGATACCTTCTCTGGAACTTTTAGTAGATGGAGTTGTGAATGATTTGTGAGATTTTCTTGCAAAAACAACTACTTCAAGTGAAAGCATCTTCTTTATCAAATATTATTGAAATTCATCAGTGTTTTGGTGTGTTTGGTGCACGTATGTACAAAATCACACCAGTTTAAGTGGTGTGGTTTACACCTTTAAACTATTGGTAACAGGTAGAAAGAAGTGGATTTAATGAGCATACTACATATAAAAATAAGCATGAAAATGTAATATACAAACTAAACTAAAACTAAACATAAATAAACAGAAGCTCTAACGAGTCAAAAAACAGAATAATACAAATGGTGGCTCTAGGCCCATCTTATTGAGCATTGGTAAAAAGGGGAAGAATACTTAACCCTCTTGCCAAAGGGCTCCTAGACAATGGTTCTAGGTCCCAATTCAAGGATGTTGTTCATACCAAGCCTTGCCTCGGTGCAGTCTCCCTCTCTCTCTACTGTGTGGACTGAGCTTGTTGGATGGCTAACAAGTGAGTCCCCTCTGTTTGCAGCTCCGGGTCACACACTGCTCATATTTCTTGGGCAATTCCGGCCAGCATAACAATGTGATCACCAATTCTTCATCTCATGGTGGCTATATATACGGGATTTCAAATCCTCCTTCCCTCCCTTGGTACATTGTGGATGGTGACCCAAGGGAGAGGTATGATTCCTTTGTGTGCTCAAAATATTCTATTGTGTGCTCACATAGTGTCTAAGGAGGTGTTGGTGGTTGTCCTTAGGCGGCTTCAAGTAAGGAGTAACTTGTCCTTTGCTTTATGTGGTCCGAGATAGTGACATTTTTCCACTCTCAGGAATGCGCAGTTATCGGGCCAAAAGGCGCGCAAAAGGCGCTCTTCTCGAAGGATAATGCACGTAATCAACATTTAAGACCAGCTCAAATTTGATTTCCTTTAAATCTTTGATATTTTTAAATACTTTCCAGATCCTATAATGTCTTCCAGCCCTGTAAATCCTTTGGCTTAACATTAATTAATGTCATCTTCTGTTGTACAATTTTCCAGTGTCAAAAGTTTCTCCCTAATGTGTGAGTTCTAGGAAGGAATGTATAGCCGAAATACATGATAGTTTCTTTTATGTATTTTGCGTAGAGAGAGAAAGAGAGATCTGCGTGAAGCCTTGGATTTGAACACACATTGCACCATTTCCAATAATGACCAAGTCTAAGGGATCCCTGCAATCAAATACAATTTACAATACATTGTTGGCTTGAGGGGTCCTGATGCTATAGGGTAAACTTCTTGGGTTGTTGGTTTTCGAATATCCCTCTCAGGGCTTTCTGGTGCCCGAGGAAGACAGTAAGATTAGCTGTGTTGTTCACAAAGATGGCATGAGCATGTTCATATTAACTTAAAATAACTTGATGGAATGCGATAGAGAATTACCTCTTTGACAATCTTGGAGTCCCTTGGAGAGCGCTAGGGAGCGAAACAAGATTCCTTCTTCACCGGCTCCAAATCTTAGTCCTACAATCATTCAAATCACCCATGTAATTTCTAACATAACATATATCCTATCAATCAAGTCAACATATAATGAACTTCTAAATTATACACATCTGAGCCATTCATATCATACTATGTAAATGTTCAAACAATAATGACAATATTAAGCATTGAATGGACAAAACGAACACAGTTCTATTGATTTTGAAAGAAGGAGGATTACAACCGTCGGTTGTACCAAGCCCTCCTCAGTCTCCCAATCTCTTTTATCTCTCAAGTGAAGAAGTCCAAGTCAAAAAGCTCTCTAGGAACCTCTTTGACTCTTGGCCTTCACAATATAACACTATTCTCTATTCCACAAGTATGCAAAAACCTTTAGCAATCCTTCGACCTCCAATTAAGAGCCTTCAACTCCTTCTTATAGGAGAGGGAGAAAGCCATTGTTTCCTTTCTCTTTCCACTAGTTTGGAATGGAAAAAAATTAGATGTTTCTTTAATCTCTATGCTTTTGCCTCCTTTGGAGTTCAGTCTTGTTATAGCAATGACCAATAATGAACTGATGCTCTGCAGTTTCTTTTGTGAACTGACTCTCTTGTGAGGGAAAGCCGGAGATTCAAATCATTCTCCGTGGGCTTTTCCCAATTCAAACTTAAAACACGGGTAACGCTTCCCTCCAGTGTTAACAGAGCGTTTCCCTAGCCACTAACGCGGCCTATTCACTACTTAGCTTCATTATAACGCTCTTGTGTTGTTATAGACGGGCGTTACCTGGGAAGAAATAGGTTTAATTTAGGTCTTTGTACTCCTTCCATATTTGTCTTCCCCTCTAAGCTGATGAGGAGGTATTTTGACCTGTAACAGATGCCCCCTAAAGTGTGAGGTCAGAGACGAAGACGATGGCCGAAATACTTTATAATTTGTGTAGAGATAAAGAGATTGAAAGACTGAGGAAAACTTGAAACAACAACATATGTCAGAAAATATAGTATCTGCCTTGAGTCGGGCATATCCCATGCTCAGTAGCTTAAACAACATGATTTCTCTAGAATAGAGATATGAAGAATCTGTCCACCGATAGGCACAATGTGGAAGTGTTTGTCATAACATGATCAGGCTGAAGAAGCTGTCTCCATAAACAATATCGCAACTTGGGGAAGGAAACACAACTTTAATGATGTAGCCTTTGCCCCAAGGTCTTGACCGCCGATTCACTTAAACTACATATTCCTCAACATGTGAATGAATGAGTTGTCGTCGAACATGTGATAAATCGTTTGATTACCAGTCGATAATGAAAACTGTTAACAGACGGGAAGGTGGCCACTGATAATGATGATGGTCCCTAAGATGCACAGTACAATCTAGCGAGTGTGAATAAAATGAGTTGAATTCGAACACTCGTAGAATCATTCAACCAGGAGCCAATGATGAAGACCCCTGATCAAACGCAAGACTACCTGCCACTGATGTCTGCAAGTATCCGGAAACTGATGGGTTTCTGGATCAACTTCCTAGATAATATGTTGAAGTCGATAGGAAGAGATCTGTCGAAAGGTAGGCACTGAGGCATCCTACATCAGTCAACACGAAACGGAAACCAAATGATTTTGTTTATGATTGAGATAATGGAGAGTAAATGGGAACGTCGGATGACAAATAATTTCTAGCATAATGAGCGGTTTGGTTGATAATAGGAGAAGTAGATAGCGAGATCTGCTTGAACAATAGAAGGCACTCTAGCAGGGTACTAGGCAGCTGAAGCGTGATGAACACCAAAGAGTGTGTTAGGATTTTACCGGTGCAGGGACACTAGGAAATGAAGGCTAATACTCATAGATGGTAGGGTTCGGCTAACTACGAAAGAGTTTTCTGGGAAGTGCCATGTTCAAGAATTTTGCTGCCAAATCGACCTTTTTGAAAATGTAACAGAGGTAGTATCCATTTTGTCCAAATTTTTCCCCGTATGATTAAGTTTAGCGAGTCCAGACGAGTAAAATCGGTGAATTTTTCATGTTTAGAGAGTCTGAAAAATGTCAGGAAAGACAACTCTGTGACCCATCTGATTAGGTTTAACGAGTCCAGATGAGTAAACTCGGTGAATTTTTCATATTTAGAGAGTCTGAAAAATGTCAGGAAAGACAACTCCACGTCCTGTCTGATTAGGTTTAACAAGTCCAGATGAGCAAACTCAGTGAATTTTTCATTTTTAGAGAGTCTGAAAAATGTCATAAAAGACAACTCCATTGGGGTACCTTTGTCATGTCTTGATAACCGGGCACGACAAAGGGGTAATAGTAAGCCCGAAACAATTCATTTTCTGTGAGTTAGTCCAATGAAGCCGGAAAAGTGAGAAATATATGTTCGATGGACATCTACCTCATTTTGTTATGAGTACGAGGAGACAGAGTAAACTCAATACTCGTTGTGAAATTTTAACGAGTCCAACAAAGAAAAACTTGGTGCCCTCCATCAAATTTTAATGAGTCACGCGGAGAAAACTCGGTTACTTTTTCGGTTTAAAGAGCTTTTGAAAAAGAGGAAAAGAATGGCTCCTTGCTCTTTGTCGTGGTAGTTTAACGAGCCCGACGAAGTCAACTTGGGGTTTTTTCAGTTTTATGAGCGAGAAAAAGGTTCCTAAAAAGAATGCTCAGTGTTTCTTAATGATTTTAATGAGTCTGAAGAAGAGAACTCTAGGTTTTTCGGATTAAAGAGCAAGAAAAAGACCATAAAAAGAACGCTCGATATCAACTTCGTACAAGTTTAACGAGTCCGAAGAAGGGAACTCGAGGTTTTTCGGATTAACGAGCAAGAAAAATACCGTAAAAAGAATGCTCGATGTAACATGAGTATGTCTGCATATAAATCTTGATCACTCATCAGGACATCAGTACCAAATCTCAATAGTTGCGACACATGCGTAGCAAGAATTCACGACTTTTTCCAAATAGAGTGAGAGATTCATGCCCCAAAATTTGCTATAAGAAGGTCGGAAGTCCTCCATTTTCACTGTTTTGTGCTGTGAAAGAGCTCTGGGGTGAAAAGGGTGAAATCTTCAGCTGACGATTACGGTCAATCCGGGCAACGGTTTTTCTTCCCGCGAGATCCAGGTAAGAGCTTAAACCTCCTGCTATTATTTAATTGTCTTTTTGTTACTTTTTGCTGGTTCAAAATTAGAAAATTTCGAGGCCCTAGAAACATTTTTGCGCCTAACGCGAGGCAGAAGTATAACAGACGCGTTAAATGCAAAACTCGTAAAACAAGACCGCGTTAGCGCGCTCTGTTTTGTACGAGAGCCAGCGGTAGGTGCACCGTGTTTTCTAGCAACTCGATTTTTGCTGTTTTGAAGTGGTCCAGGCAAGTTTTGATCGGTTGAAAATGTTGCATTTGCAGGTATTCAGTTATTAATCATGATTATTTGGCGAGAGAGAGAACATGAGCGGGAAGAACGAGAGATGGTGACGGATGCAGCAAGCTTGATGGCTCTCCGTAGATGCAGATTTCTAAAGTATGCCCGCTTAGAACTGATGAGGGGCCAAGAGGACCTCCTGAGGGGCTAATCCAGCAGTGGGACGAACACCACCATGTCTTTCGGATTGGGGGCAATGAGATCTCAATCGAAAAGGATTATGTGTACTTTTTGACCGGCCTATCATGTCGTGGGGCGAGGCCCAACTTGACGGGGTCCAGAGCTGACCCACGTTCCACTACTGATCTGATTCGTGCACATTGCATACGTGACACTCAGGCTGTGAGCAACCGGATACCGATCGCTTAGGTGACCTTGAGACTATTGAAGTCTATCTTATGGATGATTGTTCGCTTGGCAGGCGCCAAGAGTCAGCACGTGGCCACTAAGGCCCAGATGCTCCTAGCCCTGGACTGTATGCAACCTCAGGTTTTCCACTGGTGTGATGGGGTTGTCCGTCGGGTCCGAGCAGAACTTACCGCATGTAAGACCCGTACCCAGAGAGAGTTTGGGTACAGTACACTGGTTGTTTCTTTCTTACTGGAGCGGATACCATTGATGAGGCCCAGGATCGTTACAACGCCATTGGGCCCACGCGAGCCGAGGCAGGCTCGGTGGGCAGCTTTGTTTCCGCGGACTGGAGAGGGTCATGTCCGTCATTGCTTTGATGATGGATTTTTTGATTGGCTAGACTCCCAGATAATCATGATTGAGGATTATACTTATGCAGGGATGAACTTCACAGGCGATCCGGAGTTAGTCCTGCCTCCTGGTACCTAGTGGGGACTCGATGGTAAGAAAGAGATGATCAGTGAATTTCCAAAGAAGTACTTTGTTTTTTATCTTTTGAATGTTTATGCTATTTTTTTGTTGAGATAGGGTGAAAATTATGTTTTGACATGAAGGTTTTGTTTGCTTGACACAGATGTGGCACTTGTTCGGCCAGTTGGGGCCCCTCGCTATGCACGGCGAGGACTGCAGCTACCCGGGGCTGGCGCACCAGTAGAGGATGCGAAAGCCGGCGACGATGATGATGCCCAAGTTTTACATGAACTCTCCAGAAACCTGGAGGGTTTGAGTATGGGTATACCACCCCTTCCTATGCGGGAGGTTCTAGTTCGTCTACAGCGGCATACTGTAGGTGTGCCGGAGAGATACCTAGTGCCTCTGAGGAGGATAGCTAGAGCAGTTGTATGCTACCATGAGCATCAAGCCTAGCTGGCGGAGCGGATGTATTAGTGTCAGAGCGTGGCTTAGTATAGCCAAATTTTTGTAAAAAACCCAAGTTTTAGAAGATTTTTTGATGTAACTATGTACTGGACATGACCTATATATATATATATATATTTTTTTTGGTGATTTTGTGTTTTTAAATTTTTATGTGTTTTTAATGATCTATAAAAATATATGTGCTCATGAGTGAATCTTTTATAGTAAATGCGAAAAATTCCAATCTAACACATAATTTTCCAAAGAATCAACTAATGCATTAAATTCTCTAGGAACGTGCTCAAAGGTAATTGTTTGAAAATGACGTTCTAGAAGTCTTACCCTTAAAAAGTAACGTAACAACACAGGATGGCAGACACGATAATGATTGTTTAACTGCATAATGATGAGTTGGGAATCTAACCTGACCACTAAATTGGAGATGTCACGAGATGCCGCTTCCGTGAGGAGTTGGATCACTGACATGTACTCAACAACATTATTGGTGGCGTTACCCAGGAAGATTCCCCCGGAACCAAGAAGGTCCGACTCAGGAGTATAGAGAACCCAAGCAGCTGAAGCAATGCGTCTAGTGTGACGACTAGCACCGTCCGCATATCCGACGTATGATAACGAATGTGATGACATCTGTGTGAAAGAAAAAGATTACATGAGAAAAACACCTTAAACCAAAAATAATCCAGAAGCATCAAAACAAATAGGCAAAACTTATATACATAAAATTACAAAGCATATGCCTAGTGCGAAACTAGGCAAAATACTTCTTTAGATAGAGCCCGTTGCGGGGCTCCTCGAGTGGAATTCCATTACAGTCCTGGAGTTCGTAAGATCCTTTTGAGAGGGCTTTAGTAACGATGTAAGGACCGAGCCACAATGGTTGGAGTGTTCCTGCCCCCAAGAGGTCATGTTTTTTATCATAAAGTAGAACAAGATCGCCCTCTTGGAAAGAACGAGGCTTGACAGATTTGTCGTATTGAGCTTTAACTCGGCGCTGGTGAGCTTTGAGTGCTAGTGTAGCATCTCGACGAGTTTCGTCCAAATGATCGAGCGAGAGCAAGCGCTCTTCTGTGGCGGTGGTGCCAGGCAGGAGTTCAACGGCCAGTTTAAGCGATGGGATTTCGCACTCAATCGGAAGTACTGCCTCCAGGCCGAAAGCAAGTTGGAAAGGTGTGAAGCCTGTGGCAGTTTTTACTGACGTTCGGTATGCCCATAATGCAGAATATAAATTTCGATGCCATGTGGTTTTATGGTTTCCGACCAATCGATGAATCATGGTTTTGAGAACGCCATTTACGGCTTCTACTTGACCATTAGCTTGAGGATAATAAGACGAAGATTGATCTTGTCGGAAACCTAGCATGGATGTTAATTCGGTCATCATATGATTTTGAAAGTGAGATCCATGATCTGTGACAATCGATAGGGGTACGCTGAACCGACAGATTACCTGATTAAACAAGAAGAGAGCAGTGGTTTCGCCATCGGCCTTGAAAGGGGGAAGGGCTTTTGCCCATTTCGTAAAATAGTCGACCGCAACCACGATGTAGTTGTGTCCGTTTTCCAAAGTGGGATTGCAGGTGACGAGGTTAATTCCCCATTTAGCGAAAGGACCAATGGAGATAACTGGGTGAAGGGGGGCAGGATGAGCGCGCATTTTCTTTGTGAAAATTTGACATGGATGGCACTTCTGGATTGCTGCAATACAGTCTTTAAACAAAGTGGGCCAATAGTAACCTGCACGCAAGATTTTTTGGGCAGTAGCTATGCCCGAAAGATGACCACCACATGCCCCTGCGTGGCAGTCATTCAAAACGTGTTCCACCTCATCGAAAGTGAGACAACGTCGGAGAATGGTATCAATACCACGGCGATATAGTGTATCGTTTAGCATGAGGTAGTGCTTTGCTTGGTGGCGGATACAACGACGGTCGTCGTACGTGAGAGTTGGGCGAAAACGTTGGGTTTGTAGGTAGACCAAAATGTCTCCATACCATGGGTCCGAAGAATCGACCAAGTACACAGATTCATCAGGAAATGGATCGTGAGCTACTTCTCCTGGGTCGATTCGGGGAAGATCCGATAATAATTCGGTGAAGACAAGGGATTTCTTTGCTTTGGCAGCTATGAAAACCAAATCAAATTTCTAGAGGATTACGATCCATTTGGAATATTTTCCTCCAATAATTTGTCTAGACAAGATATGGTGCATGGGGTTCTCCAAAGCAATGACCGTAGTCTGTCGCAGCAATATATAGTGTTGGAGTCAGGTGACGGCAAAAAATACCGCCAGAGAAAGTTTCTCCACATGTGAATAATGTAATTCAGGTCTGATTAGACCTTTGGACAAATAGTATATCACATGTTCACTGTCATCATCGTGTACTTGAACCAAAACCATTCCAAGTGAGGATGGTGAGGCTGCCAGGTAGAGGAGAAAGTCGCGTGAGTAATCGGGGGCACTAAGGAGTGGGGCTAAAACAAGTGCATGTTTTAAAGCATCAAATGACCGTTGAGCTTGGTCATCCCACAAATATAGTGTTCCTTTCTTCAGTAATCGCATAAATCCTTTCGTCATCTCGGCATAGTTAACAATGAAATGACGCAGAAAGTTTGCCTTCCCTTGCAAACGTTGGAGTTGAAGGATGGATTGTGGTGCCAGAAATTCAACAATCACCTTAACCTTATCGGGATCAACCCTAATCCTGTGCTTGGAAACAATGAAACCTAACAGACATCCTGACTCGACCATAAATACGCATTTATGAGGATTCAAACGTATATTGTAGAATCTGCACCTAGAAAAAATTTCTCTTAAATGAGTAAGGTGATCCTGTCGCTTCTTGGAATGGGCCAGAAGGTCATCCAAGAAAGCCTGTACAATATGTCGAATTTCATGAAAAGCTTAGTCCATAGCCCGCTGAAAAGTTGCTCCAGCATTCTTCAGACCGAATGGGAGTTTTTGATACGCAAAAGTGCCCCAAGGAAAGATGAAAGCAGTTTTATGCTGGTTGTATTTTTTAATTGCAATCTGGTTATGGCCCGAGAATCCATCCACGAAGGAAAAAGATTCACATCTGGCACAATCGTTGAGAATTTGATCAATGAACGATGTAGTATAATTTTCTTTGGGACAAGTGGCATTCAGATCGCGATATTCGACGCAAACTCGAATGGTGCCTTGTTTTTTATCAACGGGAACCGGATTGGAAACCCATTCTGTTAAAGGAACGGGATAGATGAAACCAACGTTCAAAAGTTTTTCTACTTCAATCTTGATGGCGGCTGCTATGCGCGGGTGGACAGGTCTGAGACGTTGCCGAACAGGTTTGGCATTATCATAAATCTTGATTTTGTGCTCGACAATAGAAGGGTCTATGCCAAGAATTTCTTCATAAGACCAAGCAAACACATCGCGGAATTCCTTAAAAAGGGATGTGAAGCATGCAATTTCCTCTGGATTGCAATCGGCTCCAATCTGAATATTTTCCACGATACCCGTTTTGACCAAGATATCAATGAGCATTGTCTTAGAAAGATTACCCCTGTTCCCTTCTGACTCGATAGTTTGGACAGTCGTGTAAGTGGAGGGAACCATCTCAGGTGGGTCAAAAGATGGGATTTCAGTTTTTATCGCCTCCGAGTCAATCATCGAAGCGCGATGGTGAAACTCTCCCCAAGGTCGTTCTTCTAGAGACATGATCTCTCGAATAGCTTCATCTGTAGGCAAGAATTCATTGAGGAGATCCTTAGAGAGAACAGTGATGGGAGGGAGGTTTGTACCTTCGGTCGAAACCATAGCAGTGGAGGGTTCGGATGCAGTTTGGATGGCTTGGTAAACCAACTCGGCTGGTGAGAGCGACGTTTGTTCTCTGTAGGAATCAATGTTTGAAGGTGCTGGAATGATCCATGGGTCGATAAAGCCATCCAAAGTGGTGGATATCATTGCAACCGTGTTTGGGATCAATGGCGGTGGGAGAGGAAAACAACCCATTAGGGAAGATGCCTTCAGAAGACCGGTACCGATACTGACGTAAGAGTCAGGAAAGCCTCCTATTAGGGGTACAGTGCTACTTGGTAACGTGGCATAATCAGGGGTGCAGAAGGATAGCTGATCCACTGTGACTATTTTCCCATCCAATGGAAATAGGATGAGCCAGAAGACCGAAGACACAATGGTATTCATGGCATAAGACCAACTGCGACCAAGCAATAGATTATAGTCTAGATGGCGCTCTACGACTTCAACATCCATGTTTACTGTTTTCCCACTCAGAGTGATGGGAAAGATAGCAAGGTAACCTTTTGGGAGGAAAGTGTGGCCATCAAAAGCCTTGAGGGAATTCGATAGCGGGGTGAGGGTAGGAGAACCTAAATTGAGCCAGCAAGCTTGTGACATAACGCAAATCGAAGCACCTTCGTCTATGACAGTGCGATGGATTGGTCTCCCTTTCGACACAACCTGCACCTGGAATGCGATTTGGTGTGAGAGGCGAGGTTTAGCCTTTTCCATATCAAATATAGCTAGCATGGAATCCTGTGGGTCTATTCCACCAATGGTCGAAAGCAAGGCTTTCGTTTGTGCTGGACAGGTTTGTAATACTTCGAGAGCAGACATAGCTGACGGTGCCTGTGCCAAATCTTCTGTTGGAAATATTGTCATTGATGGCAAAGGATATGGCAAAGGATGTGGTAAAGGAATTGGAAAAGCCTTGGGCAGAAGGAGAAACAAGTACAACGCAGCAGAATCAGAGTTTTGAGTGCACAACGCTCTGTATTGAAGAAGCTTGGAGAAATCCATATGAAGGAGAATTAAATCTTGATGGGCCACAGCCACAAATGACAGAAGAGAATTAACAGGTAATGGGCATAGCCGTTGTGCAGGAGGAATGAATATTTCCCGTAGATCTGAACTACGGAGGAGCATATTCATTAAAGACAGTCATCTCGAGCTTTTAAAGCCCTCAACAACCAGAATGGGAAATTTTTTTAGTCAGGCGGAAGTCCTTTTTTTTCTGAATTGGTGGGACAAGTGATCCCCACCATTTATATGCCAATCGAAATAGCAAAGTTATTTTGGTGCAGTTTCTTGTTGATATGAAGATTTGAGATGCGATCCAATCGCAATCGCCAATCGCAATAATCAAATTTCTTGTGGATGTGTAGAGTTCCGCAATGGAACGGCTATATATAAAACATACAACCAAACCTTATATAAATCGCCCCCACCATAGCAGCGAAGGCCCGTGGGTCCACTTGACCACATGGCGATGTTTTAATGGAATCTCAAGTCTTGAATCGCAAGGTTCAATCGGCAGAGTTTTGTTATGTGCTCCGATCAAAGGCCGGACCCGATCGAGTTATATGCCACAATTTATTACTAATCGCATCCGAGTTCCCAATCGCAATCGGAAGATATTAAGTGTTGGGCCCGATTTCATCTTGAAATTGGCGGACCCGATGGCGTTATACGATGGAATTAATAGGTTCAATCACGTTCGGGATCTTAATTGCAATCGGAACTTTCTGACTGATCGCATGCCTTTTGTAATATGTTGTGATTGAAGTGGCGGACCCGATCTTGTTATATGCCGAAGTTAATATGTGCAAATCGCATCCGTGTCCTGATCGCAATCAGAAATTTTCTATTATGTGCCCCGATTGCATTTGTTCAAAGTTCGGACCCGATTGCGCTATGAGCCATGTTTTATGTGGTCATCGCGTCCGTTTGATCAATCGCAATCGCAAGTTTTGTTTGACACCACCGATCCGCCGACCGCGATGTGGGCTCGGGGTCAAATAATGAAATTTGATTCAAAGCTTTATTGAAATATTACTTGGCAGAGAAAAGAATACCTTTGGGACATTTCGTGTATAGAAGAACGAAGATTGGATTGGCTCGAATTTTAATATGAATACCATTATTAATTGAATGGTTTTGACCCATGGTTTCAATAAGGGCGTAAAATATATAAAGTGATGATAATTATGAAGAAGGGTGTGTGTGCGGGTTTGATGAAAAACAAGTCTCCTTGGGAGATATCTGTATGAATAAACCCCTGATATATCTAAATCGATGGTGCACCTGTAAATATGATGATCATATCGACTAATGCAATTATGAAGAACATGTGCATGCATAAGGGTGATGAATGAATGAAGCTCTTGAAGGAATGTCTGGATGGGAAAACTCTGTTCTTAACTAA
Organism: Pinus albicaulis; assembly: GCA_034641835.2. Classification (NCBI taxonomy): domain Eukaryota; kingdom Viridiplantae; phylum Streptophyta; class Pinopsida; order Pinales; family Pinaceae; genus Pinus; species Pinus albicaulis. The sequence continues at coordinate 62,210,728 of CM076573.1, read as the reverse complement.
AAAATCTGAATGAACCTCTGGTCTTGAACGACGGATGAAGAAACGATGAAGAGCGAGCACATGATTGCTGAAGAAAACATATGAATCTGGTGATTCTGAGGGTTGGAGCCTTCATTTTGGAAGTAGAAGTTTTCTGCCAGTAGAAACTGGTGTTATGTTCAGGGGGTTGAAGCTCCCTTCCAGGAAAGGCCGGTAAACAAGAGAAGGTTGTCGCCTTCTGCAAGTGGGTGCTTGCATGTTGGTATGAGTCTGCACCAGCATATATTGTAAAAGGTTTTCTCTATAATAAAATATTGAAGACTGAGATTACAGCAGCGGTGGTTTTCTCCCGAATTGGGTTTCCACCTTAAATCCTAGTGTCCATATGTGTTGTTCATGGTTAATGGTTTGTTCTGTTATTTTTGTTCATGCTTAGTGCTTATCTGATGCAATTCTCTAAGTAAAGACATAATAAGATATCTGGACATACATGTTGAATGAAGTACTGAAACATATTTTTTTGAGAAAGGAAAGAAATATTGTTCAGCCTTAAATACTGATTCACCCCCCCCCCTCTCAGTATTTTTCCCAAAAATTGGTATCAGAGCAGGTCCTTCTGAGAAAGCTTAGCCGCTAGAAGGAAGATCATTCAATATGAGCAATCAAGATGGAACAACATCTATCAGGCCTCCACTCTTCAACGGAAACAACTTAATCTTTTGGAAAACAAGGATGAGATCCTATGTTCAGTCTCTGGGAGCAGATGTATGGGCTATTGTTGAAGGAGGATATCAATATCCAGCCTCACTACCAACAGATCCAACGGAAAGAAAGAATTATGAAACAAATGCAAAGGCAGTCAATGCTCTATTGGGAAGTCTAACTGAATCAAAATTTGTCAAAGTCATGCAGCTGAATACAACGAAGGCAATATGGGACAAAATCATTCTAAGCTATGAAGGTGATGCAAAGGTAAAAAGTGCTAAACTTCAAACTCTCAGAATCCAATATGAGAATCTAAAAATGCTTAATGAAGAAAGCATTGCAAATTTCTTTCTACGTCTTGATGATATTGTAAATCGCATGAGAAATTTGGGAGAAACAATTACCGAATCCACTTTGGTTGAGAAAATTTTAAGATCTCTAACAACAAAATTTGAGTCAAAAGTTTCAGCTCTTGAAGAAAAGCAAGATCTTCAAAATCTTACTGTGGTACAACTTCATGGCATACTAACTGCATATGAAATGAGAAGAGGAGGACCATCTGAAGTCAAAGAAGCAATCTTTAGAACTTCTACAAAAGGAAAGGAAGTACAAATAACAGAAGGATCAGGATATATCTCAGAAGAAGATGAGATAAAATTCATAAAGAAACTTCAACCTGGCACAGGACGATTCAGAGGTAAGCTTCCTTTCAAATGTTTTGATTGTGGAAGAGTTGGTCATTATGCTGCTAAGTGTCCTTATAAAGAAACACATAAAAAGGGGAAGGAAGTAGCAAGAAGGAATAAGAATCATATTAGCTCTAAAAGGAGTTACTATACTCATGAAGATAGTGATGGGTTATCTGATAGTGAGGAAGAATGTGAACAAGATCTGAGACTTCTCATGGCATTTGAAAAAGAATCTAGAGAAGAAGAGGATACTTTTGTGGACGCTCTAGAAGACAGTGATTTTCTTAATGAAAACAATAAACTCAAAATTTGCTTAGAAGAGAGCAAAATAATCATAGAAACTCTGAAAAATCAGCTTGAAGATAAAGAGAAACACAATGAAAAATTAGAATGTGAAGTAGTAGATCTAAGAAAAGAACTTGGGAAAGTAAAGACTCTGAATCTTAGATTTGCTAAAGGGTCTGAAACCTTAGATGAGATTATCAAGGTACAACGTTCTCCTCTTATAAAGACAGGTCTTGGATATATTGGAGAATCTTCTCAGGCATCAGCACCAAATTATCTAAAAGCAGTTACAGCTGGTTTACCACATGCTGCCACTCAGCAAGGGAATAAAGAATCTTTATAGGTAAAGCATGATCATTTCAATTCAAGAAACACTAACAGGAATGTCTTTCAAAGAAACACAAATCAACAGATAAATTCATATAGAAGATCTTATGATCGCAGAAATTTCTTCTTCAATGGACAATGTTTCTCATGTCACAATTTTGGTCATAAAGCTATTCAGTGTGTAGCATATAAAACTATTATGACAAGACAAGCAAGAAAGAAAAGGACTGATATTGAAGCAAATAAGAATACTTATAACAAATTTTCTCCTCTTCAAAATGAAGTTGAATGCACTTATTGCAATAAATTTGGCCATAAAGAATCTGAATGTAGGAGCAAAGTTCAGCCAAAATAACATGTTCCTTCAAGATCCAAAGTATGGAAAAAGAAGGACTTACAGGTTGAAAATTGTGGCATAGCGTTATTTGTAGAAGATGAAGAGAACCAATGGTACATTGATAGTGGATGCTCAAGACACATGACAGGTGATAAAGACAAACTTCTTGCATATAGTGCTCTAGAAAAGGAGAAGAATGTTACATTTGGAAATGATACTCCTGCGGTAATTAAAGGTAAAGGGTTTGTTTTCCTAAAAGATAAGGTGAAAGATAATGAAGTCATGTATGTGGATGGATTAAAGCATAACTTGCTAAGTGTAAGTCAAATGTGTGATCAAGGAACTGAAGTTGTCTTTAGTTCAAAAGAGTGTGTGGTACGTGATCTTGATACAGGTAAAGCAATTATAAAAGGAAAAAGAACTCCAAACAACCTGTATATATTGAAGAACCCCAAAGAACAATGTTATTTGAGTAAATATTTAGAAAATTGGCTATGGCATAGAAGGTTGGGGCATCTGAGCTTCTCTCAAATCAACAAATCAAGCAGACTTAAAGCTGTTCATGATCTTCCCAATATTACTCTACCTGAAAATATCATATGCAAATCTTGCCAATTCGGCAAGCAAACCAGGGTACAATTTAATGCCAAGGAAGGATCATCAATTAAGCCTCTTGAACTCATTCATACTGACATATGTGGACCTATGAGGAAAAATTCACCACGTGGTGAAGAATACTATATCTTATTCATTGATGATTTCTCTAGAATGTGTTGGATTGGGCTGCTTAAACACAAAGATGAAGCATTTGAGAAATTTCAGATTTTCAAAGCACTAGTGGAGAATGAATTAGAATTAAAAATCAAGTGTCTTAGATCTGATCGAGGAGGAGAATATACATCCAAATAATTTCTTGAATTCTGTGAACAACACGGCATAAAAAGATAGTTCTCTGTAGCAGGCACTCCACAACATAATGGTGTTGCAGAGAGAATGAACAGAACAATTCAACAAATGGCTAGAGCTATGCTTGATGATTCCGGAACAACTGACACATTTTGGGGAGAAGCAGCACATACAGCAGCAAACATTCTTAACAAAGCACATGTTCTTGTAAATAGTGATAAAACTCCATATGAACTCTGGTATGGTAATCCTCCCACTATAAAGCATTTTAGAATTTTCGGGAGCAAATGATTTATCAAAAATAATGATGAAAAACTTGGCAAGTTTGAACCCAGAGCTGATGAGGGAATATTTCTTGGTTACTCCTCTAGGAGTAAGGCATATAAATGTTACAATAAAAGACTTCAAAAGATTGTTGAATGTATTGATGTTGTTATTGATGAGTCTACTGCAGCCCCAAAATAAGAAAAGCAAACAACAAATGAAGATGATGAGGACACATATCCTTCTACATCAAACAGTAATGATACAAATAGTACACCTAGTGAAGAACCTGAAGAAGAGCTGTCTAAAAAGGCTCCATCTAGATATGTTCAAAAGAATCATCCAAAATCTCAAATTTTGGGAGAAAAGGAATCAGGTGTACAAACAAGAAGGACTCTTGTGGGATCTTCTAGCAATCTGGCATTTCTGTCCATGGTTGAACCTCACAGTGTCAGTCAAGCTAGCAAAGATGAATGTTGGATTCAATCCATGAATGAAGAGCTTGATCAAATTGAAAAGAATCACACTTGGGAGTTAGTACCAAGGCCTCATGACAGAAATGTCATTGGAACTAAATGGATATTCAAAAACAAGTTAAATGAGAATGGGGATGTTATAAGAAATAAAGCTAGACTTGTTTGCAAGGGGTATGCTCAACAAGAAGGTATAGACTTTGAAGAAACTTTTGCTCCTGTAGCTAGACTTGAATCCATAAGAATGTTTCTTGCTTTTTCAAGCTTCCAACAAATCAAAGTTTATCAAATGAATGTTAAATCTGCTTTTCTCAATGGTGATCTAGAAGAAGAAGTTTATATAGAACAACCAGAAGGATTCATTTTGGGAAATGATGAAAAACTTGTTTATAGACTTAAAAAGGCTCTATATGGTCTCAAACAAGCTCCAAGGGCATGGTATTATCGTCTTGACAAATATCTTCATCAACAAGGATTTTCAAAAGGGTCTGCTGATAGCAACTTGTACACAAAAACTGAAAATGACAAACTGTTGATTGTGGTTGTATATGTCGATGATATCATTTTTGGAAGTAATAAAGAGTCTATGAGTCAAAAATTTTCTTCTGATATGCAGCAAGAATTTGAAATGTCTTTACTCGGAGAACTAACATTTTTTCTTGGCCTGCAAGTGCAACAAGCAACAGATGGTATATTCTTATCACAAGCAAAGTATCTCAAGCAAATCCTGAAGAAGTACGGCATGGAATATTGCAAACCTGTAAGTACACCAATGATAACCGGATGCAATCTCAGTTCTAATGATGATTCCCCCACCGTAAATCAACCAGAATACAGATCTATGATAGGAAGTCTACTTTATCTCACGGGGACAAGACCAGACATCATGCATGTAGTTGGGATTGTTGGACGATTTCAAGCCAATCCAAAAGAGTCTCATCTTCAGGCTGTGAAAATAATATTCAAATATCTACAGGGAACTCAAGACTTTGGACTATGGTATCCAAAGAATGTTGATGTTACTCTTCATGCATACACTGATGCAGATTGGGCTGGAAGTGTTGATGACCGAAAAAGCACTAGTGGTGGTGCATTATTTATGGGGCCCCGGTTAGTATCTTGGTTCAGCAAGAAGCAAATCTCCATTGCCTTGTCTACAGCAGAAGCTGAATATGTGGCTATAGCATCATGTTGCACTCAACTTCTTTGGATGATGCAAACCCTACAAGATTTTCAAATCAAATGTTCATCCCCTATCTCCATTATGCGTGATAATACAAGTGCCATCAATATCTCAAAGAATCATGTTATGCATTCCAAAACCAAGCACATTCCCATCAAATATCACTTCTTACGAGAACAAGTGCTTGAGAAAAAGGTGAAATTAGAATATGTTTCCTCCAAAAAAAAAGTTGCGGATATATTTACCAAACCTCTACCCAGAGAAGCGTTTGAATATCTCAAACTGAAACGGGAGTAGTCTCTGCCATGCATAGGATCAGGTCTACTTAATTACAGAAGACTAAATTGGTTTCGAGATGCAGTTGGGCATCTCTGATTGCACAGGCTAAGGGGGAGCATTGGTCATCTGAAAAGGATGCACTATTGGTCTTTCTATATTATAAAGATGCAGCATGATCTCAGGAGGAGCATGGAAATGTCAACTCTTTGCCATTGATGCCAAAGGGGGAGGAAAAGCAACAAAGGGCTTCTATAAGACAATCAGCGGAAGAATATTTCCATCAATGCCAAAGGGGGAGATTTTTGGAAATATATTCATTGATGGGAAAGGATATGGAAAAGGATGTGGTAAAGGAATTGGCAAAGCCTTGGGTAGAAGGAGAAACAAGTACAACGCAGCAGAATCAAATTTTTGAGTGCACAACACTCTGTATTGAAGAAGCTTGGAGAAATCCGTATGAAGGAGAATTAAATCTTGATGGGCCACAGCCACAAATGACAGAAGAGAATTAACAGGTGATGGGCGTAGCCGTTGTGCAAGAGGAATGAATATTTCCCGTAGATCTAAACTACGGAGGAGCAGATTCATTAAAGACAATCATCTCAGGCTTTTAAAGCCCTCAACAACTAGAATGGGAATTTTTTTTAATCAGGTGGAAGTCCTTTTATTTCTGAATTGGCGGGACAAGTGATCCCCACCATTTATATGCCAATCGGAATAGCAAAGTTATTTTGGTGCAGTGTCTTGTTGATATGAAGATTTGCGATGCAATCCAATCACAATCGCCAATCGCAATAATTAAATGTCTTGTGGATGTGTAGAGTTCTGCAATGGAACGGCTATATATAAAACATACAACCAAACCTTATATAAATCACCCCCACCACAGCAGCGAAGGCTCGTGGGTCCACTTGACCACATGGCGATGTTTTAATGGAATCGCAAGTCTTGAATCGCAAGGTTCAATCGACGGAGTTTTGTTATGTGCTCCGATCAAAGGCCGGACCTGATCGAGTTATATGCCACAATTTATTGATAATCGCATCCGAGTTCCCAATCGCAATCGGAAGATCTTAAGTGTTGGGCCCGATTGCATCTTGAAATTTGCAGACACGATGGCGTTATACGATGGAGTTAATAGGTTCAATCGCGTCTGGGATCTTAATCGTAATCGAAACTTTCCGATTGATCGCACGCCTTTTGTAATATGCTATGATTGAAGTGGCGGACCTGATCCTATTATATGCCGGAGTTAATATGTGCAAATCGCATCCGTGTCCTGATCGCAATCAGAACTTTTCTATTATGTGCCTCGATTGCATTTGTTCAAAGTTCGGACCCGATTTTTCTATGAGCCATGTTTTATGTGGTCATCGCATCTGTTTGATCAATCGAAATCGCAAGTTTTTTTTGACACCACCGATCCACCGACAGCGATGTGGGCCCGGGGTCAAAGAATGAAATTTGATTCAAAGCTTTATTGAAATATTACTTGGTAGAGAAAAGAATACCTTTGGGACATTTCGTGTATAGAAGAACGAAGATTGGATTGGCTCAAATTTTAATATGAATACCATTAGTAATTGAATGGTTTTGACCCATGGTTTCAATAAGGGCGTAAACTATATAAAGTGATGATAATTATGAAGAAGGGTGTGTGTACGGGTTTGATGAAAAACAAGTCTCCTTTGGAGATATCTGTATGAATAAACCCCTGATATATCTGAATCGATGGTGCACCTGTAAATATGATGATCAGATCGACTAACGCAATTATGAAGAACATGTGCATGCATAAGGGTGATGAATGAATGAAGCTCTTGAAGGAATGTCTAGATGGGCAAACTCTGTTCTTAACTGAAAAATATGAATGAACCTCTGGTCTTGAACGACGGATGAAGAAATGATGAAGAGAAAGCGCATGACTGCTGAAGAAAACATATGAATCCGGTGAGTTTGAGGGTTGGAGCCTTCATTTTGGAAGTAGAAGTTTTCTGCCAGTAGAAACTGGTGTATTGTTCAGGGGGTTGAAGCTCCCTTCTAGGAAAGGCTGGTAAACGAGAGAAGGTTGTAGCCTTCTGCAAGTGGGTGCTTGCGTGCTGGTATGAGTCTGCACCAACATATATTGTAAAAGGTTTTCTCTATAATAAAATATTGAAGACTGAGATTCTGACGGTGGTGGTTTTCTCCCGAATTGGGTTTCCACCTTAAATCCTGGTGTCCATATGTGTTGTTCATGGTTAATGGTTTGTTCTGTTATTTCTGTTCATGCTTAATGCTTATCTGATGCAATTCTCTAAGTAAAGACATAATAAGATATCTGGACATACATGTTGAATGCAGTACTGAAACATATGTTTTTGAGAAAGGAAAGAAATATTGTTTAGCCTTAAATACTGATTCACCCCCCCCCCCTCTCAGTATTTTTCCCAACATCTTCTACAATGTTGTAGTTTTGGGCTGCACGTGCAGAGGTGTTATGAGTCGTGCATCGAAGTTTCCCTTTGGGGTGACGAATCACAGGGTCAGCAGTAGGCCATTCAATATGCAAATCATTTGGCGGCGGTGGATGTGAACTAGTACCAGGTTCTTGAGCATCTATGGTAGGGTTTCCATAAAGTTTGGCTCGAGTTTGAATGTCAACACTCTAAATGCCATAAATGGTAGATGGTCCTTCACCGGAAAGATATGAACCACCATTGCCCTGTTGATGGGGTTGTGGCGGATTGTCAACCATGTGTTGATTTTGCTGTTGTTGATTAGGGAAAGGATTATGAAGAACGACAGGTGTTCGCCCAGAATCCTTGTTGTCAATAAAATCGGTGCATTCCTGCAGCCGAGGACATTTGTATGTCAAGTGGTCCTCCACACATATTTTGCAAGGAAATTTCATGGCTTTATCCTTCCCTTTGTCATTTTTGGCAGCATTTTTCTGATTAGGGTTATTCTAATTATCCGACTGCTCTTCCGAAGAAGATGAATTTTTCTTGTTCTTCTTATTTTTCCTGCTAGGTTTTTGTGAGGTTTGCACCGAATTTACCTCAGCGGTGGGAAGAGTAGTCATTTGGTGAGGGGCGGTGGCAGCCGAAGATGGCTGGGAGGCTTGTCCCCGAGAATGTTTCGTGGCTATGCCAGAGATCGTGCCAACAAGACCATCGGCATGAGCTCCGGTTTTCTGAGTAGCCGGAGGATTTGGGTTGCCAGGGGCATGGGGGAGAAAATCAAACAGTGTGCCAGATTGTGAATAGATTAAATCTAAATGCTTGGCACGGCGAATGCATTGATCTTCTATAACCACACCAAAAATGCCAATGTCTTTAGCTAGTCCTCAGATAGAGCTTTCTAATGATGTATCATGAGCGTCAAACGGAGATAGTATGCCAAAGTTACGTCCCTGGGAAGTTGAAACACCAATTTACCCAAACAGGGCCCATAGTTTTGGCGCTTCATCTCCTAGGGTTAGGTTTTTGAATGTTTAGGGTCTCCATTGTTTCTCAATAATAAATAGGCCCTCGAGCCTCATTGTAACTCAGTTCAGAGGCCTGTAGCCACCACACCTCTCCTCAGAGATAGCTACCAGCACCCTAGCTAGTTTTATTTCCATTCTGTCTGTAAGAAAATTTCAGTTCTTTGATATTAATGAAATGAAGTGTTATTTCCGCTGCATATCTGTATTTATGGTTATATGTTTATTCTGTTGTGTTCCTGCATAAATCCGGATCAGTGGTATCAGAGGGGTCTGCTTTTTCTCGATCCTTCTTTTCATGTCCCCAACGAGGTCGGGGTATAAGGAGCTAGGGCTCGATCTGGTGGAACCTTTGCAAGATCAGCCTCGCAAACCTCGACGGACACCCATGGGGGACGAAAAGAAAGATGAGGGAGCAGGAGATCCTATCAAAATATTGCTCGAGGAGGCCCTCGAAAAACAAAGGAACGCGATGATGGATAACTTTGCTCAGATCCTTCAACGACTTCCCACCGGCGGCGCATCTGCATCCAGCAGCCACTCTGGAGGTGCGACTCATTTTAAGGTACAAGTAAATTTTGACATTCCCATGTTTGAGGGTCAAATAGACGCAGATGTCATAGATAGATGGTTGAATCTATTAGAAGGATATTTCTCTATTCATGACTTTTCAGACCGGGAGAAGATTATTTTTGCACTCCTCAAAGCTACCCCCCATGTTAAGGACTGGTGGGAAACCTACTGTGAGAACAAGGACCAGACAGAACCCTCTCTGTTCTCGGCCATACCAACTTGGAATTCTTTCCGAGATGCCGTCAAGGAACAGTACTATCCCGTGGGGAGCTATGAGGACAAGTACATACAATGGACCACGCTGCGACAACAAAGGGATCAAGATGTGCACGAGCTGACGAATCTGTTCCATACCCTCCGCACAAAGTTGGGTATCAAAGATTCAAAGAAACATTTGGTGCTAAAGTATCGCAGCTGTCTGCACAGATACATTCAGGAGGAAATGGAGTTCCTCGACATCTCCTCGCTTGGTACGGCATACCGGTATGCTGCCAAGATTGAGCAGAAATTCAAACAGAAGAAGCGAGACTTTGGATCTGCGAATCAAAATCAAGGAAAAGGTGCTTCCAAACCGCAGAACAAAGGACAGAGCATGGCGGCTAAAGACAACCCGTCAAAGCCACAAGAAAAGAACAACACCGTAAAGCCAAAGAAGGACACGGGAAAGTGGTGTGAGTTCCATAAGTGCTCCACTCACAACACAAGTGAGTGTCGGGCCAAGCAGTCGCTAGTGGCCGAGATGAGGGCTTCTGAGTCAGATGCATGCTCTGACTCCGAATCAGAACCTGAAAAGGGGAATGAAAAAGGGAAACAGATTATTGATGCGGAGCCCAATGCCATTGTTGCCACTACAAAGATCCAGAAGGAGGAACCGGAAGATCCAGAGGAGGAGGAACGTCTCTTCCACTCCCAGATGTGGGTAAAGGGCTCCCCTGTACAGTTCATTGTCGACAATGGGAGCCAAAAGAACCTCATTTCAGCAGACGTCGTGAAGCGGTTGGGCTTGCCGACCACAGCTCACCCACATCCATACACCATTGGGTGGCTTCACCAAGGACGAGATCTCCGCGTCAGCCAGTAGTGTCGCCTTCCCTATAGCATCAAGCCCTTCACGGATGAGGTATTATGTGATGTTTCTCCTATTGATGTTTCTGATGTATTATTAGGACAACCATACTTGTGGAAGTGTCATGCTGTGTATGAGTCTCGACCTCGTTCTGTTATTGTTACTTTGGGAAATAATTTGTACAGGATACCAGAGGTACCACCTCCTGCGACTATCTCTTTGGTTACTGCAAAACAATGCAGTAAGCTCATTTCCCAAACCAGGAAATTTGTTTTCCTGATGATATACCCCCAGGGCAAGAAGAAGACTGTGGCCACGACCTCCAGATAGGGCTCCTCTTCATGAGAACAACAAATGGATAAGGTTGTGGAGGAGTACGGGGACATGTTCACCTCACCCACAGGGGTTCCTCTGCACTGTCAGGTCAAGCACCCGATTGATTTGACCCCAGGTGCGCCGCTACCCAATGGACCGATCTATAGGTGCTCTGTTCTAGAGACTAATGAAATCAAGAGGTAGATTCATGAGCTGTTGCAGAAAGGTCACATCAGACCAAGTTCATCGCCCTGTGGGAGCCCGATCGTGTTGGTACAGAAGAAGGATGGGACGTGGAGACTGTGTATTGACTATCGGGCGCTGAACAAGATCACTGTCCGGAATAGGTACCCAATCCCACGGATTGATGACCTTCTGGACCAACTCCAAGGTGCAAAATATTTCAGTAAGATCGACCTGAAGTCTGGGTATCACCCGGTACCAATTGAACCCTCTGATGTGTGGAAGACTGCCTTCAAAGCTAAGGAAGGCCTTTTTGAATGGCTGGTCATGCCTTTCGGGTTGACAAATGCTCCCACAACCTTCATGAGGATGATGGACGACATCTTGCGGCCATTCACCAACTCATTCGTAGTGGTGTACTTGGATGACATTCTGATCTTCACCAAGACTTGGGAAGAGCACCTTCATCACATCCGACAAGTCCTCCAAACACTGCGACAACACAAGTTGTGTGCCAATTTGGAGAAGTGCACGTTTGGCATGACCCAGGTTCAATATCTGGGATACATTATTGATGAAAGGGGGTGCATGTGGATCTAGCCAAGATCCAAGTCATTCGGGATTGCCCAGCCCCAACCACTATAACAGAGCTTCGCAGCTTTCTGGGTCTTGCTAATTTCTATCGTAGATTCGTGTTAGGATTCTCTCATATCACTTGGCCCTTGAGTCAAGTCACCAAGGGAGGAGCAAGAGAAAAAAAAATTTGGTCAGAACCTCAACAGAAGGCATTCACAGAATTGAAAAATCGCCTCTGTTCTGCCCCAGTACTCACATTACCAGACTTGCAACAACCATTTGAGATCGAGACAGATGCCTCCAACTATGCTATTAGGGCAGTTCTTACTCAACAGGGACATCTAGTGGCATATCACAGTGAGACATTGTCTGAGACAGTTTGCAAGTATCCCACCTATGACAAAGAAATGTATTCCATTGTGCAAGCTTGTCGACAATGGAAGCATTATATTTTGGGGAAGGAAACAATCATCCACACAGACCACCGACCCCTACAGTTCATACAGACACAAGGGAAGTTGTAGAATGATCGCCATCAGAAGTGGTCCACATATCTGCAACAATTTCATTTGAACATCAAGTACAAGAAGGGCAGCACCAATAATGTTGCAGACTGCCTCAGCCAACCACCGATCGTGGCGCTCACCACCGTGCTCAACTCTTGTGGGCATGAGACTTCTGATTGGCCGCTTCTCTATGAGAGTGACCCAGAATTCGGCCACACTTACAAGGCACTCTTGGGGGGTAAGAAAGTTCCAAATTTTCACCTCCAAGATGCACTTTTATGTCACCTGGGACACCTTTTTGTTCCTTCAAGCGAGCGTGCCAAGATGATATGGGAAGCCCACTACAGTCACGTCGCTGGGAATTTTGGGGTCGAGAAAACAGTAGCAATACTACAAAAGTATTTCTATTGGCTGAACCTTCGAAAGGATGTCGAGAAGCACATCAGATACTGCACTGCTTGTGCCATTTCCAAACCAACCATCAAGAAGCAAGGCCTATATACTCCACTAACTACCCCTATTCGACCTTGGGAATCCATCTCCATGGATTACATGTCGGGCCTACCTTCTACTAAGAATGGAAATGACTGTGTTTTCGTGGTCGTCGACAGATTCTCGAAGATGGCAATTATGGCGGCCTGTAAGAAGAATATCACAGCAGAAGCCACTGCTAAACTCTTCTTTGAACGAGTGTGGGTGCACTTTGGGATCCCACAGTCTATCATATCAGATCGAGATAGCAGGTTCCTCAGCACATTTTGGTCCAACCTCTGGTCAATGTTGGACACAAAGGTCACCAAGTCCACAGCTTTCCATCCCCAAACAGATGGCCAGACAGAGGTCGTCAACAAAATTATTGTACACATTCTGCGCATGTACAATTCAAAGCATCCACACACATGGGACGAGAGCCTCCCCTATGTACAACATAGTTATAACAGGGCTCTCCATAGTTCAATTGGCCATAGTCCCTTTCATATGGGCTTGGGATTCCAGCCACTATGTCCCATTGACATAGCCATGGCATTTGCAGCTGCTTAGGCCGATTCAACTCATGTCCAGTCTGAAGTTGACAAAGCAAGTAGCTTCATCGAGCGCATTCAACACATCCACCAACAGGTTCATGATATATTGGATAGATCTAATGAGAAGTACAAGCAGCGCCATGATCAACACCGGGTGCCACACAACTTCCAGGTGGGCGACAAAGTATGGCTACATTTGCAGAAGGAGTGCCTCACTGGACCCCACCGCAAGCTTCACCTGCTCCGATACAGGCCGTACACCGTCACCAAGGCTGTAGGGAAAAATGCCTTCGAGCTTAGTATTCCTCCATTCCTTGGTCTGCACCCAGTCTTCAATGTGGATCGCCTTCGTCCTTACTTCCCACCTCTACTGGACACCTCGGACATTGCAGAACAACTCACACCAACAGAGTTAAACCCAGACTGCATGGAACAGGCCACCACAGGTTGTATCATGGACATGCAAATCAAGAACACTCGCCAACAGAAGATCTAACTGTATCGGGTTGTCAAAGCTGGCCAACTCCTGCACCAAGGAAAGTGGTTCACCAGGGACCAAGTTCAGCAGAAATTTCCTCATCTCATGGAGGAACTTGACGCAATGGGGACCATTTATTCCTAAGGGGGGAGGAATGATCCAGGTGGATATTGGTGGCCACCTGCCTATTCCACTTGGGCCCCCACCATTGTCTCTTTCAGTTTCTCAGTTTCGGCATAACTTACTATTTTTAGCATTTTTTCGGGTCCTGAACTTCCGGAGCCGTTTTGAGGCCCTAAATGACGTTTTTTGGGCATCGCGCCTCTATCAAATATTATTTCGTTCTGAAATGATATTCATGGTGAAAGTTGTAGTCCTCAGATATAGATTTCTAATGATGTATCATGAGCGTCAAACAGAGATAGTATGCCAAAGTTACGTCCCTGGGAAGTTGAAACGCCAATTTACCCAAACAGGGCCCATAGTTTTGGCGCTTCATCTCCTAGGGTTAGGTTTTTTGATGTTTAGGGTTCTCCATTGTTTCTCAATAATAAATAGGCCCTTGAGCCTCATTGTAACTCAGTTCAAAGGCCTGTAGCCACCACATCTCTCCTCAGAGATAGCTACCAGCGCCCTAGCTAGTTTTATTTCCATTCTGTCTGTAAGCAAATTTCATTTCTTTGATATTAATGAAATGAAGTGTTATTTCCGCTGCATATCTATATTTATGGTTATATGTTTATTCTATTGCGTTCCTACATAAATCCAGATCAATAGGGTCCACCCATCAATGTGTTACCAGGAGGATAAGTAGGACTTTGGTAAAAACTTCCTATAGGCGGAGGAGTAGGGACATACAGTTGTTGTCCATAGGGCATGTTGTATTGCGGGGCGAACTGTTGGTTGTCCCCAGTATAAAATTGCCCTCCCATTCTAGATGGAGGTTGGGGTTGGTTAGTCCAAATGGATGCAATAGAGTTTCCCGAAGGCATGCTACTAATTTCATAGTTTGGCAACAGCATAGACCCTACACCTATATTTGAACCACTTAAGGGAAGAGTATTAACAATAGGTTGTCCTATTTGTCCTAAGGATTGCAGAGGAAGTGAAATGTTCCCTGCTACCTGCATGCTGGTGACACTACCCCCTGGCATAGAGGCCAAGGGGTTTGAACTCAGTAGAGGGTTCCAACTGAAAGGGTTGCTAAAAGGTACCGAAGTATTCATACTCGTGGGAGGAGCTACCGTGGGTCCCAACGTGGTCACGGTAGGAGTAGATGCCAAAGGATTCAACAAGCTACTGACAGTTATGATGACCATAGGGTTGGGAGTAGGTATATGTTGACTACTGGGGTTACCCAGTGATGGCATAGAACTGATCACCGGTGGGGAGGATGGTGGTGAATCTGGGATGGTTGCCATTGGCATCGACCCTGTGGATGTCGTTGGTGAAATGGATGTTGGTGCGGCCGAAGACATATCTTGGCGTGGTGGAATATGAATTATCACAGGCCCCAACAGATCAGTGAGCGGAGGATTTTAATGAGGTACAACCCCTTCAGTGAAAGGGTCCTCTGGAAATTCCAGATTATATAAGGCTATGTGATAATCAAGATTAGTCAATTGAGACTGCTCTTCCATAGAAGGCACGGGTTCACCAAGGTTCAGTTCTTCCTCAATTGTTAGAGGAGGTAGACCTTGTTGTCATCTAGACAAACGACGTGGGTCGGGGGACGCCACGGTGACCTGATTATTTTAACAAATTTTAATAAATTGTAATGTATTATAAAGTCTCAGCGACAGTAACCACACACCTAAAAAAAAAGAAAAAAGGACTCTCTAAAATCAATCAGCAAGCAGCCATAATAGGGTGCCCTGTCTGAGTACTACCGTTTGCTGGTGATGAAATCCAATATCACAATAGTATATAGAGAGGGTTGGTCAAAAGTAAAATTACGGTTACTCTAGAGCTTCGCCCGAACCTCAGACGATAGGTGTAAGCACTCTCGTGAAGACGAGTACCCTCCTAAAGACCGAAGACAGAGTGGGTCCATCTGTTTCAGGTACCAGGACAACCCGTCCCAGTCACCTTGTGTAAGTCCCTAAAAATTATGGCCACTAAAGATACCTCAAATCACAGACATCATCAGGGGGGTCCACGGTCAAGGACAGTGTGCTATATGGGCAGAATACCTAGATCCTCGATCTAGTTTCGACATCCCCGAAGAGAACCCCAATATATAACACACCCACCGGATGTAGTCGAAGGCAGGCTACCTTCTTGTGCACCCAAGTGTTGTCTCACGCTGAGCTCCGGTAAAGGAACGGTCTCGATAATATGAGTGCAGTAGGATTTCACTCGTTAATGACTCTAGTTTCAAGTTTTGAGATCTTGGGTAGTTTTCTCACTGTTCCTAACCCAAGATCCTAGCCTGAACTACTGTTTGTGTGAGCTCAAAAAGGAGTAATGATTGATTTTATTATCACTTTATTCTTAGTGTACTTGATTATTAGTCCTGCGGAGGAGAGTGGACGTATGAAATGTGATGAGACTCTGACTCAAGAAACCATGCAAAACATGCTCTAGATATTAAATTCGATGAAGAGTGTTTCTACAGGGAGAGGTTTATTTTCAACATCCATGCACTAACATTCAAATAGCTCAGTTCAACTTTTAAAGATTCAGACTTCTATCTACCTCTTTTAAATAGTATATGAACTGAAAATTTCAGAATAAACTCAGCTATATGAAGAAAAATAATAAAAAAAAAAATTCTCTTAAAAAGTAAATGCTTTGGACACTGACTTTTCAAACAAGAGAAACAAATAGAAATTCCAGCTTAGCAGACAAGCACAAGGATTCAGTCAGCAAAAGGTACTGATGGCCAAAAAAATCTGCAACTAAAACACCATCACAGCAGTGAACAGCAAGGTTTTGGTTGAGTAACGCTCTGTCTGTGAGTAAAGACAGTGACTAACGCACTGTATTTAATCAGAGACAACGTTATAACGCACTGGAGAACCTATAGAGGTAGCGTTAGCCAGGGAAAAGTTCTTCAGTTGGTTAAACAGAAATAGGATTGAACTCTGCGAGCGTTTGATATGTCTACTGGGCATCAAAAATGGTCGGAAGGGTCTGTGAATAGATGAAAGAAGAGAGGAGGGAAGGAATAGTTCGGAAACTATGGGGGAATTCCCCAGCGGAGTCGCCAATTCTTCTATAGGGTAAACTGCTTGGGTTGTTGGTTTTCGAATATCCCTCTCAGGGCTTTCCGGTGCCCGAGGCAAACAGTAAGATTAGTTGTGCTATTCACAAAGATGGCATGAGCATGTTCATATTAACTTAAAATAACTTGATGGAATGCGATAGAGAATTACCTCTTTGACAATCTTGGAGTCCCTTGGAGAGCGCTAGGCAGCGAAACAAGAGTCCTTCTTCACCGGCTCCAAATCTTAGTCCTGTAATCAGTCAAAGCACCAGTGTAATTTCTAACATAACATATATCCTATCAATCAAGTCAACATATAATGAACTTCTAAATTATACACATCTGAGCCATTCATATCATACTATGTAAATGTTCAAACAATAATGACAATATTAAGCATTGAATGGACAAAACAAACACAGTTCTATTGATTTTGAAAGAAGAGGATTACAATCATCGGTTGTACCAAGCCCTCCTCAGTCTCCCAATATCTTTTATCTCTCAAGTGAAGAATTCCAAGTCAACAAGCTCTCTAGGAACCTCTTTGACTCTTGGCCTTCACAATATAACACTATTCTCTATTCCACAAGTATGGAAAAACCTTTAGCAATCCTTCGACCTTGAATTAAGAGCCTTCAGCTCCTTCTTATAGGAGAGGGAGAAAGCCATTGTTGCCTTTCTCTTTCCACTAGTTTGGAATGGAAAAAACTTAGATGTTTCTTTAATCTCTATGTTTTTTCCTCCTTTGGAGTTCAGTCTTGTTATAGCAATGACCAATAATGAACTGGTGCTCTGCAGTTTCCTTTGTGAACTGACTCTCTTGTGAGGGAAAGCTGGAGATTCAAATCATTCTCCGCGGGCTTTTCCTGATTCAAACTTAAAACACAGGTAACACTTCCCTTGAGTGTAAAAAGAGCATTTCCCTAGCCACTAAAGCGGCATATTCACTGATTTACTGCGTTATAACGCTCTTGTATTGTTCTAGATAGGCGTTACCCTGGCAGAAATAGGTTTAATTTAGGTCTTTTTACTCCTTCCATATTTGTCTTCCCCTCTGAGCTGATGAGGAGGTATTTTTACCTATAACACTTGACCCAGGTTCGGTGTGCAAGGTTTTCTAACAAACCCCTATACTACTAGCCCTTTCGGCAGTGACCTGCTTGCGTGAGTCAAAGTCTCACCTGAAGTAGTATGGGTGGGTGATGGAACCAGGTTTCCGCACCCTGAGAAAGGAAGGGTAAGGCAAGTAGAGCTGCGCTAGATCTTGTAATTCTCAGATTACCTTGTTCTACGTAGAGTTAATTAAGTCTCTATTCGCATTCACGTGCACTAGATCTATAGTTATATGCTTTTTATAACATCAACAAAGCATTACATAAACAGAGCGGAATAGATCTAGATCCAAGCATTCAGTTATACAGATCTTCGCAGCTAAAAGACAGAAAATGCACAACACAACAATTATTAGCAATTCACGCAAAAGTACTCGCAGATTTAGTTCTCTAACAATCTTCTGCATTCATTCATTCATCAATTCTTCCTTACAATTCCCTTCCCAACCTACGCACATAGCAGCAGGGTCCGCACACAGCTGGAATTGGATCTCCGCGCACACAGCCAACAGGAGTCCTTTCCCTGAAACCCAAACAGATAGCTTAAACAACAAATCGCATCAATAGCTCCTCATTTCTTATCCTCTACAATACAAAATGCATCTCTATTTATAACAATATAGCCTAGAATTTCCTATGGTCTGCAACCCATGGTTTTCGAACCCCTAGTTTACCCCTTTGACCCATTAGAATGCGTTCAGGGCTTTGACTCACCCCAAAACCCCTACACTAGACTAAATATAATAAAAAATATTCAAAATGGACCAGTTTCGCAGCTTGTTAGGAGACCCCATTCCAAAAGTCCCCCAACACAATCTTGTGACTCGTCCTGAGTCACTCCAGTGGTGCGGCTTCGATTTGCACGTGCAAGGTAGCCAGAGTGCGGAGTAGCGGTGGGAGCACTTCCTTACTCTCAGCCGTAGCTCGTTGCACAATTTTGACCAGTGTCTGGGAGGCAGGGCCATCTAGAACCGCGGTAACCCGTTCTAACAGTCGGTGGAAGCGCGTAATGGTAGACTGAGTGGCTTCGGCAAGCTGGAGTGCAGTTTAAGCCCATGGTTTCAACTGTTTTCGGATGACATGATTGTTGTGATGAAGGTTCTCAATCCTATCCCAGATGGCTAGACATTGTGCGGAGACGGTGGGGGGTGAGGAGGCTCTAACTTAGTCCAGAGAAGCTTCTGCCTGTTGTAATTCCTTCTGGATATGCTGAAGCATGGAATGGTGCCGCACTGCCATCCATAGTTGTGTAGTTGTTTCCACCAATTGTGCGCCCTGCGTCAGCTACTCTTGAATAATACACGTTGCATCCATGACCACTGCAATCCGTTGGTCCTGTACTTCTGGAGGTATATCATACTGCTGTTGTGCGGCCTAGTCTCATTGGTGAACCTCTTGCAACACTCTAGTGGATAGTACTTGTAGCTCTGTGTGAGATAGCTACGTTAAATCAATTTGGATGTCCCCCATAGTTGGATCATGACTGTTAACTAGGGCAGTGCGAGGGAGTGAACCACATTGCTTTTGCTGGGCGGCGCTGTGGAGTTGCGGAGAAGGCACAACATGTCCCTGTATCTCATCGTTCCTTCTGTGCGTGGCTCGCAAACAATCCTTTCTGCTGGAAGCCAGTGCCCACTCCTGTGACTACACTCAACATTTCTAGGCCCTCTTAAGATGATATTTGCAAGTGCCGAGCAGCCTGGGACTGGGTCATTCGGCAGGCTAGGGTCCATCTTAGCAACAAGAAAACAGGCATCCCAGAGAATGTTAATGAGCGCAAAAAACCAGTACACAGATAGGAGGATCATGTTGTAGGTTGAATAAATAGCCTGGTGTGAAGTTACCCAGCCAACCGCACACCTTCCGGATGGTGGAGTATCCCATTCGTGAGACTGACCATGCATCAGGTGGATCAATATTACCATAAATGGCTGTATTGATGATCTGTTGCCTATTATGCATACTTGTAAGATTCCTTTTTGATCAAATCGAGATGTGCTGATGGTCGTCCTTTGTGCTTGAGGTCGCTTCCATGGAATGTCAGACCATGGATGATGCCTGTGTGTCGTTCGTGTACTGACCTTGAAGCCCATCTAGCAACTGGGGTCCCTATGCACAGGATTACCTTACTCTAATACTTCCCCTAAGTGAAGAATACTAGTCCTTGCGTAGGTGCTTCACACAGTGTTAGTGGTAGTTCTCCTAGCCTAAGTTCCGTGGGAATTGTAGGTTCAATAGTTTGCTGACTATCACCTGCATCCTCTTAGCAGGGTAGGTTTCTTTACTGAGTAGATATGTGATGAAAATTCCTAATGGTCTGAATACAATGAAGCGCCAAAACCTCATGCAACCGACCTTGCCAATTTTCCAACTCCTCATCAGAGTCGGAAAAACATTCACTATCCTTTTCCCAGTAGATTATTCCTTCATCCATGGGGTTAACCCGATATTCATCCTGTGTAGTTAATTTATAAATGTGATCTAATTCCTCCTCCTCATAGGCTGGCTCTATATACCATGCACCTTCTGCTGGATCTAGTGGTACTATGACATGCACACCTTTGTTTTCAAACACCATGTTGTGCCTCTTGAGATTGATGACACCTCCCATGTCTATTGCCCAGTCCAGTCCGAGGAGCATAGGATAGGGGTCCACGTCTTCCACAATTTCTATTACTTCAAAATCATCTAGGGCCCTTACCCCTGCGATGTCAACCATAACTTTTGGTAACCTGCCCAGAGGGATGATCTTCTGTTGATTTTCCATTCGTAGTTGGATGGTGGACCATTCCAGTGTAGGCTCTCCCATTCATTGCCATGTCTACTTCGGAAATACATTTGCATCCGACCCAAGATCTAAGATAACCTGATCCATCTCATAGTCACTGATCTGTGCAGTTAATCGCATCTCTCTTCTGGTGCGTTTCTTATAGCTGTATAATTTTTGTACATCATTAGTCTCAGGGATCAAATTTGGTTGAGCTGCGCAGGTATTCATTAATGCTTGGAGATTTCCTACAGCCTATGGGTTTCATAGAAGCTTTAGACATTCTTTTAAAAAGGGCTCAACTCCTTCCTCTATCTGAGGTTGCGTTGGCAGCTGCGCGGGGGCGGCCAGTGGTGCTTGCTCCTCAAAGTGTACTTTTTCCTGAGAGGCAGGCCCCTCTTTCGCTACCTCGGTGACCAGCCCACTCCGTGTCATAACTTTTACACTTGGATCTGCCTTCCTCAGCTCGGTTTTAACTCTTTGTATGTTCTGTGTAGGGGTGGGCTGCTTTTCCTACATCTTGGCTATTAAAATTGGGCAGTCCTCCACCTCATGGTCCAACTGCCTACAAAATTTGCATGATGTCTTGGTGGGATTTGGGCATTCTCTGGAAAAGTGCCCTATTTATCCACAGTAATAATATATTATCTTCCCACGTCCTCGCCCTGCGCTTTCTCCCCGACCTCCTCTGCCTTTGGCCAATGATCCTCCAAAGTGCGCAGAAAGTCTCGGTGATGCAGGTCCTAATTGTACCCTATATAAGTTCCCACAATCCATCATTAAGTCATAAGTACGATAGTTCTATTCATCATGTCCTACTAATCAGCGTAATCATCACCATTGTTGCTTTAGCTCTAGGACATACACACCTAGCCGAGGGCAATTGTTCATATCATGTAATCCTGCTACTCGACAATCATCGCACCATAGCGCAGGTCTGCTTGGACCTGGTCATAACAAGCCGGGTTCCCTACTTGCCCCTGGGTGTACCGGACTAGGTCCTCTTGCTTGTATGTAATCCATCAACAGAGGGCACTAATCCTTTGTATGGCCAGACACCCGACATCGTATGCACCAGAGATCTATGCAGCCATCCTTTCCTCGCTCTTTCCGCAGGTCCTGTATCTCCATATGCATAGCCCACAGTTGTTCTTGGATTTGCTGTACCTCTGTTGATGTATCCTCCCGAGGTGCAGCTTCTAGCTTCATAGCAACTTCCACAGCTTTCTCTTGTGACTCGAAGGTTTTATGACTCATTGGTGTGCGTAGATGAGGTAACAACATAGCGATGAACCATTATGTATGCTGTCTGTTGTATCTTAAGTGACAGTTCCTTAGCTGTGGAAAGGATTGTGCTTAAGACATTATCTGTTTGTGTCACAAGTGATTATATGTATGCCTCTGTCTTATAAACCCTAAACAGTGATTATGTAACACCCTAGTATCAAATCAATGAACGTTCTGCAATGCTATTTATCACTTATGCTGAATTGAAAATGGAAGAAAATATAAGAGAATTTCAATCTGATATGCTGTCAAGAACATAATCTATCATTTTAAAACCCTGAGGAATTAGAATAGGATAAAGTTAAAACAGAGGCGTGCCTATTAAGGTTTGTTTAACTCTTAAATACATATGTAAAAAGAGACCTGCAGCTCGTACTCCATTTTCGTCATAGAAAGGAAAACATCATGTAAACAGGAAAAAATTTCAACATAAACAGATGGTAGAAACTTGCATACTTCTTCATTAATTTTTCATTCTTAAGTACAAAATTTTGGCTTCAAGGTTCAAAAACTCGGACCCACTATCTTTCTTGAAATTGTCTTTAAATACCGTATCACAAGACAGTTTCCAGTAATGAAACTGATTCTAAATGCCCTAACTAATTCTAACTGCTTAAACTACTGAATGTTACAGAGGCACATGCCTAAAAAGGTTCTATTACATTTACATGATTTTGAGAAATAACATAATGAGAATTTGAAAGTCTCTAATCTATGAGAACATCTTCTCCTGAAGCGGTTGTTGAATCAACAACTACTTTTGGTTGAGCCATTGGGACCTCTGTTGTTGAGTCTATTGAAAATTTCTTGCACTTCTTCCATAGCTCATTTTGAGTTGTCGAGGAATTTTTGAAACTTTGACATTCTATCCTGAACGCCACAATTTGACTGTGTGTAGGTTTTCCTGTAAAGAGAGTCTTCACCATCCATAGCAAATTGAAATTCCTATGCAAGAAGTTAAACACAATTTCTCCGTTTAAGATCTGTGTCTTTTCGTGCCTATTATCTACCTTAATTTTTGCTAATGTTAACTGATCTTCATAAAACTTCCATGACATGATATTTTCTTTCTCAGTCCAGCATGAAGGAAAACCTGTTCTGGTCAATTTTTCAAATGATATATCAAACTTCTTTATTGTCTCCTTGATTCCTAGTAACCTTTTCTCTACAACCTTCCAAAGATCATTCTTAATTATCATCTTATTAACTTCCTCAGCATAAAAATATTTGTCTTGTATTCCAATATCTTCTAATTCTTCATCTGATTCGGAATTGATAAAATTTATAAACTTCCTAGCCCAATTTGCTCTTTTAATGGCCGTCTGCTTTTCAGATAATATCTCCTCTTTATGTTCTGAGATGAGGCTTTTCTCTTTAGGAACTATATTCAGGGAATTCCAATTTGACTTCATCTCTAAAATAATCTCACCCCAAATGATATCTTTAGCTTTTATCAGTGAGATATTACCTTTTAACTTCTCCTTGAGATCTTTAATTTCATCTTCAGCCTTCTGTAATTTCTGCTTATTTTCATCTGCTTTATCTTCTAGTGCCTGCATGATATTTGTGACCGTTTCTAACTCTGATTGTGCCTGCTTTCGATCTCGTTCTGCCATCTTCAATTCTGTGCTGAGCTGAACAATCTGTGCTTGAGGGTCTGCATCACATGTTGGAAAAACAAATGTACAAGTATGATTTTCAATATGGTTTTGTAATGAAATAGCATTCTGCTTTACTTTAGTCAATTCTTCATTTTTCTTCAACAATTGCTGACGCAATTCTTCTTTCTCTTTTTCCACCTCTGCTACTTCTGCAGCCATTGAATGTTCTGCAGCAGGTAACTTCAGCTTTCTTCTTAGGGTGGATATCTCTATTTATGCACTCTTCATGAGCTTCTGCACTGCAGCCTTGTCATTCGGATCCACACCAATCTTAATGATAATATTTTTTAACTCTTCGTTTTGAACTGATAAGGCCCTTGAATTAGCCTTCTCCATTCTGAACTGTTTGATAAATTTTGCAAGAATGTTTTCAGATTTAACCGCTGTGGCATTGGTCTTGGTTAAATCATTAACAATTAACTATCTAGTCTGCATATGAAGGTTCATCTTATCCCACAGTGGGATATTTTTAACATCCATAGTTATATTTACCTCATTGAAACTGCTTGAAGATCCAAGGGACATCCCTGTTGGATGTGTTAGAGCCATTCTGAATTTATCCTTTTCAAGGTCCATTACAGTCAACAACCTAGTGTGATCAGCAGCTATATGATGCTCCACCTGAGCCTCTACATTAGCTTTTATTCTCTGATTTCTTTCTTCAATATGTGTAAATATTTGTTTTACTGAAGGCATCTTCTCTGAGTAAATAACATGGCCTCTAGGAGAAGAGGGGATATTTTTTTCTTCATTGATATGGAAGGTAAAACCAGTTGAGTTTGAAGAATGATCTTCAACCAATTTATTTCTCTTTTCCTCTCTCGGCTCTTCATCATCTACTTCAACAACATCATCCCTACTTCTTTTATTTGCCCTTTCAGTTATAACAGGTGTTTGAATACTCGTTATTGATTTATTTGATTCACCTAGTTTTGCCAACTTCTCCTGATCAGGTCTGCTTATGTGAGAAAACGCAGAATATCCATTCTCAATTCTTCTCTAGGAAATCACTCCATGCGGATCATATGACCATTTTTCTCCTAGTAGCAAATGTGTCTCTTCCAACATTTTAGAAACTTCATCAAAATCTTGCCTCATATTGACCACGAAAGGTCCCACACTCATAGGAAATTTATACATAAAAACTTTCTTCTTGGGAAGAAAGTGCACCTGATCCACATTAAGGCTCTGTCTTATGAATTCCAAGGCGAAAAGCCACATAGGTACAAAAGTCGGCAGCCTATAAGGCTCAATACTAGCTCCATACAATCTTATCTCTGAATATTCTTCAAACACAAACCAATCTCTGAATCTGCAACTAGGTCCTAACTGTAGGAACTCCGGGGCTTTTGGTAGAAAACATGGAGGAGGAACTCCATTCAAAATTCTATAAGCAATAGACATATAATGACTAGCAAACTCAAATAACCCTGCTTCATTTCCTTCTTTTCTAGTCATGTCAGTCCAAAATAAAACAGATTGATTTTGCTTGTTAACATCAACTATATTCAACCCCAAACTCATAAATTCTTCAACATTTTGATATAAAAATAAATACACAATTAATGACGGGAACTTAAAGAAACCTGTAAGAGGAAAGGTCATCAACTGAGAATTTACAATCTCCTGCCATAAAGATGGAATGTCGAGAACAACCCCTGGTTTCATCATCAGCGCATACATTCCCAATACTGATTTATCAACTGTATGGTCATTGTCTTTGCCCAAAATCTCTGTAATGCAGCTCAGAATCGGTCTATACTCAGCATCGAACACTTCCAAACTAAATTCTTCTCCGTCTAGTCGAGTTTCCTTTGAATTTGATCTCAAGTGGGACATACATTGATCAAATTCTTCATTTTAAAGGTCCTCAAAATAACGAGCCAACGAATCTTCAGAGAATTGCAGTGGTGACTCGTTTTCAAGAAAGCATAATGCTTGGTGAATTAACTGCGTCAATACCTGCAAAAAATTTTCTCCCTGCGAATTCGTTATGAAGCACTTACCAGGATACATTGAGGAGACCAGCCACGAGATAAACTCGGGAAAGAAATGGGATTTTGGGATACATGCGGACAGTATACCGGAAATATTCATGGCGGAAAAAACTGGGGATTTCTCAGCATTTAGGGTCACTTGATGGTGTAATAAGAAATGGTATACAGAAGACGTGGTATCCTGGACGTCTTTTTCACTGTCAATGAGGGAGCTGAGGCTTGTTGAACCAGATAGAGAAACTCATTTTGTCATGGCTTAATGGACAACAGAAAGCGAACGGAACGATGACGGTGATACAGCTCGAAAGGGGGAAAATGACAGTAGGTATTTTGAAAATGGGATAAAAAAAACCTTTTAATGACTGCGCAAAGCCATATTAAATTCTTGTAATGACGTGTAATGTTGTTGATGTGGAGTACAACTGTTTGCATGACGTCATTGCGGGGGCTGCCGAAGTACGGCGGCAAATTTTGGGTTTCCCCCCCGCAATACATCCACACTGTCGATATTCGTTTACCTCACGGTCAACAAGTCAACTGCGAGGGTGCCGTATTGAATAATGCACGAGCTCTTTGCACCCCCGTATTTGATCACTTGATTACGATCTTCAACACTTTTCCGCTTCCGCTTTGAAACTTGCTCAATATTTAAACATCAAACTATAATACAAAGCCAAATAAAGTTTAATAATAAACTTAATTGGTAATGCACTTTTGTTTAAAACTTCTCTTTTATGCTATAGTATAAAAACATTATACCATAACATATACTTTTTGTGAATTTCAGATTTTTTTTTTAATTTTTCGGTTTTCAAAATAAAATAGAAAAGGATATGCAGATGATCCACAACATCTGGCTCCACCTGGGGATAGTTTTTTTGCCATGAAACACTAAGAACCTACAGATCTGTGCCTTCACCTCGGGCATGGAGTCAGAAATTGCTTGATGAAATATGGACAATGATCACACTAGATATATACAATGATGGTGAAACAAATTTTAATGCCAGAAATAATTCTTTAGATATTGCCCATTCACAGGCATATCTAGTACTTCTCCTTCAATATTTTCCTGCATGAAAGTATTATTCAACCTGACTTCATTGATTTTGAACGGACCATACCACAAGAGATCAAATTTGCCGTGTTTCCCTTTGTCTTCCCTTCGGGTATCCCACCTCAATACCAGGTCTCCCTTCTGAAACATGATTTATTTTTCTTTCCTGTCAAATATTGTCTTCATTTTTTGCTGATAAGTAAGCAAATTCTCCTGAACTGTATTTCTGTTTTCATTTAACTCCATTACATTATTCATTCTTCTAATCATGGCATTAGGTTATTCTTGAGCATCTTAAAGGAAATAAATCACAGGTTTCACCAACTGAGTGGGAAACAATGCCTGAGTCCCATATACTAGCTCATAAGGTGACTTACCAGTGGATCTTCTGGTGGTCATCCTCGTTGCCTATAGCGCAAAAATCAGCTTTGAATCCCAGTTCTTTTGGTTTTAATTTGTTGTCTTCTTCATAATTCTTACCAATGTTTGTTAGAAGATTCTGCCAATCCATTCCCTTGTGGATGATAAGCTGTAGAATGAGACAATATCACATTGTAAGTCTGACAGAAATTAATAAACCTGATTGAGTTGAAAACTTGTGCATTATCTGTCATAATCTTTACTGGACATCCAAATCTGCTAAAGATATTTTCTTCTAGAAACTTCATAACAACCAAATCATTTGCCTTCTTGGTAGGGATTTCCTTCACCCACTTTGTAAAATAATCTGTAGCAGTAAGGATCCACTTAAATTTCCCACTAGATGGTGGATTGATTTCTCCAATAAAATCCAATCCCCATTGTCTAAAAGGTTCTTCAATAAAAACAGGGAGAAGAGGTAAAGGGGCTAACCTTTTCTTTTCTGCAAACACCTGGCATTTTTGACAACTTCTGACTGTTTTATATACATCAGCAAATACAGAGGGCCAATAGAAACCTAATTTGAGAATTTTATGAGCAGTTACCTTCCAACTATAGTGACCCCCGCACAAACACTCATGATATTCTTTAATTACTTCTGGAACTTCCTCCTCTGTCAAACATAACAATAATACCCCAGCAGGATCTTTCCAATACAACTTTGCTTCAATTAAAACACAAGGTTGAGATTTGAGTTTTAAAGCTCTGTATTTAGCTCTATTTACTGAAGGACGACAAGAAAGAAAGCATAAATAATGCACAATATCTTTGTACCAATTTGAGCACAGAAATTTATATTTAATTGCTGACTTCGATTGAACATCACCTGTTTCTTCATTAACTTCCTCTACAGGTGCCAATAAATTAATTCCCAGTGCTTGGAAATTTGATTCTGTTAATAATTTTTCCAGCCCCAATCCTTTAATCAACTTTTTTGGTTTAACATCTAGGTCATATTCTTGGATTTTAGAAATCCATTTGCCCCTTTTCCCATCCACATCACTCTGTACTAAAACATCCTTTACAGCATAATTTGGAACATATGATAAAATTTGAGAATGAAGAACATAGGTTCTGAATTCTTTTAATGCTTTCACTAGAGCATATACTTGTTTCTCCAATATATTATACTTCAACTCTGCATCTTGGAGCACCTTACTGAAATACGCTACAGGTTGTTCACATTTTTCTTCATTTCTCTGTAATAACACAGTAGCAATTGTTGAGGAAGACGCAAATGAGAAAATTTGAAATGGCTTCAGATAATCTGGACTTATTAGAACAGGTGCTTCCTTCAGGGCTTCTTTAATTCTTTGAAAATATTCTCTTGCTTCTTTGTCCCACTTCAGCTCTGCATCCTTTTTCAACATGTCTGTTATTTTCTTGACAATCTCTGCGTAATTAGGAACAAATCTTCTCAGAAAATTAATTTTCCCAAGGAATCTCTGAATATCCTTCTTACTTCTGGGCAGTGGAATTGACTTTATGGCTTCGACTCTTGCTGGATCAATCTTCACTCATTGTTTAGAAACAATATGTCCCAGCAGTTTACCCTCCTCCAGAGCAAACAAATATTTTTTAGGATTCAGCGATAAACCATATTTTCTACACTTCAAGAAGGCTTTCTGCAAATGTTGTAGATGTTCTTCATCAGAGTTTGAAAACATTGTGACAGCATCCAGATAAACAACCACAAATTTATCTCCTACAAATGCAATATCCATTGCTCTTTGGATATAGCCCCTGCATTAATTAAGCCAAACGACATCCTGGCATACATGAATGTCCCCCAGGGTGTAGTGAAAGCAGTTTTCTTTTGATCTTCCTTCTCCACATCAACCTGATTATACCCTGAAAAACCATCCACCATAGATAATATGTAAGCTCCAGTCACTTTTTGTAAGACAAAATCCATCTTCGGCAAAGGATAATTATCTTTCAATGAGGCCCTATTCAGGTTCGTGAAATCTACGCACAACCTTATCTCTCCATTTTTCTTTCTGACTGGTACAAGATTAGAAACCCAATCTGAATATCTGAGAGGAACAATTATTTTGGCCTGCAGCAATTTATTTACCTCTTTTTCGATCAGAGCCAACAATAATGGATTGATTTGTCTGAGTTTTTGTTTATGCGGTTTGACTCCTTCTTTCAGTGGGATTTTATGTTGTATAATACTCCTATCATACGTCTTCAAATCATCATAAGACCAAGAAAATACATCTTTAAATTGTTTTAAAAGACCTATGTACCTCTCTTTATATTCCTCCAGGACTCCTTTGAACAATTTGATCATTTTAGGCTCATGTTGAGTTCCTAAATTACAATCTTCCACATTCTCATCTTGGTTTTCTTTCTTCTGATTCACTGCCACGTCATTTGCATCAAACAGTCTTTCGAGTGGCACCAAGCCTCTTGGAAAAATATTGTCTTTCAACTGAATAATCTCCTGGCAGCCAATCTTCTTTTTCAGAGTCTTACCAGCCAACTCATGTTCATCAATTTCCAAATCAATCTAATTATCTTCAAAATCTTCGATCATCAACAAAATTTGCTTAATCTGTTCATCATCCTCAAATACCTACCAATGTTTGACATTGTCAGGGATTGGAGGTCTATATCTCATCTCAATCTCATACCTTAGTCTCAGATTGATCGGAGGCTTGAATGTACTGGCTGCAACTGCTAAATAATCAGCCATTCTATTCTCTTTCCTTGGAACAAACTGTAAATTGAAAGCTTCAAAGTAGTTTTCAATTAAATTCCAAACCTCATTCCTATATGCTCTTAATCTGGGATGTTTAGTTTGACACAAATTCTTTACTTGTCTTATGATTAATTCAGAATCCCCAAACACGGTCATAGACTAAATTCCCATTTGCTTAGATGTATGCAGACTAATGATTAACGCTTCATATTCCGCTACATTATTAGTGGACTCAAACTCCAATTTGAAAGAAAAAGGCATAAGGTTACCTTCCGGAGATACAAAAATGAAACCAGCTCCAGTGCCTTCTTTAGAAAACGCACCATCAAAATAACACTTCCAAAGCTTGTTGGAATGCAGCTCCTTATGTACAATGGTTGAAGGGAGCTGCCCTTGTGACTCTTCAACAAATTCTGCATCTTCATGCATCATGAAACAGGAGAGATCCTCCTTCTCTTGCCCATAAATAGGTGAATTACCTGCATCTATCTTGGTAGCAGTTTTTTGAAACCTAGTTTCTCTATACAACCTTCTTTCTTCCCCATTAAAAATAGGAATTATAGCATATGTAAAATCTAGCTTCAAAACTCCTCCAAGCTTTGCCCCCCACGATCTAGATAATAGCATACCAAATCTGGCTGGAATATCTGCAACTACCACATCCATCATAATGCTCTTGGCTGGGATTTGAGCTAATGTAACAACCATATCCTTAATAAGACCCACACACTTCACCCTTTTTGAATCAAAAGAATAAAGGTCTCGGTATGGCTTAGTGATTTGAAAATTCAACTCTTTCATCACACATAATGACATCAAATTGTGGGATGCGCCAGAATCTAACATACAATTATGCAAAACAAAATCATGTAACAGAAGTGATATATAAAAAGGAGAGACAGATGAATCTACCTCTTCAACATGAGGCCCAAAAGTAACCACTAGTTTTTCTTCTTGCAGATTTACAATATCACCCACTTCATCAGACTGAGATAAATTGATAAATTCTGCAATCTCCTTCTTGTAACAGGGTGTTTTGATTAATTCAAGAAGAGGTATTTGAATTTTCACTTTCTCCAACTCTTTCGACAAACTGAAAGTTTGATTTTGTTTTGTCAACTTTTCAGGTTCTTCTTGATCTTTCTTGGAATTTAGAGCTTGATTAGAAACAATAACAACCTTCTCCAAAATATTAGGATCTTTAATCCTTGTTTGAGAAGCCTCAACTCGCTGTTTTTCCTTTTCTTTTTCTTCATTCATGGGCTGCTTCCCCTTATCTTTTTTCTTAATCTGATTTTTCTGTAGTGGAGTCGCCATTGGAGCAGGTACTGATTCAGGTTCTTTTTCCTCACTGTCTTGAGTTCTTAGCCTCTTTTTTGACCTCAAATCATATTTTTTTATGCAACTCGGATTGCATGAAGTCTGTGAACTGTCTGCAGTAATCATCCATCTCTTCTTGATCAAACGAAAGATCATTTTCTTCCACTCCTTCCTCAGCTTCTTCTTCTGTTTCATCGTCTTCCATGTAGACAGCAGAAATTTGAACATCATCCTCTTTCTCATCATCATCATCTGCTGAACGAGAGGGAGCTGCCTCTATATACAAAGGTCCTTGCACCTGGTCTTGATATTTTCTTTCTCTTTGTAAAATCTGCAAGGGCTATTTTTTAAATTGGGGATTAAAAACCCCTCTGTTTTGTTTTGCAGGCTTATTACTATCTATTTCCAACTTCACTAATTTGTTAGACAAATTTTTTATGACTTTAGTCATATCATCAATTCTCTGATCTTGTGATGAAGCTTCTTCTTTGGCCTTTCCTTTATCCCCAACTTTACCAGTAGCAGACATATTAGCCTCAATTTCTAGAGCATCAGTTTGAATCTGCTCCAAAGTAGGGGACCTTCTTTCTCTCAATGTAAAACTGAAATCTGGTTCAAAAGCACTAGCAAAAACAACCCTTGCTCCAATAGGAGGGGGTTTCATTTCCAAAGGCAAACTATTATACAATTTGTTAAATCTTTTCACGAAATCATTCATATTTTCATCAGGTTTCTTCTTTATTGCATTGAATTCGGTTAAAGAATAACCATGATCCCTTTTTTCGCCCCATCTATCGGTGAAACGTCTTTCTAGTCCATCCCAATCATTTATGGAACCATTGGGCAATCCTTTAAACCATTTCCTTGCCTCTCCACTTAGAGACTGAACAAAAAGTCTCATTACAACGTCCAAATGTTCAACATTTAAATTCTCAGCAAATGTGCAAAACAGGGGCAAGTGCTGTTCTGCAGTGATTTCATCTTCACCAGTAAATCTAGGGAGTAACTTGAGATACTCCTGAGGCATATCATGCAGTGGTTGGGCTAGATTTAATGGTGCATATCTATTCATCAAGAAAGTAGGGGCCGCCATGTTTATGCCCGGATTAACTGCTCCTTGAGCGGGGGTAAAATGAATACCAGTTGTAGGTGGGGATGAATGAGGTGGAACAACTGATATAGGAGTTGGAGTATGAACGATTGCAGAAAAGATGGCAGCTGTATGGGGCTGAGTTTCTGTAAAAGGGAAAGACACAAACTCCAAATATTGCTCTTCTAACGTAGGTTCTTGAAAATGAATGGATGAAGGTGATGATTCTCCTTCCGAGAAAATGAGTTTCTTGGAAAATTTCTTGGACGAGAAAGTGCGTGAACTGTTGCCTGGTGCAAGCAGTGTAACTTCTGGTGTGTCAACTATTTTTGGTTTCTGGCTCTTCTTTGAGACGAGCTTCTCAGGATCAGACAAGACAGGAACTTTTTGCTGAGAGGTATCCAACCTCGTGTGAGGTTTCTTAGGAGCCAGAGCTATTTTTAAAACAAACACAACTTATTATTTCCTCCTCTCTGAACAACCAAAGGAAATGTAAACTAAACCCAGGGAAAATCTTCGAATCTTCGTCCCCGGCAACGACGCCAATTTATGTTGTACCTTAAGTGAAAGTTCCTTAGCTGTGGAAAGGATTGTGCTTAAGACATTATCTGTTTGTATCACAAGTGATTATATGTATGCCTCTGTCTTATAAACCCTGAACGGTGGTTATGTAACACCCAAGTATCAAATCAATGAACGTTCTGCAATGCTATTTATCACTTATGCTGAATTGAAAACGGAAGAAAATAGAAGAGAATTTCAATCTGATATGTTGTCAAGAACAAAATCTATCATTTTAAAACCCTGAGGAATTAGAATAGGATAAAGTTAAAATAGAGGAGCGCCTATTAAGGTTTGTTTAACTCTTAAGTACATATGTAAAAAGAGACTTGCAGCTCGTACTCCATTTTCGTCATAGAAAGGAAAACATCATGTAAACAGGAAAACTTTTCAACATAAACAAATGGTAGAAACACGCATACTTCTTCATTAATTTTTCATTCTTCAGCACAAAATTTTGGCTTCAATGTTCAAAAACTCGGACCCACTATCTTTCTTGAAATTGTCTTTAAATACCGTATCACAAGATAGTTTCCAGTAATGAAACTGATTCTAAATGCCCTAACTAATTCTAACTGCTTAAACTATTGACTGTTACAGAGGCACATGCCTCAAAAAGGTTCTATTACATTTACATGATTTTGAGAAATAACATAATGAGAATTTGAAAGTCTCTAATCTATGAGAACAACTGCTTCTGAAGCGGTTGTTGAATCAACAGCTACTTTTGGTTGAGTCGTTGGGACCTCTATTGTTGAGTCTATTGAAAATTTCTTGCACTTCTTCCATAGCTCATGTTGAGTTGTCGAGGAATTTTTGAAACTTTGATATTCTATCCTGAACGCCACAATTTGACTGTGTGTAGGTTTTCCTGTAAAGAGAGTCTTCACCATCCATAGCAAATTGAAATGCCTATGCAAGAAGTTAAACACAGTTTCTCCTTTTAATATCTGTGTCTTTTCATGCCTATTATCTGCCTTACTTTTTGCTAATGTTAACTAATCTTCATAAAACTTCCATGACATGATATTTCATTTCTCAGTCCAGCATGAAGGAAAACCTGTTCTGGTCAATTTGTCAAATGATATATCAAACTTCTTTACTGTCTCCTTGATTCCCAGTAACCTTTTCTCTGCAACCTTCCGAAGATCATTCTTAATTATCATCTTATTAACTTCCTCGGCATAAAAATATCTGTCTTGTATTCCAATATCTTCTAATTCTTCATCTGATTTGGAATTGATAAAATTTATAAACTTCCTAGCCCAATTTTCTCTTTTAATGGTCGTCTGCTTTTCAGATAATATCTCCTCTTCATGTTCTGAGATGAGGCTTTTCTCTTTAGCAACTATATTCAGGGAATTCCAATTTGACTTCATCTCTGAAATAATCTCACCCCAAATGATATCTTTAGCTTTTATCAGTGAGATATTACCTTTTAACTTCTCCTTAAGATCTTTAATTTCATCTTCAGCCTTCTATAATTTCTGCTTATTTTCATCTGCTTTATCTTCTAGTGCCCGCATGATCTTGGTGACCGTTTCTAACTCTGATTGAGCCTGCTTTCGATCTCGTTCTGCCATCTTCAATTCTGTGCTGAGCTGAACAATATGTGCTTGAGGGTCTGCATCACCTGTTGGAAAAACAAATTTACAAGTATGATTTTCAATATGGTTTTGTAATGAAATAGTAGTATGCTTTACTTTTGTCAATTCTTCATTTTTCTTCAACAATTGCTGACGCAATTCTTCTTTCTCTTTTTCCACCTCTGCTACTTCTGCAGCCATTGAATGTTCTGCAGCAGGTAACTTTAGCTTTCTTCTTAGGGTGGATATCTCTATTTCTGCACTCTTCATGAGCTTCTGCACTGCAGCCTTGTCATTCAGATCCACACCAATCTTCATGATAATATTTTTTAACTCTTCGTTTTGAACTTATTGGGGTTCCCATGTTTTGGCCAGATTGGCAAGACCAAAAGATGAGACAACATCAGAACCACTTTGGGGCCCTAGGATCTAGCCCTCCTGGACCCGGAGAGGGATCTCTCCAATAAACAAAGAATGATTTATCTTTGAAGCTCAAAAATAAGATGTTAGGCTAGTTATAAAGCACAGAAGGGGGTTTAAAGTGATTTGGTTGGAGGGTTGCTGGGGTTGGTTAGGAGATCATGGACTGGGAAAGAAATGGGAGAAAAGGAACATGGTAGCAGGATGCTTCAGCAAAGAGGATGGGTTAAGATAGTGCCATCCATTGGGCTATGGAGTCATGAAAGGAAATTACTTGCATCCACTAGCCAAGGCTTCCAAAGGGCAAGTCATCTACACTAAAGGATATTTTAGATAGATGATGGGATGAAACAATAAGGAGAGAAAGTGGGAGAAGGAAAGACAACCAACTTTCTGTCTATAGATCAGGTCAGAGGTCATTTAACTCCAGACCTGCTTGGACATACTCAAAGGTAGCTCTCAAAGAGACAAAGGGGCAGCTTATAGATCAGACCAGAGGTCATTTAACTCCAGGTTTGCTTTAGCAACTCTAAGGGAAAACAAAGTTAAGATAAACAAAGGGATCTCAGAAAGGTAAACTGGTCATGCATGGATTCTAGTAGACAGGGCTAACACTTATCCCCAGTGCTCCCAAACCTTCCAGCTTAAACCCCTCAAGAACATCTAAGAACATCTTCAACTAATTCATACATCAGCCAACAGGCAATAACATCCACTGCGCTGGTTAAACCAACTGAAAACCATTCTCAGATAGCACATAAAGCAGAAAACATTGATGGCAAGGAGAGCAGATAGCATAGGGCACCTAACAAGGGTGAATCCTATACCATTATTCTGATGCAAGCCCAGAAGAACATGAAACAGTATGAAAATGTAAATAACAGAGTTAAGAAAAACATCACCAATAGTAATAGACCAAGATCCTGTGAAATGTGCTTTGATTAATTGATGCAAAACCAGTCATGTACAATATGGCTCAATGGCTAATACAGTCCCAACTTCTCCTCCCAGCCTATTACATACAAACTACTCTGCAACTTCCTCCCAAGACTGTTCTAACAGTCAAACTGAATCCCTCTAACAGCAGATGCCCAACAACTGAACAACAACCTTTACAATTCGTTCTCAGGGATTTTATAGGAGAAGAGGAAGAGACAGAGGCAGACGAACAATTAAATGAATCTCATTAAGGCAGAATCGGCGGAAGTGTTCACGCCCATGTTGCTTAATGGAAAAATGCAGCGCTGTATGTACTCTGAGACTGGTTTGGATATCTCTGTCGGGTCGAGATTGACCTCTGATACATTACGGAGCCTGGAGCTCTGTGCTGCCATTCTAAAATAAATGACATGGATGGAAGTCCGTGACTTCTCCATACCTCCATTACTGCTGCTCAGACAGTCTTTAATGAAGCTCCTGTCTGTGTATTTAATTTCCCTGGGCTCGAGAGGCATCGAGAACGCTGTAGGAACGGTGTACGTTTGGGGAGAACGTACTTTGCTGATATTTAACACAGAAAAGACTTTACAGTGTGTTCTTGGTCTTCAAACTGTGCCTTGATCCTTTGAATACAGGGTGAAATATTTAGTTTCATTAATAACAGGCACCAACCCCCTTTTGAATTCCTTCTGCTGGTCGCTGGCGATGCTGAACTGGCCATCTCTGTACTATCTGCATAATGAATAGACCTATTACAAACTGGGCAGTGGCGACGGAAAAATGCTGCAGAGGCGGAGGAATGGTGGCGGAAGAGAGGAGAGCGGCGGAAATGATGAAGAGCGGTGGAGGAACTGTTGTTGGTGTAAAAGCCCCAAGGTTATCTCTTGGGCGAATTACAAAGGAAACACGGAAAACAATGGAGCGGAGCCGTGGAAGTGGGGCCAACCGTGGCGAGGGGTGATTAGACCAAAACCGTTAGATCTTAACCCAATGGACGGTGGAGATGCCACAATGGACGGTGGAGATGTAATCGGAGGTCGGAGCGGGGAGCAATCACAATGCACAACACAAACGTTCCGATTGCGATTGGGGTTGGAGATGCGATTGAGCGATAACCGTTGATCTCGGGTCCAGATCAATGGCGGGGATGAAATTAGAGGGAGAAACGGGAGGGTCGATGGGCGATGATGCGATCAGCGCTGAGCCATTGGATCTGCGAGGGGAATAGACGGCTATGATTAAATCGGCGGATCGCAATCGGGGGTCGGACAAGAAGGCTTGCGATTGTGATCGGAGCGGCGGTGTGATTAAGCGCTGGCCGTTAGATCGGTGGACGGATCAACGGTCAAGATTGAATCGGAACGTCAGGAGAAGGACTTGCGATTGACGATCGGGAGGAGAAATGCGATTGAGCGCTGGCCATCAGATCGCGGGAAGGATGGACGGTCAGGATTGAATCGGAGCGTCGGGAGAAGGACTTGCGATCAGCGATCAGGCGGGGGTGCGTTCAAGCACTAGCCGTTGGATCTGTGATCAGATCAACGGCTTACAATCGATCGGCGGGAGAAAAGGAGGCGCGATGGGCGATGGTGCGATTGTGCGATAGCCGTTGGATCGGCGGGATAGATCAACGGTGGAGAAGTGGATCGGAGGACTGCAATCGAGGCGGCATTGTTGAGACTTGCGATTGCGATCGGAGATGGGTTACGATTAGCGGCCCGCCGTTGGATCTTCAGGGTAGATCAACGGCCCGAAACTCGTCGCGGGACTTATGTGTTAAAACAATCGCATCGGGGGTTTTTGGCTGTAACAAAGGAAATGCGCCCGCCGATAGTTCCGATTGCGATTGGCGCTCGAGACTTAAGCGCTTGGTCCCAACGCCGGGGCACATGTGGGGAAGTGGTTAAGGGACCTGTGGTAAGGGGCTAAGCCCTATATTAAGGTCGGAAAAGGGTTTTTTAGCCCATTTTAATGTAATTTGAGCGCCGGGGAAGGGTAACGATAGAGGAATAAAAGGGGAAAAAGGGAAAACAAAGGTTGGGGGAGGAAATTAAAGAGGATTTTGGGGGGATTTGAAGGGGTAAAAAGGGGAATAGAAGGGGAAGACAAGGAGGATAAATAAGAGGGAAAAAGGGGCCTTTGGGCATTTCTTCACCAATAGAGAGGCTTTATAAGGGAAATCAGCAGAGGGGATTTGATCGAAGGATAAAAGGCACATAGAGGCTTCAAGGAGACTATGTTTTCAGAGGAAATGCATTCCTTGAAGGCTCAAAAACAATTTAGCCCCCTATTTGCTTGTCAAAAAATTTATAGGGGGGCTAACAGAACTGATAAGGCCCTTGAATTAGCCTTCTCCATCCTGAACTGTTTGATAACTTTTGCAAGCATGTTTTCATCTTTAACCACTGTGGCATTGGTCTAGGTTAAATCATTAACAATTAACTGTCCAGTCTACATTTGAAGGTTCATCTTATCCCATAGTGGGATCTTTTTAACATCCATAGTTATATTTACCTCATTGAAACTACTTGAAGATCCAAGGGACATCCCTGTTGGATGTGTTAGAGCCATTCTGAATTGATCATTTTAAAGGTCCATTACAGTCAACAACCTAGTCTGATCAGCCGCTATATGATGCTCCGCCTGAGCCTATACATTAGCTTTTATTCTCTGATTTCATTCTTCAATCTGTGTAAATATTTTTTTGACTGAAGGCATCTTCTCTGAGGAAAGTGCATGCCTCTAGGAGAAGAGGGGATATTTTTTTCTTCATTGATATGGAAGGTAAAACCAGGTGAGTTTGAAGAATTATCTTCAGCCAATTTAGTTCTCTTTTCCTCTCTCAGCTCTTCATCATCTACTTCAACAACATCATCCCTACTTCTTTTATTTTCCCTTTTAGTTATAACAAGTGTTTGAATACTCGTTTTTGATGTATTTTATTCGCCTGAGTTTTCCAGCTTCTCCTTATTAGGTCTGCTTACGTGAGAAAACGCAGAATATCCATTCTCAATTCTTCTCTGAGAAATCACTCCATACGGATCATATGACCATTTTTCTCCTAGTAGAAAATGTGTCTCTTCCAACATTTTAGAAACTTAATCAAAAGCTTGCCTCATATTGACCACGAAAGGTCCCACACTCATAGGAAATTTATACATAAAACCTTTCTTCTTGGGAAGAAAGTGCACCTAATCCACATTAAGACTCTGTCTTATGAATTCCAAGGCGAAAAGCCGCATAAGTACAAAATTCGGGAGCCTATAAGGCTCAATACTAGCTCCATACAATCTTATCTCTGAATATTATTCAAACACAAACCAATCTCCAAATTTGCAATTAGGTCCTAACTGTAGGAACTCCTGGGCTTTTGGTAGAAAAAATGGAGGAGGAACTCCATTCAAAATTCTATAAGAAATAGACATATAATGACTAGCAAACTCAAATAACCCTGCTTCATTTCCTTCTTTTCTAGTCATGTCAGTCCAAAATAAAACAGATTGATTTTTCTTGTTAACATCAACTATATTCAACCCCAAACTCATCAATTCTTCAACATTTTGATATAAAAATAAATACACAATTAATGACGGGAACTTAAAGAAACCTGTAAGAGGAAAGGTCATCAACTGAAAATTTACAATCTCCTG
Organism: Pinus albicaulis; assembly: GCA_034641835.2. Classification (NCBI taxonomy): domain Eukaryota; kingdom Viridiplantae; phylum Streptophyta; class Pinopsida; order Pinales; family Pinaceae; genus Pinus; species Pinus albicaulis. Next base: position 62,171,331 of record CM076573.1, on the reverse strand, counting down.
CCAGAAATATGGAATGTCGAGAACAACCCCTGATTTCATCATCAGCGCATACATTCCCAATACTGATTTATCAACTGTATGGTCATTGTCTTTGCCCAAAATCTCTGCAATGCAACTCAGAATTGGTCTATACTTAGCATCGAACACTTCCAAACTAAATTCTTCTCCTTCTAGTCGAGCTTCATTTGAATTTGATCTCAAGTGGCACATACATTGATCAAATTCTTCATTTGAAATGTCCTCAAAATAACGAGCCAATGAATCTTCAGAGAATTGTAGTGGTGACTCGTTTTCAAGAAAGCATAATGCTTGGCGAATTAACTGCGTCGATACCTGCAAAACATTTTCTCCCTTCGAATTCATTATGAAGCACTTACCAGGATACATTGAGGAGACCAGCCACGAGATAAACTCGGGAAAGAAATGGGCTTTTGGGATACAGGCGGATAGTATACTGGAATTCTTCATGGCGGAAAACACTGGGGATTTCTCAGCGTTTAGGGTCACTTGATGGTGCAATAAGAAATGGTTTACAGAAGACGTGGTATCCTGGACGTCTTTTTCACTGTCCATGAGGGAGCTGAGGCTTGTTGAACCAGATAGAGAAAATCATTTTTTCATGGCTTAATGGACAACAGAAAGCAAACGGAACGGTGACGGTGATACAGCTCGAAAGGGGGAAAACGACAGCAGGTATTTTAAAAATGGGATTAAAAAAACCTTTTAATGACTGCGCAAAGACATATTAAATGCTTGTAATGACGTGTAATGTTGCTGATGTGGGTACAGTTGTTCGCATGACGTCATTGCGGGGGCTACCGAAGTACAGCGGCAAATTTTGGGTTGCCCCCCCCGCAATACATCCACACCGTCGATCTTCATTTACCTCACGGTCAACAAGTCAACTGCGGGGGTGCCGGATTGAATAATGCACAAGCTCTTTGCGCCCCCGTATTTGATCACTCGATTACGATCTTCAACACTTTTCCGCTTCCGCTTTGAAACTTTCTCAATATTTAAACATCAAACTATAATACAAAGCCAAATAAAGTTTAATAATAAACTTAATTGGTAACACACTTTTGTTTAAAACTTCTCTTTTATGCTATAGTATAAAAACATTATACCATAACATATACTTTTTGCGAATTTCAGGTTTTTATTTTTATTTTTCGGTTTTCAAAATAAAATAGAAAAGGATATGGAGATGATCCACAACATCTGGCTCCACCTGGGCATAGTGTTTTTGCCATGAAACACTAAGAACCTGCAGATCTGTGCCTTCACCTCGGGCATGGAGTCAGAAATTGCTTGATGAAATATGTACAATGATCACACTGGATATATACAATGATGGTGAAACAGCTTTTAATGCCGGAAATAATGCTTTAGATATTTCCCATTCACAGGCATATCTAGTACTTCTCCTTCAAGATTTTCCAGCATGAAAGTATTATTTAACCTGACTTCATTGATTTTGAATGGACCATACCACAAGGGATCAAATTTTCCGTGTTTCCCTTTGTCTTCCCTTCAGGTATCCCACCTTAATACCAGGTCACCCTTCTGAAACATGATTTATTTTGCTTTCCTGTCAAATATTGTCTTAATTTTTTTGCTGATAAGTAAGCAAATTCTCCCGAAATTTATTTCTATTTTCATTTAACTCCATTACATTATTCATTCTTCTAATCATGGCATTAGGTTCTGTTAGCACTCAAATCTACCTTAGGCTGAAATAAGGTAAAACTCAAGGCTACATCAAACCACGCTCAGCCTCGTAGCTAGCCCTACGAGGACAGGAGAGGGCTCTCTCCGGGTCTATCTCGGCAAAGGATCTTCAAAGGGGCTGAGATGACTTATAATGAACAATGAATACTGATTTTAGGCTAGTAAAGAGATAGGAAAGTTTGATTTTTGATTTTTGGGTTTTTGTTGGAGAAATGGGAAAAAACAATTTTGGGTCCGGGGATAAGGCCAGATCTTTGCAGAATTCGAGTTGGGGCGAGGTAGGCAGTAGTCTTGATGCTTTTGATTGGGTATATGGATAGATCAGAACGACAAGGAGCTGAAGAGGGCAAAGAAGAACTTGGATCCTCTCCAAACAGGCGAAAACATGTAAAACTAAACGAATTCAAAGGCAGAGCACTGTAAACAATGGATTCAACCTCATCTACTCATTCATTTAGTTTCAGAAGCATAAGAAGAGATGGCATACATTAAACATGAAATAAATTACAATAAACTGAGAGAAAACACCATCAAGAACTGAAAGCCACAAGAATCCCAACAGGTGCTGCAAAACCTCTGATCTTTCCTTAGCCAAAATATGAAAAATATGTACAATAGTGTGCCAAAAGTTTCCCAAGAGTCCAACCTATCCAACCTCTGAAAATGATTGAGAAATTACATCATATAGAGCATCCTAACCCCTTCCCATGCCTCTAGGGGTCGAATTCCTTCTTCAGGGATCAGTTTCAACCAAATTCTAATCAAGGAGCTAAAATCTAGGCAACTAACAACTTGCCTCTAAAAGAGTGGAAACTGATTCATTTACATGATTTTCACTTTTTTGAGAGTGAATCTTCTAGAATAGGTAAAAGTAAGCCAAATTTACATGCCAACCATCAATTTACATCATGAAAACCCAAAAATTTCATCCACAAGCAAAACTGGTCCCAACTGGCCGAAATTCTGAGCTGGAAGTTGAAAATTTGACCAAAAATCTATATGGGTAGCGCGCCTGAGCTATATGGGTAGCACGCCTTTCAGCCTGATTTTGATGAACTTTCTGGCATCCAAATTGAGCTCATGATAGCTCGTTGGAAAGCCCTGCATGTTGGCTATCCAACCCAAGTGGAATTTCCCAATTTGGAGCTCATTTGATCCTCCAAAACTTCATTCTCCCAGAAGTACTTCCTGTTGGTGTAAAAGGTGGCAGCAAGGTGGTTTTCATGGTGTTTTTGGGCCTTTTGACCATCCAGAACCTGATGAAATGCTTTGGAAATGCCTGAGCATGCATAAATTACCATGAAAAACCCAAAAATGCAAATATTTCCTTCAGCAAGTGTCCCGAAAAAAAGTGAGCATATCGACGCGCTACCTGTATAGCGGAAAAATCTGTTTTTGGACCAAAATATTTCAAAATAACAAAAATTTCTCCAAATTTGCTCAAATTCGGAGCGAAGACCCTCCATCATGTATCATGCACAGCCAACGAAGCCTCGGCCAAAATCCAGAGTGGATCAGGCCTTTTCTGCCGTTTTAGTGCTTCGCTCAACCTCCTCTTCAGAATCTTCATTCTCGCTTTGCAGACATGCATGCGAGCCCAATAATGATTTTTCATATGATGGAACATGTCTTTGTTTATATCATGATCCTGTGAATGTACCTACGCTGATGAAGAAGGCGAGACCCCTTCCACGCCATGTGGAGATAGTACTCGCGCTGCTGATGAAGTCAACGAGACCCCTTCCACCCCGGGTGGAGATAGTACTCGTCGTGATGCTGCAAACAAAGCTCCGTGGCCTCTCTGATATGTTACCACTACTGGTGCACTGCTATGCTCCATCTCAGTACATCAACCTCAATGGTTGAGTCACTGTCCTGCTCATATCCTTGCTCATAAACTGAATCCGTCTCTGACATGGCTTTGAAAACAAGTTGTCTGCAATATGTGTGTTGATATAGGTGTAGTGAAGTCAAAGTTTCAATGTATGCTCAAAACCCAAATATGTTGCATATGTACCAAAACATCATAAGAAAATAAGTCACAATGGTAATAGCTCTGTTTTAGTGGATAGGGGTAAAAACAGTCTCTGTTTTGGATCACAAGTGAAATTGACAAATGAGTACCAAGTGCAAATCTAGTGTGCAGCCCTTTGTAATGCTGGCCAAAATTTGTCAAAGGAGCAAACAAATATGGGACTATGTTTTATCAATGGAGAATGGGAACAGTATGACAATGACCACAGTGAAACAAATGGCCATGACAGTGGTAATAGAATGATGATGGCAGCAGTGGTAATATTATGGTGATGGAGGATATGGACAAGTCAACATAAGACTATGTAAAAACATGGAAGGACATGACAGCAGTGGTAAGATGATAAATTAAGGGCGGGAGGATTATGTACATAACGTGCTAGGGCGCCACTAGCAATACAGGCATGAGCATATATACCAATCATAAAAGTTCACAAACCCTTCACAAGACTATCCATATATATTCGAAACCCTTAAGGAATAAATCTGCATATAAATGTAGGGTTTATACATTTCTCTTCAACCAAGGCTTGTTTCCCAACATTAATAACACCACAATCATGCTAAAATTTACTGAGCAACCTTTAGAAACCTACTTGCAAGTCGATGGAGCCGACTTGATACGAAACTGGGCGCAAGACAAAAAAAATTTAGCTCTGTCTCTGTATGGGTAGCACCCCTGCCCAACGGGTAGCACCCGGCAAGTAGGTAGCGCCCATGTTAATTAACACTGGATGTGGAACTTATGTGGATAGCGCACCTTATATGGGTAGCGCGCACCTTGTATGGGTAGCGCCCTGCATGTGCGTTTTGCAGGAGTATTTTGGAGGCCTTCCTGATGTCAAAATTGAGCGTGTGATAGCTCGTTGGAAAGATCGTGGAGACTACTTTCCAACCCAAGTGAAATTTTTCAATTTGGACTTCATTTTCCTTGTCAGAAATCAAATCTCCCAAAACTTGTCAAAATGAGAAGAATGAGGATTGCCTCAAGCCAGAGCGTTGTTGCTGTAAACTTTTGAAGGTCTTCCTCAACTCAAAATTGAGCTCATGATAGCTCATTGGAAAGATATTTGTGTCTAGTTATCCTTTGACTCATCAAGAAAGTCATTTAGCCAACCATGCTAGGAGAAATCTTGATTTTCCCAAGGTCACTTCAGAGGTGCATTCAATTCTCCTAAGGCGACGGTATTTTTGACATTTCTCTAAAACCATGATACCTGTGTAAATAGTGAAAGAGGTTTTTCTTCCGTGGGATGTTGTGGACAAAAACCTCTCTCAGTTTTCCAAAATTCATCTTTTATGGCTCAGAAACATGATTTGAGCGAAACTTATCTCGATGTGTGAAACAAGGAATTTTGTCGAAATGAAGCGAAATGAAGGGGATAAGGGGCTTCTAAATTCTTGGGGAAATTTTGGGAAGTAGGGAGGGATGTTAGGAAGCAGGGGAAAGTGGAATCGCAGAGATTGAGTGAGGGGAAGGGGTCAAAAAGGGCAAAACACAGGCCTAGCCTAGAAAATTGCCAAGTTGTGGCAAGAAACTAGGGTTTGTGTAAAAATGAGGAATTTGAGGGATCTCAGTGATGGGAAGTGTTTAATAAGGTATATTAAGGATAGGGGAAGGTGTGTGAACATCAGGATACAAGTTTTTCCGATGATTTGACCATCCAAGAGAAATTACCTCCAAAACCCTAGGAGAGGGAAATGGGCCTTACCTAGGCACAACTGAAGCATGAACGAGGTGTAAAATGACTCTTTGGAACCTGACATGATGATGAAAACCATCTGAACGATGGTACACTCAGCTGAATGGTGACATGGACCGACATTTGGACAAATTTGAAAAGAGTGAAAACACACCCTAGACCTAATGCCTAGTGACCAAATTTTGCTTGAAGACTCATTGAAATGACAAAATTTGACCTTGACACCTTAAAATCACTTTGTAAGAGCATGTTTGATCACTGGAGGAAGGCTGTAAAGGCTGACTCTAACATTGGCTTCAATGGGGATGGTAGCTCCTTGGAGGTGCCAAGAACGACAGATCTTTGGGAGAGCAGACCGGTGCCTTATCCATTGGGCAATGGAAACAAAAACTAAAACTGAAATGCATGACTGAAAACTGATGACTTGACGACACAAATTGAATCTCACTCAACTAAAAACTAACTCGATACTTAAACACAACCGACAGACTGGAAATATGCTCAAAGTAGAGCTTATTCAATACAACCTACTCTAATTGTGCTTTACACCACCCGATCAAGTGAAATGGAACAGCCAATGAAACCATGTAAGCATGCTGCCGGCTGTTTGATTTCTTCCCACATGCTTACTGATGCACAGGAAAAGGAAAGAATCGAAAGGCAACTCCCATGGAAACTTTGAACCAAGTGGACTGCTGATAAACTTGCAAAGCACAAATTGACTGGATGACTGCAAGAATACTGCGAATGGATCTTCATAAACATAGCTCTGGTCCAGATAATCTCCATACCTTGATCTTAAAATTTTCCTCACATCTGCGGTGCTTTTCTTTGGTGATTGCAGCAAGCTGCCAAAAGGATCCTAAATTTTGTGAATAACCAAACACTGTTGCTGATTACAAACAGAACAAAAGTCTCCTTCATCAATCTCCTCATATGAAAAATCTGTTGAACAACACAATGAAATTGACTTTTGAACAAGATTACTATCAACATTCTTTTCAGGCACATGGTTAGCTAATGGAGCAAAATTTTTGTAGCAAATATCATCCAACACACGAGCAATAGGATCATCAAAAACTTGAGAAGACTGCTGCACTGTATCCCTTGAAACTGTATGACATCCTACTGGCTGTTCATCTTTTCCTTGAGATATATTACGAAGATTCTGCCTTATAAACTGAAATGCTTCGAAACAAAAGGGTATAGAATTTTCCTGCATCATCAAATCATGTATTTCATCTTCCACATCTTCATCTGTAATCTGACCTTCAATTGCATTGGATGGATGCAAATCTAATGCTACGGGCTGCTCAAGAATTTCGTTATCTGTCTCATCCTCAACATTAACACTGAGAGATTGCTGATTTCTTATAGGCTACTCATTTGAAGATTTACTATGCAATCTACCCTTCAAAAACTGAAATGATTCAAAACAAAATGGTACGGAGTCACCTTGTATCATTTGATCACATGTACCAGCTTCCATGTCCTCATCTGCAACTTGACAATCAATGGCTTTCGGGGGTTGCAAATCTGAATATGAGAAGTTTTGAACAAGGCTTTCATTGCCCTCAAGATGGTCCAAATCAAGACTTGTTGACATTTGATTTCTGATTGCATGGTAGTTGTCTCTGATGAACTGAAACGAGTCAAAACAAAAAGGAAAAGATCCCTCACTTACATCAAAATTTTCTGCACTTTCCTCATCATTGCCATAGCTGATATGCATCGGTTGATCACTATACTCGAGCTGCTGAAAGTGAACTTCCTCCTCACACAAACTAGCTATTGATTTGTCTGCAAGATTAGCTTCTTTTTGGAGAACATAATCATCATCAAACTGATCAAACTGAGGCAATTCATCATCAAACATACACATCATATCAACAACTCTCTCTTCTTCACAATGATCTATAAAACAATCACTATGACAACTGGGATCAGAAACAAAATGTTTTGGGTCAGCCGCTTGTTCTTGAATGTCATTTTCATTTTTTGCAGTCATTTTCCGCACCATCTCTTCTACTGCATTTACGAAAATATCAAGCTTTTCCTCTGAAAGTGTCAGCTGCTCTGAAACATTCTTCTTTTCTTCTTCCTTCAACCTTGCCCTCAAGATCAACAAATGAGCCTCTACATTCACTGCCTTGTTCTGCATCTCGTGAAGTGTTGCAATATTCTTTTCTCTCAGCTGAAACTCCATTTCTGGATCAAAGGCACCCGGGTAGTGCAAGAGAGCAGATCTAGGAGAAGGTCTTATATCAACTGGCATCGAATAATAAACTTGGTTAAATCTAGCAGAAAATTGTTGTATTGTCTCCCCTGGCATTCTTTTCAGCTGATTATACTCTTCTATAATCAATAAAAAATTATGTCCAATCATCCACCTGTCGAGGAAAACTATGACGCACTGCTGGAAATCTGAGATGCTTGCATCAGGCAGGGCTTTGAACCAACTCTTCACTTGGCCTTGCAAAGAAAGATCAAAAAGTATGATACTAACATCTTCGTCATCAACTTCAAAAAGATCTAGAAAAGTCTCAACATTCTGCACATGTTGCTCAGCGTTGACATTGTTACATTCACCGTCAAATCTTGGTAGATATAGGTCATAATTTGTAGGGAAAGCATGAAGAACAGAAGGTAAAACAAGAGGTTTGTACCGATCTGGAATTTTACAAGGTGTAGGAGCATGTACAAGAGCTGTGGGATCAGTTTTGTTTTCTTTAGGCTCATCACTCTAAAGAGAGTCATCATAAGATGTGGGAAAAGTAAGGAGGCCAGGATCAAAGGGAAACTCAGTATTTACACTTTTTGAATAGGTCGAGTGAAGATTTTGATCACCTTTATCATACAACAAACTCTGAAAAACCTTCAGGATAGCTTCAAGGCAAGTGAAGAAGTAATTTACAAGAAAGCAGACTAGATCCTGAATACCATTCCACTTTAGATACCTGAACTTTGTGTAAGATCCTTCCATTTTCTCAGAGAAGGAGTCAGTCCTCCAGACTTTGAATTGGAGTCACCAGGTGAATGATTTCAGCCTTCTTATGTCTGATCGTTGTCCACCATCAACCATCAGATCTGAACTCGATACATGTAATGGGGCAATTTATAAGTTAAGTGTTACGATTACAAGCTAGACCGGAGATCGACTGAAGCAGCGTTTATCTACTATGCACTCGCAGAGCAAGAGCAGTTCGAAAGCTACCTCGCGTGACTTCAGGCTCCGTCTGTAGCTATAAATCAATCAACACTAACCAGCAAACCAATTTCTTCCCCAGTATGGTCGCCACTATGTTAGCGCTCAAATCTACCTTAGGCTGAAATAAGGTAAAACTCAAGCCTACATCAAACCACGCTCAGCCTCGTAGCTAGCCCTACGAGGACAGGAGAGGGCTCTCTCCGGGTCTATCTCGGCAAAGGATATTCAAAGGGGCTGAGATGACTTATAATGAACAATGAATACTGATTTTAGGCTAGTAAAGAGATAGGAAAGTTTGATTTTTATTTTTTGGGTTTTTGTTGGAGAAATGGGAAAAACAATTTTTGGGTCCGGGGATAAGGCCAGATCTTTGCAGAATCCGAGTTGGGGCGAGGTAGGCAGTAGTCTTGATGCTTTTGATTGGGTATATGGATATATCAGAATGACAAGGAGCTGAAGAGGGCAAAGAAGAACTTGGATCCTCTCCAAACAGGCGAAAACATGTAAAACTAAACGAATTCAAAGGCAGAGCACTGTAAACAACGGATTCAACCTCATCTACTCATTCATTTAGTTTCAGAAGCATAAGAAGAGATGGCATACATTAAACATGAAATAACTTACAATAAACTGAGAGAAAACACCATCAAGAACTGAAAGCCACAAGAATCCCAACAGGTGCTGCAAAACCTCTGATCTTTCCTTAGCCAAAATATGAAAAATATGTACAATAGTGTGCCAAGAGATTCCCAAGAGTCCAACCTATCCAACCTCTGAAAATGATTGAGAAATTACATCATATAGAGCATCCTAACCCCTTCCCATGCCTCTAGGGGTCGAATTCCTTCTTCAGGGATCAGTTTCAACCAAATTCTAATCAAGGAGCTAAAATCTAGGCACCTAACAACTTGCCTCTAAAAGAGTGGAAACTGATTCATTTACATGATTTTCACTTTTTTGAGAGTGAATCTTCTAGAATAGGTAAAAGTAAGCCAAATTTACATGACAACCATCAATTTACATCATGAAAACCCAAAAATTTCATCCACAAGCAAAACTGGTCCCAACTGGCCGAAATTCTGAGCTGGAAGTTGAAAATTTGACCAAAAATCTATATGAGTAGCGCGCCTGAGCTATATGGGTAGCGCGCCTTTCAGCCTAATTTTGAGGCACTTCCTGGCATCCAAATTGAGCTCATGATATCTTGTTGGAAAGCCCTAAATATTTACTATCCAACCCAAGTGGAATTTCCCCATTTGGAGCTCATTTTCCCCTCCAAAACTTCATTCTCCCAGAAGTACTTCCTGCTGGTGCAAAAGGTGGCAGCAAGGTGGTTTTCATGGTGTTTTTGGGCCTTTTGACCATCCAGAATCTGATGAAATGCTTCGGAAATACCTGAGCATGCATAAATTACCATGCAAAACCCAAAAATACAAATATTTCCTTCAGCAAGTGTCCCAAACAAAAGTGAGCATGTGGACGCGCTACTCGTATGGCTGAAAAATCTGTTTTGAGGCATAAAAAATCACAATTGACAAAATTTTCTCCAAATTTGCTCAAATTCGGAGCGAAGACCCTCCATCAAGTATCATGCCCAGCCAATGAAGCCTCGGCCAAAATCCGGAGTGGATCAGGCCTTTTCCGCCGTTTTAGTGCTTCGCTCAACCTCCTCTTCAGAATCTTCATTCTCGCTTTGCAGACATGCATGCGAGCCCAATAATGATTTTTCATATGAAGGAACATGTCTTTGTTTCTATCATGATCCTGTGAATGTACCTACGCTGATGAAGAAGGCGAGACCCCTTCCATGCCATGTGGAGATAGTACTTGCGCTGCTGATGAAGACAACGAGACCCTTTCCACCCTGGGTGGAGATAGTACTCGTCGTGATGCTGCAAACAAAGCTCTGTTGCCTCTCTGATATGTTACCACTACTGGTGCACTGCTATGCTCCATCTCAGTACATCAACCTCAATGGTTGAGTCACTGTCCTGCTCATATCCTTGCTCATAAACTGAATTCGTCTCTAATATGGCTTTGAAAACAAGTTGTCTGCAATATGTGTGTTGATATAGGTGTAGTGAAGTCAAAGTTTCAATGTATGCTCAAAACCCAAATATGTTGCATATGTACCAAAACATCATAAGAAAATAAGTCACAATGGTAATAGATCTGTTTTAGTGGATAGGGGTAAAAACAGTCTCTGTTTTGGATCACAAGTGAAATTGACAAATAAGTACCAAGTGCAAATGTAGTGTGCAACCCTTTGTAATGCTGGCCAAAATTTGTCAAAGGAGCAAACAAATATGGGACTATGTTTTATCAATGGAGAATGGGAACAATATGACAATGACCACAGTGAAACAAATGGCCATGACAGTGGTAATAGAATGATGATGGCAGCAGTGGTAATATTATGGTGATGGAGGATATGGACAAGTCAACATAAGACTATGTAAAAACATGGAAGGACATGACAACAGTGGTAAGATGATAAATTAAGGGCGGGAGGATTATGTACATAATGTGCTAGGGCGCCACTAGCAATACAGGCATGAGCATATATACCAATCATAAAAGTTCACAAACCCTTCACAAGACTGTCCATATATATTCGAAACACTTAAGGAATAAATCTGCATATAAATGTAGGGTTTATACATTTCTCTTCAACCAAGGCTTGTTTCCCAACATTAATAACACCACAATCATGCTAAAATTTACTGAGCAACCTTTAGAAACCTACTTGCAAGTCGATGGAGCCGACTTGATACGAAACTGGGCGTAAGACAATTTTTTTTTAGCTCTGTCTCTGTATGGGTAGCGCCCCTGCCCAATGGGTAGCGCCCGGCAAGTGGGTAGCGCCCGTGTTAATTAACACTGACTGTGGAACTTATGTGGGTAGCGCACCTTATATGGGTAGCGCGCACCTTGTATGGGTAGCGCCCTGCATGTGCGTTTTGCAGGAGGATTTTGGAGGCCTTCCTGATGTCCAAATTGAGCGTGTGATAGCTCGTTGGAAATCTCTTGGAGTCTACTTTCCAACCAAAGTGGAATTTTTCAATTTTCACTTCATTTTCCTTGTCAGAAATCAAATCTCCCAAAACTTGTCAAAATGAGCAGAATGAGGCTTGCCTCAAGGCAGAGCGTTGTTGCAGTCAACTTTTGAAGGTCTTCCTCAACTCCAAATTGAGCTCATGATATCTCATTGGAAAGATATTTGTGTCTAGTTATCCTTTGACTCATCAAGAAAGTCATTTAGCCAACCATGCTAGGAGAAATCTTGATTTTCCCAAGGTCACTTCAGAGGTGCATTCAATTCTCCTGAGGCAATGGTATTTTTGACATTTCTCTAAAACCATGATACCTGTGTAAAAATTGAAAGATATTTTTCTTCCTTAGGATGTTTTGGACAAAAACCTCTCTCAGTTTTCCAAAATTCATCTTTGATTGCTCAGAAACATGATTTGAGTGAAACTTATCTCGATGTGTGAAACAAGGAATTTTGTCGAAATGAAGCGAAATGAAGGGGATAAGGGGCTTCTAAATTCTTGGGGAAATTTTGGGAAGTAGGGAGGGATGTTAGGAAGCAGGGAAAAGTGGAATCTCAGAGATTGAGTGAGGGGAAGGGGTCCAAAAGGGAAAAACACAGGCCTAGCCTAGAAAATTGCCAAGTTGTGGCAAGAAACTAGGGTTTGTGCAAAAATGAGGAATTTGGGGAATCTCAGTGATGGGTAGTGTTTAATAAGGTATATTAAGGATAGGGGAAGGTGTGTGAACATCAGGATACAAGTTTTTTCGATGATTTGACCGTCCAAGAGAAATTACCTCCAAAACCCTTGGAGAGGGAAATGGACCTTACCTAGGCACAACTGAAGCATGAACAAGCTGTAAAATGACCCAATGGAACTTGACATGATGATGAAAACCCTCTGAATGATGGTACACTCAGCTGAATGGTGACATGGACTGACATTTGGACAAATTTGAAAAGAGTGAAAACTAACCCTAGACCTAATGCCTAGTGACCAGATTTTGCTTGAAGACTCATTGAAATGACAAAATTTGACCTTGATACCTTAAAATCACTTTGTAAGAGCATGTTTGATCACTGAAGGAAAGCTGCAAAGGCTGACTCTAACAGGTTCTTCTTGAGCATCTTGAAGGAAAGAAATCACAGGTTTCACCAACTGAGTAGGAAACAATGCCCGAGTCCCATATACTAGCTCATAAGGTGACTTACCAGTGGATCTTCTGGTGGTCATCCTCGTTGCCCATAAAGCAAAAATTAGCTTTGAATCCCAGTTCTTTTGGTTTTCATTTATTGTCTTCTTCATAATTCTTACCAATGTTTTGTTAGAAGATTCTGCCAATCCATTCCCTTGTGGATGATAAGCTGTAGAATGAGACAATATCACATTGTAAGTCTGACAGAAATTAATAAACCTGATTGAGTTGAAAACTTGTGCATTATCTATCACAATCTTTACTGGACATCCAAATCTGCTAAAGATATTTTCTTCTAGAAACTTCATAACAACCAAATCATTTGCCTTCTTGGTAGGGATTGCCTCCACCCAATTTGTAAAATAATCTGTAGCAGTAAGGAACCACCTAAATTGCCCACTAAATGGTGGATTGATTTCTCCAATAAAATCCAATCCCCATTGTCTAAAAGGTTCTTCAATAAAAATAGGGAGAAGAGGTAAAGGGATTAACCTTTTCTTTTCTGCAAACACCTGGCATTTTTTACAACTTCTGACCGTTTTATATACATCAGCAAATACAGAGGGCCAATAGAAACCTGATTTGAGAATTTTATGAGCAGTTACATTCCAACTGTAGTGACCCTCGCACAAACACTCATGATATTCTTTAATTACTTCTGGAACTTCCTCCTCTGTCAAACATAACAATAACACCCCAGCAGGATCTTTCCAATACAACTTTTCTTCAATTAAAACATAAGGTTGAGCTTTGAGTTTTAAAGCTCTGTATTTAGCTCTATTTATTGAAGGAGGACAAGAAAGAAAGCATAAATAATGCACAATATCTTTGTACCAATCTGAGCACAGAAATTTATATTTAATTGCTGACTTCGATTGAACATCACCTATTTCTTCATTAACTTCCTCTACAGATGCCAATAAATTAATTCCCAATGCTTGGAAATTTGATTCTGTTAATAATTTTTCCAGCCCCAATCCTTTAATCAACTTTGTTGGTTTAACATCTACGTCATATTCTTGGATTTTAGCAATCCATTTGCCCCTTTTCCCGTCCACATCACTCTGTACTAAAACATCCTTTACAGCAGAATTTGGAACATATGATAAAATTTGAGAATGAAGAACATAGTTTCTGAATGCTTTTAATGCTTTCACCAGAGAATATACTTGTTTCTCCAATATATTATACTTCAACTCTGCATCTCGGAGCACCTTACTGAAATATGCTACAGGTTGTTCACATTTTTCTTCATTTCTCTGTAATAACACAACAGCAATTGTTGAGGAAGACGTAAATGAGAAAATTTGAAATGGCTTCAGATAATCTGGACTTATTAGAACAGGTGCTTCCTTCAGGGCTTCTTTAATTCTTTGAAAAGTTTCTCTTGCTTCTTTGTCCCACTTCACCTCTGCATCCTTTTTTAACATGTCTATTATTTTCTTGACAATCTCTGCGTAATTAGGAACAAATCTTCTCAGAAAATTAATTTTCCCAAGGAATCTCTGAATATCCTTCTTACTTCTGGGCAGTGGAATTGACTATATGGCTTCGACTCTTGCTGGATCAATCTTCACTCCTTGTTTAGAAACAATATGTCCCACCAATTTACCCTCCTTCAGAGAAAACAAATATTTTTTAGGATTCAACGATAAACCATATTTTCTACACTTCAAGAAGGCTTTCTGCAAATGTTGTAGATGTTCTTCATCAGAGTTTGAAAAAATTGTGACATCATCCAGATAAACAACCACAAATTTATCTCCTATAAATGCAATATCCATTGCTCTTTGGAATGTAGCCCCTGCATTCATTAAGCCAAATGGCATCCTGGCATACATGAATGTCCCCTAGGGTGTAGTGAAAGCAGTTTTCTTTTGATCTTCCTTCTCCACAACAACCTGATTATACCCTGAAAAACCATCCACCATAGATAATCTGTAAGCTCCAGTCACTTTTTGTAAGAAAAAATCCATCTTTGGCAAAGGATAATTATCTTTCAATGAGGCCCTATTCAAGTTCCTGAAATCTACGCACAGCCTTATCTCTCCATTTTTCTTTCTGATTGGTACAAGATTAGAAACCCAATCTGAATATCTGAGAGGAAAAATTATTTTGACCTGCAGCAATTTCTTTACCTCTTTTTCGATCGGAGCCAACAATAATGGATTGATTTGTATGAATTTCTGTTTATGCGGTTTGACTCCTTCTTTCAGTGGGATTTTATGCTGTATAATACTCCTATCATACGTCTTCAAATCATCATAAGACCAAGCAAATACATCTTTAAATTGTTTGAACAGACCTATGTACCTCTCTTTATAGTCCTCTGGGACTCCTTTGAAAAATTTGATCATTTTAGGCTCATGTTGAGTTCCTAAATTACAATCTTCCACATTCTCATCTTGGTTTGCTTTCTTCTAATTCACTGCCACGTCATTTGCATCAAACAGTCTTTCGAGCGACACCAAGCCTCTTGGAAAAATATTGTCTTTCAACTGAATAATATCCTGGCCACCAATCTTCTTTTTTAGAGTATTACCAGCCAACTCATGTTCATCAGTTTCCAAATCAATCTGATCCGTTGGGTTTGCCAGCTTCTCCTGATCAGGTCTGCTTACGTGAGAAAACACAGAATATCCATTCTCAATTCTTCTCTGTCAAGTCACTCCATGTGGATCATATGACCATTTTTCTCCTAGTAGCAAATGTGTCTCTTCCAACATTTTAGAAACTTCATCAAAAGCTTGCCTCATATTGACCACGAAAGGTCCCACACTCATAGGAAATTTATAGATAAAACCTTTCTTCTTGGGAAGAAAGTGCACCTGATCCACATTAAGGCTCTGTCTTATGAATTCCAAGGTGAAAATCCGCATAGGTACAAAAGTCGGGAGCCTATAAGGCTCAATACTAGCTCCATACAATCTTATCTCTGAATATTCTTCAAACACAAACCAATCTCTGAATCTGCAACTAGGTCCTAACTGTAGGAACTCCCGGGCTTTTGGTAGAAAACATGGAGGAGGAACTCCATTCAAAATTCTATAAGCAATAGACATATAATGACTAGCAAACTCAAATAACCCTGCTTCATTTCCTTCTTTTCTAGTCATGTCAGTCCAAAATAAAACAAATTGCTTTTGCTTGTTAACATCAACTATATTCAACCGCAAACTCATAAATTATTCGACATTTTGATATAAAAATAAATACACAATTAATGACGGGAACTTAAAGAAACCTATAAAAGGAAAGGTTATCAACTGAGAATTTACAATCTCCTGCCAAAAGGATGGAATGTCAAGAACAACCCCTAGTTTCATCATCAGCACATAAATTCCCAATACGGATTTATCAACTGTATGGTCATTGTCTTTGCCCAAAATATCTGCAATGTAGCTCAGAATCGGTCTATACTCAGCATCGAACACTTCTGAACTAAATTATTCTCCTTCTAGTCGAGCTTCCTTTGAATTTGATCTCAAGCGGGACATACATTGATCAAATTCTTCATTTGAAAGGTCCTCAAAATAACGAGCCAATGAATCTTTAGAGAATTGCAGTGGTGACTCATTTTCAGGAAAGCATAATGCTTGGCGAATTAACTGCGTCGATACCTGCAAAACATTTTCTCCCTGCGAATTCATTATGAAGCACTTACCAGGATACATTGAGGATACCAGCCACGAGATAAACTCAGGAAAGAAATGGGATTTTGGGATATAGGCGAACAGTATACCGGAATTCTTCATGGTGGAAAAAACGGGGGATTTCTCAACGTTTAGGGTCACTTGATGGTGCAATAAGAAATGGTTTACAGAAGACGTGGTATCCTGGACGTCTTTTTCACTGTCCATGAGGGAGTTGAGGCTTGTTGAACCAGATAGAGAAACTCGTTTTTCCATGGCTTAATGGACAACAGAAAGTGAACGGAACGGTGATGGTGATACAGCTCGAAAGGGGGAAAACGACAGCAGTTATTTTGAAAATGGGATAAAAAAAACCTTTTAACGATTGCGCAAAGCCATATTAAATGCTTGTAATGACGTGTAATGTTTCTGATGTGGAGTACAGTTGTTCGCATGACGTCATTGCGGGGGCTGCCGAAGTATGACGACAAATTTTGGGTTCCCCCCCCCCCCGCAATACATCCACACCGTCGATCTTCGTTTACCTCACGGTCAACAAGTCAACTGCGGGGGTGCCGGATTGAATAATGCATGAGCTCTTTGCGCCCCCGTATTTGATCACTCGATTACGATCTTCAACACTTTGCCGCTTCTGCTTTGAAACTTTCTCAATATTTAAACATCAAACTATAATACAAAGCCAAATAAAGTTTAATAATAAACTTAATTGGTAACGCACTTTTGTTTAAAACTTCTCTTTTATGCTATAGTATAAAAACATTATACCATAAAATATCCTTTTTGCGAATTTCAGATTTTTATTTTTATTTTTTGGTTTTCAAAATAAACTAGAAAAGGATATGCAGATGATCCACAACACTGTCTATCATCATACTCGAATCCTTCTTCCTTGAGTGCCTTCTTTAATCATTGATCAGCCTCCCATAATGATTCAGACGCACCTTGTTTAAAGTCCTTCACTTCTGCTACCAGCTAGGAATAAGATTTCGACTTTTGGAATTGTTTTTTTAAAGTGTCCTTGATATTCTGAATGGATGTGCTTCCATTCTAGGAAATGTAGTGCATATACTAGTCCAGGGCCCTATCTTCAAAGGCCAGTGACAGCTGCGCCATTTTTATCGTGTCACTTGCCACATTATGCACAGTCCAGACAGAGTCTGCAATGAACCAAAACTAGGCCATATCCTCATCTCCTACCCCCTTGAAGGTAGGCAGTTTCAGGTGCGCAGCCATATCACTGTCTAAGGGAGGTGGTGGTATGGGTGAATTCTTACCTTTGTGTAGCCTGGGTGGCGGTGTAGCTGGGGGATTTTTGAGCCCCAAAGATGTCCTTCTTTTCCACCACATTTCACTTCATTTTCTTTGTCCCTCATCAATTACAGGCTTAAATGATCAATAGGATTGATTAGGATTACTTTAAGAATATATATAATGACTAACTTACTATGTTTTCATGATTTTGTTATTGCAGCAATTTTTGACTAGACTGGGCTACAGAACACAATCATTCTGTAGCCAGTCGCATATTTCACAGCTCTTCTCATGTTTACGCAGGTTCCAGGTGTCACCTCAAGGAAAAATTCATATGGTCGTATTCCACATCACTCACCCATCATTTTTTTCTCTCCATGAAGTCTGAGCTCGAGTCTACAGGCGGTTATGCACGTGGGAAACCAAAACTAGGTGACAGACTTCTAATAGGACAAGGACTGTACATATGTCCTTAATCATAGAACGAGGCCACCACCAGAGTCCTAGTTTGATTTTAGTTTGGAAAGAAAATTACTCTTGTTTTATCTCAAAGACAGTTATGTAATTTTGTTATAAGTATGGCTCGGGCGACCGAGAAACAGCTTAGCTAGATTTATGTTTTATTGCTAGATCTCAGAAGACCGTAAATACTCTGTTTTGAAGAATTTCTCCTTTAATGAAAGAAGCATCACTTTATTGCAAGAGCTGAGTCAATATTGAGTAGATTTGCATGATAATCCGGTGGTAGAGGGCCCCTGCTACCTGAGAAGCTTTGTTCATATGTTTTAGATAAGTAACTTAGCCTTGTTTCATTCTTAGTTTAATTAATTTTCTGAACTTTTTGTTTTTATACTTACTTGCAGCGGATGCCACAATTAGTCTTATCCTTACAAACTCTTCCAAAATACCACTCAAATTGGATGGGATATAACTGTAGTATTTAGGAGTTAGTTGCATTTCTCTGAACTTTATGATTTTGTGCTCAATTAAATCAGTTGTTACAGCTAGTCGTGATCTTATAAACTCTTCCAAAATATCACTAACTCTAGATGAGACATAGTTGTGGTGTTTTAGAGCTTTGTTGTGTTTTTTTGAATTGTATGCTTTCATGCTCATTTACATAACATGTTTCAGCCAGTCGTGTTCCATAAATTATTCCAAAATACCACTAATTCCGAATGAGACAGAGCTAAGACATTTTAGTGATTAGTTGCATCTTTAGTCTAGTTGTAGTACTCCGGAGGTAGATGTCACTCTAGTTTAATTCTGTCGCTGTGTTTCAAGTTTGATAATGGCACTATAGTATAACTCTGTTCACTGTACTTTAAGTTAGATTAGTGACATTCTAGTTCAAGTTCCAGTTCAATGTATTTCAAAGTTAGGCTAAAAGCATTCTAGTTTAGTTGTGATCACTGTGTTTCAAGTTTGATCAATTTCATTCTAGTTCAGTGTTATCCATTATTCTTTAAGTTGTGTTAACTATCAAAATTAGACTTCACGGCCTTCATTGTTTACAAACTAATCTTGTTCTGACTTTCTATTAATGCATCATCATATGAACAAGAATGAATTAGTGATATCAGTTTAAGGCCTTGAATGTTCTACAATCTTTTGCAATTTCACAAATAAGCCTTTTTTTCCAAAAAAAAACTATTTTAGAAAATCTCTAACTTTCAAATAAGGCTTAGTAGTGACAAGAGGAGTTGTAGAATGGATTGATCTTAGCATTACAAGTTAATTCAGAGGAGAAATCTTATTGTGCTACAAATAGTCTTTTTCCAATTGTGTTCCAATAAACTTTTAGCCATGGATGAGATTCTTTGTAATATTGTAAGATGGTTGTTTACTTAGGAGAACCTAATTTGTACTAAATTTGTCCTTTTCTCAAGCTATTCCAACATATTTCTAATGAATGAATTGGATAAGTTTATGTTATGAGTTATTGATTTCATGTTGTGATTTATTTTCTTGCTATGAGTCATTATCAAACTTTGCATTTTCTGTTCTTTAGTATAGGCTTTGCTCTGTTTTTAGTATGACCAACAACTGTTCTTTTTCAACATTTACTTCTTTTCCTTCTTAACATAAAACCACAAAACCAAAAACATCATAAAACACTAAACACAACGTAGTGAGAAACAGATACCTAGGCACATATAGTGCTCCTCACTTCAGCAGTTTACTGACACTGGTTGATAATTTATGACCTCAATTTAGGAACACTAAGTTGAGCACAACATTTTGGCACCGTTGCCGGGGAAATGTAGCTAGGTAGCCTTGTTTCTTACCTCCCAAAAACAATGACATGCGTAGAGAAAGAGACTCAAGGGGTAGATTCATAAGAAGCAGAAGCTTGATTCCTAGAACACCACTTGTTTCACCAAGACCAAGAGCCAGTACACCTCCAACTCAAACCCACATTCCATCCTTTACTGATCCTAGACTTCCAGAGGACTTAAGATCAAATATTCCATCATAAAGACCTTCCACTTTACCCACTGAACCTGTCTTGGAAGAAGATTCAGGAACCCCTGCTAGGGACTTAAACCTTTCAACTTCCACAGAAGAATCAACTATGGCAGAAGAAGGGGGAGGAGGAGTATTTAATGGAGAAAAAACACTATTTGGAGGGGGTGGGGTAGAGGTATAGGAGAAGGAGGTAGAGGTGCAGAAGGAGAAGGAGGCAGAGGAAGAGGTAGAAGAGAAATGGGAAGCTCTTTTGGGTTTCCTATAGTAGATGAAGAAACTAATATAACTATGAAAAACATTTCACCCTCTGTCCTTCCAAACTTTTATGGACTTAAAACTGAAGATCCTGAAACCTTTCTATTTGAATTTGAAGTCCTATGTATAACCTATGACTACTTACAGGATGCTCAAAAACTTAAACTATTTCCTTCAACATTGAAAGGAGCAGCATTGAAGTGGTTTATGAGTTTGATCAATAGTTCTATTAGGACATGGGAAGACATGAAACAAGCATTTATAGAGAGGCATTTGGATTACTATATGCCAATCAACCATAAGGAGGAAGTTTTTAAAATTCTACAAAAAGAGGATGAAAATCTGGAAGATTTGTTGGAGAGATTTAACTACAACATAAAAAGAGAAAAAATGAAAAACTTAGACCAAGACACCTTGAAAGCTCTCTTGTTGAAGACAATTAGGGATGAATGGTTAGATATCCTTAACATGATGGGAAGAGGGGATATATCTCAGCTCACATTACCTGAAATAGCTGAATTATGTATCAACCTTTCAAGAGGGAAATATAAAACTGTAAAAGGACCAACAGACCCTGCTCTTTCAAGGGCAAGTATGTCTGCTTCTGGGACAGTAAGTAGGGTAGAAATAGGACATATGCTTGATGAGTTCAGATATGATATCTTAGGGAGTATTAGTGAACAAATAGACACCCTCAAGTTACAAAACAAGCAAAAATCTGAATCTGATGCCTTAGCAATCTTTTGTCCCAAATGCAGAAAGAAACATGCCTTGAGAGAGTGCCCTTTGGATGCAAAAGTTGTAGAGACTTGTGTAATTTTTTCAGAAAAACATGAGGCCAAGAGTTGTCCTTTACTTCCTGGTCTTAAAGCTGTCTTTCAAGAAGAAACTCCTTAAAGTTCCACAGAATCTCTCAATTTTGTCTCCAGGAGGCCTTGGCAAGGACCTCAAACACAAGGATTTCATGATCAGTTGTATAATCAACCCCCACCAAATTGGAATTCTTGGCAGCAACCTTGGCCCCAATTTCAAAATCAATCACAAACTTGGGCGCAAGGAGAACAAAATCCCTATGGAAGATACTCTCAGTATTACCAATATCCACCATCCTATCCACTATATCCACATTTCCCTCCTCAACAAAATCCTCAAAAAAAATCTCAAAATCCACAACATCAAAATCAACCACTTCCATTACCATTTCCTCAGAAAACAAATTAGTTGCCTGCCCAACCCATACCAAACCCCAACAATAAAAATCCTCAGAACACATACATCATAGAAGGCCAACAGTTTCCAACTTATTTGATCACTCCTTTAGACCTTAGTGATGTTCAACTTAGGTCTAGAAGAATACTTGAAAAGAGGAAACCTTCTGTAATCATACAAGAGCAAGACAATTCTGAGGAAGATTCTCTATGGGTAGATAAAAGTCTTGAAGAGAACACAACTTTTCAAGACTCAAACATTGAAAAATCAAAACAAAAAGAACCAATAATTTCAACTCCTATATTAAAGCAGCCATCAACATCCACTTCTACACCTCCCTTTCCAGAAAGATTACAAATTGATAGGGGTGTAGAGAAACAAATTATGGTGCCTAATTATGATTTCCTAGATGAGCTAAGAAATGTTTGTATTAAGATCCCATTATTACAAGCCATCAAGGAAATTCCAATCTTAGCAAAGACAATAAAGGAGTTGAGCATGAAGAAAATAGGGAAAAGAATAAGAGAGATAAAGAAAATTCAACTGGCAGGAAAAATAAAAAATATCATGATGGGTGAGATGGCTATTCCAAAGTATCTAGACCCAGGAAATCCAGTTGTTAAAATTCACATCAATGGAATTGAGATCCAAAACACACTTATTGATTTAGGAGCAGCAATCAATATCATGAGTAGACAAATCATGGATAAACTGAAACTTCCTAATCTTCTTTTTACACCCACATTATTACAATTAGCAGAAATATCTATGATCAAACCTGATGGGGTAATAGAAGACATTCCAGTGTCCCTAGATTCTTGGGAATATCCTGTGGATTTTATGATCCTAACTCCTAAGAATAATCTAGGGGGGCATCCTGTTATATTAGGAAGACCTTGGTTAGCTACAACTGATGCTTTCATTAGTTGTAGATCTGGTGATATGTAAATCTCTGATGGTAGTTCAACCAAGAAATTTACCTTGTATCCTCCAGCAAAGACAATTACAGAATTAGATGATACTCAATGGATAGAGGATGAAGAAGACTTACAACCTCTCTTCACAATTTCAGAAATTAGTGAAGATAGCCAGATTCTGAATACCTTAGAAAACTTTGAATCCTCTTCGGAATATAAGCATGAAAAATTTCAAGAAGAATCCAACATTGAGTTTTTATCATCAAGACAGATGTCTCTTTACTCCATGGATAAATTTGGCAGCTCTAAAATTGAGATATTTCCAGGCAAAACTTTAAACATAAACAAGAACCTAGAGAAATCTCAACAAGAAGAGCTAGTCAAGATATTACAGAGGAATTCTTCTGCATATGCATGGGAGTACAACCTCAGAGAAGGATGAATCCAAATCTTAGGGAGATTGTTAAGGAAGAATTGCAGAAATTGTTAAATGTTAACTTTATCTATCCCATTTCAGATAGTCAGTGGGTTTCTCCTTTGGTAATTGTGCCAAAGAAAAATGGTAAATGGAGGGTATGTATTGACTACCAGGAATTAAACAAAGCTACTCTTAAAGATCATTTTCCCTTACCTTTCATAGATCAAGTGTTAGATACATTAGCTGGAAAAAAGTACTTTTCATTTCTAGATGGGTTTAGTGGTTATAACCAAATTCAGGTAGCACTTGAAGATCAAGACAAAACCACATTTACATGTCCTTGGGGTACCTATGCTTACCGAGTATTGCCATTTGGACTATGCAATGCACCCGCAACATTTCAAAGGGCAGTACTAGGAATTTTTTCAGATCTAATACATGATTGTGTAGAGGTATATATGGATGATTTCACAGTTTATGGAAACACATTTGAAGAAGCCTTAGCAAACTTGGAAAAAGTTTTAAAAAGATGTAAAGAATAAAATCTTTCACTTAGTCATGAGAAGTGTTTTATGATGTTTACTGAAGGAATTGTTTTAGGACATCACATTTCAGGGGATGGGATTAGAGTTGATGAGTCAAAAGTTGAAGTCATATCTAACTTATCTATTCCAAGTTGTCAAAAATATGTTAGGATTTTTCTAGGATTTACAGGATATTATCGAAGGTTTATAGAAAACTTCACCAAGATAGCATCTCCACTTTTCAAATTACTTACCAAAGACTGTGAATTCAAGTGGAATCCTGATTGCCAGTTAGCCTTTGAGACCCTGAAAACAAAAATCTCTGAAGCACCTATTTTAAGAGGACCTAACTGGAAGTTACCTTTTCATATTTCAACAGATGCCTCAGATACATCTCTAGGGGCAGTATTGGGACAAAAAGACTTGATTCCATATGCCATCTACTATACCAGTAAAAATTTGACTCCTTCAAAGTTAAACTATACTGTAACTAAAAAAGAGTTTTTAGCTGTTGTTCATGCCATAAACAAATTCAGACACTATATAACAGGCTATGAAACTTTTGTTCACACAGATCACTCTGCAATTAGATATCTAATGAACAAATCAATTACTAATGGCAGAGTCATAAGATGGTTATTGATTTTACAAGAATTCAACATTACCATTCTAAATAGGCCTGGAAAACAAAACACAGTAGCTGATTTCCTATCTAGACTCCAAAACATCAAAGACAATACTCCAGTTGAAGATCAATTCCCTGATGAATATATTTTTGCAATTTATACTCAAACTCCTTGGTTTGCTGACATTGCTAATTATTTAGTTTCAGGGAAATTTCCTTCAATAATGAATGCAAGAGACAAAAGAAAGATCATTTATGACAGTGAAAAATATTCATGGGTTGCTAATGAGTTATACAAAATAGGTCCAGATTTTATCATTAGGATATGTGTTCGGGAAGATGAGATGCCTGAGATCCTCAAGGCATGTCATGATGAACCTTGTGGTGGACACTTTGCTGATAAAAGAACAGCTTATAATATCCTTCATTTAGGATATTATTGGCCATCCCTTTTTAAAGATGCTAAAGAGTATGTCAGAAGGTGTGACAGTTGCCAAAGGGTAGGGAAACCTTCTCCTTCAGGTGAGATGCCATTACAGCCTCAGGTACATATTGAACCTTTTGAAAATGGGCTTTGGATTTTGTAGGACCTATTAGTCCTCCATCAAGATAAAAGAAATATATATTATTTTGCACTGATTATGTTACCAAATGGGTAGAGGCCAAGCCATTACTTTCTGTTACTGAAGCATCTGTAGTTAATTTTATTTTTGAGGATATTTTTACTCGTTTTGGTGTCCCAAGGGAAATTGTTACAGATCAAGGAGATCAATTTACATCAAAGCTAGTGGAACAAATGATGGAGAGGTAAAAAATTAGACACAGAAAATCTACTCCTTATCATCCACAAGCAAATGGTCAAGTGGAATCTACTAATAAGGTCATTGAAGGGATCCTAACGAAGACTGTTCATTTGCATAGAAGAGATTGGGCAGATAGGCTTCCTGAAGCCTTGTGGGCCTATAGAACTACATGGAGGAGCACAACAAGCCATACTCCTTATGAACTTGTTTATGGAAAGAAAGTTTTGTTTCCCATAGAGTTCCAGATTCAAACTTTCAAAATGGCAGTTCAGCTAGGACTTGATCTAACAAAGGCACAAAAGCACAGATTGGAGCAGATTAATGAATTGGATGAGATCAGACAAGATGAAGTTTAGAAAACAAGTATAGTCTAACAATAAAGGACTAGATGGCATGACAAGTACATCAAGGAAAAGAAGTTCAAAGAAGGTGACTGGGCTCTCTTGTTTGATTCAAAGTTCAATGATTTTAAAGGTAAATTCCAAACACATTGACTTGGGCCATATGAAATTATAAGAATTTTTGACAATGGAGCAATAAAAATTAGGACAATAGATGAAGAGAAGGTCACTTTTCTTGTAAATGGTCATATATTGAAGCTGTATCACAAGCCACTTTCAAGAGAAGAATTTGTCAAGAGATTTCAGGAAAACAGTAATGTGAAGTTAATGAAGAAGAATTTTTCTTCTTCATCAACTTAGTTGAATTTTCTGAATTCAAAAGCATAAAAAAAAGGTATAAACATGAAAAATAATCACTGATTAGCATGTTTATACAGAAAACATAGAGTGAAAATCATAATCTTTCTGACACTCTAGCTTTTCAAATTTTTTCTTTTTCTGCAAGCAGCTATTACAAAATAAGTGCAAACCCATATTTCACTTATGATTCATTTCATTCCATTCATCCATACTTCATTTCATTCCATTTATCTATACTCCACTTCACTCCATACTTCATTCATTTCATTCCATGGTCCACCTCATTTTTCATCTCAGAGTTTTAAGAGTGATTTCTTTCTGCAATTGAATAATACAGATCATAAGTTGCAAGTCATTTTCCATACTTCACTCCACTTCATAATTGAGATTCATTTCATTCCATTATTCAATTCACCCATACTCCATTACACCATACTTCATTATCCATTTTTAACTCATTTCATACAAACATTCCATTCATGCTTCAAACCTTTCCATTCCATGTTTCAAGACAGGTACATTCTGCAATCAGTCAGACATTCTACAGCCAGCCAGACATTCTGCAGCCAGAGATCCTGAAGGAACTATCCAGTAATCACTTGATTGAGCAAAAAATTGATCTTGCCATATCCGATCATCATTTAAAACTTAACAGTTAAGTACTGAAGTGATTTGATCAGTCACGTCACTAGGCCAAAGTATTTAATGATGATTTTGAATTTCTCAAAAAATATCTCCGCGGTCTTTTCTTCCGTGATAACTCTCAACTCATTAATCTGTGTGAATAACCCGCACCGCATTATACTCATTTCATAACTATCCATATCATTTATTTCCACAGCAACTTCTTAGCCATTCTGGTCTATATCTGTGGAGTAAAAACATCTTTTTAACAACCATTTTCACCGTGAGAAGAGTTCCACAGCCAATTCTTAGCCATTCCGGTTTATAAAACAGAGGAAACATCTGTGGAGTAAAAACATCTCTTTAATAGCCATTTTTACCGTGAGAAGAGGAGCAGTAATTTGAAGGTTGAAAAGATAAGTTATGGGTCTCATAGTAAGAACTGAACCAATTGGAACCAAGTACTTGGAAGGCTATCCACAAATTAGAGAAATGCTACAGCAGGCTGCGTGGTTGCAATTTTTAGAAAAATTCAATGGTTTTCACAAAGAGGTGACTAAAACATTTGCACGGTCCTTCAATGGAGCGGAGGTCGAAATAGGAGATGTTAAATTCACCATTACAGAGGCTTTCATTGCAGAAGCAACGGAATTAACCAGGCAAGGAGAAAAGTGGTTCAAAAATAGGGAATTTCATAACGAGGCATGGAGGCAAATACTCAAAACACCAGGTATGGATGTTTCCATTTTTAAGAAAGGTATTCCTAGCTTTGCACTGAAGAATAAATGGAGGAACATGTTGCTCATCTTGCAAAAATTTATAACTTGTGAAGGAAGATTTGGTACCCTCTATGTTTATCATATTCAGTTAATGATGCATTTCTTAGGAGAAGAAATCAATTTTCTCTTTTAACTACTTCATAGTCTGAAAAGAATGGCCTCAAATGTACAAAAGAGGGTTCAATTTCTGGAAACAACCTTGTATCACCATGGGTTAGTCAAAATCTTAATTGAACATCATTTGGGAAAAATGGGAGATAATTGGGATGAGTTTCTAATAAGGAATCATTTTGAGGAACCCAAGGAATCTCCACTTGAAGGTAAACCCATAAGAAGAAGCAGGAGAAAGGAAATTTCTAAGGCTGTTGAAACTAAAACTGGTAAATCAATACAAGAGGACAATGAAGATATGATTTCTGAGAAATTGGCTCAAATTAAAAAGCAGCTTAAGAAGGAAATAATAATAAGAAAATATGCCAAAGACAAAGGAGAAGGGCCATCTCAACCGATACGGAGCCACAGGCTTAGAGGTATACTAAAGAAAACAGGGGTTAGACAAACCGGAATCATAAACTTTGAGGATGAAGAAACACCTACTGCTAGATCACCTAACTATCAGTATGAGGAGGATTTTGATGAAGGAGCTCCTGAAATAGACCCAGCACAACAAGAAAATTACAATTATGTTGAGACACTAGAGAAGAAAGCTTCAGAAAGTAGAGACAGAACTCCTAGTCCACCAAAATCTGCAATTGATATGCTAAGAAGAGATAAATATGAGTTAAAGGTACTCAATAGGCATATAAAGAATGAGAATGAAATTTTAAGGGAGCAAGTTAAGCTCAAAGGTGATATGAATACCACTCTGTCTCTACAAATGAAAAAGTTGCACAAGTCCAGTGAAAGATTGAAGATGAAAAACAAAAGGTTAAGCAGGGCACTTACAAATTTGAGATTCAAGTTAGTCATAAGGAAGCCCATAAGACCACTGAACGTCAAGCAAAGCAGAAGAAGAGGCTTAGATGTCCTAGCAGAGGTCTCAGAGTACATGGAATAGTTGCATGAGGACATGCAAAATCCTTGCAGTGGGGGTATGTTGAACCCCAAAGATGTCCTTCTTTTCCACCAAATTTCACTTCATTTTCTTTGTCCCTCATCAATTATAGGCTTAAGTGATCAATAGGATTGATTAGGATTACTTTAAGAATGTATATAATGACTAACTTGCTATGTTTTCATGATTTTTTTATTGTAGCAATTTTTGACTAGACTCGGCTACAGAACACAGTCATTCTGTAGCCAGTCGCCTATTCCGCAGCCGTTATCATGTTTATGCAGGTTCCAGGTGTCACCTCAAGGAAAAATGCATATGGTCGTATTCCACGTCACTCACCCATCATTTTTTTCTCTCCACAAAGTCTGAGCTCGAGTCTACAGGCGGTTATGCACGTGGGAAACCAAAACTAGGTGACAGACTTCTAATAGGACAAGGACTGTATAGATGTCCTTAATCATAGAATGAGGCCACCACCAGAGTCCTAGTTTGATTTTAGTTTGGAAAGACAATTACTCTTGTTTTATCTCAAAGACAGTTATGTAATTTTGTTATAAGTATGGCTCGGGAGACCGAGAAACAGCTTAGCTAGATTTATGTTTTATTGCTAGATCTCAGAAGACCGTAAATACTTTGTTTTGAATAATTTCTCCTTTAATGCAAGAAGCATCACTTTATTGCAAGAGCTGAGTCAATATTGAGTAGATTTGCATGCTAATCCGATGGTAGAGGGCCCCTGCTACCTGAGAAGCTTTGTTCATATGGTTTAGATAAGTAACCTAGCCTTGTTTCATTCTTAGTTTAATTAATTTTCTGAACTTTGTGTTTTTATACTTGCAGCAGATGCCACAGTTAGTCTTATCCTTACAAAATCTTCCAAAATACCACTCACATTGGATGGAATATAACTGTAGTATTTAGGAGTTAGTTGCATTTCTCTGAAATTTATGATTTTGTGCTCAATTACATCAGTTGTTGCAGCTAGTCGTGATCTTATAAACTCTTCCAAAATATCACTAACTCTATATGAGACATAGCTGTGGTGTTTTAGAGCTTTGTTGTGTTTTGTTGAATTGTATGCTTTCATGCTCACTTACATAACATGTTGCAGCCAATCCTATTCCATAAATTATTCCAAAATACCACTAATTTCGAATGAGACAGAGCTGAGAAATTTTAGTGATTAGTTGCATCTTTAGTCTAGTTGTAGCACTCCGGAGGTAGATGTCACTCTAGTTTAATTCTGTCACTGTGTTTCAAGTTTGATAATGGAACTCTAGTATAACTCTGTTCATTTTACTTTAAGTTAGATTAGTGACACTCTAGTTCAAGTTCCAGTTCACTGTATTTCAAATTTAGGCTAAAATCATTCTAGTTTAGTTGCGATCACTGTGTTTCAAGTTTGATTAATTGCATTCTAGTTCAATGTTATCCATTGTTATTTAAGTTGTGTTAACTGTCAAAATTAGACTTCACGGCCTTTATTGTTTACAAACTAATATTCTTCCGACTTTCTATTAATGCATCATCATATGAACAGGAATGAATTAGTGATATCAGTTTAAGGCCTTGAATGTTCTACAATATTTTGCAATTTCACAAATAAGCCTTTTTTTCCAAAAAGAAACTATTTTAGAAAATATCAAAATTTCGAATAAGGCTTAGTAGTGACAAGAGGAGTTGCAGAATGGATTGATATTAGCATTACAAGTTAATTCAGAGGAGAAATCTTATTTTTCTACAAATAGTCTTTTTCCAATTGTGTTCCAATAAACTTTTAGCCATGGATGAGATTCTTTGTAATATTGTAAGATGGTTGTTTACTTAGGAGAACCTAATTTGTACTAAACTTGTCCTTTTCTCAAGCTATTCCAACATATTTCTAATGAATGAATTGGATGAGTTTATGTTATTATTTATTGAGTTCATGTTGTGATTTATTTTCTTGCTATGAATCATTATCAAACTTTTCATTTTCTGCTCTTTAGTATAGGCTTTGCTCTGTTTTTAGTATGACCAACAACTGTTCTTTTTCAACATTTAGTTCTTTTCCTTATTAACATAAAACCACAAAACCAAAAACATCATAAAAAAACTAAACACAACGTAGTGAGAAACAGATACCTAGGCACATATACTGCACCTCACTTCAGCAGTTTACTGACCCTGGTTGATAATTTATGACCTCAATTTAGGAACACTAAGTTGAGCACAGCAGGGATCTTGCATAGCTGGTTCTTGTAATAGATTATAGGCAGATATCCCTCCGTCCAGGTTGGTTTCATAGTATTTACCACTGCGCGTCACGCTCCCATATAGATCCGAGGTCATTCAGTTAGTATGACTACACAGAATGCTCTTTTCGCACAGCAATTTCTTGATCAACAATGGTAACTTTCTCAAAAAATTTCCCCGGAACCCTTTGAAGAATCACCTTTCAGCCTTAGAGTATGATACAAAATGATCAATGCCAAATTCTGTCTCAAATCCTCCTAGCACACTATCCACCCAGTGATCCACTGTGCGCATGATAGTATTATCAATTTTTTCCAGCTGCTCGAGCAACTCTGGGGTCCACTGAGTGACTCACTCGTCCTTCCATCACTTCTAGAATTCCACTAGACTGGCCAACCACTCATATAGTTCAATCACAAAGGTCACAAAGAATATTTCGTAGCTTTCAGTAAGGACGTACCTATTTTTCCACCTTTCCGCTGTTAAATTTTCACTGCGATTTTATTTTACTGCGAACTCCTAGATCTGTCTTTCGAACCAGTCTTCAATCTCTTTTCTTTCATGCTTCCAGTATTCTCTTTTCATTACCCAATTCCTCTCTCAGAATTCTTCCGGTCCTGGCAACGGAACCATTTGTTGGCTTGAGGGGTCCTGACCCAGGTTCGGTGTGTAAGGTTTGCCAACAAACCCCTATACTACTGGCCCTTTCAGCAGTGACCTGCTTGTGCGGGTCAAACTCTCACCCGAAGTAGAATGGGTGGGTGTTGGAACTAGGTTTCCGCACCCTGAGAAAGGAAGGTTAAGGCAGGCAGAGCTGTGCTAGATCTTGTAATTCCTAGATTACCTTGTTCTGTGCAGAGTTAATTAAGTCTCTATTCGCATCCACGTGCACTAGATCTATATTTATATGCTTTTTATAACATCAACATAGCATTACATAAATAGAGCGGAAGAGATCTAGATCCAAGCATTCAATTCTATAGATCTTCGCAGCTAAAAGAAAGGAAATGAAAAACATAGCAATTATCAGCAATTCATGCAAAAGTACTCACAGATTCAGTTCTCTAACAATCTTCCGCATTCATTCATTCATCAATTCTTCCTTACAATTCCCTTCCCAACCTGCACACACAGCAGCAGGGTCCGCACACAGCTGGACTTGGATCTCCGTGCACATAGCCAGCAGGAGTCCTATCCCCGAAACCCAAACAGATAGCTTAAAAAACAGATCGCATCAATATCTCCTGATTTCATATCCTTTACAATACAAAATTAATCTCTATTTATAACAATCTAGCCTAGACTTTCCTATGGTCCACAACCGATGGTTTTCGGACCCCTAGTTTTCCCATTTGACCCATTACAATGTGTTTGGGGCTTTGACCCACCCCAAAACCCCTGTGCTAGACTAAATATAATAAAAAATATTCAAAATGGACCAGCTTCGTAGCTTTTTAGGAGACCCCGTTCCAACATACATATAAAAAATTTCAACAAGGCAGGGATGTCCCATGCTCGTGATGTTGTGGCTAGTTAAACAAAATTGGCAGATGTATATTCTGTCATGCCACTACTATGGTAGTGATGCTGGCGGTTGTTGACAACGACTGCTGACGCCCTCGGGGGAGTTTATTCTTTGATGATAGGTGGAATGTGGTACCCATATGCGTAAAATTGGTATGGGATATAACTACGCAATGTACACATAGGTGCTGGCTCAGACCTTCCCGTGTAAGAAATTTTGACAGAGACGCTTATGGAGGCACAGGTCTTCGATAGATCTGATCAAAGTGCAATGGTTGTAAGGTACGATACCATCTTGACATGAAAGCTTTTGTCGTAGTCAAATTTCAAGAGGATCGATGACATCTGTGGACAATGATGTCTCCCACAGTGCCACCCGAGGATACCCCTTTGTATGGGGAGGGGTGATCCAAGGTACCACTTCCTTTTTGGAAAAGAGGTGTCGAGGTCAACAAAGAGGAAGCCTCAACCAAACCATGGGTTGCCGACCTAAGGGGTCGGGGACTTGGATGTGATGGGTTTAACATAAGCATGTTGGCGAGTGGCGACTAAAAATTGATGATGGGAATTTAGTGGCCCGAGGTCAGAGTATACTTAAGCAGCTTGGCGGCAGTCACATGTATTTCTAAAGGGGAAAATCCCTGGAGTCGGTAGGACTTCTAGGGTGGGTGTAACCGGTTGTGAATGTCATGATGGTGCATGTGTGAGGGTGAAATATTCCAACCAAGGGTGTTTAGGGATTGCTTCCATGCGAGAAAAGATGAAATGCGAGGGTGAGGGGATGAAGTGGATCATTTTTTGTCTTTGTACACATACCAAAAGAATAAAATAATAGGGTTTGGTTTGTATAAAACACAAAGATGGGTACCCCAAAACATAAAAGTGTTCGCTCACTGATGTTGTGAGGAAGGTGTTTTGTTGGGGGTGGGGGTCCTATTGGTTGGTCTCATGTGTGGGGTTGATAAAGCGAATGAAAAAGTATCATAGATGGGATTATGCTGGTGGAGGTATGGTGGGCCAAATGCGAGGCGCGATGTTGAGCTCTTGATCTGCTTTGTACAAACTGGTCGTCCGAGAAGGGGGTTTCAGTTTGTCTTGTAAACTTTACCTTATGCATGATGAATGGACGGGCATGAGGTGTGTTTGGGTTTCAAAATGTCACTCATTACCATACATTTTTTACATATGCTTCCATTTTATCACCCATTATTCACCACCATGTCACTTCATTTTCCCTATTATTTACCATTAATGGGTCTCATTTATATTTTCCAAATATTATTTATTTTAAAGCATTTTTAAGAGAAATTCTTGATTAAATATTAGAAAATAATATATTTTACTTTATATATGGAAAGTGGGCTGTTTTTGTGACATGTGTAGGTGCCAAGGAAGCTTCCAAGACACCTTTATGTGGCCTTGAAGGATCAAATTCGAATTTGAGAAGATAAACCTCATGGAGAAGATCAAGGACAAAAGGGGTTATGTGTCTAGATGGTTGAGAGATGTATGGAACTAAAAGAGAGATTAGTGGATGATCATTATGAGTTTGTTACTCATCTCATTGTATAAATAGGAGTACAATCTCCTCCATATGTAATCTTAGTTTTTGTAATCTTGAAGTTTTGTAATCTTAGAATTTTGGAGTATGTAATCTTAGAAGCTTAGAGTTATTTGTAATGGATATTTTCAAATAAAGGATTCATACTTCGATTTTGCCTCTACATCTGAGTCTCCATTAAAGTGGTGTGCTTGTGGAGTTATGGAGGGCCCCCATGGCCTCACTTGCATGCTTATTTGCTTACTTTAGGTATAATTTAATTTATGTTTTTGTTTCATTTTAGCTTTCAAGTTTTTGTTAAATGTTCTAATATTGGAAGGATCGTATTTGAAAGTGTTTTTGTAAGAGAACCATAAGATCTCATACAATTATTAGATTCAGGTTTGTTTCATTTCAGTTTTTAAGTTTTGTTAAATGTTCTAATATTGGAAGAGTCTTATTTGAAAGTGTTCTTGTAAGAGAACTGTAAGACCTCATACAATTATTAGATCTAGGTTTATTTCATTTCAGCTTTTAAGTTCTTATTAGATGTTCTAATGTTGAAAGAGATCTTAATGAATATGTTCTTGTAAGGGGACTTTAAGATCTTGGACAAATTAGGAATCTTTCTAGATTTATATATTGTAGATAAGCACTTCTAAGTTTACCTTCCCGGGTTGACATTAAATTAAACTCTAATTGACATCATCAATTAGAACCAAACATTTTGGCGCCGTTGCCGGGGAAGTGCAACTAGAAGGATTTAGTATTTATTTTATGCATTTGTTTTTATGAACTAATTTGTGGAACTTGGTGACAGCAGGTTCATAAAGGAGTTCAAAGTTTGGAGCATTTTTATTTTCGCACATAGTTAATTTAAATTCAGTTTTTATTTTAAACCCCCCATTTCTCACTAATCCATCTACGGATGATGAATTTGACAATGTTGAACAGGTACTTCTTGGAGAGCAAGGACAATAACCTTGAGCCAACTCTAAGACAGGATTCTCACATACTTGCAAAACATAATGTAAAATTTTTAAATCTTGATGTGAGCATGTTCGAACTTTTAGTCCGTAGATGGCTTCATTGGAAGCATTCTTTTACTTAGAAAATAAAACATCTTTCAAGTTAATGTAGAATAGATTAGAAAAATAAAAATGAGATCTCATTAGAAGTCATTAGAAGTCGTTATCATTAGAATTTTTTAGTTTTGTTTTCAAAAAAATAAATCATCATGAATAAATTCAGTGGCACATATTTGCATCTCTATGTCTTTTTTCTGTATCACAGGTGAGCCAGGAGCCTGATTATTGGAAAGCCTTGTCTTTCGAGAGTCTAAACGCCCCCGTGACATTGCAGAAAGAGTGTAGATAATGCAAGTTTTTGTCGCAAATCTTAATAGTGTTTTATCCATCCACGCTAACCTACATAAATAAAAATAAATCAAGGGATTAGTATGCTCTCTTCCTGCACTTCGTGCGATCAGGAAGATTAGAAAATCTATTGATTTATTTCAAATAAAAATACTCTTGCTGGAAAACTAATTTGCAATGCGATAATAAAGAATTTTGTGAATGAAAAAAAAATCATCTTAAAAAATTTAGATTTAAAAAAAATAATCCCATATAATAATAATATATATCTTATATATATATATATATTATTATTTAAAAATATATATATATATATATATATCTTTTTGAAAAAAATAGCCATTTTTTTTAAGATAGGTTAGATTTCAACTCATTTAAAAAAAAAAAAAAAAACAACAAACTCATATTAAAATAACAAACTGCGTCATATCAAAAAAGGCTGAGAGCATAAAAACGCACTATAACACCATTTTCATGACTATTGATTTGTTATAAACTCATTTCTCCCTCAAATGGATATGATGACATTCGGTGGACATGTTTCTCCTTCTCGTGGGTTTGTGTTTTTGTTTGCTGCTACCTATAAGTCTGCTATTCACGTGTGCGAAATGATTCCATCAATTTCATTGATCCTACAACTATACAGAAATAAAATAATAATTCAAGCATACAATTTCTGTGAAGCATACACATAATAATATCACGCATGCTTGAAGTTCGATGCCAGCATTCATAACCATAACTGCATGCATAATTCGATAGAGGTGGAGGGAGTATTGACTACTGTATTTCACTCCACGCTTCCATTGTGCAAAGAACAAACATGGCAGGAATTCCTTCTAAAAAAAAAAACAACACATCCAACGCTCAAACACGTAAACGTTCAAACACGCTAATGGGGTTGCAGTATGGGTTAATCTCATTTCTGCTATGCAATTGAATTGCACCAAGATTCTGCTACGTAATTGACTTTGCTAGCAGTCGCTTTAACCATGCACACACAAATCAGTTAAAACTTTGCGATTTTGGTAGTACGGATCCGTATCATATTTGACGTTTTGTCAATTTACTGAGACAATCTTTCTATTTTTGGTGGCTACGATTCGAACCTGGTCCTTCCTCTGTAGCGGAACGATGAAGAAGGGAGAAGATAAATATGCCTTGTTATATAACTTGTGTAATACCCTCACTCGCTCGCTTGCTCCGTTAGCTGACGGTAGATGGGGCCGAAGCTTCAAGATCTTGTATACAATTCCTCCACCCCCCATTCCATGTTTCCAGCGTCGATTCAGCTTTTCCTCAAGCTATAGCCACCTGATTTGCAGAAAAAAAGGTAGTAGTTTTGCTCTGCCCAAGGAAATACCTAATTTGAATTTTGTAGCAAATAGTATGAAGGGGAAGCAGAGCGCGACCGCTGTTGAGGATAGATGTAGAGGCGCTGTGATTTAGCAGCCCAGTAGCTCCAGCTCTAGAACGTCGAAGCCGAGGCTGAATTTGCCTCTTCATCTAGCCTCCAGTGAAGAACAAGCATTTCCCTTGAAGGGAAGCCTTGGTCCCATGACGATGCTCTTCTTGAGCCTCATGTCTCACCACGTTGACCCTGACCCTGACCCCGATTACGAGTGCAGGTCCTTCTCGCAGCTCTTAGCCGGTGCCATGACTTCTCCAAATGCTCAGTCCACTGCTACCTCTTCCATAATGATGATGATGATGTACTCCACGCAGATCTGATCCTCCTTGTAGCACGTGAGTTCACTGAATATGCCTTAACGAAAAACCCTCCATATATCATTCTATTTCACATTTTGCATCTTGTTTTAAGTCTGTTTTGATTTGATTAGATTAGTTATATATTCTTATTTCTCACGTTTCACATTTTGTGTCTTGTTTTAAGTTTGTTTTGATTTGATTAGATTATTTTTAAGTTCGTTTTATTTGTATTAATATATATTAATGGTATTAATTGGATTAATATATTAATATATATTAATATGTTGTCATTGTATTAATTGTAATTTGTTGTACATATTTAATATTTGTTATATTATTATAATTGTATTAATTTATTGTAATTTGTTATATTTTTTTTATGTAAATCGTTGTATATGATGTTAACTAATGTTTGTTATATTTGTATTAATAT
The DNA here is from genome assembly GCA_034641835.2 of Pinus albicaulis. Classification (NCBI taxonomy): domain Eukaryota; kingdom Viridiplantae; phylum Streptophyta; class Pinopsida; order Pinales; family Pinaceae; genus Pinus; species Pinus albicaulis. The sequence continues at coordinate 62,134,328 of CM076573.1, read as the reverse complement.
ATGTTATGATTGTATTAATATATTAATATATTAATATGTTGTTATAAGTATATTAATACAGTTGTTAATTGTAATTTGTTGTGATGATTTTTATGTTTGATATATTGTTTTATATTACATATGATTGTTATTATATGTTTGTTATCATGTTTAAAAAAATATACAAATAAAAAATAAAAATAAAAATAAAAAAAATAAAAAAAATTGTCATGTGTTTTGTGATTGTTTTGAAGGATTTAAAGAGTGAACATTGGCATATGAAGGATATTGGCATTTTATAAAACAAAATTCTGGTGGTATGCAAATTGAGAGAATCATGAGAATTACAGGAACTGATTGAAAGTGCAAGAATGGTACAAGTGCAAAAAATAAAAAATTAAAAAAAAAATAAAAAAAAAATTCCTCAAAATTCATGATGGAACACTTGGAAACAAATTTCGAGGATCGATTTATCAAACATTTGGAGGATTCTATAGATGATGATTATCCTATTTAGATAGCTTCAAGTTGGCATTAAACTCATAACATCTTTCTGTTGAATTCTTTTATGTGACATACTAATATGCAGAACACGACAGATATTTCTAATGCCAATCTTTTTGCCGAGCATATTTCATCTGACACAAACAGGGAGTATTATTTTTCATGGTTATTTTTACGAATGGATTGATTTTAATATCATGATTAAGTTAATTTCAACACTTTGATTGTCCTTAATTTGTTTTATTTGGTATGAAATTTTTGCGTAAGAATCATGAAGGAAATGTGCATTCCTTCTTGAACACACTTATGTTTCTTTCTGCCAAGTTTTTTTACAGGTTACAGGATAAACAAGTGATCATTAAGGTGATTACATTGTGACGACAATTGGTCTTCCAAAGACTAAATTCATGAAAAATTCTAAAGACAAATCCATGTCCACAACCACTACCTTGCACCTCCCTTTTTGCAAAAGATTTTGAATTCCACCAATTGTCAATCCATAAAGCATACCATTTCCATGTCCATTTTTCACAGCAAGAGTTATTGATCATTCACCATGCATTTCCATTCATCCATTCCTAAATCACAAAATAAAACCAAGAAGCTCACTTACAAGCTTATTTTCATTCTAATTTTCCTTGTCATTTCCTTTCCTTTTCATTTCCGCCAATAAAACATTGCTTCTATGTATATCATTGAGTCAAAGTCCTAGAGTCTAATTATCTTTGTAAAAACACCTAGAGGCTTTCATGCCCTAATGGCAAGTACTCTTGCCAATGAACAATGGGAGTACATTAATATCCCTTGTTCGTTGGATCTTGTAGGTGACTCGACTGCAACAAACATATTCATACCTACAAAGATGTGTTAGGCATCTTGACTCCCATTGGAATCAATGGTGGGAGCTCTCATGTTGACTAGTGGCATTCATTAATGACCACTAAGCCAACAACTTCTTGCTATGTTCGACACCAGCACATTTAATCACATAGTAAGATCTGTGCCATCGAGCGTTGAAGACTTGAAGACCTATATTTTGTAGCAGATGAAGCAGACTTTCGTTCATTGTTTTTCAGTTTGTCATGACTTGAGGACAAGTCAATAAATAAGGTTGGGGGGAGGAAAATGTAACTTATATATTTTGTATACCTTCCAAGCCTTATAGATTTTCAGCCATATTCAGCAGACTCATCAGATTCATCAGACTATCGAGCAGCAGATACGACAATACAGATCCATCTTTCATCCACAACTTGCAGAAGAAGCTTCAGATCAGAATTGCAGCAACTAAACATACATGATTCATCCACTTCTGTAGGTAAGTAAGGTATGATGTTTTCTAACCTTTAATCTTGAAATTCTTTTTAGATGCTAAAATGATGATATTTGGAAAATATTCCACTATTCCACTATTCCCTTTCTCATTAAAAAATTGCCAAAAACCATCAGTTGGGGAGGGGGGAATTTCACACTTCACACTTCATTTTTTTTCCTTCATTCATATTACATCTTAACCCACATAGTTTTCCCACAATAAAACTACTACAAAATGATGAACATATTAAATGACTTCTTAAATATGATGAGCATATTAAATGAATTCTTAAAATGATTGATCTCAACAAAGTAAATAATGATTGTAAACACAAGAACCAATCATTAAACAGAGATCTCAACAAAGTAAATAATGATTGTAACACAAGAACCAATCATTAAAAGATGCAAATGCTTTGCAAAAATAAAATTTATCCAAAGAAGTGCAAAGTTAAAAGGAAGCCCATGATTGAAAGATGTTTGTTACACAAGAACCAAACATCTTGTAAAAGGAAGCTCATCCAAGAATCAAATTAAACAAGTCATTGTAGTAGCTTGCATGAGGACATGCAAGAGCTTCAGTTGGGGAGTATGTTTGGGTTTCAAAATGTCACTCATTACCATACATTTTTTACCTATGCTTCCATTTTATCACCCATTATTCACCACCATGTCACTTCATTTTCCCTATTATTTACCATTAATGGGTCTCATTTATATTTTCCAAATATTATTTATTTTAAAGCATTTTTAAGAGAAATTCTTGATTAAATATTAGAAAATAATATATTTTACTTTATATATGGAAAGTGGGTTGTTTTTGTGACATGTGTAGGTGCCAAGGAAGGTTCCAAGACACCTTTATGTGGCCTTGAAGGATCAAATTCGAATTTGAGAAGATAAACCTCATGGAGAAGATTATGATCTCATGGAGAAGATCAAGGACAAAAGGGGTTATGTGTCTAGATGGTTGAGAGATGTATGGAACTAAAAGAGAGATTAGTGGATGATCATTATGAGTTTGTTACTCATCTCATTGTATAAATAGGAGTACAATCTCCTCCATATGTAATCTTAGTTTTTGTAATCTTGAAGTTTTGTAATCTTAGAATTTTGGAGTATGTAATCTTAGAAGCTTAGAGTTGGTTTGTAATGGAGATTTTCAAATAAAGGATTCATACTTCGATTTTTCCTCTACATCTGAGTCTCCATTAAAGTGGTGTGCTTGTGGAGTTATGGAGGGCCCCCATGGCCTCACTTGCATGCTTATTGTTTTACTTTAGGTATAATTTAATTTATGTTTTTGTTTCATTTTAGCTTTCAAGTTTTTGTTAAATGATCTAATATTGGAAGGATCTTATTTGAAAGTGTTTTTGTAAGAGAACCATAAGATCTCATACAATTATTAGATTTAGGTTTGTTTCATTTCAGTTTTTAAGTTTTGTTAAATGTTATAATATTGGAAGAGTCTTATTTGAAAGTGTTCTTGTAAGAGAACTGTAAGACCTCATACAATTATTAGATCTAGGTTTATTTCATTTCAGCTTTTAAGTTCTTATTAGATGTTATAATGTTGAAAGAGATCTTAATGAATATGTTCTTGTAAGGGGAATTTAATATCTTGGACAAATTAGGAATCTTTCTAGATCTATATATTGTAGATAAGCACTTCTAAGTTTACCTTCCCGGGTTGACATTAAATTAAACTCTAATTGCCATCATCAATTAGAACCAAACAAGGTGCTTCCTAGACTGAAGTGGTATGGCCATGGTGTCACTTATGTTTTTGATATATGGTCTACTATGGGTGACGAATGCCATGAAGGGGAGGCTCTAATGACCAACATAGATGTTTATCACGTGCAAGGTGAGGTGATGATAAACATGGTCGGATATGAGGACCCTGTGGTTTATTTCTGATGGAGAAATGATGTCAAGATATGAAAAGCTCTCTTGGACTCTATCATGCTAGTGGTAGAATGATACCTGCTCTAGTACTTTCAGGCGATAACATTGTGGACGTTTTTCGGGCTTTTCCAACAACAACAACTACCTCAAGTGAAATAATCTTCTTCTTATCAAATTTTATTGAAAGGCATGAGCTTTAAAAAGAAGATGAGGGAGGGCATACTTGTCAGCGCTGAAAAAAATATTTTTCCTGGAGAGCGAATGTGTGGCATCGCTTTTGTTCATCATGGGGTGATGATTATGGTGCAACTTACAGTTCAGAGAATGGACCTTCTTATCTCTCGTTATGGCCCTCCAAAGTTTTTGAAAAGGGAAATAAATAGGTGAATATGGCCTTGATTCAATTGATTTTTACTTGCTAAGTTTCGAGAGGTCAAAGGACTCTGCGAAGCATTTCTTGCCTTTGTGGTCAGCCAAAGCACCAGGGACTAGCGATACTATGCAGAGGTAACCTCCATGACATCCTTCATCTTAATTTTTACAGTTTTATGGTGTCGGGGTCCGTACAGACTAGACTTGTATGGATTCTAGGTGACTTTTTCCCTAGATTGCGTGGGCGATCTAGGAAAAATTGCATGTTCTTTCCACGGGATTGTGGAAGACAGGTGCACGAGAACACTCTGTTCTTCAATTTTAGCGTGCCTTAGGCATGCCTGTGTAAAATATAGGTGTGTTTAGCGCGCACCTATCATAGGGGCAGGAGCGCAAAGGCCGAGGTGACAAAAATTTATGTCTTTTGCCTATTTTTGGTTTTTTCTCTGTACTGATGGGTTCCTGTGTTGATAGCAGGTTATTGTGGAGGGAGTAGGACTGGCCTGAAATCTGAATTTATTTAGCTACTGATGATGGGGCTCGCCATCAGTTGAAATTATGGGGCCTTCAGAAGTTTGTTGAGAATGATTTTCTTCGGTCACAGGACCGATTACTACGATACATTCTTCAGCACTGGCGCAGGAGGTACAATATGTTCGTGTTGCGAGGTACAAACCTAATCATCCGTCCTTAGACGAATATATATTTTGTGACCGGGTTTCTTCCTCAGGGGGAGGCCCTAAGATATCCACTCTCTGCTGGGCGAGTGGACCTAGAGAGGTTTAGCAGACGTCATTGTGGTGGGGCGCCTCTTACAGAGGGCTGTATCAAAATTGCATCCGTTACATATGTGGTAGAGCGATGTGCTCTGGTGGTGATCGTACGACTGGAAGGGTCGGTTGCTTCGCATCAGGCATCTGGCCCGTAGGTTGGAGTTTGCGTCGGTTGAGGTCCAGGCATTTTCTCAACTTTTCCTGCTTTTGTTTTGACAGGATGGTGTCACAGTTGAACAAGGTCCAACATCGATCTAAGTAATTTGCGTACGCCAACATCTTGTGTAGCATCATGTATGAGAGGGCGGTGCTGCTAACGCCAGTAGTGGTGGTGCCTATTGGGGGGTCACGGGAGCCACGTATGAGGAGGTGGGCTCCGGTGATGCTGCGAAGCAGTCATGGCATGGTGGGTTGTTACAGGAATGCCACGAAAAAGGCTTGGTTCGAGGCCAACCCGCAGATGTTCTTGCCATACCTTTATGCGGGAATGGACTTCCAAGGTGACCCAAACATAGCTCTCAATTTTGGTTATGTTTGGGGACCTGTAGGTATGTTTTATAAATTTTCTATATTTTTTTGAGTATGTATGTACTTATGTGTTTTTCTAGTGACACTGACATCATTTTGGTTACTCTTGCAAATCTTAGCGGGGTGGGTCGCCCTGTGGCTCGACTGGTGGGCCACGATCCTCCGCGACAACCTCGGGGTGGTCAGGGAGGAAGTGATGCGGGTGGTGGTGACAGTCCTGCTAGTGGTTTTGGCCCTTCTGGGGAGGGTAGCAACTCAATGGCTGGAGAGGTTGCGACCGAGCGAGCTCATGCTGACGTGGCAGAGGCTCGCATTGCAGAATTAACAACTCAGGTTTCTGCTCTTGAGTACTTCCAGGGTCGAGTGGACCGCTTGACCGATGGGATGCCTGCTTGAGGTTTCATAGATGACTTTGAGGAGGTCTGGTTAGAGACAGTGATGGCCCATGAGAGGGACTATCGGCCCACTTTACGTCGGGTGCCGATCGCAGTTACGACGGCAGCTCCGATGGTGGTACTGGGACCAGTGGTGGGTCCTGGTGCCCCTCTTGAAGAGGCACCTCCCTAGAGTAGTTTTGTACATAGGGAAAGCACTTGTTATGAGGATGCTTCCATTATTTTTGACGAATTTTGTATCTTTGGGCTGGAAATTGGGCCAACGACACTATTTTTGTACTCATATATACATATTTTAATATATATATATATATATATATATATATATATATATATAAGAGATATTTTTTGCAGCTCTTCATGATGTATCACCTGTTTCAGTTTATGTATTTTGTTATGCTAATGGATATCTATATTTTTTTTATGTATGATGGTTTATTCGAGATGCATTCCAGTTTAGGATATTGTTAGCTATGCGATCAACTGTTTGGTTTTGACTCCTTGGTATATGTGTAAATGGGATATAGTCAAATTATCTGCTTAATCTTCTGGCATGCAAATATTTTCTAAACAAATGTGTATCTCTTGTTTCAAATGTTTGGTTTAGCCATGATACTACTAACTGGGAATCGAGGTAGACATGCATATGGTGAATGCCCCTATGGAGGGATTCGCACATAAGTCCGATGGCAGAATCATATTCTACTTGATTTTTTGTTGTTGAATAGATACACACACTGTTTGAACACAGTGGTGATTGGTCACGGCGGTAAATGACCCAGGCAGTTGCAGCTAAATTTTGAAACCATCTTGATGCTCCATCAGCACATCCAAAATAGGGTTCGTTTTGGTGATCCATGGTGATACGTTGAGCACTTTTAAATAAGTCTTTGGGTCAAAAATATTGGGTGGTTGGGCTTTTGTGTACTTACACTCTAAGGGAAGGGTCATCTGGGCCCTTATGGGTAGAATTTCTTGAGGTAAAGGTTGTTGATGGGGTTATTGAGGCAAGTCCCATTCGGTTTCGTTAAGATGTATGCCCCTTGTTGGAGGCAATGTTTAATGATGTAGGGTCCTTTCCACAAAGTTTCAAACTTTACTGGTCCTAAGGCCTATTTGTGACATCATAGTGGAGGACTAATTCTCCTCAGTGAATGAGCAAGGGGTGATGTGGTGGTCGAATGATACTTTTACCCTTTTCCTGTGGGCCTAGTTATGTTGCAATGACCGTTGTTGATTTTTTTCGACAAGCTCTAGTTGTAGTAGGCGTTGCTCTAGAGGTTGGGTGTCATTGAGGTGTTTGATGGAAGCATGAAAATTTGGGATCTTGCAGAAATATATGCATAAGTGAAAGGTAACTTGATCTTTTACGACAGGAATTAGATGGAAATCTCGGGATGGGGATGCGATAGTAATCCTATCACCAATATGTGTTGATACAAATCGTATATGGTGGATTGTGTCATCGGCATTTGGTGGGGGAAGAATCTCTGTAATGGGACTTTGTATGAGTGCAAGGTTGGGTCTCCTGCTAGGATGGTCAATTTCTAGTAGGTGGAAATCATGCCTACCACAGAGGTGCCTGAATGTTTCCATTAGCGGGTAAGACTCTGGTGTGTGATTTTGGCCAGTGCAGATGGTGCACGGTATCACTGAGCCAACAGGGTAGATAGTGTGAGATTTTATGCTACTCGTTGTTCCTGATGTGGATGCTTGGAAAGGGTCTGGCGTAGAAGATGTTGTCTTCTGCTTCCATTTTGGTATTGTTGGCTTAGGTGTGCCTACCTCTTTGGTGGAGTGTAGACTCAACGTAGCTCATGCCACTCTCAGCTTAGGGAGGTGTACACACTTAAATGTATGGTGAAAGTGTGAAAAAAATCGGCAATAAGTGCATGTGATCTTCTCTTGGTTGGAGAGAAGTTTTTGAGGGAGAGAAGAGACTATGCAGAGACTATTTGCAAGGGTTTCAGTTCTCTGCATCGGTTGACTTGGTGATCATTCATATCACATTGGGTGCATGTTATCCTAGGCTTGGATGAGGTTACGCTTTGTTGGTGTGTTGTCTTATCTTTCCTGATACACCATTGCGGGGGTGGGGATATTGACCTGGCGATGTACTTTCTATGCCATACCCAGAGTTCATCCTGTCTCTTCTCTATGGCATTAATCATGTCAATGGTGGGATGAATTTGTGAGGCATAAGTACAGTGTCGCTCATAATGATTTCCCTAACATATAAGGAAAAATATCCTTGATATGAAGGTTCCGTCAAGTTTAGTTTGAGGTCTGATTGGGAACCAACGCCGGAAGGCTGCTAAATCAGGGCAATGTATGACTGCATGGGTTGTCCTTTTTCACAACGTACATGTTGGTCGTCCCTGTGAAGAGCGGTTGGGGGTAACTAGGGGTTTCCTGGTGGGCCGTTATGGAGCCGTCAAGAACATGATGGATGTGATAATCTCATCTGCTTGGGTCATGGAGCTGCCTGTGGACTCAGAATCCATGTCATATTCTTGGGAAAGGCGGACTATGGTTGAGCAAAGGCTAGTGAGGGCTAGCCAGAATCAAGGTATGTAGTGACGATTCTCCAAAAGGTGATTGTCGGTGCATAAATGTAATATTCCTAATTATCCCAAGCTAATAGGAATATTTCAATTTGCCTTAATTTTATGTATTGATGAATAAAATGGAGGGGAGGACATGAAAAACCCCTAAAACTAAAAAATAAATCAGTGCCCAATGTGAACAAAGACAAAGCAGGGCCTTCTCAATAAAAACCACTTATGTGTGAACAGGAACTAAGCCATTTTGAAGACCCAATGCAGTTCTAGAAGGAGGATCTAATGTGAAAGGGGTTAACTCAATTGAGGTGGCTTAGGGTTTTCCAAGAAGACTCATAGTTATAAAAAGGAGGTGGAGGCTCATGCAATGGTTGTTGATCACATTTGTAATTTCGAGTTGCTGGAGTAACCCCTTTCTCTGCATTGTTTAGCAAGAGAAAGAGAGGGTTTCCTGTTTAGGAATCCTCCCTTCTTCCTTGAGAAGCTCTTGTAGGGTATTATACTGCATTTCTCCACTATCCGGAATTTTGGCCAAGCTCCACCTCTAGTAGGAGCACTGATCCTGTTGAGGGTTTTGCAGCTGCTGTGAGTTGTAGCAAGTGGTGAACTAGATCTGCAAGATCTAGTTGTTTTGGAGGCGATTTCTCTCAGGGAGGGTGTCTTATGACCACCCAGAAGATGATCTTACTCCCATTTTACTTTCAAATATGTATATTCCAATTATTTTCATATTCTTCTCAAGCTACAGCACTGCCCCTTTGGGTACTGCATTATTTCATGTGCTGCTACTAGTATTACTTGATTTTCTCTTTGTAATAGATCTCAGATGATTGAGGCTTGCCTCTCATCTTGAAGATTCATCTTGTAATTGCTGAAATCTATTGTTCAGATCTGATATACTGTAATAAAACTCTTCTTCAGCAATTTCTGGAATTTTTCTGCAGTTCTATGTATTAAAAGTTAGATCTACACTTTCTAGTGCATTATTTCGTTAAAACCCCAAAGGGGACTTGTAAAAGAGGCTGAGTAGTTTCCAGATCTGGTATGGATATGATGTTACAGCCATAGATATTTTTTAGATCAAATTTTTTATTTCTAACTTCTGAAGCACTCATAGATAAACACTGTACCTTCATTTCTGCAATTTTACATATGCCGGAGTTGCCTTTCTTGAGGCATTTCTACTATATTGTTCATGATATTTGTTGTATATTGAAGGGGGGATCATTTATATTTCTAATCTGATGTATATTTATATACTTTGGACATTTTAATATTACCTCCTCTGATTATTTGGCAAAACTGCGCAATTCTGGTTGCTGGGTTTTCTTGTTGCAGCAACTCTTCTCTTTAGCTGATTTTTAGCTAGTCAGCTTCGTGGGAGATCTGTTTAAGGGCCTTTAAATCATTTTTTTTACCTGAAATTAAGCACACAAGTCCCAAATAGCCTAATATAGGGGAACCAAGCCTTGACCTACGTTATTTCTGCACCAAATGTCTTATACAACATTATCACTGTGCCTCTTGCTGATTTTCCTAAAGTAGAAATTTCCCGCTTCTTCCTTGTTTGGTTTTTGCTCCTCTTTTGGATTATTTCTTAGATATGTAGATATAAAGTTCTCAAGAGCTTAAAACTCCAACAGGAGTGTGTTGTTTCCACCCTTGCTATGTTACACCTATTTTCTACAGACAGAGTCTGAAGCGAGCCATGTAGCCTCTAGATCTCACCCTCTCTTTAGAGGTGACATATCCAGTAAAATCCCCTTGAGTCTATCTCTGGTTTAGAAATTTTTTGTGTGTTTCCCCTTGTTTTTAACCCATAGTGGAATATCTTAAGATATTCCCTACTGTGCCTATTCTTCCTATTTTGGTTCATTACAGTGGTATCAGAGCATGATCTCTAGCTCAACCTGTGAGTTCAAGCTATCACAGAAGTGCTGAGAAGAAGCAGAAAGCAGAAAGCAGAAAGAATAAAGCAGAAATTAGAAAATATGGAGAGGATGAGATTACTCTCATATCTTTTCAGATCTAAGAATATCCTCTCCAAAGAAGTTGTGCAAGAAGATGAAAGAAGAGGTAGTGAAGCTCCCAAGGAGTTTCAAGAAAGAGAAGATCTTCCAGTCAGATCTGCAAGATCTGTGCATGAGGAACATCCAGAATCCTCATCTTATGGATATGTGCACTCATCCATATCATCAGAGCCTCATCATTTTTTTAGTGACTCCTTCATGAAGAGGGAAAGAGAAGGAGTGAGTTTATCAGATGCACTGCCAAGGGTTAGATCTCTTTTGGGTGAAGGGTCCTCTTCTCAAGAGAGAAGTTGCAGTGAAACCTTTATGAGGTTTCAAGATAAATAAGAAGACATGGGGATCCCTCCTTCAAGAGAAGACCAATATATAAGGTCTCCTATTGAGGATGAGGCATGTTCCATCTCTGAAGAAAAGGCTAGGGGTGACAGCACAGACATAGCAAGAGGACCTATAGAACTGCATGAAGAAGAAGAAGGAGCAACTACTCCAAGGAGAGAATCTCTTCCATTTTTTCAAGGAGTTCCTAAGAATCTCACACATAGATATTATGGCAAAATCCATGGGCAGCATGTGCCATACTTATCAGATGGTGAGATCTTGAAGATTGCAGAAGACAGAGGGAAGGGCAAGCTTCAAATGGTGAGAAAATTTTTCCCCTCTGTATTTTAGAAACATGTTGCACAAATAAGGCTGAAAGATCAATTCAAGAAAAGCAAGGGCATATCAGACGCTACATTTTCTCATGATCTATGCCTTGATGTCTCCTTACTTGAATGAATTCCACCAAGGAGTTCCCATGATGAGCAGAAGAGAAAGGTGTTCCCTCAACCTTGTGCATCAATGTCATCTCTTCCCAAGGGGGAAACTATCATAGCACTGGATACTTTGGATAAGATGCATGCTTATGAGAATCACATTTCATTTTATGGTTGCATGTATTTTATTACTTCATATTTTCAGCCCATGACCCCCAAGTGGAGTGTTATACCATACAATCTTCATGGCCAACTATGGGTCAAGATTGTTCTCAAACATGGCCACTCCCTTGATGGGCTAAGGGAGATTCTACACCATGATGGGTGTTGTATTAAGGCACCAAATATAATTCTCACTTTCAGCCATGGTGAGATGAAGGGAGCAGCAAGTAAGTGGCTTGTGAACCAATTACAACATTCAGATTTGATGCAGGAAAAGGACAGCCTGCGCTGGGTTTTGCTGGGTGAGTTTAAACACTCCCCAAAATCTCTGATTTTCTTGTCACATGCCTTGTATTTCAAGAGGAGGATGGATAAGAAGAAGGAATGGTTGTTTGGTTTGACAAGGAGAAGGTATGGACACCACATGATGAATCCCATGTCCATACACTTACTTTTTCCTACCATGTATGTGCATGTATTGATATTTAGAGTGCATTTTAAAATCATGTATGTACTTGGGCTTGGGAGAACTTGTAACCTTCTCATGGGTTGGAATAATGAGAGTTTTTCATATCATATTGATGCCCCATGCATGAGAGAAGGGATGACACATTGGGTGAATGTGTTCAAGGTGAATTAAATCTCCAAAATTCATTGGTATGTCAAGGAGAGGATGAAACTTTATATGACTACTGCATTGTGTATGATGTTTCCCTATGCAAAAGGTCATGTATTGAGTTGGTATCATGAAGGGATGTCTCTCACATGGGGGGTATTGGAGCATGATATGTGTTTCTTGAATTCCATTAAACCAAAAATCATTATCCTCTATCATTTCCAAGCTTTGAAGAAGCTTATTCCAGCAAACAAGTGGTGGGATGGCCACTTATTTTTGAAGCAGCATGGGAAGGGGAGCCTTCCAACATACACCTTGAGGAGATATTGGTGGAAGGGCTCTGAAAGAGGGCTACATCAGCATTTTCAAAGAGGCATGGGAATTTTAGAGGTGGATCAGCAACATGACTCTTTGGGAGAGTTGAATCAGCCCACTCTTCCTTCTATGGAGGGAGGGAATAGAACCATGCACCTCTCCCTTAATTGGAGAAGAATTATTGGTGAAGGAAATGATCATGTTATACATATTTTTATTTCTGATTTAATGCATTCTTACACTATGTTTTTGTAGGCCAAATATTCCAAGGAGAAATGATATATCATGTGAGCCTCTTGGCCAATTTTTGGCTCCAAAATTGTCTGATTTGAGCCACTCCCTTGAGAGCAAAAGGGGGATTTTTGCAAAGAGAAGGGTGCTGCCCCAAACCACCAAACATGCATCACACTTTCAGCCATGATGATGTGGCATGGGCAGCAAGAATTAAGGATGGAATTTGTCTCACGAGATGACCCCTCTCCATGTATTTTTTGTTTCAGATTCCAGAGAGAGCATGAGGCAAACCATGTTTGTTTCATATGATTTATTGTCTCCTTATGGGATGAGCTGTTTGTATCCCATGAGAACATTGGAGGAGAAAGACATGGATGGATTGGTGAGCACTTGGTCTATGGAGGGATTTTATCTTATGATGGTGCCACTGAGGAGAAGATTTTGCAGCACTCACCTTGCAGTTGCTTGAGGACAAGCAACAATTTTGGAGGGGAGGACTGTAATATTCCTAATTAGCCCAAGCTAATAGGAATATTTCACTTTGCCTTAATTTTATGTATTGATGAATAAAATTGAGGGGAGGACATGAAAAACCCCTAAAACTCAAAAATAAATCAGTGCCCAGTGTGAACAGAGACAAATCAGGGCCTTCTCAATAAAAACCACTTGTGTGTGAACAAGAATTAAGCCATTTTGAAGACCCAATGCAGTTCTAGAAGGAGGATATAATGCGAAATGGGTTAAATCAATTGAGTTGGCTTAGGTTTTACCAAGAAGACTCCAAGTTATAAAAAGGAGGTGGAGGCTCATGTAATGGTTGTTGATCACATTTGTAATTTTGAGTTTCTAGAGCAACCGCTTTCTCTGCGTTGTTTAGCAAGTGAAAGAGAGGGTTTCCTGTTTAGGAATCCTCCCTCCTTCCTTGAGAAGCTCTTGGAGGGTATTGTACTAAATTTCTCCACTATCTGGAATTTTGGCCAAGCTCCACCTCTAGTAGCAGCGCTGATCCTGTTGAGGTTTTTGGAGCTGTTGTGAGTTGCAGCAAGTGGTGAACTAGATCTGCAAGATCTAGTTGTTTTGGAGGAGATTTCTCTCAGGGAGGGTGTCTTGTGACCACCCAGAAGAGGATCTTACTCCCATTTTACTTTCAGATTTATATATTTCAATTATTTTCATATTCTTCTCAAGCTATAGCATTTCCCCTTTGGGTACTGTGTTATTTCATGTGTTGCTGCTAGTATTACGTGATTTTCTCTTTGTAATAGATCTCAAATGATTGAAACTTGCCTCTCATCTTGAAGATTCATCTTGTAGCTTGCTGAAATCTATTTTTCAGATTTGATATACTTTAGTAAAACTCTTCTTCAGCAATTTCTGGAAGTTTTCTGCAGTTCTATGTATTAAAAGTCAGATCTACACTTTCTAGTGCATTATTTCGTTAAAACCCCAAAGGGGACTTGTAAAAGAGGCTGAGTAGTTTCCAGATCTGGTATGGATCTGATGTTACAGCCATATATCTTATTTATATCTAATTTTTAATGTCTAACTGCTGAAGCACTCATAGAGAAACGTTGTTCCTTCATTTCTGCAATTTTACATATGCCGGAGTTGCCTTTCTTGAGGAATGTTTGCTATATTGTTCATGAGATTTGCTGTTTATTGAAGGGAGGATCATTTATATTTATGATATGATGTATATTTCTGTACTTTTTACATTTTAAGCTGACCTCCTCTGATTATTTGGCAAAAATGCGTAATTCTAGTTGCTGGGTTTTCTTGTTGCAGCAACTCTTCTCTTTAGCTGATTTTTAGCTAGTCAGCTTCGTGGGAGATCTGTTTAAGGGCCTTAAACTCATTTTTTTTCCTAAAATTTAGTACAAAAGTCCCACATAGCCTAATATAGGTTAAACATGCCTTGACCTACGTTATTTCTGCACCAAATTGCTTATATAGCGTTCTCATTGTGCCTCTTGTTGATTTTCCTGAAGTAGAAATTTCTTGCTTCTTCCTTGTTTGGTTTTTGATCCTCTTTTGGATTCTTTCTTAGATATATAGATCTGAAGATCTCAAGAGCTGAAAAATCCAATAGGAGTGTGTTATTTCCACCCTTTCTGTGTCACACCTATTTTCTACAAATAGAGTCTGAAGCGGGCCAGGTAACCTCTGGATCTCACCCTCTCTTTAGAGGTGACATATCCAGTAAAAGCCCCTTCAGTCTATCTCTGGATTAAAAATTGCTGGTGTGTTTCCCCTTGTTGTGAACCCATAATGGAATATCTTAAGATATTACCCACTGTGCCTATTCTTCCTATTTTGGTTCATTACAATAAAGGACATGTGAATTGTGTTGTCTGCAGTCCAACATAATAAACCCTTTCAATTGGATACCATATGTGGATGAGCTCCAGGGCCGCACACTCTTCGAGGAAGTGACCACGTTCATCGCATAGCGTACAACGTATAATGGGCATAACTGGGGGTCTTTCTACAACCCTCCGTTCCTCCTATAAGTATAGGATGGTACGAGGTTCATCATCGATAGACTGGATGGAGGGATACTTTTGATAGGATCATTCGATCGCATGTAAGGCGTCCCTATATCATGGTATCTCTAGAAAATGGTGGGTATAGTGCCCATAGTTTTTGCAGAGAGCACATGCATGATTGGTACACAACGCTTTTCTTTTACCTTTGGTGGTAGGTTCCTTTTTACGGGAACGCGACATCGAGATGTATGTTTCAGAGCCAAGGAGTGGTTTTAATTCATATAGCTCCAGAAATATATGGGTAGGATGACCTATCACGTCACATATGGTGCAGACTGGTGATTCCCGTTGAATGGCTAGGGTCACCATATTCTTTGCTTTCTTCTCGGTTTTCCTAGTAGTGATCACCAGTTTGCAATGGGAATTTTATTTGTAGGGGTGGTCTCAACTATTTCTTGGATGGGTGAGGGCTCCTCGGGACTGAGGGGCTTCAACCCTGTGGCAGTAACGTGGGTGGATCATGTTCTAGAAGGGGGAACAAGGTACCAAACTGGGAATGCCAACGATATGGTTGGTAATAACAGTGTTGCCAAAACCTACTGGGAGACGAAGCCAGCTTAGGGGTAGAGGAAAGGGGTTTGGGAGTTGGTGTAGGCTAGAGAGGTTGTTGTGGCCAATGCCTCGTGCCGTTACTGCTTGAGTCCATGTCCTGACTAGCCTCGGTGCTTGACATGGACATCATGCATACCGGAGCTCTTGTCACATCGGGTGATTCCTCAGGGATAATAGGAGGATCTCATAGGAATGACACTAGAACGGACAATGGTTTGAATTGGCCAAGGCCATATTCCTTGTACCGTGAAATACCATCCGAGGTTGTATCTACATAGGGTAGAATTACATATGTGTTGGTTAGGGGATGCTTCTCGCTGTGTGTCAGCTGGTCCACAGTGATGATGTGGTCCTCGTGGGGGAACATCATAATGTGGAAGACGGAGGAGGCTATGGCAGACATGGTGTACATATAACTCCGTTTGAGGATTATATTGTAATCCAAGTGAGCATCCAAGACTTCAATGTTTATGTGGACCGTCTTTCCCACTAAACAGACCGAGACATTTTGGTAGAGGCCGACGGGGGTCGAGGGACGACCATCATATGCTGGAAGCGTGATGACTGAGGGTTTTAGTTCGGGAAAACCTAACTTCTTCCAAAAAAATTTTGACATGATGCATGTGGATACACCCTCGTCTATGACACATCGGTGGATGGTGGTATTCCACACCAACACTAGTATCTGGAAGGTGACCATGGAAGGAAGCTGGGGGGTGTCTTTGTCTATGTCAAAAGCCATCAGGCGTGTATCTGCAGGGTCGATAGTGCCTAACGTGGAAAGTAGGGATTTTTGTTGTTTTGGGCATGATTGCAAGACTTCCAAAGCTAACATGGCAATGGGAGATTGTGCTAAATCATCCACAATGCTATAATTATGGGCCTCTTTGAAGTATTCTCTTGCTCGCCTATTAGGTCCATTTGCCATCTTTGGCAATATTTCTATAGGCATCTTTGAAATGGTCAAAGTTGTAGTTGGCGCACTGTTACTTGCCCCTGATGTATTGGTGTCTGGTGGGGTGTCATAGTTTTGATTCGATGTTTGGAAAAACATCTCTTCTCCAGTCATGTAGATTTCATGGTTGCTTTTCCCGGAATCATCTATATTTTGCTGGTGAGTGCTGACCCTCCCTTGGTTGGGGAAAGGTTCTTGCATCACGGAATGGTTGTTGGGAAGATCCTCCTTGTCCTTCGTTACTCTGTAGCTTTTTCAGCTTAGGGTGATTGGGACAGTGATGAGTATAGTGCCTGTACTCACCACATATCGACAAGGAATGGTTTTTTCGAAGAGGTGGCCTTTTTCTCTGTCATTGGGTATTGCTTGGCTCCTAGTTCCGATTTCAGTTAGAGTTAACTCCAGCCTGGGATCGCGGTGGGCGTTGCTAGTTTCTTCCCCCTATCTAGGGTTCCCTTTTGTCTTATTTTTGGATTTTTTCTTTACCACGTTAAAGAGTAGTTCTCCTGGTTATATTGGTGTGGTTGATTTTGGGACAGCTGCAAAAAGATCACCTCTGCATTGTTTTGCATAGGTGGGTTGTGTGCGGGGGACTGAGCGTAATTCGGTCCCAGGTTTGCATCTGACTGTTGGAGGGGAGTTCTTCCGTTAGTCCTTATTTCTGTGTAATGATTCCCCTGAGCCGGAGGATAAATTTCTACTTGGTGATATGCATGCACCCTATTTGTCAAATTTTGTTGCGGCATATGATGACTTTGAAAACCGGGTTGAGGCACATTTTGGGTAGAACTATATGTGTAACTGGGTTTTTGACTGTTTTTACCTAGGTAACCCTAGGTGATTGACCCAATTAGCCCGTCTGCAGATTTTGACGCACATGGCACTTCTTTATAAGTTTGCAGGCGCAGAGCGTTAGGTAGGATGTTATAAATGTATCCTGACTGCGTATAAATTAGCTCAAGCTTTTGGGCTTTGTTGATTGTGTCCTCTTCGGATGTGGGATTCTTCTGTGCCACATCCTTTGAAATCTCTTCCGTAACAGTTTTCAAGAGCAATTCTAAGAGAACCCAGTCGTCGCATTTAACTTTACATAAACTGTGACGCTTCCTCCATTTGTGGAGATGGTTTGAGATATGGATAGTAGGGGTTTATCTAAAATGAGTCAGTAGTTCCATTCCAGAATCATGGTGAATGGGTAACTGAAAATATGTTATGAACGTGGTAGCAAGGGCGCTAAAGGTTCCATGTGAAGCTGAGGGTTGCTCCACATACCATTTCACGGCCACTCTAGTGAGAGTGCATTGAAATAATCTCAATCGAATAGCGTCGTCAATGACATTATTCGATGAGCACCACAGGTGAAAGATCATGACATGAATACCTAGGTATTCTAGTTTCTTACCTTTGAAATTTGGTATATATGAAGGGAACTTTGTGGGCATGAGAGGCCATGTGGGATCGTGAGCGATGGGGTCATTTTTTAGCTTGGTTAAATCGGGTAGATTCAACGAAGTTAAGAAAGGTGACTGTGAGGTTGACGCCATTGAAATGTGTGAAGACACGACGTTATGGTTTAAACGAGGGTTAGTCTGCAACGTACCCTATTGTGTATTCAGTTGGCTTCCCGTATGGGATCCACTCCTCTACCCCCTAGGGGTTGTGGGAGGAGTGGTATGTGGTGTGGTGTTGGGAGAACGATTAGGGTTCCCAACTATGGCTGCCCTAATGAAGGATGAACCAATGACAGTGGTAGTGTTCTGTCTTTAATGCCTGAATAGCGAAAGACTTGGAACCCCTCCCGGTAATGGGGGGAGGTCCAAAAGACGCCTGGATCGACGAGGTTTCATTGGGACCTGTAGGAGCAGGGTCTCCCACACTGATGAAATTTGGTCCAATTTTGTATTATTTTCATTATATTTAGTCTAGCGCAGGGGTGATAGGGCAGATAAAAGCCCCAATATGTTGTATGCGGGTAAATAGGTAAAACCAGGAGTCCACAAACCATGGTTTGTGGACCATGGTAAGTCTAGGATAAATTGGTATAAATAGTAAGTCTTTTTGAGTCGAGAGGTAGAAGAGGAATAGAAGTGAATTGGCCAACTTAGTTGAATTCCAAACGTGCTGGAAGAACGTCTAGCTTGTTGTTGTTTGTTTGATAAACTATAGACGGAGCCTAAAGTTAGCTAGATAGCCTTCGAAACGCTATTGCTCTGCATTAGCGAAGTAGATCAAAGTTGCTTCAGTCAATCTCCGGTTTAGTTTGTAAACTGAACACTTGGAGTATTGTCTTTTCTTTTTGGTTGTTTCTTGATTCTTCTTGCTTGTTCGGCTCTTTTGGCTGGCTCTTTTTGTGATTTTGGCTTTTGGTTAGCTTGATCATCATTGGTCTGCTTGTTGGATTGTCTATTTTTATTTTTCCTTAGGAAACTCGACTGGCGCACTTTACAGCCTGACAGTCGCGCCCATTGGCGCAGGTTGCTTGTGTATTACCTGCGCCAATTCCTTTATGGCGCTAGTTTCAGCCTCACAGTTGCGCCAATCCTGTGAGGTACTAGGGTTTGCTCTGTTTTGACCTTCATGGGCTTGATCAATGTGTTTGTTTTTGTTTTTTCAACTGCTTGAGTGTTATGGAGCCTTTTTTGACTGGTTGTGACCTCCGTCCTTTGGTTGTTTGCCGTCTTCCATCGATTTCACATTCTAGCCCTAGGGCATCTAGGTGCTCTTGTGTGTCGAGCCTCCCTTGGGATTTTTTGGTCTCTATTTGTTCAGTCAACCTTGTGATTGCTTCTTTACATTCGTTTGGAAGTTTTTTATCATTTTATTGTGTCATTTGAGTGTTGGTTCTCTTCTTCATTCGAATTTCGCTTTGTCTCGCTTTAGGCCTAGATTACATGTTCCATTTGAGTCTTTGGGATTCTTTTGGTTTTGAGGGACTGTTTTGTCAATTTGAGATCTGATTGCGTGTTCGTCATTGAGTGAATTTTCTTATCTTTGCTCTTTTACTATCGCATCTCAAATTTATCTTCATTATTTTTCATTTTGTTTAAGTGCACTTTGTTATTAAACATTGAAAATATAAAAAAATCTCTTTTGCTTTTGATTAGTTAGTGCAAATTAAAATCTTTTCGGTGTTATTAGTGATTAGTGACTTTGAGAGAAAAGTTTATGGTTTACATTAACTGCATTAGAGACTTTGTTGGTTGTTTTCTGATCATTTTGTTTGGGTGAAAAGCTCTCAACTCTCTCATAATTAGCTTTCATCGAATGAAATGATATACTGTGGCATATAGTGTGCATTTAGGAGATTTTAAGACATCACACTCACTAGGGCTTGAAAACTGAAATGTAATTGAAGCTAAACATTAAAATTTACTCAATTTACACTAAGGCAACATTGAAACATTAACGCAACATTTAGTGGTCTAGGCTAGAGGCGTGTTCTGGCGTCTTTAAACCTAGTAGCTATCGTTCACCTCTTGGCTTTAGACAACACTAGTACGGACTTGTGCTCCCCGTACCATCGAATATATAAAGGGAGACCCCACTAGGTTTCTATCCTTTATCCATAGGAAGCCGAGTCTGCTGCCCTATATCTGTGATACACCGGACACAACATTTGGGGAGATTGCCTACACGTACGTTAAGTCCTTGGTTGATTTCTCTTTCATTTTGAAACCAAGGTGTATATTGCAGTTCATGGTTATTTGGTACATATTCCTGAGTAGTCATTTGATCTTTTCTGACTCTTTAAATTTGAAAGGATCACCAAGCACTTGTCCTTTCACGCTTGCTTCAAAATTGAAAGAGATAGGGTCACCTTTCATCCGTTTCTCGAATCTTAAAACATGAAACGGTGAAGTTTCTAAGTTTCAATGTGGTAATATAAATCACTCACGATCACACGCCCTGTTAGATTTTGCTTGTTGGCTGTTTGATTGTGTGTCTTGAATCTTTTTCAGCCGTGTGTGTTCTGCTTGATCTTTTTTCATTGTTGTCATAGTGGCGGAACCTTCTGTTTCGTCTACTGGTAGTCCATATACGGACGATTCATCAGAGGCTTCTCAGTCCTCTGCTGAACCCCAGCAGCCCATCGTTTCCAAGTTTCCTGACGGGGGACTGGTTCTGTTTTAGCAGCCCTTTCGAGGACCAGTTGAGTTCAATTGGCCCTTTTCTGACCCTTGGTTTGGATTGGGAGTAGGGGAAGATTTCCCTCCTCTTACATCGGGTTTGCCTTTTATAGCTACTGTTATTCCTCCTAGTCCTCGCCGTCTGTTACGAGATCTAGCAGCAGGTTCAAATATGAGTGATTCTGCTAGTGAGGAAATCCCCACGTCTGGTGAAGATTACTAGTTGTTCCCTCAACAGTTATTTCCAGAAGGAAACCCTGAACCATCTGTTATGTCATCACCTGGTCCCTCATTACCAGCAGGGTATAGATCCTTAGGTCAGATTATTGCCGTTGTTGCCTCTATGGGGTTATCAGCTCCTTCTACGAGGCCAGTTGTTCCTTCTTTGGGGATGTCTCCGCGAACACCTATTACGTCATCTCCTCAGGTTACTTCTGTACCCTCCATGCCCACTATTTGTGTGGCCGCATCTGCACCCACCGTTACTACCCAGTCCGTAAGGACCACATCGCTTCCCGAAGACATTTACATAGCATCTGCTATGCCAGAGAACATCTCTCCGGAGGAGTATCGATTGTCCCTGCAACAATCGAACCCCGAGGTCGGACAGTTCTCTCAAGATCCCAACCGCTCGTACTTTTCGCATTATGCACAGGACGGTACACCCATGTACATATTTCCATATCAGTACGATGAGCATGGGAACCCTTTACGTTTACTTGCTCCTGAGGCTCAACTTCATGCTCAGGGTTTACCGTATAACCAGGTTGGACAGCCGTATAACCCACAAGGACAACCCTTTCAAGGCCAACCTTCGGGTCAGCCTGGCTATCCTTATGACCCACAGGGACAACCCATACAAGGCTACCCTCCGGGCCAGCAAGGGCCATTATATGGTCCGCAAGGACAGTATTACAACCCTTCTGGTCAACTCGTGTAGCCTCTCCCTGGAGTCCCAACTGGGCAACCTCAAGGACTCACAGGTCAACCGGGGTACCAACCCCGGCCGGTATACGGTCCTGGGGGGCAAGTCCAACCCTCTCAACCTTTGCAACCGCAGTATCCTCTTGGTCCCAATGTTGCACATAAGCCAAGACCATCTTATGGTCATGTTGCAGGTCAAACCGGTTATCAACGACCACCTGGCTCTATTCCGCTACTAGGCCAACCGGCCCATCCGACACAACCTGGTATCCCGCCACCAGGCCAACCAGCCAATCCGGCATAACCTGGTGTCCCTCCACCAGGCCAACCGGCCCATCCGGCACAACCTAGTGCTGCTCAACAGCTAGGACAACCTACACAACTGGCACAACCTGTTTATCCAGGTCAACCTGTTCAACCAGGGCAGCCCGCTCAGCTAAGTCAGCCTGTTTAGCCAGGCCAGCCTGCACATCCTGTCTAACCTACCCAACAGCCGACTTATTCAATGCCGCAGCCAAATCAACCATTGCGCCCTAATTTTCAGGCTCAGCAGGGTCCCACCTATCAGTAGCCCACTCGAACTCAAGGCGGTTACTATTCTCATGGTCAATACCGACCAAATTATAGCCAGCCCCAAGGTTCTAACCATTACTCTCAACAACCCGGCTACACCTATGCTCAGCAGCCAAATCCACATGCTGCTCACATGGAGCCGACTTACAATCAGGGTCCATACTCTAGTTATCAAGCCCCGTATGCTGGTTACCAGTAGCCAAATTAGGCTGGTTATACGACCTATAACCCCTATAGTCAGAATCCTACTGGACATAACCCCTGGGGGGAAGGATATTCTCAACCAGCGTGAAGTACAGGTACTGGTCCTTATCCAGGGCCAGGTATGCCGTCCAATCCGCCATTGCCATTCTTGGCTACCTTGGAATTACCAGATGTTTCAAAATTAACTAATGATCCAATTCTGCACAATCCTTATTGGCCTCCGGTTCCTACCAAGGTACTCGGTGATTGCCCCAAGTTTGAGGGTAAAGCTGGGGAGGACCCCCAAGCTCACGTGATGACTTCCCATCTTTGGTGTTCGTCCAACTCTTGGGTGGATGATTCAATTCGTCTATGCCTCTTCCAGTGCACTTTGACTGGTGTTTCCGCTAAGTGGTATATTGAATTATCCCATGGCATCTTTCAAGATTTCAATACGTTAGCCATGGCTTTTCTGACTCACTTTTAGTTACCGGTTCACTACGAAGCCGAGACGCACCTCCTGACTTCTTTGAAGCAGGACAAAGCCACCCACATTTCTAATCACATTCATGAGTGGCGACGTCATCATAGACTAATCAAGTTCCATATACCTGATCAGATACTAACTCATTGGTTCACCACCTCCTTCGTTAACAAAATCGCCCAAGATATTGCTATGGGAGCGTGTGTGACTGAAGAACAAGCCATAGAGTGTGCCCAATATCTAGATCTAGTATACTCTCAGTCCAGCATGCTTTATGATATTTCGCCTTATGCTCCACGGTCTGGAACGTCTAAAGCTCCACCTACCTCAGCGGTGGATGGTGTTATTGGTTCCGTGTCTCAGAATTCGAAGAAATCTTCGAATGAGAAGCAGAAGTCCAACTCATCCAATAATTATGCTCCCCTTGCCCCTCCCGATTCTGGAAAAACTGCGGAGGTTAACACCGTTCAGGCTAATCCTACGGAAAAAGCCTCCAAAGGAAATAAGAAGGGCAAAGGTAAATCCAAATTCGACGCTCCAAAGCCAGAGTCCCAACCTCGTACCGAGGACGGTTCCCAACGTAAACCAAAGTATCCCTGCCTTATTTGTGAAGGAGATCATTATACCAAGGATTTTCCACGACAATCTAAGGTTATTCAACTTCTAAAAGGCTCCAAAGGGACTCCAACAGTTCTTAAAGAACCGTTCCCGTCTCAGCAGACCCAGACGGTTGAACAGCCTTCACCATCTGCACCATTTGGGTCTCAGGTCTTTATGATGAATGGTGCTACACCTATCTCTATTGCTATGCGTTCGAAGGATTACAACGAATTGCGTCAGGCACCTGGGAAGGCAGTTGTGGATGGTCCACCTCCCCCACCTGTCTCTGGTTCGTTGGAGATTGAGAAGCCTATTGTTGAACCTGTTGTGAGGCCACCTTCTAAAGGTGTTCTATGAAGATCTTCCTATAATCCAAATGCCCGTGCCGCTCAGCTCTACAGTATTGTTGAGGATCTGTCACAGGCGCCTTCTGCCATGTCTGCATTAGAAGTTCTTCAGAGTTGCTCGTCAAAATGGAAAGCTTTGTTGTCTGCAATCGGTGGGATCGATCCCACTGATTCTAATCTTCTCACATTTGACTTAGAGAAATTTAACCCCCGACTTCCACACCAGATCACTCTTATTATTAAAGTCAGGATCAACGGTCTTAACATCCATAGGGCCGTTGTGGATGAAGGTGCTTCTACTTGTGTCATGTCGTCTGCTTGTTGGAAGGCCATTGGCTCTCCGACCCTTTCATAATCTCCTAATGCCCTAGAGGCATTTGATGGTTGGGAATCGAAACCCCTGGGTGTTCTCGAGAGTTTAGCGATTACCTTACAAGGGAAGACAGTCAACATAGAAGTAGAAGTAGTTGACGCCAAGCTTAACTACAATATACTTCTCGGCCGCAGTTGGACTCACGCCATGTTATCCGTACCGTCCACCCTCTTTCGACTTATTAAGTTCCCTCACGAGGGCAAAATCGTTACTGTGGATCAGTTTTCTTTCTTCACCTCCACCTCTGAGAACAAAGTTTCGTACGTGGATCAGATCCCAAATCCCCCTGACAGTGTAGGACCCAGTCTCTTTAAGGACCCCGTCCTCATGGGTATTTTTCCCACACCACTACTGCACACCACTCAAGTTAATATGATCTCTAGGTCTAACGACCCATGGCTCATCCCTTCGCCTGAGCAGGTGGCTGAGTTTGGAGAATCGATGCCCTTAACTCTGGTAGAGATTAACTACTGTGATATCGTCACCGCATCTGATCCTCCCCCTCCTCAGCATGCTCCTTTGAGCATGGATTTAGACATCTATTCTCAATCCCCCTCGCTCGGCGAGGCCGACTCACTCGATCCTCTTACAGAGATTTTCCCTTCTGATGAAGCCATTGTTGAAACAATGTCTCTTGAGCAGCTGCCTTGGAGTGATGGACATCATCGTTCCTCATTCATGCCTAGCTTGGGGGAAATGTCAGATTGTCTAGAGCGTTTTTCATCTTAGGTTCCCACTCCACCTCTTCAGACACCCATATTGACACATGAGGTGCTTTCAGAGGGAAACCTGAGAAACATTACTCAAACCATTCCAATCGACATCTCCATTAAACCGGGGATAGTTGAGAACATACACGTGGGAGTGACTTGTTCTCCTGATGAGATACGAGTTTATACTGATCTTTTTCGAGAATTCAGAGACGTGTTCACCTGGTCATATGAGGAAATGTGCGGGATTGATCCTAGCATAGTAGTGCATGATATTCCTACCTATCCTGGTGCGAAACCCATGCACCAAAACCTGCGCCTGGTGCATCCTCGCAAAGCTGCTGCCATTAAACCAGAAGTTGAAAAACTTCTGAACGCGAGCTTCATTTACTTGATTCCCCTCACAGGATAGGTCTCTAACATTGTCCCTGTAGATAAGAAACAGGGCACTATCATAGTTTGTGTTGATTACCGAGATATTAATCGGGCCTGTCCAAAGGAAAATTACCCCACTCCTTTCATAGATCAAATCATTGAAGAATGTGCTGGGAGTGATATTTATTCCCTGATGGATGGCTTTTCCAGGTATAATCAGATAAATATTCTACCCGCTGATCAACACAAGACTGCATTCATCTGTCCGTGGGGTACTTTCACTTATAAAAATCTCCCGTTCAGCTTGAAGAATGTTGGAGCTACTTTCCAGCGTGCTATGTCTTACACGTTCCACGACATATGCCATATCGTTCAGCCTTATCTGGACGATTTTCCAGCTCACTGGCTCGGCGAGAGGACCACCCAGAACACCTCCGCCAGATTTTCCTTCGCTGTCGACGCTATAATATCCGGCTCAATCCTCATACATGTGTCTTTTGCATGGATTCTGGCCGTCTTTTGGGGTTCATAGTCTCCAAGGATGGGATTCGCCTCGATCCCCTAAAGGTCGAGGCCATTGTCAATCTCCCATCACCATCTTCATTATATCAATTGCAGAGTCTGTAGGGAAAAGCTAACTTCCTACGACGCTTTATACCGAACTACGCGGAAGTGGCCAAAGGATTCACGCGTATTTTAAAGCAGAATGTTCCCTTTCATTGGGATTACATTGCTAAAAAATCCTTTGAGAAGCTTAATACATTACTGGTTAATGCTCCGTTGCTTCGGCCTCCAAACTATCACCGTGATTTCACTCTATACTTGGTTGCCACGTTTAGCACCATAGCTATGGTTTTGGTGCAGGATGACGATGATGGAAATGAACACGTTGTTTACTATCTATCGCGGAATCTTCTCGACATGGAAATGCGTTACGCTCACGTCGAGAAGCTAGCTTTAGCAGCTGTACAAGCTGTGAAACGTTTCCGCCACTGCATTCTGCTGCAGACTGTTACCGTGGTTTCAGATTGCAACCCGATGACATATATTCTTTCTCAACAATTACTGGGGGGAAAATACTCCAAATGGATCGTTATCCTTCAGGAGTTCGACCTAGAGTTTACTACTGCTAAGTCGACCAAATCACTGGTTTTCGTGGATCTTATTTGCTCCCTCCCGACAGACTCCCCCCCATCTCACTCTGAAGAACATATACCAGACGAAACCATCTTCCTTATCAGCACCCGTGACCCATGGTATGGTGATATTATTGTGTATCTTCAGATGTCAACCTTCCGCTCTGAGTTTACCAAATATGCCTGACGTCGGATTCGGCATCAGTCTCAACCCTACCGCATTGTAAGAGATACATTATACCGGGTTGGAGTAGATTCAGTGCTCCGTCGGTGTTTGACTCTGGAAGAGGCTGAAAGATTCTTAAATGACTGTCACAGTGGTGCCTGTGGTGGTCACATGTCTAGATATGCTACCTCCCAGAAGATTCTGCGTGCGGGTTACTTATGGTCGTCAATCTTTAAAGACTATATTGTTGCAGTCCACAAATGTCACGCGTGCCAGGTTTTTCAGCGCAAGATGCACTCGCCACCCCTCCCTCTGCATCCTGTCATTACTGTCAGCCCTTTCGAAAATGGGGTGTAGATTTTATGACGTGTAACCCTCATTCGGCCGAGGGGCATGCATATATAATCGTCGTTGTCGACTACTTTACTAAGTGGGCCGAAGCGATGCCTACACTAGCCGCCGATGGTAAGACAGCTGCCCAATTTATCTTCAACCATATTATTGCACATTTCGTGGTCCCTCAGGCCATTGTTACCGATCATGGTACTCACTTTCGAGATTACATGATGGACGAGCTGACATCAAGATTGGGCTTACAACATGATAGCTCAACGCCATATTACCCCCAGGAAAATGGCCAGGTTGAGGCTGTGAACAAGGTTTTGGTCACAATGCTTCAACAAACAGTTGGAATTCATAAGTCCAATTGGCACCTCCAATTGTTCTCAGCTCTATGGGCGTACCGGACGTCAGAAAAGAGTGCAACCGGATTCACACCATTCCAATTGGTGTATGGTCTGGAAGCAACTCTTCCGGTTGAGTGTGAATTTCCTTCCTTAAAGCTAGCTGTGGAACTTTTACCTGGCACTTCTCCTGAAGAAGAGTGTCTCTTGTATTTGGAACGGTTGGATGAAACCCGCCGCTTGGCTGCTTTAGTCCTTGAAGCACAGAAAAAGAGGGTCAAAGCACACTTTGATCAATCTGTCTCTCCACGTTCCTTTGTCAAAGGGGACCTTGTCCTCCTATACGACCAAGTGCACGACAAACTCGGGGCAGGAAAGCTCCAACCCATGTGGCATGGGCCCTATATAGTAAAACGAGTATTGAAGAATGGGGCTTATGAGCTCATTGATTATGAAGGAGTTCCGTTGGCACAGCCTAGAAATGGGTTGTACCTTAAGAAATACTACGCTTAAAGTTATTTTTGGTGTGGTATGTGTACATAGGTGTGTATATTTATTTGTGTGCATGTGTGGTGTGGTGTGCAATGTAAGCACCTTTCTGTTGATCAGGTCTTCCTGATTGTGCAGATGTCCATTACTCCGTTTGTGGGTTTCGCGGATGATGCCTCTCGCAGTACCAAGAATCTGTCTTCGGCAGCCTGGGTAATCTATGATCCTGTTGGTGAGTTGGTTAACCTAAAAGGTGTGTGTCTGGGTCCTGCTACAAATAACATCGCAGAATATAGTGTTGTATTGGAATTATTAACCGAGGCTGTGGACCTCGGCATTCGTGAATTACTTGTGTATCTAGACTCACAACTTGTAGTATTACAGCTTAACGAGCATTATTCAGTAAGAAGTCCCTCCATTTTACGTTTGTATTTGTGTATTCGTCTGCTGGAGAGAAATTTTGACTATATTACATATCAGCACATACCCAGACATATGAATACATTAACAGATGCAGTAGCTAATTTGGTTCTAGATAGTCATTTGCGCAATTTATAAAACATCATCACATGTAAGAAGATCCGTCCAGAAATAGGTATGTATATATATATGTGTGTGTGTGTGTGTGTGTGTCGAAATTTTTACATAGTGTGCATCACATAAAATAAAAAAATATACATGTTCGTCTTAATACATCCGAAGATGACATGTCTCTCAAAAAATATATGCATGAAAGAAGCCCTAGGTGTCTAATCCGCATGGTGCTCGTGGTAACATGCTACCGCACGCACTAATCATCTCAAAAGTCGGTGGAGGTGACTAGGCACTCCCACCGTATGTCTCTGATATGCCATCGGTACAACTGCCATCTGAGCGTAGTCTGTAATCCCCCGAGCGATCCCCTCAAGGTTCTGGATTAAATCTCCCCCCTCAGCACCCTCCGCCTGAGGGTCAGCTGTGGGTTGAGTTCTCCATGAAATGGGAGACATACCGGCAGGTCTCTCTGGGCCGACATCTGCATACACATAAAACTGGTGTCAGAACGGACATGCATTACCAAAAAAATCATAAAACATAAAAATAAAAAAGAGAGGTCATATCCAACTCCTCATCCCAGTCATCCCCCTCTGGAAGTGGGAGATCTGGGTCTCCAGTGAAATCGGTCTCGGCATAGGGCCAATCCTCGACCACGATTAATTGACGTCGTAACCATCCAAAAAAATCAGGCCTCCAGGACATCTGTTGGCCTCCTCCTGACTTGGGCATAAGTGCTGCCCAACGAGCAATCCTTGGCTCTCTTGGTATCGGCTCAGAAAATATGGCCCCTTGGCCTTGAAAGATAGGTATTCGTTCCAGGATGAACGATACCAAAATGGAACCATAGCCAAACTGTTTCAGTTTGACTTGCTTGCACTTTGTGAGCTACCTCTTGATATTTGTTGTCACTGCAGTAGCCCAATCAAACAGTGTTGGACTCATACACTCAGCTGCTAGCAGGAGTTGGGCTTTGGTTGCATTGTGTGGAGCTTGCGATCCCGCAGCTCGTGTGATTGTGTGTAGCACTACTCTCAGTGCTAGATCCTAGACAGTGTGGATGTCCACTTTCCTGCTTCCTGATCCGGTTCATGCCCCTGGGCACACCCTCGCCATTACCTGCTCCATCTTTTCCCCAGATGGTCTGCTACTTGTCAGGATGGGCACCGGACCTTTGCACGACAGTCTGGTTATGAAATATATGTCAGAAACCTCCAGTTCCAGTACTTGGTCCCGAAGTTTGAAAAATTCCTCATTTTTGTCCCATATACTGACCAAGTATTGTAGTAGCTCTGGCTGAGCTCGTACGTAGGGTGTGAGGAAGAATTTCTTAAGTCCACAGTCAAAAATACATTGTTAGATCTCTGGAACATTTGAAAATCCACATAGGTAGCTCATATTTTCAAAATTTTTAGCGGAAAATTGTGTTGCGCCATTGGCGCGACCTCTTTGTGAAGAAATGTCCATTGGCACGGGTCCATGCCCGATACCCACGCTAATGGAGCGAGCCCTAAAAATTCAAAATGGTTCGCCCAGTAGTCTAATACATAATAAAAACATATAAAAAAATGGATTGAAATGGAGCTTAGGGAAACGCCTATTACCTGGAAAAAATAGGGAACTGAATGATAGCCCGGATCAGTCGTATTCGCCGTCAGAAGTTTGCACTCAAAATGGACCACTGTTGCTCTCCAATGAGGTAAATAGTAAAATTAATTTTGTTTTTACCATTTGAGACTTACTTATAACTTTTTGAAATCTAATTAGGTTTTAAAAGTCATTTTTTAATTAATATTTTGATATATTTTGTCGAAAAATGATTTTACGCTTGCCTTTATGTGCAGCAACAGGTTTTCACGCAACTTAAACGGTGACACGAGTTGTATTTTATATTTTTTCAGACTCGGTAAATACACGAAAAAGTCATTTTGGAGTCATCTTTCAGCTCTTTTCTGACTCTCTAAACATGAAAAGATTGCCGAGGCCCTTGTCGTTTCGATCTCGTTAAAGTGGCCCCGAAACGACATCTACCCAGTATACATTTACCCCTTTTTCGGGCTCGGATAGATTATTTACAAAAAAGGAATACCCTAGCCTATTGCGACTAGGTGGTTTTCTTAGACATAGTTTTCTACCTTTTCGGATCTGAGGAACTATTTACGAAAAGGGACCGTTGGAGTTTAATTTTCCATTGTCTTTTCAAACTCTCTAAACATGAAAAGATGCTGAGTTCTTCCTCTGTCAGACTTGTTAAACCCTGATGACATTGGGTTCAGTCATAATGACGTTATTCGATTCGCTCCTTCCTAGGGCTCGTTAAATGTACTAGGATGGATTCGTTCGAAGGACGAACTTATATTACAAGCATATGCTATCCCCTTCAAGCTTGTTATCAAAATAATTGGGGTACTCGCCAGAAATGGTGGGGGAAAATGGAACCACAATCATTGTCGTGTCGGCAGTATGTCACTCTTTAACATGGCACTTGTCTGCATTCGTGTCGGGTTGGGGACATCTCATCTCGTTTTCCACTTGCCTCTGTGGGTTTGGGTGATCCTTTTGACCTCTCATCTTCTCTTTGCCTCGTCGCCATGACCTCTGATCCGTTGATGTCAAATGCTGCCAAACTCATTGTCGTGCCGTTTATATGTTCAAGAGAAGTTGACCTCTGCAAGTATCAACCTTCCTCTGATTCTCATCTGATCCTGATTCACAAAAACATTATGTTCCTCTATCTCGTGTCGATGATGTGGGAAACACTATGGCCCACCTTCGATCAAGGTCACTTCCTGTCAAATTCAGCTCATTATCCAAGAAGATGATCTAGAGACTCCCTTCTGGTACCTTAGAGCCTGCATGCCTCAATGGCAGGTTCTTCGCATTCGACGTGAGGTTTTCATCATTGGCCTTCGATTGAGTGATTCTGTGGGTGTTCGACGTCAGCTCATTGTTCAAATGCCGTAGATTGTACTTGTAGTACCTTGAGGACCATTGGCATTAATGGTGGTGCCTCTCGCGTCTTTTAACAACTTTCATCATTGGCTGGTAATCAGGCGATGTTCTTGCATGTTCGACTTCAGCTCGCATATTCGCATGCTTGAACTTGTACTTTGTTTGGGTCGAGATGGAGTGCAAGACCCTAGATTCCTGTCTGTTATAATCCAGGCTGCGGTTTTGTGGATTCTTATGATTAGTTACATGACTCGCTGATTGGATGGTTGTGACCATACCTGAGTCTATTTACCGATCCTCACTGGATGGCTACGTCCATGCCTCAGATCTGGATTATTACATACTCTGTTATGGATGGCTGCGCCCATACCATGTATATATCATGTATTTGAGATATTAGTTGTACTTCTCTACGCAGGTTTTCCGACGGCGGTGTTTTCAGTTGGACACATTCTCGTAAAGCATTTCACCCCTCTCTCTCTCTTGGGCCTCATTCTTTAGGGGCCATCTGTTACACAACAATTTGTCACCGTCCCTGCGATTCACCATCCCACACAATTGGAGGGCTCATTCTGTGACCTGTGAGAAGTGACATAACTTGAAAACACTTTCAAGGAATTCCCCTAAACATGTACTTTCATTTCCCTGGAGACAAATCCTTGTGAAAAACCCTAAAAACACCCCTTTTTGCATTGGCGCGGGTAGCCAGTTCAGTACCCGTGCCAATGGGGGAAATAATTCAGAGAGGGCGCGCCAATTGGTGCTCTGTCCCAGAGTCGCACTCACGCCAGCCATTTTAAGGATTGTTTTTTTAAAATAAATGGCGGAATTTTCGTCCTAACTGATCCATAAACTGGTATCTAATTTGAGTTGGGAGGCTTGGCTCCGGATCTCCATGTAGAGGAAGTGGTTTGCCACCTCTCATGGAAGCTTCCTTGAGGATAGGGCCAATCCCATGATTATAGGGATCCCAACTCCCCTTCCTCCATCTATAAAAGTTTTCTCATCTCATTTGCAAGCTAGTCTCCAAGTTCCCAAGAGCCATCAGAGCCTTATGCTGCAAGAGCCTTGATTCATTCCCTTAAGGCCAGATCCAAGCAAGGAGATCATTTTCGAGACATCCGAAGAGAGAGGTTTGTCCCATCCCCGACAGGCTTCGTCGAGACGTGTTCCACTGGCGACCCTCCGAAGGAGAATTCAACGTTAGGGCTATGGTTGTATTCTTCTTTGATTGATGAATGATAAGTGACTATTGGTTATGGTTCTGTTGGTATCCCGTGTTTTGATAGTTTTGCAAATAAAAAGACAAGGCAACATCAGAACCAATCTTTATAGTTCCAAGATCTAGTCCTCCTGTTCTCAGAGAGGGATCTCTCAAAAGTTTGTTTGCAAAGGTTTATCTTGTGTGCTTTGAGTATGGATTTTAGACTAGTTATTAAGTACAGGTTTTTGTTTGGTTGGATTGAGTTGATACAATAGAGCATGAAAGGTCTAGGAAAGATAGACAGAAAGAGGAAGTATCAGGTTCATTGGGCAATGGAGTCAAAATAAGGTTGTGACAAACTCTTCAAGGGATATGGGATATCAGAGGGAAAATCTAACTTGGCCACAGGATCCTTTGTTTTGGAATGAGATGGACATTAATGGTTTGGAAAGAGAAGTTTAATTCTCAACAAAGGGAACTTGAAAACATAACTTAACAATAAAGAGATATTTGATAGACAGGGCTAACCATAAATTCTAAAAACATTCTTTAAGCAAATAATGACTTCAAGACAACTTTTAAAATGAAATCTAAGATTCGGGGAACTCCCTATTTCCTCAAAGATTTTATTTTAAAGGATTTAGAAAACATAAAATATTCACTGATAATTGCATTCATAGAAGAGGGAACACCTAAATAACATCTATGCTTACAACTATAAAGACCTTCAAAACAACTGCTCAAGCAATGGCAAAGGGCAAGATCAAAACCGACCTCTTTGATTAACTTAAAACAATGGTACTTCAAAGGGAGACTTCAATAACAACTTTCGAGTGATAGCAGACAAGCAGGGAGAACTATAAATCATGCTGAAACCAACTATTTGAGCTATTAAGGAAATAAACAAGCATGAAGACTAAAGAGAAATCTTAAAGCCTCTAAAATACTTCAGCAGAAGAAAACATAAAACACTGAAGGGTGAACAGGTCTAAGGTGCTTCCAGGAGTCATTTCTTAGCCTAAAAATTTCAGCCTACTGTAGTAAGAAATCATGGAACATAATGAAAACAGGGGAAAACATTTGACAGTTCAGAGTACTTCACCAACAACCAAGCTCATGGATCCAATGATAGAGCCTTCTCATGAACAAGCATGCAAAAACATCATCAAGATATTCAAGACTTCAATTTGTTTTCAACTTCAACAGACTTGTATATCTATTTCAGAGAGGTTCAATGTTACAACTTGTGATCAAACAACAACCAACAACCAACCCCTCACTCATCTTCTACTGAAGTATTTATAGAAGGATGAGGAGGTGAGATCTGATAAAAGATCTCAAATATAATTAATATAGAGTTAAATGACTTCTTGGCATTTTGAGGGGCTCGATGAAGAAGTTTACAGGTGTTTCTCTGTATTAATTGTTTTACAATTAATATCAAAGCTTGATGGGAGGTTTGTTGACTTTGAGGCTCTGCATAATGTGGAGTAATTTTGAAGATATTTGTTGCATTAGTTTCCTGTGGCAGAATTAACTTCTTGGCAGTGCTGGAGGCAGATATTTATTTAAGCAATAACTTCGGCCTCTGTTTGAAAGATTTGAGGCAACAGGTGGCTCTGTGGTAGCTGAGGAATCAATTCGCCTTAGAATGCAGTGGTGGAGGTCCTTTCTGCCTGATAGATCTTTTTGATTTTCTATTAATTCTATTTTAATTTGGGGGATTAGGCTTTTGATATTCAATCTTAGCCGTAATCCCGCAAATCTGTCATCTATCTTCAATCTCCTGTGTGCTGTCTTCAAAAACCGATACTCTTTAACTGTGTTCTGAATAGAACAGTGTCTTGTCGATGTGTAGGGATGCGTAGGGCTATTTTACGTGTTATCAATGCTCATGAAACATTTACAAATTATTGAATTAAACCCTTTGAATGGTTCCTTTAGTAGCTCAAAGGCACAGGAAACGTCTTTCCCAGTCCCCGGCTTTCCTTCATTATTCAGTGGAAAATCATTAAAATACCTACAAAACATAAAAAAAATTAAGAAATCCTGTGTTTTGGGTTTAAACTGCTTAGAAGGCGAGGAATGAGCGCAGCCGTTGGATGGCATCATCCGACGGTTGGGATCGCAATCGCAAAATAGGAGCGGGGGGTAATCGGAATCGGGAGAAAAATAATTGCGATGCGATCGGAGGAGCAGGTGCGAACGGAGGGAAGTGTGATGGCGTGATCAATCGCATCGCAAATATATGTGATGGATAATTGGAACAAGAACATAACATGCGATTGTGATATTGCGATCGGGTGGATTTGCGATGAATCGCAGCGCATATTTTTGCGATGAGCACTTTAAATAAATCGCAATTTGGAGCGATTGTGATTTGCGATAAGCACCTTAACCTGTTAGCAAGTGGTTCCAGGGTGCGGGTATATGGAAGAAAAGGGGTTCAAAACTTAGCCTGCGGGCTTAAGTCCAACACTTATGAAAAAATGTGTTTTTGAATGATTTTCAAAGGAAATGGAGGGTTCCGGTAAGGTTAAAGAGTCAGTCTTTAACTTTATAAGAGTGATTTCTATGAAGGGGAGAAGAGGAATCATGAAAAAAAAGGGGATTTTATGGAGAAAAAGGGAAACAAATGGAGGTCAGTTAAGAGTGGGAGAAAAGGGAAAATGATGGTTTCTTAGCAGTCTTTTCTCATGAAATTAGCAGAATTTCTGAGTATAAAATGAAAACAGCAAATGCGGATTTTGGACAGAGGCATGAGACCTTCTAGAGTCTTCAAGAGCCAACAATTTTTAGTGATAAACTTTGTTCCTTGGAGGCTCAAAAAGTCTTAGCCACCTTTTGGTATAACAAATTTTATAGGTGGCTAACCGGTTCCACTCTTGTTGTTGATTATGATGTTGATTTATGTCTTCTCTGACTGACATATAGTTGCATATACTGGATTTTACGCTTGCGTTTGTTTTGTTTCTTGCGTGTGCAGGTGTCCGATCATAGAGATCGTGAGGATTATGATCTGTCGGAGCTAAGGAACGGGAGTGTTACTTTCTCTACAAGCAACAACGTTGGATTCCAGGTAAGCCTTCATCGCTAGTTGGTTTATTTGCAATTAGGAACCTGCACTATAGCGTGAAAGATTGTTGCTAGACCCAGTCTGGGCTAGTAGGGATCGCCTCTGTCCGCAGAGGGGATTTACCTCCACAACAAATGCCAAGGCCATATTGGCAACCCGAAAAGAAAGAGATTGATGAATGGTTTGAAGGACAAGTTTAGGAATTCGCGATAAAATAAAATCGCAGTACAAAGATAACTACCGAAGAGTGGAAGAACAAATATATTTTCATAGAGAGCCACAAAATCTTCTTTGTAACAATTGCAATCGTACTTCAGGAGTGGCTGGCCAACTTAGTTGAATTCCAAACGTGCTGGAAGAACAAGCGAGTTACGTAGTGGACCCCAGAACAACTTTCATAGCTAGAGAAGACTGACAATACTATCACCCAGACGATAGACCACTGGGTGGACAACGTACTAGGAGGATTTGTGACATAATTTTTGATTGATCAGTCAGTATCCTATTCTAAAGCTAAAAGGTGATTCTTTAAAGAGTTTCACGGTAAGTTCTTGAAAACATTACTGCTATTAATAAAGACCTTGTTGTGTGAGAAAAGTATCCTGTGTAACCATACGCCATGAATGAATTCTGACTAGAACGAAGGTACTACGCGTAGCGGGAATTACTATAGAACCAACTAGGAAGGAAATCAGGCTACGTATAGCCCGATAAGGGATTTCACCACATTCAACCCTCCATCAACTCCTCCATCAAGCTCTCATCGAGAAAAAAACTTCCCACCACCCCCACCAATTGGTGACATGGCTGCGCACTTAAAGCTCCCAACCTTTAAAGGTGCGGGCGATGAGGATATAGATTGGTTCTGGTTTGTTGCAGAGTTAGTATGGGCTACGCAAAACATACTAAGTGATGCAGTGAGACGGGTTCAGTTATCCCTTGCCTTCGAGGAAAGGGCTCTAGATTGGTATATGGGGTACATTGGGCAGAAGGAAAATGCAACTATTGTTGAAATTAAGGCTGCACTAAAGAAAAAATTCAAGATACCTAAATCCTACTCGCAGACAGTAAATGAACTGAAGGATATAAAGCAAGGGTCATCTGAATCTATATGTGAAGCAGATCAGTGATTAAAGAAAGCCATCAGAGAA
Organism: Pinus albicaulis; assembly: GCA_034641835.2. Lineage (NCBI taxonomy): Eukaryota > Viridiplantae > Streptophyta > Pinopsida > Pinales > Pinaceae > Pinus > Pinus albicaulis. The sequence goes on along the minus strand of CM076573.1, from coordinate 62,097,742 downwards.
GGTAGATTCCAGTATGATGATAGACAACACACAGAATGGTTCATCGCTATGCTGCTACCTCACCTACGGATACCTAAGGGGCAGCAATCTATCAAAACACAAGAAAAATCATTGGAGGTGGCTGTGAAACTAGAAGCTGGCCCGAGAGATGACCCTCAGTTGGGAGTACATCAAATTCAAGGTTAGCTAGAAGCAATGCATCTCGATATTCATAACCTGCGCAAGGAACGCGGACCGGCAGTCAGCCCAGACAGATGGTGCATTCGATGGCAAGTAAATGGTCATACCAAGGATAAATACCCACTACTGACTACATATATGCAGACTGGAGTGCCTAGTCCCTTACGACCTAGGGAGGCTACGGGGTCAAGTGGAGCATAGCAGTGGTGTTGGTTCTATAGATCGGTTGGCCATGATGAACAGAAATTCCGCACATATGAGTTAGTGACAGAGCGAGGGAGCCTATTCCGGGTTTAGTCCAACCTAACGTTGCCCAGATCCCTCGCAGGAGTAAGGGGATCCCCAGGTCTAGGTAGGGGAGGAGGCTAAGGAGGAAGCGTCGGTCCAGGGTGGGGCCAACTCATCTGCTACAACTGTGGGGAAATCGGTCATTTTGTAAGAGACTGCATCAATCGAACTAGACAGACCTGCCGGTACTGTAGACAATTGGATCACTCGATCAAAGATTGCTTGGTTCTAATAGCTAAGGTTTAAGAAAAACATCATACTACCACACAAAATGTGTAGCAGGTAAAGGTAGAGTCATGAGAGATAGGGTCAACTAGTGAAGCATGAATGCAAGAAACTGCTAGCCCATCAATGCAAGTAAGAGCGCATCCCCCACAGGAAATCAGCTGCGTGCCTAGAAGGGAGGAGGATTGCAGCCCATTACTCGCACCTAATGATGAATGTGGGAAACAGATCAAACCATTCCTACAAGTATGTATGCAGCTCCTACACCACCAGCAAACCATGGAGAATATTCAAACTCTACTCAAGGGGTGCGATGGCCAGGCCTACCTAACTGCGCAGGTACAAAAAATTCATAAACAAAAATGCACAAGTCGGGAGATGCAATTGACTGCGAAGATTGGGGCTTTTAATATGAATCAAGTCATTCTTGACTTAGGATCTGAGGTGAATGTAATCCCTAAGCAGACTTCGCAGCTAATGGGCGAACCTACACTTGAGCGGACCACCACCCAGCTGCACATGGCTAATCAACAGATGATAACACCTTTGGGGAAATTACTACAGGTTATTGTAAACATCGTTGGAGTCAAGGTATGGGCTGATTTGAAGTTATCCACACCGTGGGAGATACGGATCCCTATCCATCACTCCTAGGCCTAGACTGGGCCATGATTGTAGGTGGTATCATTAATCTAAAGGATCGCAATATGACATTTGAGAAAAAAGGAACACAAGTAACAATCCCACTAGACCCTATGGATGGAGCACGACATATAGACAGAGTCCAGCCATACCAGCTAACTACGAAGAATGGAACAAATGGTATGATCTGGCAGGAAGGGGACTCAAGTAGAGGGTCGAAATTTTGGTTACCACACTTACAACACACACCTACATTGCGCTATATGACAAAGGACCTCCGAAGCATATCATCCGAAGTAATAAGTCTACCCCAGTTCCACAGTTTTGGTCCCATTCAAGATTTTTTACAAGCATTCGAAGGAGAGGTTCCGCAAGAACGCCGGTTGGAAGCCCTTAAATATGTACTACGTAGTGCGCTGGCACAATGGTGGGAGATACATAAGGATACCGTCCACGAATGGGAAGAATGTTGGGATATGATGGTCCTGTGATTTGAAGCACCAACAGATGTGCAAGACAAGACCTCCTTGGATTCTGAAGGTCCCCATGAAGACAAGACCGCAAGGTACGTAGAAAAGGGACTCCAGCAAATCCCTTACAGGGATACACTGAAGGATGAATTTGTAGGACCAGTTGGGCTGTGCAACGGGGACTTAGAAACATACCCCACCAGAACTTAGGATGAGGCCAAAAATAATACTACTATCCAACGGAATGAACATATCAGTGTGACCATTAGGTACACCCAGTATGTCTGAAAGCTGGTTTGGCAGTATGTATCACATACGACCAAGCTACGCGGCTTCCTTTGGAAAAATCTAGGCCAGACTACCATAAGTCAGCCCTCCCTAGTTCAGCAGCCCCTACGAAACAAGATTGTGTTGGGGGGGTAGGGGCAGAACATGGAAAAAATGAACATTACACAAAAGGTACGAAAAGTAGCTATTGGAACAATGAACTCTGGTAACAAGGACGATGTACCGTTGATGGGAAAAACCAAATAGAAATTAATGAAGAGATTACAAAATATTTTTTATCGTTCATCCGATGGCACACCCCAAGTAGGAACGCCATTACCGTTAGTTACCCACGGGAGTTGTTCGTAGGGACAGACCGGTAGCTCTTTTGGCCTATATCATGTATATAAATTGCCTACCTATTCTAAATACTGCATAATCCTTTATACCATATTAATCGTACTCTCCCACCTTGCTCCCCACCTCCTGACAATAGGTGTCCATTGTATACCAATCAGTAAACCTACAGAAACTATGGAAATACCACTTAAGGACAAAGAAATTGACAAAGTATTGGAGTGTTGTATTCCTGTATGCCAAAGCACCAAGGGGGCCAACACGCCAAACGCGGAACCACTTACCCAGGAGATCCCACTGACCAGCCCCACCAAATTCATGAAAAGCACTATGCAACTACTAGAGATTTTTAAAACCAAAGATGCAACGAGGTCACAGCTTGCGCTCATTCCGGACGAAGGTAATATTCTTGATAGCCATGGCGCAAAGTGGATGAGAGCATACGAAACAGGGACCTGAAAGAAGCCACGTGCTCCGCACAAGGACCACGATACCTCACTCACTCTCACTAGTAGTGACCTCACGCAAATTACAGGCGCCATCACTCTGACTGCTGAGGAAAACTAGTTCACAATAGAGCACCAATGGCAGGTCGTGCTCACCACTATTTAGACCAACATTTGGAATCTGTAGCTGCGCACCACTACAATTCAAGATAGCCTAATTCAAGAAGATACTCCCGCAGCAACTACCAGTACCTCTCTTGCGTCAGTAGAAGACCAGGTTTGTTTTGTACCTGGAAATGCCTTTTTAGGTATCCAATTCCCCATCGGCACAAGCATATAGTTGGACCTGGCCATGCTTCCCCGTGAAGCCCTCCAAATATTTCACACCACGGTCTCACAATAAATCCATCATCGAGACCATCAAATGGACCAGCGACTCAGCCTCCTCGAACGGACAATGGAACAATATCACACTGCCCCCACTCTCACTATCCCACGGAAAACTGAGCTCGCAACAACAATTCACCAATTCTGTGCAGAACTACCAAAGGAACTCCCCGCTATGACGTCAGCACAGGATAAGGTGGCAGGCCTAGTAGCGGCATTCAGGTCAGCCAAAAAAGAATTTCGAGACCTGAAAACAGTGTTGGCACAACAAATTACCATATTGCAGAATCAGTTACAACCTGACACAACCGCGGAGGTCCGCAAGCAATGCACCACCCTCGTCACCAAAGCTATGGATACCATTACAGCAAAGATTTTCCAGGCAACTCAATTGATCAAGTGCACCACATAGCTCTGGACCATGGTACAGCATGCACCAAAACTTCAACAACTCAACTAGGACTTAAAACATAAGGAAGAGGCAGTGGCCCGCATCGAAGCTACATTACCCACTCTGGTGCCAACACAAATATTGGTAAGAATCAAGTTTAGTACTATACTTCAAGAAGAAATCAAAGAAATTTGCTGAAAGAGAGACATCATCAGTTAACAGCTGAAGCCATGGGTCGCTTCGACCTTCCATATTTCACAGGATGCGGAGGTAGCAGTAACACACCTCCATCAACTATGGGAAAATATCACCTCAGCCGCGGAAGGACCATTGTCGCAAAAGCTTGTCGCACTTGCCCAAGGTGTTGCCTTCCAGAGTCTCAACATCCTTCCCACCCTAATTGTATATATTAATGAATTGCGCGCACATGTGGAAGCTCTACCATTGCAGTGACTCGGGACGAGTCACAAGATTGTGTTGTGGGACTATTGGAGCAGGGTCTCCCACACTGATTAAAGTTGGTCCAATTTTGTATTATTTTGTTTATATTTAGTCTAGCATAGGGGTGATAGGGCGGATAAAAGCCCCAATACTTTTTAAGTGGGTAAATAGGTAAAACCAGGAGTCTACAAACCACGGTTTGCGGACCATGGTAAGTCTAATATAAATTGGTATAAATAGTAAGTATTTTTGAGTCGATAGGTAGAAGAGGAATAGAAGTGAATGCTAAGTGCGGATTGTTAGTTCTGGGTTTTGGGTATTTCGGTCGGACTCCTACTGGCTATGTGCGCGGAGATCCTTTATCTTGTTGTGTGCAGACCCTGCTGGCTATGTGCGCAGGTGGGATTTGGGGTTATGTAAGAATTTGTTGATAATATATGAGAAGTATTTCTGGTATTTGGTTCTGGATCTATCTGTTATATGAATATGCGCTCTGTGTTAAATTTGTGATAAGGTACAAATTATCTGTGTTATCTACTGTGTTTATCTATAATATATGTTATCTGGTCTGCTGCGCATACTGTAATTTATATCTTTGCTGGTCGAACGCACGTGGATGTGGATCTAAGATCTAGATCTGTAATACTGTGTACACCGGTTATCTATTTAAGCCTGGGAACTAGCTTTGTTTCCATAGATATGTGCACTGTGGGTGGCTTGGCTTACCTACTCTCTTTCCGGGTGTGAAAAACTGGTTCTAGCACCCTCCCATACTGCTTCCAGTGAGACTTTGACCTGCCCAAGTAGGTCACTGCCGAAAGGGCCAGTAGTATAGGGGTTTGTTGGAAAACCTTAATGTGCAAACCTGGGTTAGGACCCCTAAAGCCAACAGGACCTGTCAGGTGTCACCTATATTTTGGAAAAATTTGAGAGGATATAATCAATGATCAAAGCAAAGTTTTTGTCACATACTTAAAACAAAGCGAAAAATAAAATAGATTTCCCTTTAAATTAATCTATGTGATCAAGAAATAAAAAAAGTGGTTCTTGTTTGTTTGCATATGATACTCAAAAACCTAGAAGATGTATACATCCTCACACACTCAAAATTAAATGGGCCTTGAGAATATTTCTTGCGAGTGCTGGCACAACGTCCCATAAGAGATGGCGACGCCCCGAGTCAGCCGAAGAGAATCCACCAAGGTAAGGGTAGAGGTCTGGCGCTTGCCTGCACCGTCACCTATAGGGTAAAGGTTGCCCTAGTTTTTGGCCACTAAGAACCACCATCCCCATGAGTGTTCGAGTCCTGGTCTTCTTGGTAATTAGCTAACAGTACCGAGTATCAGCCGAGTCAGGTAGCCCCAACTGATACCGCATGCACTGCGCCGAAGCCTAACCCCCTCTAAAGCGGGTCTCTATCGCGCTCGGGTTTTCTTTGCCATGGGATAATAGGTGGATTTAAAGCTCCCCAAATACACAAATTCTATGTTTCAATATGAAGTATGATCAAGGTGGCTTATTGGATGCCTACCCCCTTGATCCTAACTTAAGCTATAAATTATTTTGTGGCCCATGTGGGGAGAATTTAGTGAGTTTCGTTAAGTTAGTTTTAGTTGTCTTTATTCGCTTAGTGGGTGAGTGTGTGTGAGCATAAAGGGGACAAGCACATAGTTTGAATGTGTGGATATCATTGATCCTTTACAAAATCCCCTATTTAAACTATGTTGATTGTTCTTGGCTCAAATGGAAAACATGTGCGGATAATGGTCGCTTTCAGATTTTCCTAGTTAATCTATGTGACTAACTATAGGGAGATGGAAAATTGTGAATATGGAGCATTCATATGCTTACCTAGGGTCACCGGAGGGTGCAAAGGTAGTAGAGATTACTTTCTCTTCTATAAACAATGCAATCCTAGTCCCACAATTCCTAGTGCAAAAGTTGAACTAAACTAAAAAAATTTACACTAGAACAAAGAAAACTAGCTATGCATGCATGGTCTTGGGCCACTTACTTGGACTAGTTATCTAGGTGTGAGTACCAAAATTTGTGAAACATAAATTTTTTGGAATGCAAGTTACTTTTTCCCCTACTTAACCTATGTGAAGATTTTCCAAAAATCAACTTGAAGTAAAACTGATACTAAGCCTACAGAAAGCAGCTAAAAGTGAGTTTTAACAAGCTGCGAGGTACTACAACCAGTGCTGGAAGATGCATTAGGGGCTGCCAAGCACCTTACAACCAGAAAAAGACAAAATTTAGGGGCAAATTTCTCATTCTGTAAATTGCGTGCAAAACGCTGAGACAAGTGTGCTTCCTGCACGTGAATCAACACTGAACGTGCGCCCTACATGTATGCGAGGAAGAAACGCGCCCAAATTCCTGCAAGTAAAAAAAATTAGGAGCTGCTCTTCTTCAGTATGTCACTTAGGGTGAATCTAGGGATTGCAAGAGAGATCAGAGGACTATCAGCTCCACTCCATAGCATAGACAGAGGTCTCTTGCAAAAGAAGGCACAACCACATAAAATTAGTAATAAAACGTTAGTGGAGTCACCAATCCTGTTTTGGTGTGTTTGGTGCATGTATGTACAAAATCACACCAGTTTAAGGGGTGTGGTTTACCCCTTTAAATTATTTGTAACAGGCACAAATAAGTGGATTTAATGAGCATACTACATATAAAAATAAGCATGCAAATGTAATCTAAAAATTAAACTAAAACTAAACATAAATAAACAGAAGCTCTAACGAGTCAAACGACACAATAATGCAAATGGTGGCTCTAGGCCCCTCTTATTGAGCGCTGGAAGAAAGGGGAAGAATACTTAACCCTCTTGCCAAAGGACCCCTAGACAATGGTTCTAGGTCCCAATGCAAGGATGGTGTTCATTCCAAGCCTCGCCTCGGGTGAGTCCCCTCTGTTTGCAACTCCGGGTCACACACTGCTGGTATTGCTTGGGCAATTCTGGCCAGCATAACAATGTGATCACTAATTCTTCATCTCATGGTAGCTTTATATAAGGGATTTCAAATCCTCCTTCCCTCCCTTGGTACATTGTGGATGGTGACCCAAGGGAGAGGTATGATTCCTTTGTGTGCTCACATAGTGTCTGAGGCATTGGTGGCTATCCTTAGGTGGATTCATGTAAGGAGTAACGTGTCCTTTTATTTATGTGGTCCCGGATAGTGACATTTCGCCACTCTCAGGAATGCACGCATATCGGGCCAAAAGGAGTGCAGAAGGTGCTCTTCTCAAAGGATAATGCATGCAATTAGCATTTAAGACTAGCTCAAATTTTATTTCCTTTAAACCTTTGATATTTTTAAATACTTTCCAATTCCTGTAATGTTTTCCAGCCTTGTAAATCCTTTGGCTTGACATTAATTAATGTCATCTTTTGTGGATAATCTGAATTATGCAAATAATGATAACCACAGAAGTTTAAAAACCATAATGTCATCTTCTGCTGTACGATTTTCCAGTGTTAAAAGTTGCCCCCTAATGTGTGAGGTCTAGAAAGGACTGTATAGCCTAAATACATTATAGTTTCTTTTATGTATCATGCGTAGAGAGAGAGAGAGATCTAATTGAAGCCTTGGGTTTGAACACACCCTGCACCATTTCGAAGAATGACCAAGTCTAAGGGATCCCTGCAAGCAAATACAATTTACAATACATATACAAAATTTCAACGAGGTGGGCATGTCCCATGCTCGTGATGTTGTGGCTAGGTAAACAAAATTGACAAATTTATATTCTGTCATGCCACTACTATGGTAGTGATGCTGGCAGTTGTTGACGACGACTATTGACGCTCTCACGGGTGTTTTTTATTTTATGATAGGCGAAATGTAGTACCCATATGCGTAAACTTGGTATGGCATATAATTGCACAATGTACGCATAGGTTTTGGTTGGGACCTTCTCGTGTAAGCATTGTTGACAGAGACGCTTATGGAGGCATGGGTCTTAGACGGATCTGATCAAAGTGCAATGGTTGTAAGGTACGATACCATCTTGACATGAAAGCTTATGTCATAGTTGAATTTCAAGAGGATCGATGAAATTTGTGGACAATGATGTCTCCCACAGTGCCACCTGAGGATACCCCTTTGGATGGGGAGGGGTGATCCAAGGTACCGCTTCCTTTTTGGAAAAGAGGTGTCGAGGTCGACAAAAAGGAAGCCTCAACCGAACCATGGGTTTCTGACCTGAGGGGTCAGGGACTTGGATGTGATGGGTTTAACATAGGCATGTTGGTGAGTGGTGACTAAAACTGATGATGGGAATTCAGTGGCCCGGGGTCAGAGTATACTTAAGCAGCTTGGCGTAAGTCATAGGTATTTCTGGAGGGGAAAATCCCTAGAGTCGATAGGACTTCTAGAGTTGATGTAAACCGGTTGTGAATGTCATGATGGTGCGTGTGTGGGGGTGAAATATTCCAACCAAGGGTGTTCAGGGACTGCTACCATGGGAGAAAAGATGAAATGCGAGGATGAGGGGACGAAGTGAACCATTTGCAGTCTTTGTACACTTACCAAAAGAATAAAATAATAGGGTTTGGTTTGTACAAAACACAGATATGGGTACCCCAAAACATAAAAGTGTTCGCTCACTGATGTTGTGAGGAAGGTGTTTTGTTGGGGGTGGGGGTCCCATTGGTTGCTCTCATATGCAGGGTTGATAAAGCGGATGAAAAATTACCGTAGATGGGATTATGCTGGTGGAGGTATCGTGGGCCAAATGCGAGGCACGATGGTGCTCTCTTGATCTACTTTGTACAACCTGGTCGTCCAGGAAGGGGGTTTTAGTTTGTATTGTAAACTTGACCTTATGCATGATGAATGGACGGGCACGAGGTGCTTCCCAGACTGAAGTGGTATGGCCATGGCATCACTTATGTTTGTGATATATAGTCTACTGCGGGTGACGAGCGCCATGAAGGGGAGGCTCTACCACCCAACGCAGATTTTTATCATGTGCAGGGTGAGGTGATGATAAACATGGTGGATATGAGGACCCTATGGTTTATTTCTGATGGAGAAATTATGTTAGGATATGCAAAGCTCTTTGGGACTCTATCATGCTCGAGGTAGAATGATACCTGCTCTAGAACTTTCAGGAGATAACATTATGGATGGTTTGCGAGCTTTTCCTGCAACAACAACTACCTCAAGTGAAAGCATCTTCTTCTTATCAAATGTTATTAAAAGGCATGAAATTTAAAAAGAAGATAAGAGAGGGCATACCTATCGGCGCTGAAAATTTATTTTTTCTGGAGAGAAAATGTGTGGCATCTCTTATGTTCGTCATGGGGTGTTGATTATGGTGCAACTTATGATTCAGAGAATGGACCTTTATATCTCTCGTTATGGCCCTCTGAAGTTTTTGAAAGGGGTAATAAATAGGTGAATATGGCCCTAATTCAATTCATTTGTACTTATTGAGTTTTGAGAGGTCAGAGGACTCTGCGAAGCATTTCTTGCCTTTGTTGTTAGCCAGAGCACCAGGGACTAGCGATACTATGCCGAGGTAACATCCATGATGTCCTACATTTTAATTTTTATAGTTTGATGATTTGGGTCCGTACAGACTAGTTTTGTACGTATTCTGGGTGACTTTCTCCTTAGATTGTGTGAGTGATCTAGGAAAAAGTGCGCCTTATTTGCACGCGATTGTGGACAATAGGCATGCAAGAGCGCTTTTTTCTTCAATTTTAGCATGCCTTAGGCACACCTGTCAAAGGGGCAGGCACGCAAAGGCCGAGGTGACACAAATTTATGTGTTTTGCCTATTTTTGTTTTTGGATCTGTACTTATGGGTTCCTGTGTTGATAATAGGTTATTGTGGAGGGAGTGGGACTGGCTCGAGATCCGAACTGCTTTAGTTGCTGATGTTGGGGCTAGCCATTAGTTGGCATTATGGGGCCTTATGAAGTTTGCTGAGAATGAGTTTCTTTGGTCATAGGTCTGATTACTATGATACATTATTCAGCACTGGCGTGGGAGGTGCAATATGTTCGTGTTGCGGGTACAAACATGATCATCCGTCATGAGACAGATATATATTTTGTGACCGGGTTGTTTCCTCAGGGGGAGGCCCTGCGATATCCACTCTCTGCTGGGCAAGTGGATCTGGAGAGGTTTAGCAGACGTTATTGTGGTGGGGTGCCTCTTACAGAGGGCGTATCAACATTGCATTAGTTACAGATGTGCCAGAGCGATGTGCTCTGGTGGTGATCGTACGATTGGCGGGGTCGGTTGCTCCGCATTGGGTGTCTGGCCTGCAAGTTGGAGTTTTGCGCCGGTTGAGGTCTGGGCATTTTTTCAACTTTGCCCACTTTTGTTTTGACAGGATGGTGTCGCAGTTCAACAAAGTCCAACATGGATCTAAGTCATTCGTGTACGCCAGTATCTTATGCAGCGTCATGTACAAGAGGGTGGTGTTGTTGAGGCCGGTAGTGGTTGTGCCTATTGGGGGGCCACGGGAGCCACGTATGAGGAGGTGGGCTTTGGTGATGCTGTGAGGCGGTGGTGGCATGGTGGGACGTTACTGGAATGCCATGACAAAAGCCTAGTTTGAGGCCAACCCGCAGATGTTTTTGCCATACTCGTATGTGAGAATGGACTTCCAGGGTGACCAAGACATGGGTCTCCCTTTTGGTTATGTTTGGGGACCTATAGGTATGTGTTATATTTTTTTAGCATTTCTTTGAGTATGTATGTACTTATGTGTTTTTATAGTGACACTTATGTCATTTTGGTTACTCATGCAGATGTTGGCGAGGTAGGTCGCCCCGTGGCTCGACTGGTGGGCCAAAATCCTCCGCAACGACCTCGGGGTGTTCAGGGAGGAGGTGGTGTAGGTGGTGTTGGCGGTCTTGCTGGTGGTTATGGCCCTTCTAGCAAGGGTATCATATTGATGGCTGGAGAGGTTACGATCGAGTGAGCTCGTGCTAACATGGTAGAGGCTCGCATTGCAGAACTGACAGTTTACGTTTCTGCTCTTGAGGACTTCCGGGGTCGAGTGGGCTGCTTGAACTAGGGGATGCCTGCTTGAGGTTTCGTGGATGACTTCAAGGAGGTCTGGTTAGAGATAGTGATGGCCCATGAGAGGGACTATCGTCCCACTCTATGTCGGGTGGTGATCGCAGTTGCGACGGAAGCTCCGGTGGTGGTACCAGGACAGGTGGTGGGTGCAGGTGCCCCTCTTGAGGGGGCACCTCCCTAGAGTAGTTTTGTATAGAGGGAAAGCACCTATTATGAGGATGCTTCCCTTATTTTTTATGACTTTTGTATGTTTGGGAAGAAAATTGTGCCAACGACACTATTTTTGTACTCAGATATACATATTTTGATATATATATGAGAGATATTTTTGCGGCTCTTCATGATGCATCACCTGTTTCGATTTATCTATTTTTTTATGCTGATGGATATCTATATCTTTCATTTTATGTATGATGGTTTATTCAAGATGCATTCCAATTTGTTGGAAATACTGAGAGGGGGGTTGAATCAGTATTTATTTCAATTAGAGCATTAGTTAATCTTCAATTATTATTAGTGTTTGTACAATGATAGCAGCAAAAAAGAGTAACACAAATGCACACAATTTTTAAGGTGGAAACCCACTCCGGGACAAAAACCACCTAATGCTTCTCTAATAATTCTTTTCAACTCCAATTGAAAATAAAGCTCCAACTTCCTAGAATCTAGAAAAGCATTCTTCTCTAGCTCCCACTGGATGGACGCTCAAATGCCCGAGATTCTTTAGTAGTCAAATGAATGGATGCCCCAACACCCAATGAGCTACATCTCACCCTACCACCACCCTACCACCCTATAGAAGAATAAAGGAAGAATGGACTCTCGTACCAAGGAAAATGGTCCACTTTATAATGATATAGAATGATGCAGAAGAAGAAGATATACTAGACCATAACCCCAACTTTGAAACAACCACCCAATGATCATCCTAGACCTCCCAACACTACCTCTTCAACCCTTGGCAGATAGACACTAGTACAATTTGTACAATAATGTATTTACAATGACTAAGTACAATGATACCTTTACAATGATTGTATGCAGTGCTGCCCACTTTAAGACTTCATATGATGAACTTCTTGTTGTTGTTATGCACCTTGGTTTCTGCTCCTGTCATGCTACCATATGCTGCACCTTGCTTTTCTTTTCTGCCGTAGAAAGTCTGGTCCTTTGCAACCCTTGACAACACATGATCTAGCTTTTTCTTGACTTCTAGGAGCTCGATTATGAATCTGGTGTATCTCTGTCATTTCAGATTCTCAATATCTAATTTTCGGTCCTATAGTATTCCTTTGAGTCATATTTCCAATGCCACAGGTCTGACCCAATTTGGATTCTTGAAGATTGATTTATACCAAATCTCTCACAATGCCCTAATTATGGACGGTTTCAGCAGAGCGCACTTGTATGGCATGCCACATGTCATAGTTTCTTGATTTGTTTCTAAAATTGATAGAGAGAAAATTAAAGATCGTGCACTATCTGTTTTTTTTTACAGAATTCCAATCCGATACTCAGAGAGAGAGTTATGACGAATTTAGCAAGGTCACTTCTTTGAGATGAATTTCAGGAGCCTGCAAAAACCCTTACTTCCACAGATCATATCTCCAAAAATATTGTGCAACTTGATCTGAAATTTGTACTGCATCTTCCTCAGGATTTCAGATTCACCTCGTAAAAATTTCAGCTTCTGACCCTTCGTAGAAAAAAATTTAGAGCGAAAATTCCACGATGACCTTTTTCAGATGGCCAAATCCCATGCATAAGGAGGAAATGAAGATCACAATTTATATGAATGCTTAAGTTGAGAGGGGATTCAACAAGTGAACGTGGGAGGAATATTAGGAGCTTAAAAAATGTTAATTATGACTTTTCAATGACCCATGCCCCAACCCCATGGGGTTTTAGCCCACTAACTGGGGGTACAGAATTCAAACATGAATATCTCTCAAACCGTGAAGAATTACATGGCGGGCCATATATCAACGGAAACATCTCGACAAGTAGAAACCATAAAAATAATTATTGACCCAGAATATATTAATTTGGTAGGTCAAACTTCCCATTCAATATTGGGTTAGCCCCTGGTGCTGCTTGGGTTGACATCAATGACAACTGCTGATCAACACAGTTTAGGATATTGTTAGCTATGCAGTCAGTTGTTTGGTTTTGACTCCTTGGTATATGTTTAAATGTGATATAGTCAAATTGTATGCTTAATCTTCTGGCATGCAGATATTTTCTAAAAAAATGTGTATCTCTTGTTTCAAATGTTTGGTTTAACTATGATACTAATAGCTGGGAATCGAGGTAGACATGCATATGGCGAATACCCTTATGGAGAGTGTCGCACATAAGTCCGATGGCGGCATCATATTCTCCCTGATTGTTTGTTGCTAAACCGATACACACATCGTTTGAACATAGTAGTGATCGGTTAGGGCGGTAAATGGCCCAGGCAACTGCAGCTAAATTTTGAGACCATCTTGATGCTCCATCAGCAAATCCGAAATAAGGTTCATTTTGGTGATCCATGGTGATACATTGAGCACTTTTAAATAAGTCTTTGGGTCAAAAATCATAGGTGGTTGGGTTTTCGTGTACTTTTACTCTAGGGGAAGGGTTGTTTGGGCCTTTATGGATAGAATTTCTTGAGGTAAAGGACGTTGATGGGGTTATTGAGGCAAGTCTCGTTCAGTTCTGTCAAGATGTATGCCCCCTATCGAAGGAAATGTTTAATGATGTAGGGTCCTTTCCACAAGGTTTCAAACTTTCCTGGTCCTAAGGCCTCTTTTGTGACATCATAGCAGAGAACTAATTCTCCCTCGGTGAATGAGCCAAGGGTGATGTGGTGGTCAAATGATGCTGTTACCCTTTTCCTGTGGGCCTCATTGTGTTGCAGTGACTGCCGTCGATTTTAATCGAAAAGCTCTAGTTGTACTAGGCGTTGCTCCAGAGTTTGGGTGTCATTGAGGATTTTGATGGCGGCATGAAAATTTGGGATCTTGTGGAAATCTATGCAAAAGCACAAGGTACCTCGATATTTTGCGACGGGAATTAGATGGAAATATTGGGACGAGGAGGCGACAGTAATCCTATTGCCAATATGTGTTGATACAAATCGTATATGGTGGATTGTGTTATCGATGTTTGGCGGGGGAAGAATCTATGTAATTGGACTCTGTATGAGAGGAAGGTTGGGTCTCCCGCTGGGATGGTCGATTTCCGGTAGGTGGAAATCGTGCCTGCCACAGAGGTGCCCGAATGTTTCCATTAGCGGGCATGAATCTGGTGTGTGATTTTGGCCAGTGCAGATGGTGCACTGTATCACTGAGCCAACGGAGTAGATAGTGTGAGATTCTATGCTACTCATCGTTCCTGATGTGGATGCTCGAAAACGGTCTAGTGTAGAATATGTTGTCTTCTGCTTCCATTTCCGTATTTTTGGCTTAGGTGTGCCTACCCCTTTGGTGGAGTGTAGACTCAACGCAGATTGTGCCGCTCTCAGCTTAGGGAGGTGTACACACTTAAACGTATGGAGAAATTGTGAACAAATTCGGCAATAAGTGTGTGTGATCTTCTCTTGGTTGGAGAGACGTTTTTGAGAGAGAGAATAGATTATGTGGAGACTATTTGCAAGGGCTTTCATTTCTCTGCATTGGTTGACTTGGTGATCGTTCAGATCACATAGGCCACATGTTATCCTAGGCTTAACTGACATTACGCTTTGTTGGTGTGTTGTCTTATCTTGCCTGATACACCATTGCGGGGGTGGGGATATTGACCCGGAAATGTACTTTCCATGCCATACCCAGAGTTTGTCCTGTCTCTTTTCTATGGCATTAATCATGTCGATGGTGGGACAAATTTTTGAGGCATGAGTATGTTGATCAACGGTTGTCATTGATGTCAACCCAAGCAGCACCAGAGGCTAACCTAATATTGCATGGGAATTTTGACCTACCAAATCAATATATTTTGGGTCAATAATTATTTTTATGGTTTCTACTTGTCGAGATGTTTCCGTTGATATATGGCACGCTGTGTAATTCTTCATGGTTATAGAGATATTCATGTTTGAAGTTTGTACCCCAAGTTAGTGGGCTAAAACCCCACGGGGTTGGGGCATGGGTCATTGAAAATTCATAATTAATATTTTTTAAGCTCTTAAAATCCCTCCCATGTTCACTTGTTGAAGCCCCTCTCAACTGAAGCATTTATATAAATTGTGATCTTCATTTCCTCCTTAGGCAAGGGATTTCGCCATATGAAACAGGTCATCGTGGAATTTTCTCTCTAACGTTTTTTCTACGAAGGTTCAGAAGCTGCAATTTTTATGAGGTGAAGCTAAAGTCCTGAGGAAGATGCTGTAAAATCTTTAGATCAAGGTGCACAACATTTGTGGAGATATGATCTGTGGAAGTTAGGGTTTTTTCAGGCTCCTGAAATTCATCTCAAAGAAGTGACCTTGGTAAAATCGTCATAACTCTCTCTCTGAGTATCGGATTGAAATTCCATAAAAATTGGAAGATAGTGCACAGTCTGTAGTTTTTGATCTATCAATTTCAGAGCCAAATGAAGAAACAGTGACACGTGGCATGCCGTAAAAGTGGGCTCTGCTGAAACAGTCCATAATTAGGGCATTGTGAGAGATTGGGTATAACTCTCTCTTGAAGAGTAAAAATTGGGTCAAACTTGTGGCATTAGAAATAAAACTCAGAGGACTACTACAAGACCAAAAATTAGATATTGAGGATCTGAAATAATAGAGATACACCAGATTCAATATCGAGATCCTAGAAGGCAAAGAAAAAGCTATATCATGTGTTGTCAAGGGTTGCAAAGGACCAGACTTTCTAGGGTAGCAAAGCAAAGCAAGGTGCAGCAGAGGGTAGCATGAAAAGAGAATAAACCAAGGTGCATAACAGCAGCAAGAAGTTCATCCTATGAAGTCTTCAAGTGGGCAACATTGCATACAATCATTGTAAAGGTATCATTCTACTAAGTCATTGTAAATACATTATTCTAAAAATTGTACTAGTGTCTATCTGCCAAGGGTTCAAGAGGCAGTGTCGGGAGGTCTAGGATCATCATTAGGTGGTTGTGTCAAAGTTGGGGTTATGGTTTAGTATATATTCTTCTTCTACATCATTCTATATCATTGTAAAGTGGACCATTTTCCCTGGTACGGGAGTCCATTCTTATTTTATTCTTCTATAGGGTGGTAGGGTGGTGCTGGGGTGAGTTGTATCTCATTGGGTGTCGGGGCATCCATTCAGTTGACTACTGAAGAATCTCAGGCGTTGGAGCATCCATCCAGTGGGAGCTGGAGAAGAATACTTTTCTAGATTCTAGGAAGTTGGAGATTCATTTTCAATCGGAGTTGAATATTAAAGAATTATTAGAAAAGCATTAGGTGGTTTTTGTCCCAGAGTGGGTTTCCACCTTAAAAACTGTGTGCATTTGTGTTCCTCTTATTTGCTTCTATCATTGTACAAACACTGATAATAATTTAAGATTAACTAATGCTCTAATTGAAAGGAATATTGATTCACCCCCCCCCCCTCTCAATATTTCCAACAATTGGTATCAGAGCTTGGTTCCTTCAATAGTAGTTTAACAGCTCGAAGGAGATCATGGAGCATACCAAGAATGGTGTACCTCTATTCAATGAAAATAATTATTCACTCTAGAAAGGAAGAATGGAGGTCTATCTCTTGGCGCAAGGTTACGAAGTATGGGAAACTGTTCAAAATGGATTTACATCAACTACGGATGAACAAGGCAAGAAGAATTTTGTAAATGATGCAAAAGCAAAGAATATTATTATCAGTGGACTTATTGAATTTGCTTATCATAAGGTTTTGGGTTATAAAACTGCCAAAAATGTATGGGACAAGCTTGAGAATATATATGCAGATGACTCAAATGTTAAAGAAGCAAAGCTTCAAATCTATAGAGAAAAATTTGAGCAACTCAGAATGAAAGAAGATTGCGACATTGATGCATACTTCCAATACGTTGATGAAATAACCAATACTTTGGAAGGATTGGGAGAGCCAGTTGACGAGAATACTATCATACGAAAGATTATTAGAACGTTACCAGGGAGATTCAACCCAAATGTATTGGTCTTGGAATACAGTGAAAATCTGGACAAACTCAGCAAAGAGGAATTACATGGAGTTCTCATAGCATATGAAATGAGACTTGATGAAGAAGAGGGTACTTTTGCATCTAGAAACTACGTTCGTTGCATATAATAAAACCAATAAGGATAAACAACCTTCAATTGAAAAGACATGCACCTACAAGTGTGAAGAAAAGG
This sequence comes from Pinus albicaulis, assembly GCA_034641835.2. Lineage (NCBI taxonomy): Eukaryota > Viridiplantae > Streptophyta > Pinopsida > Pinales > Pinaceae > Pinus > Pinus albicaulis. Next base: position 62,080,268 of record CM076573.1, on the reverse strand, counting down.
GAGATGATGAAGAAGGTCTTTCAGATGAAGAATATGCTTACTTCACGAGAAAACTAAAAATTGGTAAGGGACAATTCAAAGGTAAACTTCCATTGATATGTTTTAGCTGTAATGAGGTTGGGCATTTTGCAGCAAAATGTCCAAACAGAAGTAATGGTAACTCAAAAGGAAAGAAAGGCTTTAAGAAATTCAACAAGAAAGGATCAAAAAGGAACTTTCTCTCTAAAGAAGATAGCTCATCATCCGATGAAGACAATGACAGTGAAGAAAAAGCCAATGAGAGAGTATTGTTTATGGCCAAGCACAATAAACAAGAGGTGTCAAACAAAGAAGAATAAGGATGGACCATAGAATAATTTTATGAGGAAGCAATCAAGCTTATAAAAGACCTCAAGGTGGAGAAGATCCATTCCAATACTCTTGAAGAACAAGTTCAAGGTCTCAAAATTGAAGTTGAAGAAAAAAAATACATTGAAGAGTCACTTCAAAATAAGTTGGAAGAAAGCAACCGAGAAAGGGAAGAATTAGAATCCGAAGTAGTCTCACTGTGTGAGGAAGTGAAGAAAGGAAAAACTATCCAAAACTATGCCAACAACTCAAGGGCATTGGAAGAACTCATCAACAATCAACGATATTACAACGACAGAACTGGAATCAGTTACAAAGAAGAAGAAGCAGGACCTTCTACAACAAAATAAAATGAACCTATGAGATCTAACATGCATGTAGACTTCACTGGACAAGACTCACAAGAACAGTCGTGGAATACAATTCCTCGACGAAAATTTCCATCCAGGTACCAACATATTTTTTATGGCTACTATTATTCATGTGGAAAATTTGGTCATGAAGCTGTAGAATGTCGCATGTACCCTAGGAACGAATACAATTCCAGGAGATCTATCAAATATGAACCTCCCAGGGCTCCATGAAACATTAATATATTTGAACATTTAAGAAATAATATTTAATGTTACAAATGTCAAAAATTTGGACACATAGCCAAAGACTGCAGACTTGAAAATCCTCCAAAAGAATCTTCAAAGCCACAGAACAAAAAAACATGGAAGAAGAAGAAGAATGATAATCGTGCTCTTGCTTTCAAGGCTCAAAAGAACAAAGATGTGTGGTATGTTGATAGCGGTTTCTCAACGCATATGACTGGAGATAGAAATAAATTTGTATCTCTGAAAGAGAAGAAGGATGGAACTGTGTCCTTTGGAAATGATGGATCTTCAAATGTTATAGGATCAAGTACTGTCACTCTCGGAAGCAGAGATGCTCTAGCCAAGAATGTTCTATTGGTTGAAAACATGAATCACAATCTGCTCAGTGTTGGACAAATGTGTGATCAAGGACACACAATACTATTCAACTCCACAAAATATGAAATCAGGAAAGGCGTGTATAGTGAAATTGTGGTTACAGCAAGTCAAGCTCCAAATGACATATATGTTCTGGACGAAGCAACTAAAGCATGTCTAATAGCTAAAGAGGATGATACAATAATTGGTAGCAATGATGATCGACTAAGTAAGAAGTTTTCTACAAAGGTGCAAAGTGATTTCGAGATGTCTTTACTTGGTGAGCTAACATACTTCTTAGGGCTTCAAATATCTCAACAAGAGAAAGGAATATTTATATGTCAAGCCAAATACATCAAGAAAATTCTCAAGAAATTTAAAATGGAATATTGCAAACCCATCCTTACTCCAATGGTAACAGGTTGAAAATTGAGCATAGACGACTCATCTAAAGATGTGGATCAAAGGTTGTACATATCTATGATTAGTAGTCTTCTATATGTAACAGCCTCCCGACGAGATGTTATGCAAGCAGTTCGACAAGTAGCAATATTCCAAGTAGCACCAAAAGAATCACATATTAAATATTCACCAGCATTGGAATATCCTCGCCAGAAGCTTGGGATTCTCCCAAGTTCTCATTAGATTTTCCTTTTTCATAATATAAAGGGGGAGTGGAAGTAGATTACAGGTCTGCAGGATGGTTGTGTGTCAGGGGGAGTGGAAGTGTGTACAGGTCCACAGGATGGTTGTGTTTCAAGGGGAGTTACCCTTTGTAATTGATGTCAAAGGGGGAGAGAATTTTGTAGGAAGAGGTGTCATGATCACAGGGGGAGTACTTGTGTTGCCATCAATGCCAAAGGGGGAGATTGTTGATCAACAGTTATCATTGATGTCAACCCAAGTAGCACCAGGGGCTAACCAAATATTGCATGGGAATTTTGACCTACCAAAATAATATATTCTGGGTCAATAATGCTTTTTATGGTTTCTACTTGTCAAGATGTTTCCGTTGATATATGGCATGCTATGTAATTCTTCATTGTTTGAGAGCTATTCATGTTTGAAGTTTGTACCCCCAGTTAGTGAGCTAAAACCCCATGGGGTTGGGGCATGGGTCATTGAAAATTCATAATTAATATTTTTAAGCTCCTAAAATCTCTCCCACGTTCACTTGTTGAAGCCCCTCTCATCTTAAGCATTTATATAAATTGTGATCTTCATTTCCTCCTTAGGCAAGGGATTTTGCCATCTGAAACAGGTCATCGTGGAATTGTCACTCTAACGTGTTTTCTACGAATGTTCAGAAGCTTAAATTTTTATGAGGCGAAGCCAAAATCCTGAGGAAGCTTCCATAAAAATTTTAGATCAAGGTGCACAATATTTTTTGGAGATATGATCTGTGGAAGTCATGGTTTTTGCAGGCTCCTGAAATTCATCTCAAAGAAGTGACCTTGGTAAAATCATCATAACTCTCTCTCTGAGTATCAGATTGAAATTCCATAAAAAGTGATAGATAACGCACAGTGTTTAGTTTTCTTGCTATCAATTTTAGAGCCAAATGAAGAAACAGTAACATGTGGAATGTCGTACAAGTGCGCTCTGCTGAAACAGTCCATAATTAGGGAATTGTGAGAGATTGGATATAACTCTCTCTTGAAGAATCCAAATTGGGTCAGACCTATGGCATTGGAAAGAAAACTCAGAGGACTACTACAAGACCAAAAATTAGATATTGAGGATCTGAAATAACAGAGAAATGCTAGATTCAATATCGAGCTCCTAGAAGGCAAAGAAAAAGCTAGATCATGTGTTGTCAAGGGTTGCAAAGGACCAGATTTTCTAGGGCAGCAAAGCAAAGCAAGGTGTAGCAGAGGGTAGCATGAAAAGAGCATCAACCAAGGTGCATAACAGCAACAAGAAGTTAATCCTATGAAGTCTTCAAGTGGGCAGTACTGCATACAATCATTGTAAATACATTATTGTAAAAACTATACTAGTGTCTATCTGCCAAGGGTTGAAGAGGCAGTGTTGGGAGGTCTGGATCATCATTAGGTGGTTGTGTAAAATTTGTGGTTATGGACTAGTATATATTATTCTTCTACATCATTCTATTTCATTGTAAAGTGGACCATTTTCCTTGGTACGGGAGTCCATTCTTATTTTATTCTTCTATAGGGTGGTAGGGTGGTGCTAGGGTGAGTTGTAGCTCATTGGGTGTTGGGGCATCCGTTCAGTTGACTACTGAAGAATATCAGGCATTGGAGCATCCATATAGTGGGAGCTGGAGGATAATTCTTTTCTAGATTCTAGGAAGTTGGAGCTTCATTTTCAATTAGAGTTGAATATTAAAGAATTATTAGAAAAGCATTAGGTGGTTTTTGTCCCAGAGTGGGTTTCCACCTTAAAAACTGTGTGTGTTTGTGTTCCTCTTTTTTTCTGTTATCATTGTACAAACACTGATAATAATTGAAGATTAACTAATGCTCTAATTGAAAGGAATACTGATTCACCCCCCCCCCCTCTCAGTATTTCTAACAAAGTACAGTGTCGCTCATAATGATTTCCCTGACATATAAGGAAAAATATCCTTGATATGAAGGTTCCATCAAGTTCAGTTTGAGGTCTGATGGGGAACCAATGCCTGAAGGCTGCTAAATCAAGGCAATGGATGAATGCATGGTTTATATTTTTGCATAACTTACATCATGGTCAGCCCCGTGAAGAGCGGTTGGGGATAACTAGGGGTTTCCTGGTGAGTCGTTCTTCAGCCGTCAAGAACATGATGGATGCGCTCATCTCATATGCTTGGGTCATGGAGTTGCCTATGGAATTGGCATCCATGTCATATTCTTAGGAAAGGCAAACTAAGGTTGAGCGAAGGCTAGTGAGGGTTAGCCGGAATCGAGGTATGTAGTGACAATTCTCCAAAAGGTGATTGTCGGCACATAACAGACATCTGAATTGTGTTGCCCGCAGTCCAACGTAATAAACCCTTTCGATTGGATACCATCTATGGATGAGCTCCATAGCTGTGCACTCTTTGAGGAAGTGACCATGTTCATCACATAGCATACAACATATAATGGGCATAACTGGGGTTCCTTCTACAACCCTTCGTTCCTCCAATAAGTATAGGATGGTACGAGGTTCATCAATGATAGACTGGATGGAGGGATCCTCTTGATAGGATCATTCGATCACCTGTAAGGCATCCCTATATCATGGTATCTGTAGATAATGGTCGGTATAGTGCCCATAGTTGCTTCAGAGTGTGCATGCGTGATTGGTACGCATCACTCTGCCTTTTCCTTTGGTGGTAGGTTCCTTTTTACAGGAACTTGGCATTGAAATATATGTTTTGGAGCCAAGGAGTGGTTTCAATTCATATATCTCTAGACATATATGGGTTGGATGACCTATTACGTCACATATGGCGTAGACTAGTGATTCCCGTTGAATGGTAGGGGTCACCATATTCTTTCCTCTCTTCTAAGTTTTCCTAGTAGTGATCACCGGTTTTGTAATGGGAATTTCCTTTTCATGGGTGGTCTAAACTGTTTCTTGGACGGGTGAGGGCTCCTCAGGACTGAGGGGCTTCAACCCTATGGTAGTAACATGGGTGGCTCTTGTTCCGGAAGGGGGAACGAGGTACCAAACTGGGAATTCCAACGATATGTTGGGTAATTCAAGTGTTGCCAAAACCTTCTGGGAGACGAAGCCAGCTGGGGGGTAGTGGAAAGGGGTTTGGCATGCGACATAGGCTAGAGAGGCTATCGTGGTCGATGCCTCAGTGTCATTACTGCTTGATTCCATGTCTTGACTAGCCTCAATGCTTGACGTGGCCATCATGCATACCGGAGCTCCTGTGACATCGGGTGATGCCTTAGGGATAATAGGAGGATCTCCTAGGAATGACCCTAGAATGGATAACGGTTTGAGTTGGCCAAGGCCATATTCTTGGTACCATGAAAGAACATCCGAGGTTGTATCTACATAGGGTAAAATTACATCCATATTGTTTAGGGGATGCTTCTCACTATGTGTCAGCTGGTCTATAGTGATGATGCAGTCCTCGTGGGGGAACATCATAATGCGGAAGACGGAGGAGGCTATGGTAGACATGACGTACATATAACTCCGTTTGAAAAGTATATTGTAATCTGAGTGTGCGTCCAAGACTTCAATGTCTATGTGGACCATCTATCTGGCTAAACACACCAGGAAATTTTGGTAGAGCTCGTAGGGGGTCGAGGGACAACAGTCATATGCTTGAAGTGTGATGAATGAAGGTTTTAGTTTGGGAGAACCTAACTTCTGCCAAATATTTTTTGACATGATGCATGTGGATGCACCCTCGTCTATGACACATTGGTGGAAGGAAGTTAGGGGGTGGCTTTGTCTAATTCAAAAGAAATCAGGCATGTATCGGCAGGGTCGATAGCGTCTAACACGGAAAGTAGGTCTTTCCGTTGTTTTGGGCATGATTGCAAGACTTCCAAAGCTGACATGGCAGCAGGAGATTGTGCTAAATTGTCCATGATGCTATAATTATGGGCCACTTTGGAGTAGTTTCATGCTCGCCTATTAGGTCTCTTTTCCATCTTTGGCAATGGTTCTATAGGCATCTTTGAAATGGCCAAAGGTGCATTTGGCGCACTAGTACTTGCCCCTAATGTATTGGTGTCTGGTGGGGTGTCATATTTGCGATTCCGTGTTTGGAAAAAAATATCTTCTCCAGTCATGTAGATTTCATGGTTGTTTTTCCCAGAATATTATGTATTTTTTTGGTGAGTGTTTACTGACCCTTGGTTGGGGTAAGGTTCTTGCATCACGACTGGTTGCTGGGAAGATCCTCCTTGTCTTCCGTTACTCTGTAGCTTTTTTAGATCAGGGAGATCGGGACAGTGATGAGTATAGTGCCTATACTCACCACATATCGAACATGAATGTTTTGTTCTAAGAGGTGGCATTTTTGTCTATTGTTGGGCATTGCTTGGCTCCTGGTTCCAATTTCGGTTAGAGTTACCTCCAGCCTGGGATCGCGGTGGCCACTGCTAGTTGCTGCCCCCCTATCCAGGGTTCCCTTTTGGCTTGTTTTTGGATTTTTTCTTTACCATGTTAGGAGAGTAGTTCTCCTGGTTATATTGGTGTGGTCGATTTTAGCACGGCTACACAAAGTTCACCTATGCATTGTTTTGCATAGGTGGGTCGTGTGCATGGGACTGAGCGTAATTCGGTCCCGGGTTTGCACCTGATTGTTGGAGGGGATTTCTTCTGTTAGTTTTTATTTCTGCATATTAATTCCCCTGGGCTAGAGGATAAGGTCCTCCCAGTGATACGCTGGCACCCTATTAGTCAAATTTTGCTACAACATATGATGACTTTGAAAACCGGGTTGAGGCACGTTATGGGTAGAACTATATGTGTAACCGGGGTTTTGACTGTTGCTGCCTAGGTAACCCTGGGTGATTGACCCAATTATCCCATCTGCAGAGTTCGATGCGCCTGGCACTTCTTGATAATTTTTTAGGTGCAGGACGTTAGGTAGGATGTTATAAATGTATCTTGACTGCATATAAATCAGCTCAAGCTTTTGGGATTTGCTAATTGCTTCCTCTTTGGATGTGGGATTCTACTATGCCACATCCTTTGAAATATTTTTTGTAATAGTTTTCAAGAACAATTCTAACAGAACCCAGTCGTCCAGTTTAGCTTTACATAAACTGCGACACCACCTCCATTCTTGGAGATGGTCCAAGATATGGACGGCAGGGGTTTGTCTAAAATGAGTCAGTAATTCCATTCCGGAATCATCGTGAATGGGTAACTGAAAATATGTTAGGAACATAGTAGCAAGGTTGCTAAAGGTTCCATGTGAAGCTGAGGGTTGCTCCACGTACGATTTCGCGGCCACTCCAGTGAGAGTGCATTGAAATAATCTCAATCAATTAGTGTTGTCAATGATACTATTCAATGAGAACCACAGGTGAAAGGTCATGACATGATTACCTGCGTCTTCCGCTTTCTTACCTTCGAACTTTGGTATCTCTGAAGGGAGCTTAGTGGGAATGAGAGGCCATGTAGGATCATGCACGATGGGGTCATTCATTAGCTTGGTTAAATCAGGTAGATTGAACGAAGCTAAGAAAGGTGACTGTGAGGTTGATGGCATTGCAATGTGTGAAGACACAATGTTCTGGTTTAAATGAGGGTTAGTCTGCGACGTACCCTATTGTGTATTCAAATGGCTTCCTATATGGGATGAACTCCTCTACCTCCTGGGGGTTCTGGAAGGAGCGGTATGTGGTGTGGTGTTGGGAGACCGATTAGGGTTCCCAACTATGGCTGCCCCAATGAAGGACGAACCAATGACGGTGGAAGTGTTCCATATTTGATGCCTGAATGGCGAAAGACCTGGATTCCCTCCCAGTAATGGGGGGAGGTCCAAAAGACACCTAGATCAACGAGGTTCTGTTGGGACCTATCACGTGTCACCCAGATTTTGGAAACATTTGAGAGGATAGAGTCAATGATCAAAGAAAACGTTTTGTCACATACATAAAACAAAGCGAAAAATAAAATATATTTCACTTTAAATTAATCTATGTGATCAAGCAATCAAAAAAGTAGTTTTTTTTCATTTGCGTATGATACTCAAAATCATAGAATACCTATGCGTCCTCACACACTCAAAAGTAACTCGGACTTGAGAATATTTCTTGCGAGTGTTGGTTAAACGTCCCGTAAGAGCTGGCAATGCCCCCAGTCAGCCGAAGAGAATCCACTAAGGTAAGGGTAGAGTGTCTGGCACTTGCCTGCACCGTCACCTATAGGGTAAAGGTTGCCCTAGTTTTTGGCCACTAAGAACCACTGTCCCACGTGAGAATTTGAGTCTTGGGCTTCTTGGTAATTATCTAACAGTACCGAGTATCAGCTGATCCAAGTAGCCCCAAATGATACCACACGCACTGCTCCTAAGCCTAACCCCCTCTGAAACGGGTCTCTTCTGCACTCTGGTTTTCTTTGTCGTGGGCTGATAGCTAGATTTGAAGCTCCCTAAATACAAAACTTCTATGTTTCAATATGAATTATGATCAAGGTGGCTTATTGGATTCCTACCCCCTTGATCATAACTTAAGCTATAAATTATTTTGTGGCCCTTGTGGGGAGAATTTAGTGAGTTTGGTTAAGTTATCTTTAGGCGTCTTTCTTCACTTAGTGGGTGAGTGTGTGTGAGCATAAAGTGGAAAAGCACATAGTTTAAACGTGTGGATATCGTTGATCCTTTAAAAAATCCCCTATTTAAACTATGTTGATTGTTCCTGGCTCAAATGGAAAACTTGTGCAGATGATGGGCCGCTTTCAAATTTTCCTAGTTAATATATGTGACTAACTATAGGGAGATGGTGAATTGTGAATATGGAGCACTCATATGCTTACCTAGGGTCACCAGAGGGTGCAAAGGTAGTAGAGATTACTTTCTCTTCTATAAACAATTCAACCCTAGTCACGCAATTCCTAGTGCAAAATTTGAACTAAACTAAAAACTTTTACACTAGAACAAAGAAAACTAGCTATGCACGCGTGGTCTTGGGCCACTTACTTGGACTAGTTATCTAGGTGTGAGTACCAAAATTTGCAAAAAATAAATTTTTTGGAACGTAAGTTACTTTGCCCCCTACTTAAGCTATGTGAAGATTTTGCAAAAATCAACTTGAAGTAAAAATGGCACTAAGCCTACAGAAAGTAGCTAAAAATGAGTTTCAACAAGTTGTGGGGTACCACAACCAATGTTGGCAGATGCATTAGGGGCTTCCAAGCACCTTAAAAGTAGAAAAAGACAGAATTGAGAGAGAAATTTCTCATTCTGTAAATTGAACGCAAAAGGTTGAGACAGGTACGCTTCCTTCCCACGGGTCAGCACTGAACACACACTCTGCGCATCTGTGAGGAAGAAATGCGCACAAATTCCTGCAAGTAAAAAAAATTAGGAGCTGCTCTTCTTCAGTCTGTCACTCAGGGTGAATCTGGGGACTACAAGAGAGATCAGAGGACTATCAACTCCACTCCAAAGCATAGACAAAGGTCTCCTGCAAAAGAAGGCACAAGCACATAAACTTGGTAATAAAATGTTAGTGGAGTCACCAATCCTATTCTGGTGTGTTTGGTGCACGTATGTATGAAATCACACCAGTTTAAGGGGTGTGGTTTACCCCTTTAAATTATTGGTAACAAGCAGAAAGAAGTGGAGTTAATGAGCATAAAACATATAAAAAGAAGCATGAAAATGTAATCTAAAACCTAAACTAAAACTAAACATAAATAAACAAAAGCTCTAACGATTCAAACGACACAATAATGCAAATGGTGGCTCTAGGCCCCTCTTATTGAGAGCTGGTAGAAAGGGGCAGAATACTTAGCCCTCTTGCCAAAGGGCCCCTAGAAAATGGTTCTAGGTCCCTACTCAAGGATGTTGTTCATTCCAAGCCTCACCTCGGTGCAGTCTCCCTCTCTCTCTACTGTGTGGACTAAGCTTGTTTGATGGCCAACAAGTGAGTCCCCTCTGTTTGCAGCTCCAGGTCACACACTGCTAGTATTGCTTGGTCAATTCTAGCCAGCATAACAATGTGATCACGAATTCTTCATCTCATGGTGGCTTTATATAGCGGATTTCAAATCCTCCTTCCCTCCCTTGGTACATTATGGATGGTGACCCAAGGGAGAGGTGTGATTCCCTTGTGTGCTCCAAATATTCCATTGTGTGTTCACATAGTGTCTAAGGAGGTGTTGGTGGATGTCCTTAGGCGGCTTCAAGTAAGGAGTAACTTTTCCTTTGCTTTATGTGGTCCTGGATAGTGACATTTCTTCACTCTCAGGAATGTGTGCTTATCGGGCCAAAAGGTGTGCATAAGGCGCTCTTCTCGAAGGATAATGCGCACAATTAGCATTTAAGACTAGCTCAAATTTGATTTCCTTTAAACCTTTGAGATTTTTAAATTCTTTCTACATCCTGTAATGTCTTCTAGCCTTGTAAATCCTTTGGCTTGACATTAATAATGTCATCTTCTGCTATACGATTTTCCAGTGTTAACAATGAGCTTTAAAAAAGAATATGAGAGAGGGCATACTTGTCGGCGCTGGAAAATTATTTTTTCAGGAGTAAAACTATGTGGCATCACCTCTGTTTGTTATGGAGTGTTGATCACGGTGCAGCTTACGGTTCAAATAACGGACCTTCTGATCTCTCATGATGGTCCTCCAAAGTTTTTGAAAAGGGCGATATATAGGTGAATATGGCCCTAATTCAATTCATTTGTACGTGTTCAGTTCTTGAGAGGTCAGAGGCTTCTACATAGCAGTTCTTGTTGTTGCGGTCAACCTAAGCACCAAGGATTAGTGATATCAACATAGGTAACCTCCATGATGTCCTGCACTTTAATTTTTTCAGTCTGATGATGCCGCGGTCTGTACAGACTTGGTTTGTACGGATTCTGAGCATTTTTTTCCCTAGATTGCGCGGGCAATCAGGGTAATGAGCACCCTCTATGTGCATTTTTCAGGGATAAGCCTGCTTTAAGCGCTCTGTTCCCCTTCTTTGGAGCGCCTTAAGCACGCCTGTGGAAAATACAGGAACGCAAAAGGCTGAGGCAAGAAATTTTTATAGTTTTGCCTATTCCTGATGTTTTTTCTGTTGATGATGGGTACCTATTTGGATGACAGGTTTTTATGGAGGGAGTGGGATTGGACAGAGCTCCGAATGAGGCCAATTTCGAATTTTTTTGCATATGCCAGCATTTTGTGCAGCATTATGTACGAGAGGGTAGTGCTGTTGAGACCAGTGGTGGCGATGACTCCTAGGGGGCCACGGGAGCCTCGTATGAGGAGGTGGGCTCCGATGATGCCGCGGGGTGGTGGTAGCATGGTGGGGCGTTACTGGAATGCCACAATAGATGCCTACTTCGAGGTGAACCCCCAGATGTTCTTGCCATTCCCATATGCGGGGATGGACTTTCGAGGGGATCCAGATATGGGTCTCCCTCCTGGTTATGCTTGGGGGCCAAGAGTTACATTTTTTATGTTTTCTACATTTATTTGAGTATATATGTGATTATATGTTTTGTTGGTGACACTGACATATTTTTGGTTACTCTTTACAGATGTTGGCGAGGTAGGTCTCCTTGTGGCTCGATTGGTTGGCCATGGTAATTTTCGGAGACATTGGTGTGGTCAGGGAGGAGATGCTATTGGAGGAATTGGTGGTGGTGTTGGCCCTTCTGGGGAAGGCAAAAACTTGGCTGCTACCAAGGCTGCGGTCGAGCGATCTTGTGCTAATGTGGAGGCGGCATGTGAAGATATGGCGGAGGCTCGCATTGTGAAACTAAATGCTCGGGTGTCAGTTCTAGAGGATGCCAGGGGTCGAGTGGATCGCTTGACCTAAGGGGTGCCTTCTCGAGTTTTTATGGATGATCTCGAGGAGGTCTAGCTGGAGACAGTGATGGCCTGAGAGAGGGACTATCGTCCCATTTTACGTCGGGTGGCAGTCTCAGTTGTGAGATAGGCTCGAGTGGTGGTACCGGGAGCAGTTGTGTGTCCAGGTGCCCCTCCTGAGGGGGAACTGCCCTAGACTATACTTGTACATGGAGAAAGTACCCATTATGAGGATTCTTCCCCTATTTTTGACAAATTTTATGTATATTTGGGCTGGTTGATGGGTCAGCGACACTAATTTTTGTACTCAGATATATACATCTTATATATGAGAGATATTTTTTGCGGCTCTACATGTTGTGTCACTTGTTTTGGTTTATGGATGATTTTATGCTGATGGATATCTATGTTTTTTATTTTTTATGTATGATGGTTTATTTGAGATACATTCCAGTTTAGGATATTGTTAGTTATGTGATCAGCTGCTTGGTTTTGACCCCTTGGTACACGTGTAAATGTAATATAGTGAAATTGTCTGCTTAATCTTTTTGCACGCAAATATTTTCTAAATAGATGTGTATCTCTTGTCTCAAATGTTTGGTTTAACTACGACACTACTAACTAGGAATCGAGGTATACATGCATATGGCGTATGCCCCGATGGAGGGCATCACACATAATTCCAATTACGGCGTCATATTCTGCCTGATTTTTGTTGTTGAACTGATGCACACACCATTCATGTAGAGTGGTGATCGGTCAGGGTGATAGATGACCCAGGCAGCTATGGCTAAAATTTGAGACCATCTTGATGCTCCATTATCAAATCCAAAATAAGGTTTAGGTTCGTGATCCATGGCGGCACTTTGAGCATTGTTGATAGGTCAAAAAATTTCAGTGGTTGGGTTTGTGTACGTTAACTCTAGGGAAGGGCCATCTTGGCCCTTATGGGTATAATTTCTTGAGGTAAAGGCCATTGACAGGGTTGTTGAGGCATGTCCTGTCAGGTTCTGTCAAGATGTATGCCCCCTTTCGAAGGTAATTTTTGATGATGTAGGGTCCTTTCCACAATTTTTCAAACTTTCCTTGTGCGAGGGTTTCTTTTGCGACTTCATAGCGGAGGACTAGTTCTCCCTCGGTGAATGAGCGAGGGTTGATTTGGCGGTCAAATGATGCTTTTACCCTTTTCTTATGGGCCTCATTGTGTTGCAGTGACTGTCGTCAGCTTTCGTCATCGAGATCTAGTTGTACTAGGTTCTCTTCTAGAGGCTGGGTATCATCAAGGATTTTGGTAGCGGCATGAAAATTTGGGATCTTGTGGCAATCAATGCAAAAGCGTAAGGTTCCTTGATATTTTGCGATAGGAATAAGGTGGAAATCCTGGGATGGGGGTGGCTGTAATCCTATTTCCGATATGCGATGATACAAATCGTATATGGTGAACCGTGTCGTCGGTGTTCGGTGGGGGAAGAATCTTCATGATGAGATTTTGCATAAGCGCAAGGTTGGGTTCCCCACTCGAATGGTCAATTTCCTGTGGGTGGAAATTGTGCTTGCTGCAGAGGTGCCTGAATATTTCCATTAGCGGGCATACCTATGGTGCATAATTTTGGCTAGTGCAAATAGTGCATGGTATCATTGTGCCAATGGAGTAGGTTGTATGAGAATCGACACTACTCGTTGTCCCTGATGTGGACACTTGGAAAGGATCTATGGTAGAAGAGGGGGCTTTCTGCTTCCATTTTGTATTTTTGGCTTGGGTGTCTCTGAATATTTGGGGGAGTGTAGACTTATTTTTCTCTTGTCACTCTTAGCTTGGGGAGGTGCACACATTTAATCGTATGGTGAAAGTGTGAACAAATCCAGCAATAGGTACGCGTGATCTTCTCTTGGTTAGAGAGAAGTTTCTGAGGGAGAGAAGAGACTATGTGAAAACTATTTGCAAGGGGCTTCAGTTATCTGGACTGATTGACCTGGTGGTGATTCAGGTCGCATAGTCCGCATGTTATCCTAGGTTTTGCCTAGGTCATGCTTGGTTGATGTGTTGTCCTAGCTTTCCCATCACGCTTGTGTGGGTGTGGGGTCACTGACCTAGAGGTGGTGTACCTTTTATACCACTCACGGAGGTCATCCTGTTTCTTCTCTATTATATGAATCATATCAATGAGGTGACAAACTCGTGGGATATAAGTACATCGTTGTCCACAATGATTTCCCTAACATACTTGGAAAAATAGCCTAGATATGGGGGTCCCATCGTGCTCATTTTGTGGTTTGGTAGGGTACCAATGTCGTAATGCTACTAAATTAGGGCAAGTGGTGACCACATGATTGGGCATTTTGCATAACGCGCATGCTATTCTTCTCTGTAGAGAGCGGTTGGGGGTAACTAGGGGTTCCCTAATTGGTTGCTTTTCAGCTGACAAGAATAGGATGGATCTACTTGTCACATCCTCTTGGGTTGTGGAGCTGTTCATGGATTCCGCGTCCATGTCATCTTCTTGGGAGAGGCAGTCTATGGCTGAGCACAAACTAGCAAGGGATAGCCAGAATTGGGGGATATAGTTACAATTATCCAGAAGGTGGTTTTCGGTGCACAAAGGGCATGTGAATTGTGTTGCCCACAATCCAATGTAGTAAACCCGTTCTATAGGATACCATCTATGGATGAGTTCCAAGGCTTCACATTCCTCGAGGAAGTGACCACTTTCATCGCACATTGTGCAGCGCATAATAGGAGGGGGCATGACTGGGGGTCTTTCTCGTGCCCTTCATTCTCCTTGTAGGTACAGGATGGTACGAGGTTCATTTCCAGATGCCTGGGTGGAGGGATCCTCTTGATAGGACCGCTCGATGGTGTGTAAGGCATCCCTATATTGTGGGATCTTTGGGAAATGATGGGTATATTGCCCATAGTTGCTGTAGATAGACCATGTGTGATTGGTACACAATTCTTTGCCTTTACGTTTAGTGGCAGGTTCCTTTTTACGGGAACACAGCGTCGCGATGTCTATCTCAGAGCCAATGAGTGGTTTTAATTCATCCAGCACTAGGCAGATATGGGTAGGGTGACCTATTATGTTGCATATGGCGCAAAATGGTGATTCTCGTTGTATTGCGGGAGTTACCATATTATTTCCTCTCTTCTTAGTTTTCATAGCCGTAATCACCGGTTTTGCAATGGAAATTTCCTTTGCAAGGGTGGTTTCGACTGTTTCTTGGACGGGTGGGGCCTCCTCGGGACTGAGGGGCTTCAACCATATGGAAATGATGTGAGTGGCTCCTGTTCCCATAGGGGGAATGAGGTACCAAGATATTATTTCCAATGATATGTTTGGTAACACCAGTGTTGCCAATACCTGCTGGGAGACGAAACCAGTTGGGGGGTAGAGGAAAGGGGTTTGGGAAGTGGCGTAGGCTAGAGAGGTTGTCGTGGCCGATGACTCGGTTCCATTGCTACTCATGTCCGTGTCTTGACTAGCTTCGGTGCTTGATGTGCACATCATGCACACAGGAGCCCCGGTAACATCAGGTGATGACTCAGATATAATGGGAGGATATCCTAGGAATGACCCTAGAATGGATGACAGTTTGAACTGGCCGGGGCCATATTCTTGGTACCGTGAAAGCACATCCGAGGATATATCTATTTAGGGTAGAATTACATCATTGTTTGTTAGGGGTCGCTTCTCACTATGTGTCAATTGGTCAACAGTAATGATGTGGTCCTTGTGGGGGAACATCACAATGTAGAAGACGAAGGAGGCTATGGCTGACATGGCATACATATAACTCCTCCCAAGGAGTATATTATAATCTAAGTGACCTTCCATGAATTCAATGTCTATGTAGACAATATTTCTAGCTAAGCAAACCAGGACGTTTTCGTAGAGGCCGATGGGGGTCAAAGGATGTAATATTCCCAAATAGGAAAAGCAGGAATATAGTGAAAAATGATGGAACAATAACATAGATCATCATTTATGAAGCAAGAGGCCAATATGGAGACCTTTCATATGTTATTATAGCAAAAAAATATACATAATAAATGGGCCATAAGATGCATAACAGGAAATACAATCCTCCAATGGAAAAAAATCATGCAATAAGAGGTGCTCCAACCATGTATAAAATCTGGAAAACCCTTAAAACGTTATTTTATTGGCTTTGAAATATCATTAGATTATACATCATATCTAGAGCTTATATGTGCTCTAAAAGTTAGATCTACACCAGATCCATGCACTATACAAGCTCCTCTAAAGAACCCCTCAAGGGTTATCAGCAAAACACCAAGTACAAGATGTAGATCTGAGATCTAAGACTGTAGATCTACTGAAAAATACATATATGGAAAGTGTGGCTGATCTGATATGATCAATGAAATAGCCTCCTCCAATAGATCTTCAAAGTGAAGGGCAGATCCCCATCACTAGAAAATTAGCTCTCCAAATGGTGTGCCAAACCACCCTGCAACTCCTCCTATAGAAATAACACATATATGGAAGTAAAAATACGTTGTAGGGATCAAAATAAGGTTGGCCTAATGCCAAGATCTGAAAATGAGCTCAATTCCCTCCAATATTTTCCTCCCAATGAAGTGGAAACTTCCTCCACTGAAAAGGAGCACTGAAATAGCCTAGATCTAGATATCTAGTCTCCACTTTCCACAGCTTGAAAAAACAACCAAACCCTCTGTTATACCCTTATAAATTTATTGACAAGCAAGCAAGGGGCTAATTTTTTTTATAAGCCTGCAAGGAATGCATTTCCCTTGAAAACACATCATCCTTGCAGCCTTTTCAGGTTCCCTACCTTATGACTGCTTCCCTCTGCTGTTCTGAGTCAATAGGCCTTGCTGATAAGGAATCATGCTCCAAAAGGCTTTATTCTACCCTTTATACCCTTGCAAAATGCTTCATTTTCACCCCGTTTTTCCTTTCTCAAAGTCCCCTTTGTTCCCCTTAAATTTCCCCTTCTCTCACCTAAAACTTCCCAAAATCCCCATGAAATCCCACCCACTCCCTTTGGTTAGCCATTTCCCCCCTCATTCCCCTATCGTTGCCCTTGGCTGGTCTTATAATGCTTTAAAAACGAGCCAAAAACCATATTTTCTACATATTCTAGGCCTAGGCCCTTTCAGCCTAGCCCCTGCACCTTCCCCCCATAGAACCCTGCGCTATGACTGAGCGTTGGCCTGAAAGGCGCTAATCTCCAATGTATATCGGGAGCATTCCTGACCATTGATCTTTGTATATTAGGTGGTGATCATTAAACCCCGCGACGTGCGTGTTTCCCCTGTTCAAACCCCCGATCGCGCCATCGCCATTCATTTTCCCGCCCCTGTGGTCCCCGCCGCTCACTATCCGTAAAATAGCCCGGTTTTCATCGCACCGCTAATGGGGGTCGGGTGGTATTCTCCCGTTGCCCAGTGATTCCACTCAGCTTGCGACGCGTGGCTCCTGTACGATTCCAAAACCGCTTGTTCATCGCACGTTATCTTTCGGTACAGGATACGCAGCGATATGCATATCAGCTGTCAGATCTGCCCTTGCCCATCCAACGGTCATCGCTCAACGAAGCTGCGCAGGGTTTAATCCATGGTCACCGTACTCCTGGCCCACCGTTCATTGTCCTCTACCGCATGTTCAACCGTCGATCTCCTCTAAGATCAGACGGTCCATATTTCTTTCCCCGATGTTGACTTTCCTGTCATCGCCCGGTCCCTCCATGTCACCTCCATGTGTGTCTGTCGTACGTCTGCCCATACCATTGCTTAAATTCATTCAAAGGGTCGATTTTGATAAGGTTTTCACGTATAATTTGCTCTACATTCTGCCAACCTTTTGCCATCTCTGTTCTCCACCATTCCACAGTATTTTCTGCCATTTCTCTGTAGTTCCACTATCACCCACGCAGACATCCACATCATCCGACCCCATGCATTATTTTCTTGGCAATTTTCGTGTTTTGGCAGGGTTTCAAAAAGGCAGAAAACCTCCATGGTTCATATGTACTACTTTAATGGTGTGCTGCGCAGACAGAATTAAATCTGGAAGCTGGTACTACAGAGAAATGCCCGAAAAGGTAGCGGTGGCATAAATATTATCCCAGGACAGTTCAATCTCCGCAAAAAACCTATCCGGTGCCATTAAAGCCCAGATTTTGCAGATCGAGACACTTATGGAGCAATGGAGAAATACCAGCTAATGATCAATGATTTCAGCGTTCGGTATTGAAGGTTTTGAGCCTTAATACAGCGGTTTAGAGGAAAATCACCAGATTAGTGATCCCATGGATCATGCGGAAGGTACAAGACATACAAATTCATGTATATCAGAGTTTCACATCAGCAGATTGTCCCAAAGGACGAAGCGCCCATATCAGTTCCATTATTTACCGTGTTCCTGAAGATTTCCGCCTTAACCACAGTCCAAAGCTACTAGGGCATTTGTTTCACAAGCATTGTAGTCCATTCAGTCATCATGTTTATGCACCATAGTATTACACAGTACTGCAGTTAGAGTACATCAGAGTCATATTAGAGTAATATGAAGTCTGAGGAAGATCATTCGGTCACCCAAAGAAAATCAGAGATTAATGCACAGGATTTATACAGAGTGGGTTTCAGCCTTCTTCCTCTTCTAGAGTTTTAATGCTGCATTTAGTTCTTCACCTACTTTCCCTGCTCCTCTGGAGCTATAAATTTAGAAAGAAACTCATTGTAAAAGTTGTTGATTAGTTATCAGGGAACTGCAAGTAGTTTCTTTTGAGACACAGTCTCTGTGTAAAGTTGTAAGATAGGTTGAAGGAGATGTTTTCAGACTGATTATTCAGCTATTGGCAATGTTTTACTTGACTGGTATTGCTATTTAATATGACAAGCACATTTCTTTGGATCCTGATCTAAAGCAGCGGTGATGTTTTCCTATCTCTGTGTTTTAATTCATTTCATTTCATTTCTACTGGCTTGCATCAAAATATTGGCATAGGATTTACCCTTGTTAGATAGCCTATGTTTCTGCCTCCTTGCCATTAATGTTTTTCTTCTGAATGTTTTATCTAAGAAATGATTTCAGTTGGTTTAACTAGGGTAGTGGATGTTATTGCCTGCTCTCTGATGTATGAATTAAATGAATTCAGTTCTTGGATGTTTCTTGTTGAGGATTCAGTTGGAAGATTTGGGAACACTGGGGATTAGAGTTAGCCCTGTCCACTAGGATCCTTGTGCGACCAGCTGGTCTTTAACTTTGTGCTCTAAAATCTATGTTATATCCTCTCCTCCTACTTTCCATATCATGCATTCATATTTAAGATCCTATTTTTTAGATGACTAGCCCAATTGAAAGCCTGCCTATTGATTAGCAAGCAAATCCTTTCCTGACTCCATTTCCCAATGGTCTTGAATGCTTTTCTGGAGTACTTCACCTCTGCCTTATCCCTCTTTTCTCATCCTTTTCTTACATTGAACCCTTCTTTCCTGATAACCAGCAACCAAACAAACAATCAAACAAACAAACCTTGTGCCTATAACTAGCCTAACATCTTAACATTCGAGCTTCAAAGACAAATATACTTTGACTATCATAGAGAGATCCCTCTCTTGACCCAAGAGGGCTAGATCCTAAGGTCTAAAAGTGGTTTTATGTTGTCTCATCTTTTGGTCTTGCCAATCAGGCCAAACTATGGGAACCCCAACATAATGGCGACTCCACTGGGGAAACCTTGAGTGCATTACACCTTAAACATTCTTAGACATTCAAAAAACCTACAATCTCTGGTTAGGTTGGCATTTAAGCATTCCTATTCACACATCAACCTCTATACCATTGTTGTGTTTTCCCCATACTCTTGGACAGAGTCTGGAAAGGGCCAGGTAGCCTCCAGATCTCACACTCTTTCAGAGGTGACATATCTGGTGAATGCCCTCCCAGTCAATCTTTGGTTAGAGTTTTCTATGGTTGGAAGACATCCCTGAGAAGGGATATCTCATAAGCACTGTGGTGGACAGTGTCCCCTCCAAAAACATCCTAAGCCTTCCACCTGGAGACTCCATAATCCTTAAACGATTTAAAGACTCCACTGGTGATCAGTAGGCCTGTTGATTGTCTTGGTTTCACATTAGACTCCACTGGAAGACCAGCCTCCATCACAACATCAACCACAGTATAAGTAGCGAGTAGGGTTAAGCTACTTGGTCAGAAGACAACATTCTGGATTATAGAACCATTCATACAAGAGCTTACCCTAACCCAGACCCACCTGAAATAGTCGACAACCCTGAGAGTATCCTCAAAGGATCTCACACACCTAAAAGACCAACTATTTCCAGCCACAACAATAGATCTAACTCTGCACCAAAAGATCTTACAGCTCTATCACACTTTCATCTTGACCTAGACCTACCTAGTAGATTACCTAGAACTATGTCATTCAGTATCTTAGACCAGCCAGACCCTGAACTTCCTAGTTCACCACCCCAAAGTGGTAGACACCTTGGGAGTAGACACCCCTCCTTCCACACCTCCTAATATACATTTCATACAAAACTTGGGGTTCGGTCACCCTAGATCTGCTCATCAGTCTTATGCTGGTCATAATATCCCTATCATCCATATACCTACTGCCCAAGTCAATCCTTTACCTCATCAAATCATCGTCATGGCAGTCTGGTATGCACCTCTGGTTTTACCTCAACCTCTAGTACCCTTACCAAATGATTATCAGTCAAAGATCCCACACTTCACTGCAAAAAATTCCATCACAGCCTAGCATCATGTAGATAAGATGGAAGATTCTTTTGACTACATGGAAATAGATGATGATACAGTCAAAATGAGAATCTTTTCCCAGAGCTTAGGGGGTGATGTGAAGAAATGGTTTAAAGGCCTACCTCCAGGTAGCATAAATGATATTCCAACCTTATATCAGACTTTCATAAACAAATGGTAAACTAAGGCTAACCCTCGCCAACTCTTAGCAGAATACATGAGCCTTAAAAGAAACGTAGGAGAAAGTGTCCATAATTACACAACAAGATTTAACAGCATTTACAAGGCCCTCCCTCCACATATGAAGCCTCCACAAGGCATGGCTTTAGCATAATACCGTGAAGGCTTTGATGTTGACATGGCCTATGAGCTTATGGATAAATATTACAACACATTGGAGGACATGCAGAAAGGAGCAGTGAACATAGAGGTGAATCTGATTGAGAAAAGAGCAAGACTGAGATCTGAGAAGAGGGTAACATATAAAGATGACAATGTAGCTTCCACATATGACCCAAATTATGAAATATTATCCAAAAATGTGGAAAGGTTACAGCAAATGATGGAAAAAATGGTTGTCACAGTCAGTAACCGAAATCAAAATCAAAACCAGAACCAAAACTTTAGAAGAAACAATGCCACTCCCAACAGACAAAGAGAGTTAGATCAACAAGTTATTCCCCCATTCCAAGAGAAATTTCTTGATGAATATGAGGGAATCATAGAAGAGTCTAAAGGGAACACAATAAACATGTTTGAAATGGAAGATTCAATCCATAATTGTTACTCAGAAGAAGATTAGCCCTCACCCTCTGGTTGGGAGGAGGAATGGTTAGAATCTAAGGATTACAGGCTAGGGTTTGAAAATTCCATGATGCAGGTCAGAGCGCAATATGAACTTAGAAGAAAAAAGAGCCAAGAAACTCCCAAACCAAAAGCTTCTGAGGTCACCATCAAGAAAATACCTGAGAAAACTTCTAAAGCAACTGCTGAAAGTAACAAATCAGCAGCTGAGAGTTCTGGAAAGAACAAGGAAAAGGACAACCAAAACATTGATACACAAGGTAAACCAGCTAGCAGAACTAGCACTGTAGCTAATGCTCCTGATAAAACTTCCACAAACACTGTACATAATGAGAATCAACACACTGATTCAACCACTAAAGCAGTGGCTAACAAAACAGAGTTGAACATTCCAAAGAGTCAGTCCACTTTCAATTTGGAGAGTGAGATTGAAAAAATTAAAATCTCTGTCCCACTCTCTGAGCTGGCCACTCAGGATGTATATAAAGGCAAAATTTTGAAAGCATTAAATTTAGGTGAGCACAATGACACTGTAAATCTGAGTGATGATCAACCTGCCCTTCTGTTTGGCCCAAAGATAGAAGGAAAGTTTCAGGAAGGGGTAGTGCCCCCTTTTTATATCAGTCTTAATGTCCATGATAAGATTTTCCACAATGCAATGCATGATTCTGGGGCATCAAATAACCTAATGTCTAAAGTAGTGATGGAAAGATTAGGCCTAGAGATAACCCGTCCCTATAAAGACCTATATTCATTTGACTCTAATAGAGTAAAGTGTCTTGGCCTGATCAAAGATTTATGTGTGAGCCTGACTCAGATTCTTGCAAAATGTATGGTCATGGATGTTGTGGTGGCAGATGTGCCACCCAAATATGGCATGTTATTATCAAGATCATGGGAAGCCAAGCTGCAAGGAACGATGCAGATGGATGGGGCTTATGCCACAGTCCCAATCTTTGGCCAACTTAGAAGACTGTACAGGGAAGCACAAATGAAATTCCTGGTTAGTAGTCTTGAAAAGCTTGAAAATTCTCCTCTATACTCTGCACATATGGACCTGGATTCCTTTATCTTCTGCAATGATGAATCTTTGGGGGGGCCAGAATCTGAAAACGTAGATACAAGCAAAGGTACACAGGATGAAACAGAGCCAACGGATTTTAACATAATGGCTACCCTAGACTCAGAGGATGAAGACGTAGAAAACCTTGAACAGTGCACTGAAACAACAACGCATAGTGAACCAAAATCAGAATGAAATCAGCCAACTAGTCACCTCTCTGACTTCCACATCCATAATAAAAAAATAAACAACCCACAGCCTAGTGCAGACCCTATAATGCAACATAATGGTGAACCCAGCTGTAGGGAAAGGAATGATAACAAATGTACAAACAATGTTGCAGAATACAAGGCCCTTATCCTAGGCTTGAACCTGTAGAGAAAATTAGGAGCCCGTAGGATAAATGTGCATGGAGACTCTGAGCTGATTATTAAATAGGTGAATGGTAAATACACAGCGAAACATCCTAGATTGAGAGCTTACAGGAATGAAACTATGGATTTATTGAAAACATTTGTTGAATAAGAATTAGTGTTTGTTCTTAGGAGTCAAAATTTCATTGCAAACGGATTAGCTTGCCTAGCTAGTTCATACCCTAAGACTCCCAGCGACCAAAAAATCATCATTCAGACCAAATTCAGACCTGCAGTGCTAGATAATGAAAAATGCGGGCAGGTCTTTGAGGGAGATACGCAAATCGAAGATTTCCTGATAGGCAGAAACGAGTTTGAATTTTCTGATTCAGACCCTGTGTCTAGTGACAGTTGCCTAAGTGAGGAACCCTCAGATGAGGAGGAGACACCCTGTAACATAGAGATAAACGTTTTAAACCAAGAAACTGGAAATTCAAACAGAAATTGTGAAAACACAGAAAATGAGGAGATGGAGGTGTTTCAGGCCAAAGATAAGAACATACCCAGAGGCCTGACACCCTTAGAGGACCTCTTTGAGTTTAATTATGTAGCTAAAAGGCCTACCATAGAGCATGCAGACTCTGACGTAGAAGAATGCAATATAGGCACAGCAGATAAGCCAAAAATGATTAAATTGGCAAATTCCTTGCCCACAGAAATGAAAAAGAAATATATAGACCTTTTTAAGGAATTTGTGGACGTCTTTGCTTGGATTTACAAAGACCTAAAGGCTTATGACACCAACATTATACAGCACAAAATACCTTTAAAAGAGAACCAGAAACCCTTCAGGCAGAAAATTCGTAGGGTAAACCCAAAACAATTGCCTGCAGTTGAAAAAGAGATTAAAAAGATGTATGAGGCAGGCATAATAGTTCCTGTGAGGTTCTATGATGGGGTGTCAAACCTAGTGGCTGTGAGAAAGAAAACAGGGGAAATCATGCTGTTTATAGACTTCAGAAATCTTAATAGAGCCTCACTCAAAGACAATTACCCTTTGCCAAAAATAAAACATATTCTTCAGCGGGTAGTGGGCTCTAAAAGGATCTCCCTGCTAGATGGTTTCTCAGGTTACAATCAAGTCTTAGTAATCCCAGAAGACCAACTCAAAACAACCTTTACCACTCCATGGGGCACCTTTATGTATGTAAAAATTCCCTTTGGACTGATGAACGATGGGGTAACCTTCCAGAGAGCAATGGATATAGCTTTTTCAGATGAGATAGGGCACTTCATTGTTATTTACTTAGATGACATAACAGTCTATTCTAAGACTGAAGAAGAACACCTGAAACATCTGAGGAAAGTGTTTGAAAAATGTAGAAGGTTTGGTCTATCATTGAATCCTAAAAAGACTGTATTTGGGATGCAATAAGGAAAGCTTCTTGGCCACATTATATCTGAAAAAGGAATTAGGATAGACCCACAACGAGTTGAGGGAATACTACAAATCACACACTCGAAAAACATCAAAGAATTACTGTCCTTCATTGGGAAAATCAACTTCCTTAGGAGATTTATCCCCAACCTAGCTGAACACCTTAGGAATATGACTAACAGGATCCTTGGTATGGGGATCTCATTGTATATCTTCATACTGCGAAGTTTCCTTCAATTTTTTTGAAATATGAGCACTGTAAGTTGCGTCACCTGGCTAAAAATTACTTGATAATTGGTGATACTTTATACCGTCAAGGGGTCTATTTGATCCTAAGATGATGCTTAAGTCTCGAAGAAGCTGAGGTTGTGCTGAATGATTTCCATAGTGGAGCTTGTGGTGGTCATTTATCTAGGGTTGCTACAGCCCAAAAAATCCTACGTGTTGGATACTTTTGGCCTTCAATTTTCAAAGATTGTATAGAGTCAGTCAAATGGTGTCATCCGTGTCAAGTGTATACTCGAAAGATGCGCGCTCATCCAGCTCCTCTCTTCCCGGTTGTCACTGTCTGTCCTTTTACAAAGTGGGGTATTGATTATACTACTTGTAACCTACCTTCAGCTAAAGGTCACAAGTACATTATTGTAGCAGTAGAATACTTCACGAAGTGGGTCGAGGCTATGCCTACTTTTGGGAATGATGGTGAGACAACAGCTCTTTTTCTCTTCAATAAAGTTATTGCTCGTTTTGGTACTCCTAAGAGATTGTCACTGATCATGGTAGTCATTTTTAGAACAACATGATGGTTGAGTTGGCTCTAAAATTAGGTTTCCGGCAAGAGCATTCATCTCCTTATTATCCTCAGGCCAATAGGCAAGTGGAAGCCGTGAACAAATCCTTGAAGACCATTCTTCAACAGAAAATTGATTAAGCTAGATCTAATTGGCATATCATGATGTATCCTATGCTTTGGGCATACTAGATGTCAATAAAAACTGCAAATGGTTTTACTCTGTTTCAACTAGCTTACGGGTTGGAATCAATATTTCCCATCCAGTGTGAGTTTCCTTTTCTTAAGTTAGCTGTAGAACTTCTTCCTGACACTTCTAGTCTTGAAGAATGCCTCCTTCATCTGGAACATCTTGATGAGCAGCATCGGGATCTTGCCACGATGAATGAGGCACATAAGAAACGGGTACAAGTTCAGTATGATAAAGTGGTCAAACCTAGGGTTTTCTCTGAAGGTGACCTTTTTCTAGTTTATGTCCAGGAAAATGATGCCCTAGGGGTAGGTAAATTCAAGTCTATGTGGTATGGCCCCTTCATCACTAAAAATGTCCTCAAAAAAGGAGCTTATACCTTGGTTTATTTTGAGGGAAAAGAGTTGGTGGAGCCCATAAATGGGCTCTATCTGAAAAGGTATTATGCCTAGGCCTCGGCCTGGCATCTTGCTTTTTGTATATATTTTTATTTTTTATTTTTTGTACGTATCTGAGTTTTCGGTCTATGAGGTGATGGTGATGTTTTTTGAACTGCTTTGGCAGGTTGTGTTGGATATCATGAGTCATTATGGTTTCGCTGATGGTGCTAGTAGACACACCCGGAACTTAGCTTCAGCGGCTTGGGTACTTTATTATCCATCTGTTCAGCTGTTAGTTTCAAGAGGGGTCTGCGTTGGTCCTGCTTCCAACAACGTAGCAGAATACACTGCAATCATTTATCTACTCTCGGAAGAAATATCTTTGAGTGTTGATTCGTTGGTAGTATTCTTGGACTCCCAGCTGGTGGTGTCATAGTTGAACAATACATATCGGGTCTGGAATCCTTTTTTGTTTCGATTGTTTTTGAGGGTACGTTTATTACAAAGATCATTTCAATTTATAACATTTATTCATATTCCTCGAGCTAACAATAAAATGGCAGACTCATTAGCTAATCAAGCAATTGACTGGCATATTAATCATTCAATACTTTAATCAAATCATCAAAATCATCATACATTTTCACATATTTGTTTCATTACATCATAAACCATTGTATATATGTATATATCATCAAAATGTACAAAAAAATATACAAAATTTGGACCCATATGTCCTACAAAATTAGGGTTTATGCCTGATCATGTTCAGTATCAAAAATATAATACAGTCATCCGATAAAATCTATGGTCCCTACCCAACATTTGTGTTCCTATAGAACACGATCACAGTAGCCACATGGCAGAATAACCACACCCAGTCTTGCGGTACCCCGACTACCCATCTCTGGATAGTCTCTGGTAGGTCCTCTACTGCAGACTTAGGCACTTGGCGAGTTAAACTCTCCAAGTTTCTCTGAATGGCATGTAGGGTTCTACCAGGTCTTTAGCATCCACTTCGCCTTTGCGGTGTTTGTGCCTTGGGTATCCTTCAGGATGGATTGTTCCCTTATCTGTATCATGGTCATCACATAATTTTGTAAGTCATTTGGAATCCAATCAAAAACATGTTTTTTTTTCATTTTTCACATATATTGAAAAAATAAAAAATTGCAGTCTCACCGATTGCACCCCATGCTACGCTGGGTGGAAGGACTAGATCTAGATCACCATGAAAATCCATCCCAGCATAGGGATAATCATCCATTGCGATAATCTGTTCCTCCCACCATTGGAAGAACTCGTCGTCCCATGTAGTTCGAGAAACTTCGCTTCCCCCCAGTCTCTTCATTAGATCAGCCCACTGGTCTATTCTTGGATCTCTAGGGCTGGTGATGGATGAGATCACTTTGGGTTGAAGCCCTGGAATCTTCTCAAAGAATAATGTCATCAAAATGGTTCCATACCCGAAATTTTTTTTTTAGCTTTCCGGATGGAGGACAATTGTTTTTGCATGTTTTTCAATAGTGCTATACACCAATCAAAGAGGTGAACTAAGCATTCCACAGCTATACTCATATGTGTCCTCGAAGCCTGGTGTAAGGAAGTAGATCCTGCCACCCTGCCGATGGTGAAAAGGAGAATTTTCATATGCAACTCTGATAAATATTTGATTGCAATTTAAGTGCCTACTTTTTGAGATCCCTCTACACAATAGATGTGGACATAATCATCTACTATAAGCCCTCCCAAAGGCTTTTCGTGCAAATCTACTGGGTCTCCTCTTCGAGAGAGTCTAGTAATAAATTAAATATCTTCCACCTCTATGTGTATGGGTATCTGGTCAATCATGAAGAAATCTTCTTCTGGTTCCCAATGATTCACCAGCATTTCAAGCAATCGGACATTACTTTTCATATTTGGCATTTTGAATAATTTGAGCAATCCACAGTTTCGGAGGATATTGAGTGAATTTTGATCCCCCATGAGTTTTTGGTCAATGGCACTATGCTCACATTCCCTCCAAGAAATTTTCATCCTGAAAAAAATCATTTAACTTCTCATTAGGTTCATTTTTTCAAAACATAGTCTGTGCATATGCGACTTCCCTTGTGGACAGTCGCGTATGTGCAGAAAGCTCAATCAAAATAAATATTTTCTATGGTGAAAAATAAAAAATTTTAACCTATTTATGGATGAAATTGATAACAATGATGAATTAGAGCTTACCTGACTAATTTGAAAAAGTTTGATGGTTGATTTCTCTTGTTTTGAAGAAAGAGGTTTTTTCTCCAGAGCTCTTTTCTCCAATTCAACAAAGTAACAATGAACCAAATATGAGGTAAAATGTGTATTTATGCCCAGAAATTGAAATTTTTTTGCAAAATTTCATTATTCTTATTTTTCAAATCTGTATTAAGATGCATAACCCTATTGCGTGTAATTTTTGGGATAGGTATATTTTCAGGTACATTTTGTTGACTTTGAGATTTTTTCCAGTTTTCGAATCCATGACCGCTGACTTGTCATGGCAGGTATATGGTCTTAACTAGCATATAGGTTAGGAAATCCACTTTCCGTTGCATTTTGTATTCTAGCCTCCATTCTGATCACTTGCCATAGGGTCGATCCCATCATGTCAAGAGTACTTAACCCATTTCACTCGTCGATTATTAAATCATGACTTGGTGGTAGAGCCTTCTTTTACATGGGCTTCCTAGTTAGTTCATCGCTAGCAATTTTCACCCATGCTGCACTTTATGTAGGCTTGGGAGTCCTCTTTAGTCCCGCCATGACTTATATGTTGAAGCTTCATTCTTCTTCTTATTCATTATCATTTTTCTGGCTATTACCCTAGAGGCTCCCTGGTGTTGTTAAGTTGCATCACTGCATTGCATATTGACTACTTGTTTATCTTGGCCTTCATTCGACTTCATTTGGACTCGATGTTTAAGCCATATTTTGACCTTCACTCTCTATACAAATTTAACCATTGCAAAGCACTTAGCTATCGCGACTTGACACCCTTGTTACCCATGGATGGAACACTCCTTCGAGTATCGCTTACTAGTTTTTGCCACCTTTCATTGAGCATAGGATTGTTCCTATCCTAGGAACTAGTGCATCTGTTTCTTAATACTCGTTCTATCCATTGTACATAGCATTCTTTTATTATTTTTCAAGCTTACTATATGAAAAATAAAAAAAAATCAAATATGTTAAAAATAGCGGGAACAGGATGTTACTTGATATTTTGATGGCAGTTACAATATCAGATTGTTTCCCTTGAACAAAGCACATACCACTATGTCTTTTCCTCATTTAGGATGGTTTTAGTTTTGGCCTAGGAGATGCCATAACCCTGTTTCACCAGTCAGTTCTCCCCCGGTTGGTTATCTCTTCCAATCATATGGAGAGTTTGTTTTTTCCTCCTACATAACAGACTTATACAGTGTCATTATTTGTTGTCATTGTCATCATGAGTCATGATTTTTTTCAAGGGAAGTTAAACCTGAGTCGGCCATTCTGTGGTGTCTCTTGACTTATTTTTTCAGGCCTTCCCGGTCTTGTCAGTATCTTGAACTATCACATTAGATGTTTGGTCCTATGCTCGTGCTGGTTTGAGAATGTCTCCATTGACTTCTTGCTGGCGGGTTTGTCTCTTATCGACTACGACATATTTCTTTGAGAGTAACCCTAGAGTAGCACCCTGGCCCTATTTACATTATTTATAGGTGACCTTGTGCTCAGCATTTGATCATCATTATGGGTCTTTGACTGAGTGGTTTTCCTTGTGTTCAACGTCAACATACATTATCACACTTGGGATTCATGCAGTACCTTGATTTCCATTTGACCCTATCAGTGGATATCTCGCCTCTTTGTCAGCTTTCATTATTGGTTGTGTTATCACCTAATTTGACCTCAGACTAAAAAAGGAAAACTAGGGTAACCACAAACCACGCTTAACCTTGTAGCTAGACCTACAAGGCAGGGAGAGGGCTCTCTCCATAAGATATCTCAATGAAGTATGACTGCAAAATGATTTAGGCTAGGTATAGTAGCTCGAAATATTTTTTATAAATTTTCTGGGTTTTGGGTTGGATCAGATGGAGTTGGGCAGTTTAAATCTGGGGAATTAAATCATAAATATAGAGTATTCTATGGGGCAAGGTAGGCATGGACTTTAACAAATTTTATTTAATGATTATGAAATTTTTAAGACTGGTGAGGAGTTGAGGAGGGCATATGAAATGGATCCTTCTCAAACAACAGAAAACATAGAATAATTGAATGATTTTCCCAAGGCGGAGCACTGTAAAAACTGGATTCTACCTATCTAACTCGAAAAAATTCAACAGAAATAATGGAATTAATGGATGGAATACATAACAATTAACAAATGATTACAAAAGAGGAGACAGTGCTAAAATTCCATACCACAGGGATCCCATAAAAAATTGTTGCAAATCTTTATTAATTCCCTGCCAAATAGGTTACAAAGATATACAATGAAGCTCAGTGCGTCCTAGTGATTTCCAAATTTTTCCACCCTTACAAATGATTTAGAAATTACATTAAATAGACATGCTTCAGGGGGCGAATCCACAGAAAGAGGGACTATTTCACCTGCCCCAAAACCAAAATCTGAAGATAGAAAAGGAACCAACAGTATGCCTCTGAAAGAGAGGAAACAATATCTTTGACCATCTAGAAGAATACTATGTTACATTAATTCCAAAAAATAGGAAGAAAACCAATATGGAACTGATTCCCCTCATTTATCGTTGTTGTCGATGGCCGGAATGATCTCTGTGTTTCGCAATTAGCTCACGGCCTTAAAAATGTATTTTTCTTTTAGCTTGAAGAAAAACCCCTTTTTAATTGGAAAGGGCGGAAGGATTTCTGGTGGGACCGGGGAATATCGCAATCAATGATTTCGGAGGGGAGCGGACATAACATATGGCGAGGGAAAATTTTGATGAGCCATGGCGATGGAGGAATAATCACATCGGGGAAATGGAGTGCGGGAATTAAAACACTGGGGATAGCCGATATGTGATATTCGATAATCGCATCAGTGGGGAAAGATGAAGCGGGAGCGAAGTGCTACGGAAAATTTGCGATGCGATGGTCGATATGCGATAATCGCATCGGCGGAAACGAAGGGGCGGGGTAAAGTGCTGAAACATGGGATGTTTGTGATGCGATGGTGCGATGGCGTCGCATCGGCGATGTGCCATCGCATCCGCATTTTTTAGGAGATGGAAATATCAAAGAAAAATGGAGTTTTTGCGATAAAGGAAAAAAATCATATTAAAAGGGAAAAATGTAAAGTTAAAGTGCCAAATGAAAAAAGGGGTAGGGTTGTGCTTTTGAGGCCTTTATTCATTTGGGCATATTTTCCCATTCAGAAGTCAGTTTTGGGAGTGTTATATACCATCAGAAAGCTCTTTCTGGGCTCTTTCTGATGAGCATAATTGGAACATGATTTCTAGTGAAAATACTATGGAGAAAACCTTTGAAACCCAGGCAGAGAAAAATCCCCTTTGGCTTTATGGAGATAACAGCTTCAGAGTTCAACTTATTACATATATATACATAAAATTACATAAGAAATGATAATAAAAACAAAGTATCCTATCTTTCACCTCAAAACATGTTTTGAGGTGAAAATTTCATCCAACTGAAAGAAAAACTCTTTGACTTTTCCAAATACCATGCTTTCAAATTTACTAGGCATCCTCATGTCCTTGCTGATTTTATTAACACTTTGCCCATCAATTTGACTATGGGGGAACCCTAAAATCTAATGAGACCAACCCTATGACTTAATCAAATAAAATGCATAGTGAAAATGAATCATGACTGAAGACCATAGAGAGGAGAATCAATAAGTATTTACATGAGGGAAAACTAATGAAGTGACTACTACCATCAATGAATCCATGACCTAGTGGAGTGAATAAAATTTATAGTATGGGACTCCTACTATGCAAATGAAAAAGAGCAGATTTTGATCCCTGATGGCAGTATGACAAGACTAACACTAAAATTGGCTCCATTGGGGATGGTAGCTCCTTGGAGGTGCCAAGAACACCATAGACCTAGTAGCCTTATCCATTGGGAAATACGGTCAAAATACTTCAAAGACCCAAAACTGACATAATGTAGACTAAATTTCACTAAAACCATGACTGAAAACTAAATTAAAACCAGCAAACCTTACACATATCATTCAAGTTTTATAGCCTTCACTTCGGGCCCCAAGCTTAAATGAATGTGTAGTTGAAATCTCACCAACAATAAATATGGTATATACAATGACTGTAACATAATTTCAAAGAATCATCTCAAAATTAGTAGTGCTTCAAAATCCTACCATTCACCGACCCTCCTGGGCAATCTTAACCATCCATCTCTGTAAGAAAAAAGGCATTATGTCCCCTGTACGCTGAAATCTTATATGGTCCTTTCCACAGGTTATCGAACTTACCGTGCTTCTCTTTGTCCTCATTTCGTGCATCCCATCTCAACACCACATCTTCTAGCTGGAATTTTTCTGCTTTGGTTTTGCGGTCATAAATTTTATTTATCTTTTCCTGCAACTGAATAGTGTTCTAGGAAACTTCCTCCCTTGTTTTCTGAAGGTGGATCATTTAATTGATCCTTCGTTGATTATCGTCCTCTTCGCTGCTGGCCTCTTGTAATAGTCTCATGACCGAAACTGTGAGTGATGTAGGAAACACAGAATCAATGCCATAAACTAATTCAAATGGTGACATACCTATGGATTTCTTGTTGCTAACTCCATCGGCCCATAATGCATTGTCAAGCTTTCGATGCTAATTCCTCTTATTCGCTTCCAACATTTTCTTTAGTATGTTCACCAGATTCTTATTTAATGATTCTGCTAAGTCGTTTCCCTGTGGGTAGTATGTTGTCGAATGGCCCAGTATTATATTATACTTTTTTCAGAACTCCACCATCTTCTTGGATTTAAACATCGCTACATTATCTGTTATGATCTTGTGAGGGCAACCAAAATGAGACAGGATATTCGATTCTAAAAATTAAATGATTAACGTATCCATGGCCTGCCTTGTTGGAATGGCCTCAATCTATTTGGTGAAGTAATCTGTACCTGTCAGGATCCATCGATGCTGCGCTGATGATGTGGCATGGATTTCCCCTATGAAATCGAGTCCTCACTGCTGGAAAGTAGCATTTACTTGAACTAGTTTCAAAGGAAGAAGAAGTAGTTTCCTTTTTCCTTGAAAAACTTGACACTCATGACAGCTCATCACTATTTTATACAAATCTGAAAATAAAGTGGGCCAATCATATCCTACCCTCAACAATTTGTTAGTTGTTGTTTTCCGAAAACAATGACCACCACAATCACCTTTATGAAAGTCATGCATCACCTAATGAGCCTCATCTTCAACCAAAAAATTAAGTAGAATACCTCCTGGATCTTTCCAATAAAGAGCACTGTTTAAATACAGAATTTAGCAGACTTGAGTTTCAGTGATCTACCTTTGCTTCTAGACATCCCTAGAGGTGGCGAAAGATGCTAAAGAATATAAACTATGTCAGAATACCATGGTGATTGGAGAAAATTTTCTGAAACTGGAACAAGGGAACCATCATCCTCATCCTCTGACATTGCTGCTATGATATTTATGTCCAGGGCATGCAGGTTTGACTATGCCAGTAGTTTTTCCAAGCCTTTTCCCTTGATTAAATTTGTGGGTTTAATCTCTAAATCATATTCCAACATGGTTCCTATCCACTTACCTCTTCTTCCCTCCGGATCAGTTTGCATCAGGACATATTTTACTGCTGCATTAGGAAAATATGCTATGGTATGTGAATGCAGAATATACACTCTAAAATCCTTCAATGCTTTTATAAGAGCCAATTATTGTTTTTCAATAATATTATACTGCAAGGCAGCATCTCAAATGGTCCTACTAAAAAATGCAATGGGTTGTTCAGTCTGATCTCTCTTTTGCATCAATACTGCAGACATGGTATGCTCCGATGCGAATGAAAATATAATGAAATATTGAGTGTAATCGGGGCTAATCAAGATTGGGGCATTAGACAAAGCAAACTTTACCAGATTAAATGACTTGATAGCATCCTCGCTCCACCTGACAGTGCTTTCCTTTATCAACATATTAGTCATTTCTCGTAAATTTTCAGCCAAATTGGGTATAAATCTGCGTAAGAAGTTCATCTTACCATTAAATGCCTGAATCTCCTTTTTTTTTGCGTGGGAAGTCTATGTGTTGAATTGCCTCCACTCTTGAAGGAACAATGTGGATACCGTCTTTAGAAATTATATGACCTAGTAGCTTGCCCTCATCCATATCAAACAGAATTTTCTTCGGATTAAGAGAAATCCCAAACTTCCTGCATCTCTGAAATACAACCCTCAAGTGGTGTAGGTGTTCATCATCAGAACCAGAAACAACTATCAGATCATCTAAATAAACAACTAGAAAAACATATTTTTCATTGGCAAAAGTGATTTCCATTGCTCGCTGGAAAGTGGCTCCAACATTCTTCAATTCAAATGGCATTTTTTCATACTAGAAAGTTCCCCAAGGTGTCATAAAAGCAGTTTTGTCTTGGTCTTTTTCATGCACCAAGATCTGATTATAGCCTGAGTATCCATCTAGTAGTGACATCCTTGATGCTCCAACTACTCTTTGCAGAATATGATCCATCTTCGGAAGCGGATAGTTATCCTTTAAGGATACTTTATTGAGATTCCAGAAATCTATACACAACCTTATCTCTCCTGTCTTTTTTCAAACCGGGACTAAATTCTAAATCCAATCTGAAAATCTAATTGGAACAATGATACCAGCTTTATGCAATCTGTTTACCTCTTTTTCAATGGATGGGAGCAGCTTCGGATTGATTCTTCTCAGCTTCTGTCTAAATGGCTTCTAATCCGGCTTGATGGGAATAGTATGGTGAATTATATTTTTTTCATACACCTTCAAATCTGAATTATCCCACGCAAACACATCAGAAAATTCAGAAAGTAATTTAACATACTGGGCCTTTACCTCAGGAGACAATGTCTTTGATAACTTCACAAACTTAGGCTTGTCAGCTGCTCCAAGATTGACATCTGCAACTCCTTTATCAGTAGGCACCAAGCTTGGCTTCCTTGCGACATCATCCTGATCAAAAAGCTCCTCTAAAGGTATGAGACCTCTAGGAATAACATTGTCTTTCAGCTGCAACACATCTATCTAATTTTCTTCAATCTCTTGATCTTCGGCATCTCAATCACCCTCTATTGAAGTATCCTTGAATTTACCTTCACTCTGCAAAAAAGAATTGATTTCATTATCGTCCCAAAACACTTGCCAATACCTTAAATTATCCAGAACAACAGGCCGATGTTTAATATAAATTTCAATTTTTTTGCTGGAGTTCATTGGAATCTTCAAATTGCTTGCAGTAGTGGCAAGAGAATCTGCAATAAGATTCTGCATTCAGGGTACTGCTATCAAAGTATACTCATAAAACATTCTTAGGATGTCTAGGACCACATTTCCGTGGGCTCTCAATCATGAATTCTTTGCTTGATACTCTCCCTTTACCTATTTGATTATCAACTCTGAATCTCCATAAACAGAAATTATTTTTGCATTCAAATTCTCCAAAATTTTCAAACCTGCATTCAAAGCTTCATATTTTGCTTCATTGTTAGAGCAGTCAAAAGCCATCTTGTAAGAACATACTCTAACATTACTAGGAACTTTTTCAGACTGGAAAATAGGGCTTCAAATCCATATCTCTATACCAGCACCATCCTTACCAACAGCTCCATCAAAATCCATGCTCCAAAGGCCTTCTTCCTCTTCTTCTAGATGCTGAAATTTTGTTTCTTTATCTTCCTTACCTTGGCTGATTTCTTCATTTTTCTACTGTTCACTGTCCTTTTGCTGATGGCTGGTGGAAAGCTTAGAAAGGCTGGCTGCTTTTTCTTTTTCCTATTTTAGGAATTCCCTAAAATTCTCTGAAATTTCAGGTACCTCATCTACTTCTACCAATTGAACATCTTCATCATTCAAACCAGTATCTAAATATAATACAAAAGACTCTAAATCTGTGTGGACAACATTAATGGGGTGATTAACTGGCTTCTCTTTTCTAGTGATCATATATTTCATTTTCTTATCCCTGTATATCTTTCTTAATTGACCGAACACGGGGATGATAGCATAAGAGAAATCAATTTTTATGGTCCCCTTCAGCTTTGCACCCCACGATCTGGACAAAAGCATTCCAAACTGTGGTGGAACATCGACAACAACCACATCCATCAAAACATTCTTGGCTAGGATTTGATCTAAAGATACTACCAAGTCTTTGATAAGACCAATACAATGGACCCTACCAGAGTCAAAGGAATAAAAATCATGGTATTTGCAGGTAATATCAAGACCCAACTTCTCCATAATGGCTTTAGGCTTCAAATTGTGATAGGCCCCAAAATTGGTCATAGCATTATGTAAAATTTATTCATACAATCTAAGACTCAGGTAAAAGGGAGGAACTTCACTATCTTCAGACTAACCTTCTATGGCTGGAGGGAAAATGAGTTCAGGATAATCGTCTTCAACATTTACCATATCTGACATAGAGTATATTTGCAAAAATCTAGACACCTGATGTTTATAAGTATTTTTCTTCACCAACTCTGCTAAGGGAATGGACACTTTCAACTTAGCAAGTTCATTTTCTAAATTAAAATATGGAACTTTTTCTACCTCTTTGACGGGAGGATCTTTCTTCTCTACTTGTTCCTTCACTGCACTTGGACGATTGTTCTTTTCATTTGCAGTGTTATTTTTCAAGGGTTCTTTGCTGGAAGATGGATCAGTAGGTTCTTTCCATTTCCTCTGAGTATTCAAAGAGTCATTCTTTGATTGTGGCTCTTTCCTTTTTTGAATGGGATTGACTGGCACATCTCTACTCCTTAAAGAATATTGCTTCTGTTGTGCTGAAAAAGCATTCATATATCCTCTTTGATAATCATTGGACTCTTCCTCTAACGCTACATCGTTGGCCAATATGAAATCTTCATCTCTTCGAGTGTCTGGAGTCACTGCATATTCTTCATCTTCTGTCAGAAAAATGGGCGTAACATCAGTAGTGAAAAAATGATTAGCTTCAACCACCGGATCATCATCATCATCAGTTTCCATTCCTTGAACACAATTTTGCTACAAACGGGTTCTGATATGCTATTGTTGTGTTGTTTTCTCCTACGTTTTATGTTCCCTTTGCTTGATTCGGAATTGGGGCTGCTTCTGTCCTCTAAAATTTGGATTCCTGATTTGTGGTTCAGGTCTATCTAAAATTGTCAATTGATCAACCATCTTCTCTACTGTTCAGATCAAAGTATCCATCTTACTGTCTGAAGGATGTGCTTCCTCTTTTACAGTCACTCTCTTTTCATCTCTTGTCTGTGCTCTTTTGGCCAGCAGATTTGCTTCTACGCTCACAACATTTTTCTACATATCTTCAAGTGTGGTAGGATCTCATTCTCGTAACTGATATGCCATATTAGCATTGAAACCATTTATAAATTTGAGCAAATATAAACCCATGGGGTGTTTAAGGTTAGCCGGAATAGCATTATACACTGCATTAAATCTCACACAATAATCTTGTACACTTTCACCCACATTCCTTTTAATATTTTCATACCTAGATAAAATATGGAGTGGGTTTTTCTTTACCTCCCACCGGTCTAAGAATTGACTATGTAACTCTGGAAAAGTGCGGATAGAGGCTACTGGTAAGGCTCGGAACCATTTTTGAACTTCACCTCCAAAGCTTTAGACAAACAATCTCATGGTCACATTTTCTTCCTCTACCTCATGAAGGTCAAAGAAGTCATTCATCTTATCAACATGTTGTTGGGCTGTAATGCTTTGAGTGGCATCAAATAAGGGAATTTTACTTTGGTAATCAACAGGCATATCATTCAGATTCTGAGGCAGAACCAGGGGTGCGTATCGATCAGCCATGACTCGAGGTGGATTTACAACAACGTTTGAACTACCAGAATTCAAGGGAGTTATCGGTGGAGAAGTCGGAAGTTGAGAATTGGTTTCCAAAATTGATGGGAATACTGATGAATTGAAGGAAGCGGATGTTGTTTCTGATAATTATGAAGGCTCAGGGATATGGGTAGTAGCGATAGATGTTCGAGAAGATTTCAAAATATAATCATCAATAGATCTATTTTCCCTTTGAACTTCAAGATCTACAAGAAATTCTGGATCTAAAACTGTGTTATCCAATGTTGTTTCAGATTTGGTTTTGAACAGAGAAAGCTCAAAAATCTCATCAAAAGGGAGGTCTTCAACAAACAACCACTCACTGGGTCAAGAATGGGATCTGAAAATGGGTCTAGGGCTTACTGAACCTTCTTGTCTTCTGATTATTCGTGGAATAAGATTAGGATTTTCACATACAGGGGGTGGATTTGGATCATGATTTTCCCTTGTGTATTTTCTTGAAGCCAGTGTGATCGAATTTCTACTTTTCAGTGTTTATTTTAGCCTAGCAAATTCTAAAACTCATCATCAAGAGTTAAAGAATTTATATGAAAAATATTACTGGGGTGATCATTTTTTCATTAGATTTGTCCCCAGTATGGTCACCACTATGTTATCACCTAATTTGACCTCAGACTGAAAAAGGAAAACTAGGGTAACCACAAACCATGCTTAACCTTATAGCTAGCCCTACAAGGTAGGGAGAGGGATCTCTCCGTAATATATCTCAATGAAGTATGACTGCAAAATGATTTAGGCTAGGTATAGTAGCTCGAAATATTTTTTTATAAATTTTCTGGGTTTTGGGTTGGATCAGATGGAGCTGGGCAGTTTAAATCTAGGGAATTAAATCAGAAATATAGAGTATTCTATGGGGCAAGGTAGGCATGGACTTTAACAACTTTTATTTAATGATTATGAAATTTTTAAGACTGGTGAGGAGCTGAGGAGGGCATATGAAATGGATCCCTCTCAAACAACAGAAAAAATAGAATAATTGAATGATTCTCCCAAGGCCGAGCACTATAAAAAATGGATTCTACCTAACTAACTTGAAAACATTCAATAGAAATAATGGAATAAATGGATGGCATACATAACATTTAAAAAATTATTACAAAAGCGGAGAGAGAGCTAAAATTCCATACCACAGGGATCCCATAAAAATTTGTTGCAAATCTTTATTAATTTCCTGCCAAACAGGTTACAAAGATATACAATGAAGCTCAGTGCGTCCTAGTGATTTCCAACTTTTTCCACCCTTACAAATGACTCAGAAATTACATTAAATAGACAGGCTTCAGGGGGCGAATCCACAGAAAGAGGGACTGTTTCAACTGCTCCGAAACCAAAATCTGAAGATAGAAAAGGAACCAACAGTATGCCTCTGGAAGAGAGGAAATAATATCTTTGACCATCTAGAAGAATACTCTGTTACATTAATTCCAAAAAATAGGAAGAAAACCAATATGGAACCGATTCCCCTTATTTATCATTGTTGTCGATGGCCGGAATGATCTCTGTGTTTCACAATTATCTCAAGGCCTTAAAATTTTATTTTTCTTTTAACTTGAAGAAAAACCCCTTTTTAATTGGAAAGGGCGGAAGGATTTCTAGTGGGACCGGGGAATATCACAATTGGTGACTTCGGAGGGGAGCGGACATAGCATATGGCGAGGGGAAATTGCGATGAGTGATGGCAATGGAGGAATAATCACATCGGGGAAATGGAGTGCGGGAATTAAAACACTAGGGATAGCCGATATGCGATATGCGATAATCACATCAGTGGGGAAAGATGAAGCGGGAGCGAAGTGCTCTGGAAAAGTTGCGATGCGATGGTCAATATGTGATAATCGCATCGGCAGAAATGAAGGGGCGGGGTAAAGTGATGAAACATGGGATGTTTGCAATGCGATGGTGCGATGGCGTTGCATCGGCGATGTGCCATCACATCGGCAGTTTGTAGGAGATGCCAATATCAAAGAAAAAGGGAATTTTTGCGATAAAGGCAAAAAATCATATAAAAAGGGAAAAATGTAAAGTTAAATGGCCAAATGAAAAAATGGGTAGGGTTGTGCTTTTGAGGCCTTTATTCATTTGGGCATATTTTCCCATTCAAAAGTTAGTTTTGGGAGTGTGATATACCGTCGGAAAGCTCTTTCTGAGCTCCTTCTAATGAACATACTTGGAACATGATTTACAATGAAAATCCTGTGGAGAAAACCTTTGAAACCCAGGCAGAGAAAAATCCCCTTTGTCTTTATGGAGATAGCAGCTTCAGAGTTCAACTTATTACATATAGATACATAAAATTACATAAGAAATGATAATAAAAACAAAGTACCCTATATTTCACCTAAAAACATGTTTTAAGGTGAAAATTTCATCCAGCTGAAAGAAAAACGTTTTGAATTTTCCAAATACCATGCTTTCAAATTTACTAGGCATCCTCATTTCCTTGTTGATTTTATTGACACTTTGCCCATCAATTTGACTATGAGGGAACCCTAAAACATAATGAGACCAACCCTATGACTTAATCAAATAAACTGTAGAGTGAAAATGAATCATGACTAAAGACCATAGAGAGGAGAATTAGCAAGTATTTACATGAGGAAAAACTAATGAAGTGACTACTACCATCAGTGAATCCATGACCTAGTGGAGTGAATAAAATTTATAGTATGGGACTCCTACTATGCAAATGAAAAAGAGAATATTTTGATCCCTAATGGAAGTATGACAAGACTGACACTAACAGGTTGGTTCAGAGGGTTTCTTCCATGCACTAGCTTCATCTTGTGCATGTCGGAAATGTACTTCGGGTTGGTTCCTTCACTCTACTTCGTCCGATTCCTTCCAAATATTGGCCTACGGGCTACACTCATGCTGGACTGATGTGGGATTCCTCAATGCCTTCCTTCTAGCAGATATTTTCCCATCAACTTCGACTCATTGCTCTAGGAATAAGGTCTAGAGTCTTTTTGTCAGTACCTTAGGGTTTGCAATCATCAATGGCAGACTCTTCACTGTCGACAGTGAGGATTCATTATTGCCTCCTGATTGATAGATTCTTACAAGTGTTCAACTTCAACTCATTCATTCACACTTCTTAGATTGTATTGGGGATCCTTGACACTCATTATCCTTATCGGTGGGTTGTCTCGCATTTGTTAATGGTATACATTATTGACCGGTAATCAAATGATTTCTCACATGTTCGACTTCAGCTCATTTATTCCCATTGTGTAGAATTGTGCCACAGTGATCAGTGAAGACCTCAGGTTTGCATCAGCATGCTTCAGTTCACTTTTTACAGTTCATCCAATTTCTGCCAGTGACGTCGCCCACCCTTATATGTTGCAGTTTCAGTATAGCAGCATCTTATATGTTGGCTTCCAAGTTGCGTGATTATATCATGTATTCCACCTCTTATGATATGGTACCTGGAGATTCAGTTACTTGTGAGATCAGATATCTATTACAGCATCATTGATCAGTCTTCTATATGTGATACTTGAACTTGATTTCGACTTGTACTTCTGGGTAGTGATCAGATGATTCACTATGTACTTTCCAATTCAGCTATACTTGTATACATTTTGGATCTATAGACATGCTTTTCTTTCACTAAGCATGGGTATGCTCGCCTCAAACGTGAGTTGACTCTTTGATTTCTTTCATTGGTTTTTTGGCAGGCTGAAATTTGGTGAAGTCCTCTCTTGTCTTCGCAAGGTTATTTCTATGGACATAATATATTTCGGCCATCATGTACCCCTTATGACCTCATATATTAGGGGGCATCTGTTATAGCATCATTTTTCACCCTCATGTGATTAATGATTGTCTCTTTGGCCTTGGGCAACCTTCCCCCCCAGACTTGAACAACTTCATAAAAAAACAGCATCTAAGATCCCATACACGATTATGCCTAGACTTTTCCATGTATATACGTGAGTCCATTCATGATTTTCCACGTATGCCATTTCAATCATTAAAAATATATATATAATTCCTTATTTTCGAGGCAGGGTGATGGTTATTCCCGTAATTCAACCTCCCCAGCCCGTGGCCCAACTGTTTCCAACTGATGAAACTACTTTGAGGAAGTATAAAATCCCCTCATGTGTATGGCCTAAGGGAGAGATAAAATTATAGATATTATACTCTGTTGGAGCCCTATTTCAAGTCTGATATTCCTGTGCCTCCTGCACTTCCTAGGTATATTCAGGAAACCCTTGTTTCCTTGAGATGATCATCATCCTATATGACATCTTGTGTGCACACATCTTGGAAGAATCCTAGCGAGGTGAGGGTTGGACGGATCCAGAGGACAGTCTTCTCGAAGGTCGTGCAAGGATTCAGGTGATCTCTCCACTTTTTTATTATTTTACATGTCATTTATAATGAGAAGAACCATCTTGTTCCCGAAATTCACGTGTTTATATCTCTTTATATATGTGTAAAGATCATTAATTAAACATTCAATACTTTTTATATGATATTATACATGAATTACACTGACACCTAGGAACAATATATGTTGTACAACTAGTGTTTCGTGTTTGTTCTTTCTTGATTTCTGGGTTACGAAGCACAAGGAGTTGCTGGGGGTTTGCACCCCACAGGATCTACATCAAAGGTAGGAATTTCAGGTAAGTTCTAAAACTTATAAAATCTAGTTTTCGGCATAAAAGATAGGTTAAGTGAGTCCTTCTTGAATGGTATGCCCCCGATCTATGAAGGTTGCTGACCCAAAAACCTTTAGGGAGTTATTTCTCGGAACAATTTCAAAGAGGAGATGCACTCTCATATGAGTAAGTGCATGGATCATTTGTTGGTTAAGGAGGAACATAGCTCCTTGGAAGAGTTATATTTATATTTATATAAGTATATGATAAATATTGTATTGATGAACATCATGATATATTTATTATGTACTTGCATCTTCTTAACACTCATGTGCAGGACTCGGCTCCAAGAGGGGAAAATATTTCTTATGGGTCCAAGAAGGATGGGGCAGCAAACAAGTGTTGCGAAGAACACTTGTCATACTATATTCTATGGCAGTTGGGGGTAAAACTGTGTTGGTTGCACATAAGAAACCATTACCCTTCTCCTTTATTTCATATGGAAACTAGCATGATTTCAATTATGATTCCATATTCTGAAGATGTTCTTATATTTATTGAGGACATGATTGGAGGAGAGGCACATTTGTTGAATGTGTCCTTGGGGAAAGAAATTTCCCACACCTTTTGCACTACATGCTTCAAGGGGAGCATGGGGAAAGATATGGCTACCATGGTAAATCACTTGTTTCTCCATGAGGTAGGCCATATGATTGGTTGGAGCACTTGGGAAATACCTCTCATGAGTATTTGGGAGGAGCTTTTGTATGAATTATCAAGCTGGGAGGTAATTCATTTCATTTGGATGATAGCATGGAGGTGGGAGACCTTCATTGATGATGAAATTCCCCATGATTGTCATCACTTCTATCTTGAGGAGGCCATTTATCAGCAAGGAGGTTTCCACATAGACTTTCCTTCCT
The DNA here is from genome assembly GCA_034641835.2 of Pinus albicaulis. Classification (NCBI taxonomy): domain Eukaryota; kingdom Viridiplantae; phylum Streptophyta; class Pinopsida; order Pinales; family Pinaceae; genus Pinus; species Pinus albicaulis. Next base: position 62,037,086 of record CM076573.1, on the reverse strand, counting down.
TTCATAATGAGAGCCATCTGGTTTATCTACCAAAGACAAACTTGCACACTTGGGAAGAACCATTGGGATACATAATTATTGCAGGAATTCGGAAGTAATGGTGGAGATTGTTGAATGAGAAGGCCACAAGGAGAAGAGGGGAGATTTTGTAGCACCCTTGCAATTTCTTGAGGACAAGAAACATTTGGGAGGGGAATACTGTAATATTCCTAATTAGCATGCAGCTAATAGGAATATTAATTTTTCTTTTAAAATCTAGATAGATGAATAAATGGGCAAGGAGGCTCATAATTTGCATAAGTATGAATAAAAATCCCTCATAATGTGAAAAGTGATCATGTAATAACTAGATCAAGCATCCACATGTGTGAACAAGGTATAAAATGTGTGGACAAAGTCAATTTTGACCAATTCAACAACATTTTATATGAGGAGTGGATCCTAAATGAAGACAGCCTAATGTGAATGGAAATCAATCTAGCTAGTCAAAATGAAGACACCTTGAGTGTGAAAAGGGACAGAGCATGAATATCCAGTCAAGGTTGACTAAATCAAACAGTGTTTTAAAAGGATGGGCAAGGCACATAGAGACAGTGTAATTGTGGTGGAGGAGCCTTTGCATGGAAGCAACCTCATAGTGCGGTGGAAGCAACCTCATAGTGCGGTGGGACCCTTGGTGAGGGAGCTCATCAACTATATAATGGAGGAGATGGAAACCATATGGGATATTGGAGATTATATTGTATGTGGTCTGTTTAGACTTCCTGCATACTTTGTTTTTTTTAGCTAATTTTGTTGCACTCCTTAGTGTAAGGGTTTTCCCGGGCAGGGATTCCCTACTCTTTCTTGGAGATCTTGTCTAAGAGATCTAAGAGGATATTTATGAGCTACATTTTCCACTACCTAGTGTTGGGCCAAGCATTTACCTTTATAAAAAATGCATTCCCTTCAGAAAACTGCGTTATTTCTTAAGGTGTGTAGTGGGAGGGGTCAAAACCCCACTTTTGTGAGCTATTTTCCCAAGAGAAGGATCAACCTTTTCTTCGGAAATCTAGAGGAAGATTCTAAATCCATTTATTTGCATGATTGGACATTTTTATGTAGAGCTTCATCCATACAACGTGATTCAGCCATAGATCTCCAGCATTTCTTTCTTGTATATCATTTCTGTCAAGAAACCCTTGCCGAGTCATCTTGGATCTATGTAAAAAGAGACTAGATATCTGTTTTTATGCCTCATTGCGTAATCTAATAAAATATATGATTTTTCCCTCCATTTTCTGAGCATAACCCTCAAATAAAATGCACAGTCTCTTATGTAGTAAATTCTGTGTGTTTCAGTCTTGGGGTTTTATCAATTTTTAAGTTATTTGAGCATGGGAGGCCTGTTTAACTAGGAAAAAGACATTTGTTTATGAAAATATTTTGCATGCAAAGACCTTATTACATATTCTAAGGGACACAACTATTATTTCTCACTTATATAACTCAATCTTCAGGAAATAACTTTTTTGGGGTCAATGCTGCTGCTTTTCCCCACTTGGTGATATTGTATGAAGTCATAGTTTATAGTTGTGGTTGTAATATGATGGATGTGTGTTCCATACACCTTTCATGAGTTTATTTCTTTTTTTAGCTCCAAATTTAAAATATCTTAGGATATTCTTATTGTTGTAGAAAATCCTTGTTTCAGGATATTACAAAGGGACATCCTCAGGTGGCACCATGGGAGACATCATTGCCCACGGATGTCATCAGTCCTTCTCACATTCGACTACGACACAAGCTTTCATTCCAAGATGGTATCATACCTTACAACCATTTCACTTTGACAAATTCGTCGCCTTCATAAAGTGTCTCTTTCAGCAACACTTACACGGGAAGGTCCCAGCTAGCACCTATGCGTACAATGTGCAGTTATACACCATACCAAGCTTATGCATATGGGTACCATATTCCACCTATCTTCAAACAAAAAATGCCCCTCAGGGCGTCAACAGTCGTCCTCATCAACCAACATATCACTACCATATTAGTGACACAAACAAAACATGTATATGTCAACTAGATTTGTTTAAATAGCCACAGAATTACGAGCATGGGACATGCCCGTGTCACAGAAAATTTGTATGATATTGTATTATATTTGCTTACAGGGGTCCCATAGGCCATGGTCATTCTTCGAATGTAATATTCCCAAATTTTCACATGATATTTTGAATATTAGAGTTCTCAATAAACTTAATTAATTAAGTAAATAAGAGGGAGGAGGGACCCACAAACCCCAAAGATAAATCAAATCCAATTTTGATGTGTGTATGTGGATATTTCAGATCTAGATCTACATAATGGAGTAGTAGAGCAACCACTTAATGTGAAAGGAGTGGAGATCATGTCTCATTAATGAGATAGATCATGGAGTTTTATACAGTCAACTAAGATCATGGAAATAATCAAATGTAAGATCATTAAGCATTGATGATCAGATGATGGAGGAGTGGTGAATTTAATGCACACATGATGGAGAGGGTGATCATTGCATTCACACATGATGGAGATCATGGAGAGACAACGCAGTCAACATGGAGATCTATGTCCACAAGTATAGCACAGTTATGAGGTGGGCCAAGGCATGAGAAAGCTCATAATCTATATAAAGAAGATGAAGGAACAATAGAATGCATGTTGAAGATTATTATTGATGTATGATCTGTTTATATCTGGAATTGTCATGTGACATTCCATGTTTTCTTTGACTGTTTAGCTAATATTGAAATTGTTGTTTAGCACTGGGTGTTCCTGGCCGGGAATCCCACCTCTTTCATTGAGTAGCTCTTGAAAGAGTATTGTACTTAATTCACCATCAGGAATTGGTGCCATATTGTTCCTACTTTATGCAGAACATCCATATTCAGAGATTGAACATTTTTGAAGATCAGTTTGAGAGGAGGAGGTTGTCCTTCAATATTTCAGTTGAGGGACTGCTGAAGGATTCATCCTATCACCTTGAGCTACAAGATCAGCCTTCTAGTGCTTCAGGTCTATATCAGGCATCAGGCCATCTATTATTCATCTCCCAGTAGCAATCCTTTTATGAATTTCACAGTCCATTCTTGTAGATCCAAGGGAGAAGGGAAGTTGCTAGCATTTCAGCTAGTAATCCAGTAGAGGACCATTCCTTCACATTGTATACATTATTTCCATCATTTTTGAGCTATATTTCATATTTTAGTAGTAGGCTAGAGAGCCTCCTTCCTTTACAGCACATTTTTTATGAGAATTTGTGTAGCAGCAGCTATAACCTTCTTTGGAGGATTGAGGAGCTAGCCTTGAGCTCCTAGCTTGAGGATCTAGTGAAGGGATCAACCCTTCAAGCTTAGATCTGATCTTGTGACATATTTCAGCCATCTATTTGTCAGATCTAGCTTTAGATATACATAACCCAGCAGTCAAAGGATCAAACTCTAGTAGGGTGATTTTCCAAAGTTGTAGATCTGGAAAATCCTTTCTAGGTTATCTTGGGTTACCATCATAGAGCCAAGATCTAGAATCTTGGCATCATCAAAGCTCCATATTTCCGTAGATTTTTATTTTCATTTTCAGCCTATAGTCATATATTCATTATCTTCTAAAGGGAAAGTGCAGTATTTTCTTCCAACAACTCTCCAGTTACGCAGTGCCTACTTTGGCATGTTTTCAGGGTCATTTTGGGCCATCTCTTTGGCTAGATTACCTCATATTTGTACACTGTTGTAACTGAATCTTCTCCTATATAATAAAATGGCTCAGTTATTTTGTCCATAGCTGTGTTGATCATAAACTTACATATACATTTTCTGTGTTACAAATATTATGTTTGTGTATCAATGCATTATTCCATTTTGGGATACTACAGTGTTATCAGAGCATGATCTTTCTTTTAGCTTGTGGACATTTTGACAACATAAGAAAAGAAGATAGTAGAGATATACTATGGAGGGTTTAAGTTTTTCTTCATCTTTCGTTAGGTCTATGAAGGATCTCCCTAAGGAGATCAATGAAACAAGAGAGAAAGGCAAAGAGAAACATCAAGAAGGTTTCAAGATGAAGAAGGTCCCAACCCTTCTTTTTAGCAACAAAGAAGACCAGAGAAGCAAAGAGCTTCACATTGTTCCACTAGATCCACTTTCTTTGAGAAAGAGGACTGGTATGAATATTATGAAGGCTTGGGGCATGAGACCCTAAGTGAATATAGGTCTAAATACAAGTCACAACCTAGATCATTGAAAGAGAATCTCTCTCTCCAACAGTTTCTGCAACTCAAAGAAGAGAGGAGATCCAGAAGCAACAATAGAAGAAAGAGGCATAGATTCTTCTTACCTACATTTGATGGATCTTCCAAAAGCACCTTAAGGGCTTGGAGGGAAGAATTATTTACATTCTTTCTGAAATATCCTATATCAGAAAGAGAGGCTGTGGAGTTTGCAGCTCTGCACCTTGATGGTGAAGCAAGAAAATGGTGGTCCAATCACTTGTGACACATAAAAGTGTCTGCTTATGCAGATTTTATGCAAAGACTGAAGAATAAATATGGTAGGGAGAAACCAGAGACATCTCACATATTGAAATATCCCATCATCAAAGAGATAGTGCATGAAGATTCAAGATAAGATGTTCTTATTATTACTCAAGAGGAGGAGCCTCTACCACCACCAGTTGCAGATGTGCTTACATCAAGAGGAGGATCACTTGCATATTTGCAATATGGTCTTGATTTCTTGACATTTGGAGCCCCATGCATGATTGATGAGAAGCATGAGGAGGAGACAGATACCAGCACTAGTACATTTGTAGAAGTGCAGCCATCACTCTTACCAGCAGTTGGAGAGACCTTTACACGAGAAAAGGAAACTCTTGTAACCTTGCAAGATGTTTCTGAATCTTAGTTGATCCAAGGTATGCCTTCATTTTCATCACATATTGTCTCTGTAGATCTTATTGAAACTTATGGGGACATGCCATCAGGGCTAATGCATGACCAAGGGTTAGAACATCATGCTGATTTGGAGCAACATTATATCACTGCATAGAGGACCCTTGATCTAATCAAGGAAGAGATTAAGAACCATCCTAGTTTATCATTTATGGACTACATTCAGCCCTTTGAGTTGAACTGTAGAATTTCTGAAGATGGGATGAGTATGATCCTATGTACAATGGTCGGCTATGATTTCAGCATTGTGCCTTGCTTTGAGACAACACATGTATCACCTTGCAGATCTACAGCATTGTTAATGAGAAGTAGTGAGAAGAAGAGGACCCATTCCTTATGGGAGAAATCAAATGGCATCTTATTTCATGAAGAAATGGAGGGAAATACGATAGATGGTAGACATATTGAGATGAGAAACATTTTCTCCTTTCTATATGACACTTTCTCAATGAGCATCTCACAGCTCAAAGAGAAACTTCTACCTGCAGTAGATCCAGAAACTTATTTGTTTTGGAGGGCCATTGATGAGAAGAAGGTATCATGGAGAGATCTCATTGGATGTGCACTTCAACATATCATGGAGTGCAAAGTTCTTCATCAATTTGAGGTGGATGGTATTCTACAATGGGAGGATACCATGTTTTTGTAGAATGAGTTCCATCATCCTCATTGGGATGAATGGCTGATGATGTGGAGAAAGGGGTTGCCAAACTACTTGTCGATCTATGATATAGGCCATCAAGAAGCATGGTTGTGCTGGTTTCTCTTTGGTGAGTATGGCAACCGCTCAATGAGTCATAATTTTATGATTCATGCCTTGCACATCACTAGGAGAATGCAAAAGAAAAACGCATGGCTACTTTGGTTGTTGATGGGAGAGTTTGGACATTGCATGATATATCTTATGTCCTTGTATTTACTCTTGTTTGGGATATGTCTCATGTCTTTACATGTATTTCTGTTTGGGATGTATCTCATGTTCATGTATGTACTTGGGTTTGGGAGAAAGTATAACTCTCACATGATGTGGCATAAGGGAGCTTGTTTGTATTATGTTGATGAGACGTCTCACATGTCCGTTACTATATTGTTGCTCCATGACTTGCACCATGATAATGTAAGGTGGCATCAAGAATCCATGTTTCTATGGTTACTATTGGGAGAGTATGGAATGAATTCTTCCCTTAAATTGCATGAAATTTTTGGAGGATGGAAACAAGAGGCCTTACAACGTTGGATTCTGTTGGGGGATTATGGTCATTGTACATGGTATGATGACGATGTGATGGGGTAGCAAGATTCCTTGTTAATTTGGCTTCTCTTGAGAGAATATGGCCACTACATTTGGTACGATGATGATGTGGTATGGTAGCAAGAGGCATTGTTGTGGTGGCTTATGTTGAGAGAGTATGGCTCTCACATTTATATTGATGCAAATTTGTCATGGCAACAAGAAACATTGTTGTGGTGGCTTCTTTTGAGAGAGTATGGCTCTCTTACTTGTTTTCATGATGATCTAGCATGGAAACAGAAGTCTTTGCTGCGTTGGTTGTTATTAGGAGAATATGGTTTGACATTTTTCATGTTTCCCCATATGCCTCTACTTCTTATTTTTCACTATGATGATGTGATGTTTGATTCCTACATAGCAAACGAGGCTAATGACGAGGGAATTGATAGATGTAATATACTCTATGTATCATGGGTTGGGGAGATAATTCATGAGTTGGGACTTTCCACTTTGGGAATGAACCACTTCATCTTATGTATCTCATGTATACAGGAGAAATTTGGTCATCATATGGTTTCCACTTGGAGATTCATTGATGGGGAAAGGTATCTAAATTTTTAGTTGGAGACCATTTTAGACATTCTACAGAGGCAGCTTTGGAGTTGGACATGCATGACACATTGTGACAGATGGGAAGGCCTTCCACATGAGGATTCCATTTGGAGGGAGGATGTTTGTTGTAGCATCCACTTTTGCAGTTGCTTGTGGTCAAGCAACATTTTGACGGGGAGGACCGTAATATTCCCAAATTTACACATGATATTTTGAATATTATATTTCTTAATAAACTTAATTAAGTAAGTAAATAAGAGGGTGGAGGAACCCACAAACCCAAAAGATAAATAAAATCCACTTTTGATGTGTGTATGTGGATATTTCAGATCTAGATCTACATAATGGAGTAGTAGAGTAATCACTTAATGTGAAAGGAGTGGGAATAATGAATCATTAATGAGATAGATCATGGAGGTTGATACAGTCAACTAAGATCATGGAAAGAATCAAATGTAATATCATTAAGCATTCATGATGAGATGATGGAGGAGCATTGTATTTAATGCACACATGATGGAGAGGGTGATCATTGCATTCACACATGATGGAGATCATGGAGAGACATTGCAGTCAACATGGAGACCTATGTCCACATGTACATTGCAGTTATGAGGTGGGCCAAGGCATGAGAAGGCTCATAATATATATAAATAAGATGAAGGAACAATAGAATGCATGTTGAATATTATTATTGATGTAGGATCTATTTAGATCTGGAATTTTCATGTGAGATTCCATGCTTTATTTGGTTTTTTAGTTAAGATTGCAAGTGATGTTTAGCACTGGGTGTTCCTGGTCGGGAATCCCACCTCTTTCATTGAGTAGCTCTTGAAAGAGTATTGTACGTCATTCACCATCAGGCATTGATGCCATATTTTTCCTACTTTCTGCAGAACATCGATATTCAGAGATTGAACATTTCTGAAGATCAGTTTGAGAGGAGGAGGTTTTCCTTCAATATTTCAGTTGAGGAACTGGTGAAGGATTCATCCTATCACCTTGAGCTTCAAGATCAACCTTCCAGTGCTTCAGGTCTATATCAGGCATCAGGCCATCTATTATTCATCTCCCAGCAGCAGCAATCCCTTCAGGAATTGCGCCGTCCATTCTTGTAGATCCAAGGGAGAAGGGAAGTTGCTAGAATTTCAGCTAGTATTCCAGTGGAGGACCATTCCTTCACATTGTATACATTATTTCCATCATTTTGTAGCTATATTTCATATTTTAGTAGCAGGCTAGAGAGCCTCCTTCCTTTACAGCGCAGTTTTTATGAGCAGTTGTGTAGCAGCAGCTGCAACCTTCTTTGGAGGATTGAGGAGATAGATCTTGAGCTCCTAGCTTGGAGATCTAGTGAAGGGATCAACCCTTCAAGCTTAGATCTAATCTTGTGACATATTTCAGCCATCTATTTGTCAGATCTATCTTTAGATCTGCATAACCCAATAGTTAAAGGATCAAACTCTAGGAGGGTGATTTTCCAAAGTTGTAGATCTGGAAAATATTTTATGGGTTATCTTGGGTTACCATCATAGAGCCCATATCTAGAATCTTGGCATCATCAGAGATCCAGATTTCCATAGATCTGCATTTTCCTTTTCATCCTACATTCATATATTCATTATCTACTAAAGGAACAACGCAGTATTTTATTCCAAAAACTCTCCAGTTACGTAGTGCCTACTTTGGCGTGTTTTTAGGGTCATTCTAGGCCATCTCTTTGGCTAGATTACCCCATATTTGTACACTGTTGTAGCTGAATATTCTCCTATATAATAAGATAGTTCAGCTATTTTTTCTATATCTTTGTTGATCATAAACTTACATGTACATTTTCTTTGTTGCAAATATTATGTTTGTGTATCAATGCATTATTCCATTTTGTGATATTACATCGAACCAGTGTAGGGTGTCTCCAATTCCTAGCTTCACACATCTCTCTCTCTCTCTCTCTCTCTCTCTACGCACAATATACAGAAAATAAACTATAATGTATTTCGTCTATACAGTTCTTCCCAGACCTCACAAATTAGGGGGCAACTGTTAACACTGGAAAATCGTACAAACAAAATATGACATTATTTAATGTCAGGAAGAAGTATTTACAGGGCTGAAAGACATTAGAGAATCTGGAAAGTATTTAAAAGTCTATAAGCTATGATGAAAAATCAAATTTGAGCAAGTCATAAATGCTTTTTCACGCATAATCCTTCAAGAAGAGCGCCTTTGCGCACCTTTTAACCCAAAATGTGCGCAATCCTGGGAGTGGAAAAAGTCACTTTTTGGGACCACAAAAAGCACACTCCAGGATAGTGATTTCACACTTGAAGCCACCTAAGGACAGCCACCAAAGCCTACTTAGAGATCAAGGGACACAATGGAATATTTGTGGCACACAATGGAATCATCCCCCTCTCTTGGGTCACCATCCATAATGTACCAATGGAGGGAAGGAGGATTTGAATTCTCCTATATAAGGCCACTAAGATATGAAGAATGGGAGAGAACATTGTTATGCTGGCTAGAATTTCCCCAAGAAATACTAGCAGTGTGTGATTCGAAGCTGAGATAGAGGGGACTCAATCTTTGGCCATCCAAAAAGTTGAGTCCACCACAGTAGAGAGAGGGAGACTTTGCACCGAGGCAAGCTTGGAAGTAAAGACATCCTTGGATCAGGACTTAGAACCCAAGTTCTAAGGGCCCTTTGGCAAGAGTGTTAAAGTTTCACCATCATTTCCTACCAAAACTCAATAAGAGGGGCTGAAAGAGCCACTGTTTGGATTATTGCAGTTATTTGACTCTATTTAGAGATTTTTTTTATTTGTTTTAGTTTTTGGTTTAGTTTTATTTTGAATATGCATGCTATTTCTCTATCTAGTATGTTTATGTTCTAGCATGTTCCACTAAATTTCTTGAATCCACTTCTTTTTGTAGGTTTTAACCCTATACAGAAACTATCTACAAACGAATCTTAAAAACAGAAAATAAACAGTAGAAAGAGCATAAAACATAAAATAGATAAACACAGAGATTTTCCCCTGGATCCCAAATCGGGACGACCAGCTTGATTTTTAATTATAAGCCTTATAATGTTACAACACATATATATATAAATGTCGAAGCATACATAAACCCTAATCCATTAACCCTGGATTATAACATAACCGTAGTTCCCTTAATCGGATCTACAAAATACCAGGGGCCGAAAACCATCGTACCCCAAAATCATGTGCAAACCCATGCACAAAACCATGGGCGGATCCGCCGACCGGAAAATAAGCACCAAAACACAGACCCAACATTCTCCCACTTGTTGTTTTCTTTCCACAGGGGGCCACAGGAGAGCTGAGTGATTAGCTCGGCTTTGCAACACCCATTTTTTCTCTACACCAAGAGAACTTCTGAGTGTTCACAGACTTTGTCAATGCATCTGCAACATTCTTCAAAGTTTCCACCTCTACCAGCAACACCCTTTTAGCTTCAACCATATCTCTCACAAAGTGATATTAAACATCAATGTGCTTTGTCATTGAATGATAAGCAGGGTTCTTAGCCAAGAAAATTGCATTTTGGCTACCACAATCTATCCTTATAGCTTGCTGCACCAACCCCATACTTGAACACAATCTCTGCAACCAAACTGCTTCCTTACTTACATGAGTGGCTGCTATGTATTCAGCCTCTGTAGTTAAAAGAGCCACTACAGACTGTATTTTACTCATCCAACTGACTGCACCTCAAAATAGGCTAAACACATACCCACTTGTAGATCTTATTTGGTCTAGATCTCCAGCCTAATCTGCATCAACAAAACCACGAATGTCCAAAACTCTTTCCAATCATGGTCTTCCCTGGTAGCACAAGCCATAATCACTGGTGCCACATAAATATCTAAAAACCTGCTTCACTGTTGTCTAATGCTCCTTCCCTTGGTTTGAAATAAACCTGCTCAATACTCCCACTGCATGTGCAATGTCTAGTCTAGTACAGACTATTGCATACATCAGGCTACCCACTGCACTTGCATATGGAACACGGGACATATCCTCCACTTCTTCTTGTGTCTTAGGACATTTTTCAATAGACAGCTTTGTACCTACAGGAATCAGAACATTCACCGGTTTACTATCCTGCATATTGAACCTCTACAATATAGTCTCGACATACTTCCTCTGGTTTAACCAAAGCTTCCTTTTTTCCTAATCTCTCTTAATTTACATGCCCAAAATATAGTTTGTAGCACCAAGATCCTTCATGTTGAATTTGGAGAACAGCTGGGTCTTCAAATCTTGGATAATTTCTTTGTCATTTCCAATCAACAACATATCATCAACATACAAGACCAAATAAATAACACGATCACCAATTAATTTAAAATAAACACAATGATCCTCCTTGCTTCTGGTGAAGCCAAGTCCCTATATGTAGTTATCAAATTTCTAATACCACCTCCTTGGTGACTGTTTTAACCCATACAGAGACTTATTTAACCTGCATACTAGTTCTTTCTTCCCCTTCACCATAAAGCCTTCAGGTTGTTTCATGTAGATCTCCTCTTCCAGATCCCCGTGAAGAGATGTTGTCTTCACATCCATCTGTTCTACCTCAAAATCAAATGCAACAGCAACAGATAAAAGTAATCTAATAGAAGTAACTTTGGCAACAGGAGAAAAAATATCACCAAAATCAATTCCCGGCACCTGGGAATAACCTTTTTCTACCAACCGAGCTTTGTATTTCTCCACTTTTCCTTCTACATTCATCATCTTCTTAAATACCCATTTTCTCCCGATGGGCTTCCTTCCAACTAGCAACTCCACCAGATCCCATGCCTCATTTTTATGCAAGGATGCCATTTCATCAACCATGGCCTCCTTCCAGAGTTTTCCATCCTTTGAATCTACTGCCTCCCTGATAGTTCTGGGATCATCATCAGTTATAGCTAAACCAAAATTTTCATAGAAAGCATATGGACTATACCTTTCTGGTTGTCTTCTTTCCCGAGATGATCTTCTCACAGCTGGAGTTTGTGACTCTTCCTCTTCTGAGTCTTCTTCTATTATAGAGTCTGATTCATCCTCCTTTAGCTCAAACTCTATCTTCTTAGGTTCCTTTGGTAGGACTTCATGTTTAACAACATATTTCACCTCTCTAAACACCACATCTCAGCTATACACAACCTTCCTTGTTTCTAAGTTCCAAAGATTTTAACCCTTTAAACCATCCTTATACCCAATAACGATGCACCTTTTAGATTTATTATCCAACTTGGTCCTTTTCTCCTTTGGAACATGTATATATGCATCACATCCAAATACCCTCAGATGTGAAAGAGCGGGTTTCTTACCAGCCCATACCTCATGTGGGGTCTTATCCTCCAACGCTAATGAAGGTGATCTGTTAACCAAGTAACTTGCAGTCTCCACTGCCTCTGCCCAGAATTCTTATCCTAACCCGGTACCACTAAGCATGCTTCTTTCCTTTTCGATCAGCGTTCTGTTCATTCTTTCTAAAACTCCATTTTTCTGAGGTGTGTATGGAGTAGTCTTCTGCCGTGATATACCACACTTCTTACATAACTCTTCAAATTCCTTCTTGCATAACTCCCCACCATTATCTGTCCTCAGCACCTTTATCTTCTTCTCTGTCTGGTTTTCCACCAGAGCCTTAAATTCTTTAAATCTGTCAAAGACTTCAGATTTCTTCCTCAAGAAATATATCCATGTATTCCTTGAGAAATCATCTATGAATGAAACATAGTATACAGAATTACCCAATGATGGAACTGACACAGGTCCAAACACATCACTGTGCACAAGCTCTAATATCTTGTTCGCCCTCTTATCACCAGAAGGAAAAATCACAGAAATCGAAATCCAGAGAAAAATTAGAAATTCCTTCTACCATACCATTTCCATGCAGTATCCGAAGGCCCTTCTCTCCAATATTTCCAAGCCTTTGATGCCATAACATGGTCTTTTTTGAAGAGACCGCTAGGCTTTCCTCTCCACTTTCAAGAACCACAGAACTTTTGCACCCATCAATAACAATGATGCCCTGTGTTATAGTCCCGTAATTTGGCAGATTGGTAAACCAAATGACAGGGTAACATCAGACCAAGCTTTGGAGCCCTAGGACCTAGCCTGCCTGGACTCAGAGAGGGCTCTCTCTATTATGCAAAGGACGTAAACTTGTTTGCTTCTGTATATTTGATTTTAGGCTAGTTGTTAAGTATGTTTTGGTTTGTTTTGGGTTTTTTGAGGGGAACTGATCAAAGGATAAATAGATAAAGAGTTCGTCGAATCAATTGGGCTATGGGGTCAGATGAGGTCAATATTATCTTAATGATGGACAAGGTATTACTGCAGGGCTGATTTGGTCGAGGTAAATGGATTCTTTAGGTGAAAGTTTATGAGATGGACATTAAGTTTGTGAAATACAAAGATATTTCAAGCATAAATAGTTAAACAACAAGCATTCATGAGTTAGGGCTGACCATTAATCTCTATGAACAAAACTCAAACTGATAGATGTAGAAAATAAAAAATCTAGTGATACATAGAAGTATAAGACCCTCTAACTTTGGGAAAATCACCCTCAGAATTTTGGGAAAACAAATAAGATAAAAAAACGATTCAATCTATAAATAGGGAACTCCTAAACATCATATCTTGAGCTATCGAGAACTTTGGAATAAGACTGCAAAGCATGGACAAAGGGCAATATCGAAACAAGACCTCTTTAACTTAACTAAAACAATCAATAATTCAGACAGAGATTTCAGAAATGGAGTTTTGATTAGCTATGATTAAGCAGGGCATACCATGAATCATACTATAAATCATACATAATAACCATTAATGAAACTAATAACAATTTCTTAGGGTACCAAAGAGAAATTAAGAATTCTTTGACATAACCAAGAAAGATGAAAACATTTAAGCTGCAATGAATCAGGAAATTTGAGGTGCCTCCATGAGCATATCTCAAAATTATTCTTTACTGAACTACAACAAGAAAGAAGCATGAAAAAATGTAAGATAAACTAAGAAAACATAACAGATAAGGAACACAATACCATTCACCAAGCCATGGAATCCTACATACGATCCTCCTCCACCATCAAAGTCAAGCAAGAGATCATCCACTTCATAAGACAAGTATTTCTTCAAAGCTCATAATGCTATGTATTTCTCTCTATAACATCAAGTTCTACCTCTAGTTACAATGAATACTCTTGGATTATATAGGCCAAAGAGGAAGAAACCGTCCTAGAGCAACTAGAAGGCCATTGGCCTAATACAAATATCTGATTTTGTCCTTGAGGCTTTACAAAGCCAAAGGCACAAAATATCTTCAAAAACATATATTTAAGCTAAAAATAGTAAGAAAATTGACTTTTAATCCCTGACATGGAGTTAAAAATAGCTTAACGCACATTTGTATGGTCACCTTCGGAAAACTGTCTTTTCAGCAAAATCCTACAGGAGCGTAGCAACAGGAAAAAGTCTGATTTGTAGAGGATTTTTGAGGGACTTCCCGATGTTGAAATGCGGCCCGTGATGGCTCGTTGGAAAGCCCTGGATGTCTAGTTTCTGGAACTACTTTATTTTTTTCAAACTGATCCCTGGAAATCTGTCAAAAAGTGGAATAAGTGAAAAAATCCAGGAGGGTCTCACTACTAATATTTGAGGCAGAAAGGTGAATTTTGACTGTTTTTTGCCTCTTTTGGGGACCAAAACACCTTATTTTGTAGATGCCCCAAAATTTAATACATCCAAAAATATAACTTTCATGAGCTGAGGATGCTCCTAGAAAACATGGCAGCGCCTAGAAAAATGTGCAATTAGGCCTAAAAATCACAAAAAAAAAGATCATGTCCAAAATTGCTCAACTTTGGTGAGAAAACCCCTTATGGGTTTCTAGAAGCATGCAAGGAAAATAAAGCCAATATTCCAAGCCTAGATATGTCTTTTTCCCCTTTTTTCACCGGGCGCCTCCTTTAGGCAGTTTTGAGCTTAACTGTCACTGTTTTCATTGTTCTGTTGATTGCCACTTTCACTGTTTTTCAGTTTAGTGAGGGTTGTCTTCATTAGCTTCATTGTTTTTAACTTCTTCATGTATGCTGCTCTCACCATGCTTAATACTTTGATGTCCTTTATGTGAGCTACTTCTATCTTGACTGTCTTCATTTTCCTCTTGCCAAACTTTGCAAACCAATAATTTTTGAAATGTGAAAAGTTTTGGCCGAGTCTTTTATGCCTTGGGAGGGTTTGAGAAAACCCTTTTTTCCCTTCTTTTTTTATTTTGAAAATCCAACCTTTCTGCCTTTGGAATAAAATCCCTTTAAGATGATTTTGTTAATGTTTTGAAAGAGGCTACCTTTCACCAAAAACTGGGACTTCTGCTCATTATTGTAGGAGGCATCTCAAAACAATATTTTTAAGCCCTCTACTTGTCATGAAGGAGGCTTTTTCATACTTGACATGTTTATCTCTTGTTCATCATTAAAGAAGTTCTTCTTCAACCAAATTTTAGTCCTATGAACAAGTTTTGTCTTGCTTATCTCTACTAGCCATTGAACTTTAACCCTTTGTTAAAAAGTCTTTAACCCATTCTCTGCTTTTTAATGGAAAGTTTAGCACTGTAAACAAAGTGTTGCCTTCGACTTATGATTGAAGGAGGCTTCTTTAAAACGAGGTGGGCACTCTATTTATCCTTGGAAGGAAAACCTTCTTGAAAATTGAAATCTGTACCCTGTGTCTATTCAGAACTGAAGGAGGTAAGGCAAATAGAATTGTTTAGACCTTTAACAAACTGTTCTTTTCCTTCAAAGAAGCCCTTTAAATAAACTAAGTGCCCTTTGCTTATTGCTGAAGGAGGCACTTGAAAAAATTTGTTTTTTCCATTTGCTCATGATTGAAGGACGCACTGTAAACACAAAAAGGTTTCTGGTCCTCTACTTATGACTGAAGGAGACCTTGGTAAACATAAAACTGCAGTTACCTCTGTTTGTTATTTGATAAAGGCTGCTTTTAGACAAACTGTTAGGCTTAGCTCTTTAAAAATTTAACCATCAGCGTTTTTGGTGCTATATTTGTTTATCATTTGAAGGAGGCTTCTTTTTACTTATCACTGATGAAAGCCCTTAAGTAAATTGTAGCTTACCTTTAGTCCACTTTTCTTTTGAGACATGTCTTCTTGCATAACTCTCATTGTGAAAACCATGAGTAGGTAATGCATTTCCAACTGATGAATGTCTGTTGTGTTGGCCATGGAGATAACCTTTGCTTTATAACAACTATAGCTCTTTTGGTGTTTGAAATTTTCTTTAAATGCTTTTAAGGGCCTAGGCTAGGTGTTTAGAAAAGGGCCCAAGCAAGATCTCATTCAAGACTAGCCCGGGTGGTGGGTCGTTCAGAGGTGGCCCGGAGAAACGTGTCGCATTCAGGCTGAGTGCCGGGCGGAGGGCTGTTCAGAGGTGACCCGGAGAAACGTGTCGCATTCAGGCTGTTCGTCAGGCATTTGCACAGGCGCATCATGTGCAGCAATGGGCGTGTCGCGCCTAGTGCACATGCCTTGAGAAATTACCTACAGACGCATCGCGTGCTCAGCAAAGCTACCACGACGTTAAAAACCTGTTTTCTCCTCCTGCTATGTGTTTGCACAAAACATGATGAAGAGTAGAAGAGCTCGAGTGAGGCCTTTTATATCTTAGGGAGAGTTTAAAAAATCCTTTTTCTCCTTTCATCAATTTGAAAAATTTCCCTTTAAAACATTTTATTTGCATTGAAAAGTGACTTTGCCCTTTTGTTGAGGATTTAACTGCTTTACCCTTTTTGGATGGTGTCTTTTCTACCATATTTCTTCACCTCACTAGTTGCCCTGGGTCACTCAAAATCACTGCCAAGCCCTCTGCTCATCTTTCTCAGATAAGCTTGGAGGAGGCATCTTTAACACTGTGTTATTTCCTCTGTTGGTTATCCTTTAAGGATGTCCTCTTTAAAACAAAAAAAACTCATCTTTATCTGGCATTGTGTCATCTTTGTTCATTTGAAGAAAGCATAATTAGTAAATTGTAATCCTTCCTCATCACTTATGAATATCTTCAAAAAACTGTCCTTTTTTCTATGTGATATCTTACCTGTAACATATGCCTTTATTGCACCATATCACTTTAAAATTTAGACAAGAATAATGTGATTTTGTTTATGATAAATGTTCTCTGTTTATATTTTTGGAGGAGGTAGCGCAAAGCGGCCACTGAGGTTACTTAAAAACTTTGTTGACCCTCTACTTATTAGTGAAGGAGGTCCTTTCGACATGTTCTTCCGGGCGCTTGTTTTATACTTAAGGTTTCAAATTTTTATACATCCAAAGCTCTTACTATCAATTTAAGAAGGTTTTCCTCAAAATTGTGACCTTGTGTTTATCATCTGATGGAGGCATCTTAGACTGCAGACTGTTTGTTATCTTTGATTACTTTTTGAATGAGCTAATCCATATGACTTGTAACCCCAGGCGCTTTCCCTTTACTCTCCTTTTGGAGGGAGTAATTAGATAGACTATAATGGTTTTATCCAAAATGAAGGATGTCCATTTTCAATAAACCCCCTGTGTGAAATTATCTTTTACCATTTGAATGAGGTTTTCTTCATCAAATTCTGGCCTCAGATTTATCCTTTGAAGGAGGTTTTTACAAACATCATAATTGAGGCCTTTCAACACCATTATGTCAATCTTATGCTTATGATGCGAAAGAGGTTCTTTGACTGGGTTCTGACCCTCTACTTTTCATGAAGGAGGTCCTTGCAAATGTAACCACTCAGGTCACTCAAAACCACTGTTGGGCCCTCTGCTTATGATGAAGGAGGCCTTCAAGTAATGAAATTTCATCCATCTCAACACTGTGCCCTTTGTCTATTTGCTTTTAATAGTACAAATAGAAAACAAATGTGAATCTTTGATATTTATCATTAATGAATAATTTGAACATAATTACCTCTTATTTTATGAGGCCCAGTCTGTAATGTATATCTCTTTTGTATAACATTACTGCGAAAAATAGACCAGAAGCAATGTGATTTTTTCAAGATAAGTGTTCCCTGTGTGTATTTCTGAGATGACTCCTTACTCCTTACTGTGCTTTCATAAGGTGTATTGAATTTGCCTTTGACTTATTTCTCAAAGTCCAGGTTCAAGGTAAAACATAAGAAGTAGATGTCCTCTTATGCCTTCATGATGATACCCAATTGTTGTAGCCTTCTTCCTGTCAAGACTGTCTCTCTTGCCTAGAAAGAGTGATTTGCAGGGCTAGGTCACCTTTTGGAGAGATTATGCAGCAATACCTTTGGAGTTGAAAAATGGAGTGTTGATTATAAGCATCACTTAGTCCTTTGTATTCATTTGTCTTAATGAATGACCAGTGTCTTCAGGCACATTTTGGATTTGAAACCATGTAGACCTCACTTACTGTACTTCATCTGATTTATGATGGAAAACTACTTCAGCATGAGAGACCTGTTTTCATTTGTTCTTTTTCTCTCATTTTCACACTGTCATTATTGAATGCATCCCTACAGAGATGTACTTGGTAGATGATCTTTGATTTTCTGAGGACTTAGCAGTGTGTCATTAAATCAGGCTTGAAATGTCCACTTTCCTCTATCTATGAAACCTTTTAGAAACCTGCTCTTTACCTGGGATGAATATTTTTGAGCCTTGCTAGAATGAAACCAAGTAACCTGTTAGTGGTGTATGACCTAAGGCTAAATTAATGTGTTGTTTTGCAGAATAGGAAACAATTTATGGCTGATTGGTACTAGACACAGGCTTTTGGCTTAGGATAACTTAGTCAAGGAAAATTTTCCCTAAACACCACCACCTAGACTTAGAGGCAATTTGTCATAGATTTTGAATATTTCCTTAGTCATGATCAGGTTATCATATGATTTAATGATTAGTGAGAGAGGGGCAGACGCTTTGTCAAATGATGGGCAATGAGATGCATGAAAACAAGGGAAAATGATAGCAAAGAAACAAAGCTATGACAGCTATAGACAGGGGGATTTTTCTGTAATGAGATAGGTTTAGAAAACTGAAGGCTTTTCTCATCATAGGCTGAAAGGGAGGGGTAGGAAGACAAAAATTTGTTTGAGGTGTTTTCTAGATGACAAATTTACAGATTGAGACTAGCTTCTAGAAAAATCAGCCAAGGAATCTAGTCATCAAAACATGAAAAAATACTGATGACTAACAGTGGCTCCATTTGGGGAGGGCAGCTCCTTTTCGGGAGGTGTCCAGAACTGCAGATCTCGGGCTTGTGAGGACCAGTGCCTCATCCATTGGTGCAAATTTCTCTTTTCCTTGATGTTATTCCTGAAAATTATGTTCTTTGACAATTCTACAGCATGATTAGCATCAACCTCATCTCTACCTACCCAGCTATATTTCCTAGCATTTCTTTCTTTTCTGGGTGCACTTGGACTAGCAACCCTTTGACATGAAATTTTTTTGAAAGTGAAAACACTATCTACTTCTACACTTATATCTTCCAGGAGTTCTGATTAAGTTGATGAACTCCTTTGATTCTCTACCTATGCTAGATCGACTATCAAGATTAAGTTGTTTGACAAGATTTCATTCACTAAACTAAAACATGAAATTGAAAAATGACCAAATCAGGATTAGATGGTCTGATTTGTCATGTGTTTGCGGCATAAAAAACAAGTTGCACACAAATATTATTTTCGCACAAAATGAGATTTTAGAAAAATCAGGGCTAGGATACATAGTTTGTTAGGATACATAGTTTGTTTTTCATCCCTTTTTTCCTCTTTGGTTCTGTTTTGAGCGTGTGAAACCAGTATCTTTTCCTATTCTACTTTCGTTGATAAGTCAAGCTTACACATTTTGACTATCACTTCTTTTACTAACTTATCAGAAATCAATTTAAAACATGTCCAGTTATGATTAGGCTAGATAACTGAACAAGATAACTTTTGAGCACTAGTAGTGGCATTTAGATTTGCGCACTTTCAGCATGACTATTTTTTTGAACATGGGGCTTTTCTGTTATTTTTAAATCTGCCCTCTTTTCTACTTTTCTACTATTTTTTGTATTTTCTGTTTTTGATTTATTTCTTCAAACAGTGATATGTACAATGAGTGAAAATTTTAAAACTGGAGCTCTTGACAAAAGTAATGTTTTAGTGTCCTGCCATTTATAGGGCCTCCAAAATTCTCCATCCCATCAGGTTATTTCAAGAAAAAAGCATTGTTTTCGCTAACTGAACTGATAATGAAAGGCCCTTTCCATAAGTTTTCAAACTTACCATGCTTTCCTTTATCTTCTCTTATGGAATCCCATTTTAATACTTTATCCCCAACCTGAAAATCATTTTATTTGGTCCTTCTTTCAAACATCTTTTTCATCTTATCTTGTGCTAACTGAGTCCTTTGGTAAAATTCTTCTCTTGTTTGTTGTAAATGGATAGTCTGATTTATCCTCCTTTGCATGTCATTTTCTTCTATTTGAACTTCTTGTAATAGCTTCATCACTGGAACCCCTAAAGATGTCGGTAAAATGGCTCCCATGCCATACACTAGTTGAAAGGGAGACATACCAATTGATTTTTTGGTGGTTAGCCTATCAGCCCATAGTGCGTGTACTAGTTTTCCATGCCATGCTTTTTGATTTTGTTCGAGAAGCTTCTTAATGATATTGACTAGGATTTTGTTAGAAGACTCAGCCAAACCATTACCTTGGGGGTAATAAGCCATGCAATGTCCTAATGTAATATGATATTTGTAATAGAATTCAACCATTCTTTTGGAGGAAAAGGCAGCAGCATTATCAGTGATAATTTTCCTAGGACAATTGAATCTAGATAAAATGTTGGTTTCTAGGAACTTGATGATGACTGAATCAGTGGCATTTCTGGAGGGTATGGCTTCTATCCATTTGGTAAAGTAATCAGTGGCTATGATGATCCATTTGTGTTGAGCAGACGAAGAAGGGTGTATTTCCCCAATAAAATCTAAACCCCATTGCTGGAAAGGACCTTCAACTATGATGGATGTAAGGGCAAAGGAAAAAGTTTTTTCTTTCGATCAAAAATTTGGCATTTATGGCATGTCATAACCATTTTTTGAGAATCAGGGAACAAGGTAGGCCAATAATAACCGGCTCTAAGGATTTTGTTGGCTGTGGTTTTCCAGTAGAGATGTCCTCCGCATTCTCCTTCGTGCATAATTTTTTCTGCATCATCTTTAAGAAAACATTTAAGCAGCATACCAGTGGAATTTTTCCAATACAGAATTCCATCTAGAATACAAAACTTTAAAGATTTTTGTTTGAGGAATCTTGCTTTTTTCTTTGATAAGGTTGGAGGATCATTAAGATAAAATAACACGTAAAGAATATCAGCATACCAAGGTGAATTTAAAAACACTTCTTCAACATGAGGAGTTGTGCATTCTTCCTATTCTTCTAAGATGTCAACAAAATTTATATATAATGCTTGGAGGTTTGTTTCAGCCATTAGTCTTGCGAGTCCTTGTCCCTTAACAAGTTTGGTGGGTCTAATTTCTAAGTCATATTCTAAGATGATAGAAATCCATTTTCCTCTTTTACCATTGGGATCTTGATTTAATATATCTTTGATGATGGTGTGGGGAACGAAAGCAATGATATGAGAATTTAGGATATAAACTCGGAAGTATTTCAGTGCTTTTACCAATGCGAATGCCTGTTTTTCCATGATATTATATTTTAAGGGAGCATCTCTTAGGGCTTTGCTAAAAAAATCTATGGGTTGTTATTTCCCTGCTGCATTCTTTTGTAACAATACTGCAGCTACCGTGTGTTCAGATGCAAATGAGAAAATGTAAAAATATTTGGTGAAATCAGGACTTATTAGAACTAGTGTTTCGGTGAGTGCTTTTTTGACCATTTCGAAAGATTGTTTGGCTTCTAGAGTCCATTTAACTCCAACCTCCTTTTTTAACATGTTTGTGATGTTTCTCAAGAGTTCGGCAAGATTGGGGATGAATATTCTTAAGAAATTAATTTTTCCGATAAAATATTGCAATTCCTTAATGTTTCTAGGGTGACTGATTTGCAGTATGCCTTAAATCCTTTTGGGATCTATTTTTATTCCATCTTCAGAAATGATGTGACCTAGGAGTTTTCCTTCTTTGAGACTAAAAAGTGTTCTCTTGGGGTTCAGAGACAAACCATATTTTCTACATTTTTCAAAAACCTTTCTCAGGTGAACCATATGCTCTTCATCTGATTTGGAATATACTATGATGTCGTCAAGATATATGACTATGAAATAACCTATGTCTTCTGAGAAAGCTATTTCCATGGCTCTTTGAATTGTGGCATTGGAATTCATTAATCCAAAAGGAATTTTAACATACATGAAAGTTCCCCAAGGCATGGTGAAAGCAGTTTTGTGTTGATCACTAGGAAAAACCAGCACTTGGTTGTATCCGGAAAAACCGTCAAGTAATGAGATTCTTTTAGCATCAACCACCTTTTGAAGTATGTGGTCCATTTTGCGTAAAGGATAGTTGTCTTTTAAAGAGGCTCTATTCAGATTTCATAAATCAATACAAAATCTAATCTCACTGGTCTTTTTCCTGACTGATACCAGGTTTGAAACCCACTCAGAGTACCTAAGGGAAACTATTATCCCGGCATCATACATCTTTTTTATTTACTTTTCAACTAAAGGCAGTAAGACGGGATTTATTCTCATCAACTTTTTTTTGAAAGGTTTCTGGTTTTCTTTGAGGGGGATCTTGTGTTGAATAATGCTTGTGTCGTACGATTTCAAATCTTGGTATCCTCATGCGAACACATCTTTAAACTCTTTAAACAACTCAATGTATTTTTGTTTTATGTGAGGAGGGAGAGTTTTGGAAAGTTTTATCATTTTTGGTTCTTCGGTGCTTCCTATGTTATATTCTTCTATATCAACCCCAGTAGATTCCATTTTTGGTTTTTTGGCCACGTCATTGAAATCAAACAATTCCTCTAAGGGTGCAAGACCTCTGGGTATGGTATCATTTTCATAGTGTAAGACTTCAAGCTCTCTTTGGTCTAGGTCCTCACATGTTTCAACTTCATAGGGATGATTAATCAAGTTTATATCTGTTAAAGAAGGTAAATCTGGCTCCTGGTCTTCATTTTTGTCAAGACTTCTTTCTTCATGTTCTAAGTTTGTTTCAGTCAAATCAAACTCATTTCTAGATTGCAAAAAATCATCAATTTGTTCATCATCTTTGAATATTTTCCAATGGTCAATTTTTTCCGGCATTGTAGGATGATGTTTGACTTGGATACTGTATTGTTCGTTTACAAATGGTATTTGGCAATTTCTTGTTGCAAAAGCGAGCTCATTGGCTAGGCTATTTTGAGTCCTAGGAATATAATTGAGTTCATATCTTTCGAAGGTTTTAAGGATGTCTAATTCTGCATTCATGTATTCTCTCAGTCTTGAGTTTTTTTTCAAATATTCACCTTTGATTTGTCTAATTACAAGTCATGAATCTCCCTGGGCTGATATTTTCTTGGCGCCTAAGTCTTTAAGTAAGTGCAGACCAAGGAGAAGGGCCTCATATTCCTCAATGTTATTGGTACATTGGAATTCTAATCTGAAAGAATGACCTTCATTAGTATTGTGTATCCAGATGCCAGCCCCTGAACCAGTTTTTCCCCAAGAACCATCAAAGCTTATACTCCAAAGAGTTTCCTTTTCATGTGTGTTACTAAGCTGTTTTTCAGGTTTCTTAGAGTTTTGATCATCAATTTCTTTATCTGGGGATGAGTAATGTTGTTCTGACGGTTTTAATTCTTCTTCATTTCCTTTTATTTTCTCATTTATATCACTTTCATTGTATATGATAAAAGAATCTAAATTGGAATGAATGGAATAAACTGGAGTATTGTTTGGCCTATCTAGGTTGCTTACCATATATTTCATGTGAGTTTCTCGGTACAACCTCCTACTTTGTTTAAAGACCGAGATGGTAGCAAATGACATGTCCATTTGGAGGCTACCTCGTATTTTGGCGGCCCATGATCTTGATAATAGAATTCCATATTTAGGAGGAATATCGGCCACCACTACGTCCATGACTAGGCTTTTAGCTGGTATTTGTGTTAGAGTGAAACACAGGTTCTTTATTAGGCCTAAGAATTTGACCCTACTTGAATCGAATGAGTACAAGTCTTTGTAAGGTTTAGTTACCTCTAGGCCCAAACTCTCCATGACTACTTTAGGCATGAGGTTATGGGAAGCACCAGAATCTAACATGGCATTATGTAATATCTTGTCATGGATGTTCAAACTTACGTAGAATGGGGAAACGGTTCCTTCTTGGTATTCTCCTTCTATTTTGGGACCAAATAAAAGCTCGGGTTTGTCGTTTGTCAGATTTAAAGTATCTGCATCATTTTCTATGTTTAAGACTTTAAAGATTTGAGATCTATACCTATCCACAGTTACTATCTCAATGAGGGGTATGGTTACCTTTATCTTGGAAATTTCTCCTTCGAACCTAAAAGGTGCTTGGGTTTTACACATATTCATCTCAGTTTGATTAGCCATAAATTCTTCTATATTCTTGATTTGCTGATTTTGATTCGGGGTTTCGTTCAATATAGTTGTTTCGGGAATCTTAGTAGAGGTACTAGGACAGTTGGGATCAAGGCTTTCCTGGTTAGTTTTGTCTTTGGTTTGGTCAGTTCTCTTAGCCATGATTTTGTTACTATCTGCTGTTCTTTTAAGAATGGTATCTAGGGTTTTTTTAACAGCAGTGTCTAAGCTACCTTTCTTAGAGTTGTCCTGGTTTTTCTTACTCCTAAGATCATATTGCCTATGAGCTTCCATTATTGCATTTTGTAATCCTATTTCAAGATCTTCAGGGTCCTCATAATTTTTTTCATTTTGGTTTGAGGAGAAGAAAACGTGTTCTTCTTCTGTGAGGAACCTCACCCTCGCTATCAGAACCTATCAAGTTTAAGTGATTTTCATCAAGTGGTTCCATATCTCTTTCTACCTCATCAACATAGTTTTCATGGAAAGGTGGCCTGATCTGTTGGTCATTTTCCATTGGTTTGATTTGAGGCAGGTCTCTTCTAAAGTTTTGGTTCCGGTTTCTGTTTTGAGGATTTTGCTGGTTGTCCCTAAGAGGTGCTTTTTCATTTAGATTTATTCTTTCCCACATTCTCTCCATGGTTCTAACCAGGTTGTCTATTCTAGGATCTGAGTAGGAAATTGAAGGCATGGCCTCATCTCGGTATGTGACTTTCTTTTCTGATCTCATCCTAGCTCTCTTCTCAGCTAGGTTGGCTTCGGCACTAACAACTACTTTTTGCATTTCTTCTAAAGTTGCGGGGTCTCTTTCTCTTAGTTGGTATGTCATATCTGGATCGAAACCTTCAGGAAATTTTACTAGTGCTAAGCCAAGTGGAGGTTTCATGTTAGGTGGAAGGGCGTTATAGACACTGTTGAACCTAGTGCACTAGTCCTGAACACTTTCCCCCATATTCATTTTAAGATTGTTATATTCGGAAAGGATTTGGATGGGGTTTTTCCCGATTTCCCACCTGTTTATGAAAGTTTGGTAAAGTACTGGGAGATCATGTATACTTTTAGGAGTTAAGTTTCTAAACCACTTCTCGGCTTCTCCGCCTAGGATTTGGGAAAACATTCTCATTCTTATGGTATCATCTTCTATTTCCATGTATTCAAACGCATCACTGATTCTATCTACATGTTGTTGGGAAGTAGTAGCCTCAGCCCCGGTGAAATGTGGGATTTTGATTTGGTAATAATTTTGCAAAGGTACCAAAGGTTGTGGTAACACTAAGGGCGCATACCAAGCTGTCATGATGGGAGCTGATGGTAGATTTACAGTATGAAGAGTTGTAGTATGGGATGAGGTGATTTGTACAGTGGTGGTCTAAATGGGTGTGGGGGAGGTACTAGGCCTTGTAGATTGATTCTGAGCAGATTTGGGGTGATAAGAGCCGAAGTGGTGGAGAAGTTGAAAATCAGGAGGTGTAGTGGGTGAGGCTTCTCTGCTAGGACTCTGTTGCAAATCTAACGGCTCAAGATCGGCAAGGTTGGTTTTACTTAGTGACTTGTTTCTAAAAAGGATTTTTTCTGAACACAAGTCAAAATGGGAATCTTGCAAGTATGTAATATGTTCAAGTACAGAGCTTGCTTTGTGGATGGTCCTATCGGTAGCTAAGTTACTATTTTCAGAATTTTGCCACAAAATATTTTGCGGGTCATCAACTATGATAGGGGGATTCGGGTCTGGGTGAGATCTGGTATTAATTCTTTATGAAGCCAGATTTCACAGTCAAAGCTTAGAGAGGGTGATAGTTGTGATTTCTTTTTGGATGGTTGTCCTCTCCAGGGGTTTTGCAGATGCGAGTAAGGTAAAAACTAAATGAAGGCTAGTGGAGTCGCCAGGTGGATGTTCTTGAGGTTTATGGTCCACCACCAATACTAGCAAAGATGTTTTTTAGGAAAATTCTTTTTCTAGAAAACTTTTATGTCAGAACTTGTAAGAATGACTTAAAACTTAGTTCAACAGTTTTCTAGATTGTTGAGAAAGCTACAGTTCTATTCTTAGGTGATTCTGTTGATTTCCTATGTTTATATGAAGATTTCTAAATCCCTAAGTTGTACTTAGTTTGTCACTGATTTCAGAGGCTGCATCACGATCTTTGTGTTTTTGAAAAATTAAGTTAACATGACAGTATGTTTATGAAATTTTTGGTTTTTAGTGGAGTATTAGGTCTACTGGAGGCTAGTGGAGTCGCCAGGTGGATGTTTTTTATTTTTTTTAGAGATATGTGTTTATGGTCCACCGACAATGATTGATAGAAACCAATCTAAGGATGTTTCTGTGAGGTTTTTTACAGATTTTTTATATGCAACCTAGTTTATAAGAGTGTCCTAAACCTAGTTCATCACTTAGCTAAGGTGGTGAAACAATAAGAGTTTACTCTAAATGATTTTATAGGTTGTTTGTCTGATTTTAATTTTTGAAGGACTAAAAGAGTCTACAAGAGTTTGCTAGACTGTTATGTACTCAATACATCCCACGGTGATCGCCATTATGTTATAGTGGCAATGAGGTGGTTGATTCACTAGATATTCTTGAAGACAAGGGATTTCTGGAGTCCTAAGGTGTACTTAGATTGTCACTAACTCAGAAATGTCCCACCGTGATCGCCATTATGTTATGTGGTGATGAGGTGGCTGAAAATCACTGGATAATCTTTAATTGAGGGATTATGAAATCCTAAGGTATACTTAGATTGTCACTAACTTCGGGTCCCACCGTGATCACCATTATGTTATAGTCCCGTAATTTGGCAGATTGATAAACCAAATGACAGGGTAACATCAAACCAAGCTTTGAAGCCCTAGGACCTAGCCTTCCTGGACTCAGAAAGGGCTCTCTCTATTATGCAAAGGATGTAAACTTGTTTTCTTCTTTATATTTGATTTTAGTCTAGTTGTTAAGTATGTTTTGGTTTGTTTTGGGTTTTTTGAGGGGAATTGATCAAAGGATAAATAGATAAAGAGTTCATCGAATCAATTGGGCTATGGGGTCAGATGAGTTCAAGATTGTCTTAATGATGGACAAGGTATTACTGCAGGGCAGATTTGGTTGAGGTAAATGGATTCTTTAGGTGAAAGTGAAATGAGATGGACATTAATTTTGTGAAAGACAAAGAGATTTAAAGCATAAATAGTTAAACAACAAGCATTCATGAGTTAGGGCTGACCATTAATCTCTATGAACGAAACTCAAACTGATAGATGCAGAAAATAAACAATCCAGCGATACATAGAAGTATAAGACCCTCTAACTTTGGGAAAATCACCTTCAGAATTTTGGAAAAACAAATAAGATAAACAAACAACTCAATCTATGAAGAGGAAACTCCTAAACATCATATCGTGAACTATCGGGAACTTTGAAATAAGACTGCAAAGCATGGACAAAGGGCAAGATCGAAACAAGACCTCTTTGACTTAACTAAAACAATCAATAATTCAGAGAGAGATTTCAGAAATGGAGTTTTGATTAGCTATGATTAAGTAGGGCATACCATGAATCATAATAGACAGCATACATAATAACCATTAATGAAAATGATAACAAGTTCTTAGGGTACCAAAGAGAAATTAAGAATTCTTTGACATAACCAAGAAATATGAAAACATTTAAGCTGCAATGAATCAGGAAATTTGAGATGCCTCCATGGGCATATCTCAAACTTATTCTTTACTGAACTACAGCAAGCAAGAAGCATGAAAACATGTATGATAAACTAAGAAAACATAACAAATAAGGAACACAATACCATTCACCAAGCCATGGAATCCTACATACAATCCTCCTCCACCATCAAAGTCAAGCAAGAGATCATCCACTTCATAAGACAAGTATTTATTCAAAGCTCATAATGCTATATATTTCCCTCTATAACATCAAGTTCTACCTCTGGTTACAATGAATCCTCTTGGATTATATAGGCCAAAGAGGAAGAAACCCTCCTAGAACAACTAGAAGGCCATTGGCCTAATACAAATATCTGATTTTGTCCTTGAGGCTTTGCAAAGCCCAAGGCACAAAATATCTTCAAAAATATCTATTTAAGCTAAAAATAGTAAGAAAATTGACTTTTAATCTCTAAAATGGAGTTAAAAATAGCTTAACGCACATTTGGATGACCACCTTCAGAAAACTGTCTTTTTAGCAAAATCCTACAGGAGCGTAGCAGCAGAAAAAAGTATGTTTTGCAGAGGATTTTTGAGGGACTTCTCGATGTTTAAACGAGGCCCGTGATGGCTCGTTGGAAAGCCCTGGATGTATAGTTTCTATAAATACTTTAGCATTCTCAAAATTATCCCTAGAATTCTTTCAAAAAGTGAACTGAGTGAAAAAACCCAGGAGGGTCTCACCTGCTGATATTTGAGGCATAAAGGTGAATTTTGACTGTTTTTTGCCTCTTTGGGGGACCAAAACACCTTATTTTGATCTGAAAATTTGTAAGTAGATGCCCCCAAATTTAATACATCCAAAAAACTAACTTTCATAAGCTGAGGATGCTCCTAGCAAACATGGCAGTGCCTAGAAAAATGTGCAATTAGGCCTAAAAATCACAAAAAACAAGATCATGTCCAAAATTTCTCAACTTTGGTGAGAAAACCCCTTATGGGTTTCTAGAAGCATGCAAGGAAACTGAAGTCAAGATTCCAAGCCTAGATATGTATTTTTCCCCTTTTTTCACCAAGCGCCTCCTTTAGGCAATTTTGAGCTTGACTGCCACTATCTTCATTGTTCTGTTGATTGCCACTTTCACTTTTTTTCAGTTGAGTGAGGGTTGTCTTCATTAGCTTCACTATTTTGAACTCCTTCATGTGTGCTGCTCTCACCATGCTTACTACTTTTATGTCCTTTATGTGAGCTACTTCTATCTTGACTATCTTCAATTTCCTCTTGCCAAACTTTGCAAACCAAGAATTTTTGAAATGTGAAAAGTTTTGGCCGAGTCTTTTATGCCTTGGGAGGGTTTGAGAAAACCCCCTTTTCCCTTCTTTTTGTATTTTGAAAATCCATCCTTTCTTCCTTTGGAATAAAACCCCTTTAATATGATTATGTTAATGTTTTGAAAGAGGCTACCTTTCACCAAAAACTGGGACTTCTGCTCATTATTGTAGGAGGCATCTCAAAGCAATATTTTTAAGCCCTCTACTTGTCATGAAGGAGGATTTTTCATACTTACTGTGTTTATCTCTTGTTCATAATTAAATAAGGTCTTCTTCAACCAAATTTTAATCCTATGAACAAGTTGTGTCTTGCTTATCTTTGCTAGCCATTGAACTTTAACCGTTTGTTAAAAAGTCTTTAACCCATTCTCTACTTTTTAATGGAAGGTTTATCACTGTAAACAAAGTGTTGCCCTCTACTTATGATTAAAGGAGGCTTCTTTAAAACGAATTGGGTGCTCTGTTTATCCTTGGAAGGAAAAAATTCTTGAAAACTAAAATCTGTACCCTGTGTCTATTCAACACTAAAGGAGGTAAGGCAAATAGAATTGTTTAGACCTTTAATAAACTGTTCTTTTTCTTCAAAGAAGCCCTTTAAATAAACTGAGTGCCCTCTGCTTATTTCTGAAGGAGGCACTTGAAATTTTTATTTTTTTCCATTTGATCATGATTGAAGGAGGCACTGTAAACACAAAAAGTTTCAGGTCCTCTACTTATGATTTAAGGAGACCTTGGTAAACATAAAACTGTAGTTACCTCTGTTTTTTATTTGAAAGAGGCTGCTTGTAGACAAACTATTAGGCTTAACTCTTTAAACATTTAACCATCAGCCTTTTTGGTGCTATCTCTGTTTATCATTTGAGGGAGGCTTCTTTTTACTTATCACTGATGGAAGCCCTTAAGCAAATTGTAGCTTACCTTTAGTCCACTTTTCTTTTGAGACATGTCTTCTTGCAGAACTCTCATTGTGAAAACCATGAGTAGGTAGTGCATTTCCAACTGATGAATGTCTGTTGTTTTGGTCATGGAGATAACCTTTGCTTTGTAACAGCTATAGCTCTTTTTGTGTTTGAAATTTTCTTTAAATTGTTTTAAGGGCCTAGGCTAGGTGTTTAGAAAAGGGCCCGAGCGAGATCTCATTCAGGAGTGGCCCAGGCAGTGGGTCGTTCAGAGGTGGCCCAGAGAAATGTGTCACGTTCAAAATGAGTTCCGAGCGGTGGGCCGTTTAGAGGTGGCCCAGAGAAACGCGTCGCATTCAGGTTGGGCGCTGGGCATTTTCACACGCACGTCGCACCCAGTGCACGAGCCTTGAGAAATTACCTACAAGCGCGTCGCGATATTCTTCAAGCCATCGTGTGCTCAGCAAAGCTGCCACGGCGTTAAAAGCTTGTTTTCTCCTCCTGCTAAGTGTTTTCACAAAACATAATGAAGAGTAGAAGAGCTCGAGTGAGGCATTTTATATCTTAGGGAGGGTTTAAAAAATCCTTTTTCTCCTTTCATAAATTTGAAAAATTTCCCTTTAAAACATTTTATTTGCATTGAAAAGTGACTTTTCCCTTTTGTGTAGGATTTAACTGCTTTACCCTTTTTGGATGGTGTCTTTTCTACCATATTTCTTCACCTCACTAGTTTCCCTAGGTCACTCAAAATCACTTCCAAGCCCTCTGCTCATATTTCTCAGATAAGCTTGAAGGAGGCATCTTTAACATTGTGTTATTTCCTCTGCTAGTTATCCTTTAAGGATGTCCTCTTTAAAACACAGAAAACTCATATTCATCTGGCACTGTGTCCTCTTTGTTCATTTGAAGAAGGCATAATTAGTAAACTGTAATCCTTCCTTATCACTCATGAATATCTTCAACAAACTGTCCTTTTTTATATGTGATATCTTAGCTGTAACATATGCCTTTATTGCACCATATCACTTTAAAATTTAGACAAGAATAATGTGATTTTGTTTATGATAAATGTTCTCTGTTTATCTTTTGGAGGAGGTAGCGCAAAGCGGCCACGAAGGTTACTTAAAAACATTGTTGACACTCTGCTTATTAGTGAAGGAGGTCCTTTTAACAGATTCTTCCGGGTGCTTGTTTTATACTTAAGGTTTCAACTTTTTATACATCCAAAGCTATGACTATCAATTTAAGAAGGTTTTCCTCAAAACTATGACCTTGTGTTTATCATCTGATGGAGGCATCTTAGACTGCAGACTATTTTTTATCTTTGATTAATTTTTGAATGAGCTGATCCATATGAACTGTAACCCCAGGCGCTTGGCCTTTACTCTCCTTTTGGAGGGTGTAATTAGATATACTATAATGGTTTTATCCAAAATGAAGGATGTCCCTTTTCAATAAACCCCCTGTGTGAAATTATATTTTACCATTTGAATGAGTTTTTCTTCGTCAAATTCTAGCCTCGGATTTATCCTTTGAATGAGGTTTTTACAAACATCATAATTGAGGCCTTTCAACACCATTATGTCAATCTTTTTCTTATGATGCGAAAGAGGTTCTTTGACTGGGTTCTGACCCTCTACTTGTCATGAAGGAGGTCCTTGCAAATGTAACCACTCAGGTCACTCAAAACCACTGTTGGGCCCTCTGCTTATGATGAAGGAGGCCTTCAAGTAATTAAATTTCATCCATCTCAACATTGTGCCCTTTGTTTGTTTTCTTTGAACAATACAAATAGAAAACAAATGTGAATCTTTGAAATTTATCATTATTGAAATCATTTGAACATAATGCCCTCTTGTTTTATGAGGCCCTGTCTGTAATGTATATCCCTTTTGTATAACATTACTATGAAAACTAGACTAGAAGCAATGTGATTTTTTCAAGATAAGTGTTCCCTGTGTGTATTTCTGAAATGACTCCTTACTCGTTACTGCGCTTTCATAAGGTGTATTGAATTTTCCTTTGACTAATTTCTCAAAGTCCAGGTTCAAGGTAAAACATAAGAAGCAGTTGTCCTCTTATGCCCTCATGATGATGCCTAATTGTTGTAGACTTCTTCCTATCAAGACTGTCTCTCTTGCCTAGAAAGAGTGATTTGCAGGGCTAGGTCACCTTTTGGAGAGATTATGCAGCAATACCTTTGGAGTTGAAAAATGGAGTCCTGATGATAAGCATCACTTAGTCCTTTGTATTCATTTGTCTTAATGAATGACCAGTGTCTTCAGGCACCTTTTGGATTTGAAACCATGTAGACCTCACTTATTGTACTTCATCTGATTTATGATGGAAAACTACTTCAACATGAGAGACCTGTTTGCATTTGTTCTTTTGCTCTCATTTTCACACTGTCATTATTGAATGCATCCCTGCAGAGATGTACTTGGTAGATGATCTTTGATTTTCTGAGAACTTAGTAGTGTGTCATAAAATCAGGCTTGAAATGTCCACTTTCCTTTATCTATGATACCTTTTAGAAACCTGCTCTTTTCCTTGGATGAATATTTTTGAGCCTTGCTAGAATGAAACCAAGTAACCTATTGGTGTATGACCTAAGGCTGAATCAGTGTGTCGTTTTTCAGAATAGGAAACAATTTCTGGCTGACTGGTACTAGACACAGGATTTTGGCTTAGGATAACTTAGTCAAGGAAAATTTTTCCTAAACACCACCACCTAGACTTAGAGGAAATTTGTCATATATTTTGAATATTTCCTTAGTCATGATCATGTTATCATATGATTTAATGATTAGTGAGAGAGGGGCAGACGCTTTGTCAAATGATGGGCAATGAGATGCATGAAAACAAGGGAAAATGATAGCAGAGAAACAAAGCTATGACAGCTATAGACAGGGTGATTTTAATATAATGAGATAGGTTTAGAAAACTGAAGGCTTTTCTCATCATAGGCTGAAAGGGAGGGGTAGGAAGACAAAAATTTGTTTGAGGTGTTTTCTAGATGACAAATTTACAGATTGAGACTAGCTTTAGCCAAGGAATCTAGTCATCAAAACATGCAAAAATATTGATGACTAACACCATGAAGCTTGTACGGAGTTCCAATCCGAACTCCCCGCATTAACACTAGTGCTCCCTGAACCATCTTACAGGTATCTTTCTCGAAAACTATTTTTACACCTGCATCATCCATCTTGCTAACAGAAATCATATTTCTGGCCAATGTAGGAATGTGCAGAACACTAGGAAGTGTTCTAATCCTTCCACCTTGCAACTTCAGCTTGAATTTTCCTCGTCCGATGATTCTAGACTTCCTATCATCACCTAAGAAGACATCACCACCATCATATTTCTCATACTCATAGAACCACTCCCTATGGGGAGTGAAGTGAAAGGATGCACCCAAGTCAATCAACCATTACTCATGATATACATGTGTATTTGAAGAAGAAGCCAAATACACATCCCCACCTTCGTCCGAGGTGGTTCTTGCTTCTGCAGAAGGAGCATCATCAGATCCCTTTCCTTTCTCATGAGCTTTAGATCTACAGTCCTTTTTGTAGTGCCCTTCCTTTCTGCATTTCCGGCACACCTTTACAAAATTTCCAGGAGATTTATATCTCCCACTTGAAACCTTATTCTTGTTTCTGTTCTGGGACCTTCCTCGTACAGATAAGGCATCTCCATTCTGACCCTCCATATTTATCCATCTCATTTCCTCTGACGGAAATGCTAAGACAATGTCATCAAAATTCAAGGTAGTTGTATTGCTACCTATTGCAATAACCAGATTTTCCCATGAATCTGGTAGAGAACACAACAAACAAATGCACTTATCTTCATCTGAGATTTTAATATCAACAAATGATAGTTGACTTACCACAGTATTGAAGGCGTTCAGATGCTCTATCACCGAGTCTCCATCCTTCATCCTCAGGTTATACAGCTTTTTTCGCAGGAACAATTTATTCACTAGAGACTTAGATTGGTACAAAGTCCCTAGTTTGTCCCAAAAGGTCTTCATCGTAGCTTCCCCAAATACATTCAAAAATAATGAATCTGAGACACACAACCATATTTTGCTCTTTTCCTTCCGATCCATCTTCTTCCAGTCTTCATCTGACATTTCCGTTGGTTTAGTACTTAGATCTACCGGGATCCACTGATCTTTATCCACCAACAAATCCTCCATCTTGAGCTTCCACAACTCAAAACTCTAACCATTAAATTTATTGATCTCTATCTTCCCGCTACTCACCATATTATTTCACCACAAGAATCGATCCCGCAGATCTCCCACTGAACAGTGTCTACCTCAAGCCCGAGAAAAAAACCCCTCAACAGCAAAGGCGTCCCCTTGAAGCTGAAACTGCTCTAATACCAAATGTAGGTTTTAACCCTGTATAGAAATTATTGGCAAATGAATATTAAAAATAGAAAATAAGCAGTAGCAAGAGCATAAAACATAAAATTGATAAACACAGAGATTTTCCCCCTAGATCCCAAATCGGGACGACCAACTTGATTTTTCATTATAAACCTTTTAGTGTTACAACACATATATATACATGCCAAAGCATACATAAACCCCAATCCATTAACCCTGGATTAGAACATAACCGTAGTTCCCTTGACCGGATCTACAAAATACCAGGGGCTGAAAACCATCATACCCCAAAACCATGTGCAAACCCATGCACAAAACCATGGGCGGATCTTCCCATCGGAAAATAAGGACCAAAAAAATTTTCTGGGGTGCTGCCCCTAACCCTAACAGGGGGGGCTACCAACCCCCTGTGACCCCCCCGTGCATGATTGTTGGCAATATGATGCTAAATGTTGTCCTTGATGGCAACCCTCTTGATGAAGATGATGGCAACCTACTTAATGAAGATGTTCTTAATGCTTGAGGAGTTTATTAATGATGTAAATCTGATGTTCTACAAGTAGCTCAGAAGTACCAGAGAAGGAAATATCAGTGAGGGCCAAAGCAATGATGAAAAATGTGTGTTACAAGGTATACGCGGCTTTGTCAAGGAGAAAGCGCGTATGCACACGGAAAAGTACGTGCCAAGTCACGTATGGTCTTTTGCGCTCCAACTTTAGAATACCAAGGGGCATTACCATGGTATTGACCCATTGTATTGACCACTGGATTGTCTATTTGATCCCGTCCAGGAAAACCATCGGAAGTAATGTGGTTTTGACTCATGGTATTGAAAAAGGCTAAATATATATAAGGAGAAGAATTTCATTGTGCAAGGTGTGCATGTGTCTGAGCTTTAATGAATACTTCACGCTGAAGTATATCTGCATGGTTGAACTCTGCTCTTAATTGATAGATCTGAATCTATGAGGCATCTATGAACATAATGAAGGTTCAAGATCTCTAGATCTTGAAATAGTGAATCTATTGGATGATTTGGAAAGAAGTGATGAAGACCTGGTGCAAATCTGTTGAAGAAGTTGAAGAAATCTGGGTAAGTTCATAGATCTGGTCTGATCTGCAAAATTTATCTTTTATAGATCTATACGCAGGTTCGTTTCGTGAAAAGCACGTGTATACGCAGATCCATTCAGACAAAAGCGCGTATGGGCTGTTAGGGTTTTTCTGATAGGTTGCACAAATGTATACGCGGGTTCACTTCAGTAAAGGCACGTGTATACGCAAGTCTTTTTAAGGAAAAGCGCGTATGGTATTTGAATTGATGATTGCACAAAAGACAATTGAGATTCTGCATATCTGTTCTGAAGTCTGGGCTATCTCTGATATTCTAGTTACAGTGGTTTCACTATTCTGACTGATGAAATGAAAAGGGATGTTTGTTGATAAGTGAAGAATTGTGTTGAAGTTGTTTGATCCAGTTTGAAAATTGATGAAACGTGGTCTGCAGTGGATCTGAGGGTAGAAGCCTTCAGTCTGATAATAGAAGCTTTCTATCAGCAGAGGCTGGTGCTAATATCAGGGGGTAGTAGCTCCCTTCCAGGTGAGGCTGGTAAACGAGAGCAGGGGGTTGTAGCTCCCTTCCAGGTGAGGCTAGTAAACGAGAGAAGGTTGTAGCCTTCTGCAAGTGGGTGCCTGCGTGCTGGTATAAGTCTGCACCAGTACATGATTGTAAGAAGTTTTTCTTTCTAATAAATATTGAAGACTGAGACGACGGAAGCGGTGGTTTTCTCCCGAATTGGGTTTCCACCTAAAAATCCTGGTGTTCATGTGTGTTGCCTATGTGTGATGATTATTCTGTTCTTTCTACACCTGTTTACTATTTCCTGAAATAAATGATGAATGAATAATACAATGATCTGAGTTAAGAATTGAATGCATAATTAGATCTCTGGACATACGCGAGTTCTGTGAAGGATAGCCGCGTATATACGCTAGTTGTCTTCAGCAAAGTAGCGTATAGGTTTTAGAAAGGAAAAGTAAAAAAAAAAAAAAATTGTTTGCATTAAATATTGATTCACCCCCCCCTCTCAGTATTTTTCCAACAATTGGTATCAGAGCAGGTCCTTCTGAAAAAGCTTAGCCGCTAGAAGGAAGATCAAGCAAGATGAGCAATCATGAGGGAACAGCATCTATCAAGCCCCCGCTCTTCAACGGAAGCAATTTAATCTTCTGGAAAGTAAGAATGAGATCCTATCTTCAGTCTATGGGAGCTGATGTATGGGCCATCGTTGAACAAGGATATCAATATCCAGCCGCTACACCAACAGATCCAACTGAAAGGAAGAATTATGAATCAAACGCAAAAGCGGTCAATGCTATAACAGGAAGTCTAACTAAATCAGAATTTGTCAAAGTCATGCAGCTGAATACAACAAAGGAAATATGGGACAAAATCATTCTAAGTTATGAAGGCGATGCAAAGGTAAAAAGTGCAAAACTCCAAACTCTCATAATTGAATATGAAAATTTAAAGATGCATAGTGATGAGAGTATTGCCAGTTTCTTTTTACGTATTGATGATGTTGTAAATCATATGAGAAATCTGGGTGAAACAATATCCGACACTACTTTGGTTGAGAAAATTTTACGATCGCTAACGGCAAAATTTGAATCAAAAGTTTCTGCCCTTGAAGAAAAACAGGATATTCAAAATCTTTCCGTGGTGCAACTTCATGGCATATTGACTGCATATGAAATGAGGAGAGGAGGACGATCTGAAGTCAAAGAAGCTATTTTTAAAGCTTCTACAAAAGGGAAAGAAATTCAAAAACCAGAAGGATCAGGATATATCTCAGAAGAAGATGAGGCAAACTTTGTGAGAAGACTCCAACTAGGAACCGGAAGATTCAAAGTTAAGCTTCCTTTCAAATGTTTTAATTGTGGAAGAGTTGGTCATTATGCTGCAAAATTTCCTTATAAAGAAACATCTGTTAAGGAGAAGAAGTAGCAAGAAGGAATAAGAACCGATCTAGCACTAAGAAAAGCTACTATACAAATGAAGACAGTGATGGGTTATCTGATAGTGAGGAAGAATGTGAACAAGATCTTAGACTTCACATGGCATTTGAAAATAATTCTAGAGATGATAAGGATGCTTTTATGGATGCTCTATATGACAATGATTTTCTTGATCAAAACAATCAACTCAAAATATGCTTGGAAGAAAGTAAAATAATCATAGAGACTCTGAAAAGGCAGAATGAAGAAGCAAAGAAACATAATGAAAAATTAGAATGTGAAGTAGTAAGTCTAAGAAAATAACTTGAGAAAGTAAAGACTCTGAATCTTAGATTTGCTAAAGGATCTGAAACCTTAGATGAGATTATCAAGGTGTTCTCCTCTTATTAAGACAGGTCTTGGATATACCGGAGAATATTCTCAGGCTTCAGCACAAAATTATCTAAAAGCAGCTACAAATGGTTTACTACATTCAGCCACTCAGCAAGGGAATAAAGAATCTTTACAGGAAAAGCATGATCATCACAATACAAGGAACACTAACAGGGATATCTCTCAAAGAAGCAACAATCAACAGGTAAATTCAAATAGAAGATTTCATGATCGCAGAAATTTCTACTTCAAAGGACAATGTTTCTCATGTCACAATTTTGGTCATAAAGCTGTTCAATGTGTTGCATATAAAACCATCATGACAAGAGAAGCAAGAAAGAAAAGGATGGATATTGAACCAAAGAAGAACACCTATAACAACTTTTCTCCTCTTCAAAATGAAGTTGAATGTGCTTATTGTAATAACTTTGGCCATGAAGAATCTGAATGCAGGAGCAAAGTCCAGCCAAAACAACATTTTCCTTCAAGTTCCAAAGTATGGAAAAAGAAGGAATTACAGGTTGAAAATTGTGGGATAGCGTTATTTGCAGAAGGTGAAGAAAATCAATGGTACATTGATAGTGGAAGCTCAAGACACATGACAGGTGACAAAAGCAAACGTCTTGCATATAATTCTCTAGAAAAAGAAAAGAAAGTTACTTTTGGAAATGATACTCCTGCTGTAATTAAAGGAAAAGGGTCCGTGTTTCTAAAAGAAAAGGTGAAGGCTAATGATGTCATGTATGTGGATGGATTAAGGCATAACCTGTTAAGTGTAAGTCAAATGTGTGATCAAGGAACATAAGTTGTCTTTAGTTCAAAAGAATGTGTGGTTCGTGATCTTGATATAGGTAAAACTATTATAAAAGGGAAAAGAACTCCAAGCAACCTGTATGTATTGAAGAACTGCAAAGATCAATGTTACTTGAGAAAATCTTCAGAAAATTGGCTATGGCATAGAAGGTTGGGGCATCTGAGCTTCTCTGAAATCAACAAAGCAAGAAGACTTCAAGCTGTTCGTGGTCTTCCCAATATTACCCTACCAGAGAGTATCATATGCAAATCTTGCCAATTCGGTAAGCAGACCAGAGTACAATTTAACGCCAAAGAAGGATCATCAAGTAAGCCTCTTGAACTCATTCATACTGACATATGTGGACCTATGAGGAAAAAGTTACCACGTGGGGAAGAATACTATATCTTATTTATTGATGATTACTCTATAATGTGTTGGATTGGGTTGATTAAACACAAAGATGAAGCGTTTGAAAAATTTCATA
This sequence comes from Pinus albicaulis, assembly GCA_034641835.2. Classification (NCBI taxonomy): domain Eukaryota; kingdom Viridiplantae; phylum Streptophyta; class Pinopsida; order Pinales; family Pinaceae; genus Pinus; species Pinus albicaulis. The sequence continues at coordinate 61,997,705 of CM076573.1, read as the reverse complement.
TCTTCAAAGCATTGGTAGAAAATGAATTAGATCTAAAAATCAAGTGTCTTAGATCTGATCGAGGAGGAGAATATACATCAAATGAATTCTTTGAATTTTGTGAACAACATGGCATAAAAAGACAGTTCTCTGTAGTTGGCACTCCACAACAAAATGGCGTAGCAGAAAGAATGAATAGAACAATTCAACAAATGGCTAGAGCTATGCTTGATGATTCTGGAACTCCTAACATGTTCTGGGGAGAAGCAGCACATACAGCAGCAAACATTCTCAACAAGGCACATGTTCGGGTAAATAGTGACAAAATTCCATATGAACTCTGGTATGGTAATTCTCCCTCTGTGAAGCATTTTAGAATTTTTGGAAGTAAATGCTTTATCAAAAATAATGATGAAAATCTTAGCAAGTTTGAACCTAGATCAGATGAAGGGATACTTCTTGGTTACTCATCTACAAGCAGAGCATACAAATTTTACAATAAAAGGCTTCAAAAGATTGTTGAATGTATTGATGTTGTTATTGATGAGTCTCCTGCAGCTCCTAAAGAAGAAAAACAAGCAACAGAAGAAGATGTTGGTGACTTTTGTCCTTCTACATCAAATGAAAATGATATAGACAGTGGATCCAATGAAGAACCTGAAGATGATTTATCTAAAAAGGCTCCATCCAGATATGTTCAAAAGAATCATCCTGAATCTCAAATTTTGGGAGACAAGGAATTAGGTGTACAAAAAAGGAGGACTCTTGTGGGATCTTCTAGCTATCTGGCATTTTTATCCACAATTGAACCACACAATGTCAATCAAGCTTGCAAAGATGAATGTTGGATTCAAGCCATGAATGAAGAGCTTGATCAAATTGAAAAGAATCACACTTGGGAATTGGTACCAAGACCACATGATAAAAATGTCATTGGAACTAAATGGATATTCAAGAACAATTTAAATGAGAATGGGGATGTTATAAGAAACAAAGCTAGACTGGTTTGCAAGGGGTATACTCAACAAGAAGGTATAGACTTTGAAGAAACTTTTGCTCCTGTAGCTAGACTTGAAGCCATAAGAATGTTTCTTGCTTTTTCAAGTTTTCAACAAATTAAAGTTTATCAAATGGATGTTAAATCTGCATTTCTCAATGGTGATCTAGAAGAAGAAGTTTATATAGAACAACCAGAAGGATTCATTTTGGGAAATGACAAAAATCTTGTTTGTAGACTTAAAAAGGCTTTATATGGTCTCAAACAAGCTCCAAGGGCATGGTATTATTGGCTTGACAAATATCTTCATCAACAAGGATTCTCAAAGGGGTCTGCTGATAGCAACTTATACACAAAAACTGAAAATGATAAACTATTGATTGTAGTTGTATATGTTGATGATATCATTTTTGGAAGTAATGAAGAATCTATGAGTTGGAAATTTTCTTCTGTCATGCAGCAAGAATTTGAAATGTCCTTACTTGGAGAACTAACATTTTTTCTTGGCTTGCAAGTGCATCAAACTACAGCTGGTATATTCTTATCTCAAGCAAAATGTCTTAAGCAAATTTTGAAGAAGTATAGCATGGAAGAATGTAAACCTGTAAGTACACCAATGATAACCAGATGTAATCTCAGTTCTCATGATGATTCTCCCGTGGTGAATCAACCAGAATACAGATCAATGATAGGAAGCCTACTTTATCTCACTGGGACTAGACCAGACATTATGCATGCAGTTGGGATTGTTGGACGATTCCAAGCTAATCCAAAAGAGTCTCACCTTCAGGCTGTCAAAAGAATATTCAAATATCTATAAGGAACTCAAGACTTTGGTCTATGGTATCCAAAGAATGCTGATCTTACTCTTCATGCTTACACTGATGCAGATTGGGCTGGAAGTGTTGATGATCGGAAAAGCACTAGTGGTGGTGCATTCTATATGGGACCCTGGTTAGTATCTTGGTTCAGCAAGAAGCAAAATTCTATTGCCTTATCTACAGCAGAAGCAGAATATGTGGCTGTCGCATCTTGTTGCACTCAACTTCTTTGGATGATGCAAACCCTGCAAGATTTTCAAATCAAATGTACATCTCCTATCTCCATTATGTGTGATAATACAAGTGCCATCAGTATCTCAAAGAATCCATTTATGCATTCAAAGACCAAGCACATTCCCATCAAGTATCACTTCTTACGTGAACAAATGCTTGAACAAAAGGTGAAGTTGGAGTATGTTCCCTCCAAAGAACAAGTTGCTAATATATTTACCAAACCTCTGCCCAGGGAAGCGTTCGAATATCTCAGACAGAAGCTGGGAGTAGTCTCTGCTGTGAAGAAAATCAGAACTGCTTAATTTTAGAAGATCAAATTGGATACGCGGGTTTCCTGAAATACAGTCGCGTATATACGCGAGTTTATCCACAGAAATCCGCGTATGGTCAGTTGCTGACAAATTTTGGTTGGGGTCAGCATTTTACAGCACATCTGCAGCACGGTTTGATTTCTCTGATGCTGTATGGTATCTCTGGTGAAGTTTTATCTCTTATATTTTTGTCTCATTCTTTGATATTGGGTAAAGATTCCTTGATGATCTTCTGTTGAAAAGTGTTCAGGATGCACAAGCTAAGGGGGATATGAAGGAGTAAACTGATGTACAGGTTCAGGGGGAGCATTAGCCTTGCTGGGTATTATGAATTGTTGGCTTATGATTCTGAAATATGATCTCTCTTGAGGTCCTTCTGATATTGGTCATGAAAAATCATATTTTTAATTTGATGAAAAGGTCATGATGAGCCCTATGATGTAAAATTTTAATATTCAGTCATGTAAGGACTTGTTCTAATTTGTAAACCCTCTTGGTTGGGTACTTGAGTCAAAATGTGTAAACCCTCTTGGTTGGGTCTTTGAGTCTCATATGTAAATCCACTTGGTTGGATCTTTGATGTAAGTATGAGTCCTTGGTGATAGGAAGGTCATAGATTCATGTACTACATTGAAAAGTATGTTTTAAACTTTCAACATGAACTCAGGGGGAGCATGGTAACTTCAGTGCACATCAGATTTACAGCGCTCTTCTATCTACATGAACAGAAAAACCTTGTGTTGGTTTTTATCCGCCCTTTGCCCTTGATGTCAAAGGGGGAGAGTGACATGGTGTTTGCATAAGGGTAGAATATCATTCTGCTTAATATAGTGATCAAACACCATCATGGTTTCCATCAAGTCCAAAGGGGGAGATTGTTGGCAATATGATGCTAAATGTTGTCCTTGATGGCAACCCTCTTGATGAAGATGATGGAAACCTACTTAATGAAGATGTTCTTGATGCTTGAGGAGTTTATTAATGATGTAAATCTGATGTTCTACAAGTAGCTCAGAAGTACCAGAGAAGGAAATATCAGTGAGGGCCAAAGCAATGATGAAAAATGTGTGTTACAAGGTATACGCGGGTTTTTCAAGGAGAAAGCGCGTATGCACACGGAAAAGTACGTGCCAAGTCGCGTATGGTCTTTTGTGCTCCAAATTTAGAATACCAAGGGGCATTACCATGGTATTGACCCATTGTATTGAGTGCTGGATTGTCTATTTGATCCTGTCCAGGAAAACCATCGGAAGTAATGTGGTTTTGACTCATGGTATTGAAAAAGGCTAAATATATATAAGGAGAAGAATTTCATTATGCAAGGTGTGCATGTGTCTGAGATTTAATGAATACTTCACGCTGAAGTATATCTGCATGGTTGAACTCTGCTCTTAATTGATAGATCTGAATCTATGAGGTATCTATGAACATAATGAAGGTTCAAGATCTCTAGATCTTGAAATAGTGAATCTCTTGGATGATCTGAAAAGAAGTGATGAAGACCTAGTGAAAATCTGTTGAATAAGTTGAAGAAATCTGGGTAAGTTCATAGATCTGGTCTGATCTGCAAAATTTGTCTTTTATAGATCTATACGCAGGTTCGTTTCGTGAAAAGCGCGTGTATACGTGGATCCATTCAGACAAAAGCGCGTATGGACTATTAGGGTTTTTCTGATAGGTTGCACAAATGTATACGCGGGTTCACTTCAGTAAAGGCGTGTGTATACGCGGGTCTGTTTAATGAAAAACGCATATGGTATTTGAATTGATGATTGCACAAAAGACAATTGAGATTCTGCATATCTGTTCTGAAGTCTGGGCTATCTCTGATATTCTGGTTACAGTGGTTTCACTGTTCTGACTGATGAAATGAAAAGGGATGTTTGTTGATAAGTGAAGAAATCTGCTGTGCTCGCTTTGATCCGCCTTGAAAATTGATGAAAACGTGGTCGTATGGAAGGGATTCGAGGGTAGAAGCCTTCAATAATAATAGAAGCCATACGCCCACAGAGGTCAAAAGTAATATCGGGTAGTAGCTCCTTCCGGTGTGAGTGGGCCGGTAAACGAGAGCAGTGGGGTTGTAGCTCCTCTGCAGGAGGCCGGTAAACGAGAGAAGGTTGTAGCCTTCCGTGCAGTCATACAATGTATAAGTCCGGCACGTACATGAGATTGTGGGGCAGTTTTTCTTTATAATAAATATTGAAGACTGAGACGACGGAAGCGGTGGTTTTCTCCCGAGTTGGGTTTCCACCTAAAAATCCTGGTGTTCATGTGTGTTGCCTATGTGTGATGATTATTCTATTCTTTCTGCACCTGTTTACTATTTCCTGAAATAACTGATGAATGAATAATGCAATGATCTGATTTAAGAATTGAATGCATAATTAGATCTCTGGACATACACGAGTTCTGTGAAGGATAGCCGCGTATATACGCTAGTTGTCTTCAAAAAAGTAGCGTATGGGTTTTAGAAAGGAAAATTAAAAAGTTTTTTTTTTATTGTCTGCATTAAATACTGATTCACCCCCCCCCCCCTCTCAGTATTTTTCCAACAGTGATTAGTCATGGAAAGAATATAACACGAACCCAACACTTTTTTTCCTGTGACCAATAATTTAAGAGGGTAAACCACACCCCTTAAGTTGGTGTGATTTCATACATGCGTGCACCAAACACACTAACACAACCATCACTAGTAAGATCTATTTCACTTCCTGTTGATTTGACTACTCTACAAAATTAATCTTGTGACATCAAGTTTGAGCTTTCATTGTTCAGAACGAAATCTGAAACTTCGCTTTCAGAAATAGTATATGATCCTGTAAAACTTGAATTGATTCCACCATATTTAGAGTGTGAATCTATAACTGATAGGAAGGTTTGGTCACAATTCCACAAGCTTCAAAAGTTAGCCAATAGCTTGCAATACACCTCCGAGAAAGCCTATATCTAGTATCAGAAAGAAAGTTTGTTTTATACGTCATCCTTACCTTCATCATCTCATTCAGCTACTGCAACATCTTCCACACCTTTTTCATCACTTCCTCTGAAAACACCTCCTCAAACAAAACCTCCTATTATTACCCCTACACCACCATCCACAACATTCATGGTGATAATTGGCCCTTTAATCCTACCTGCTCAACTCACTGCTTTACCTCAAGGGTATGGTCAAAGGCTCCCTCTACTTGATGGGACAACAGAGGTTACATCCATGCAACATATGGTGAAGGTCACTGATTTCATCAACATTGAAGAGATCGACAACGATGATGCAAAGATGAGGGGTAATTGCCCAAAGCTTTTCAGGAGATGTGAAGACATGGTTTCGTAATCTAGCTCCAAATTTAGTTGCAAATCCACAATAGTTGACTGATTTGTTTTTAGCCAAACGGGAAGAAAATAAGAATCCACTTCAAATTCTTATTGAATATGACGCTTTGAGGAGACGTCCCAATGAGTCCACCCAAAATTTCACTACTCACTTCAACAAGATCTACAATTCAATCCCAAATCACATCAAGCCTCCTCTCGGTTTGGATTTTTTACACTATATGTATGCCATCGATCCTAACATGGCTTTTCAGCTGAGGGAAATAAGTCCTACAACTCTCGAGGAGATGCAGAGAAATGTAGTGAGTGTGGAGGCGAATTTGATGATTAAGAAATAAAAAATGAAGATAGAAAGAAGGGTAACAATTAAATAGGAGCCATCTACTTATTCAGATGGTAAGCTAGACTCTTTGATTATAACTATGGAGAAAATGGTGGATAGGATGACAGTCTCGGATAGGAAATTAGCAGAAAATTAGATCAGGAATCCTAATTTCCAAGGAAAAAAATACCAGCAACCTCTACTCAGAATAAATAAAAGAGAGTATAGAGGTCAGGATAAGCAAGCACAATGGAAAATTATAACACCACTTCAGCAAAACTATGCTCAGGAAGTTGAGGAAGGTCAGATTCTTGAAGAGAATAATATTTTCAATAATCATGGGAAACCTATTTTCTTAACTAAAGATGAAGAATACATTCAAGAACTTGATGTTGATCAATCTGATGATCAGAAATTTGTCCCTTCAAATGATGATATGATAGCAGCAGAGACGGAAGATTATCAGAGAGGTTTCCAGAATGCCCTTAGCTCTATGCAAAAGCAATATACCTTGAGAAACATAAGAATGCCTATCACTTCAATTCAGTAAAGGCCAACTTCTCCAAAGGATACTCAGCCCCAAAAAACAACCTCTACAAATTAAAAAAAATACGAGACTGTTGCTACTAACTAGAAGAAGAAAAATGAGGCATCAAACAACAATCCAAATAAATATAAGGAAACACAAACCGCAGGTCAGAGAAAGGAGACTCCCTCCAAAGAATAGTCCGAAAGAAAGAATGCCACTTCCAAAGAGGTTGATAAATATCCCAATCTGTTTAGTTTAGAGAATGAAATTCCAAAGTTGAAAGTTTCCATTCCTTTAACTTAAATTGTGAAGAATGATCAGTATAAGTTTCACGTAAGATGATCAAAGTATACCAAACATCTGATATGGTTAATGTTAGGGATGATCACCCTAAGTTTTTTTTTGGCTCAGCCGTAGACAGAAACTTACCTAATAGTGAAGTCCCACCATTCTACCTCAGTCTTAGAGTTCATGATTTCATCCTTCATAATTCCATGTTAGATTCCGGAGCATCTCACAATCTCATGTCAAAAGCTCTAATGGAAAATTTGGGATTAGACGTTACTCACACATATCATGACCTCTATTCATTTGATTCTGGTAGAGTGAGGTGTCTCAGTCTCATTAAATACTTGGTAGTGTCTCTCAATCAGATTCCCCAAAAGAAACTCTTGATGGATGTGGTTGTGGCTGATATTCATCCAAGGTATGATATGTTTCTCTCGCAATCATGGGGAGAAAAGCTGAAGGTACTTTGCTGCTCGGTTTCTCTTATGCTACTATACCAGTGTTCGGTCAGGTTAGAAAATTGTACCAGGAAACAAAGATGAAGTACATGTTTAGTAGCAAGGAGAAACTTATTAATCACCCTATACACTTTTTACATACCGACTTAGAGTCTTTTATTTTGTTTAATGATGATAGTCTGATTGAAGTAGATAGTCAACTAGTAGAGGATGAGGAAATTTCATAAATTTCATGTAGTGTTCGAGAAAATTTAAATGAAAAAAAGACAGAACATAAAGAGACTAATTTGAAGCCAAGTTCATCAGCTGAGCATCCAATAGAATCAGTGAAAGAAATAAAATCGGCTGAGACAACGAATCAACAAACAAAAAACAAAGATTAGGTATCTGAATTTGAGCTTTCTGATGAGGAAAAGAATCTTTGGACTATGGATTTTGACAGAGTAGTGGGAAAATAAGGAGCTGGAATAGGAATTTGGATTCATATCCAAGTGAATCAGTCAGGTAAGATTCCTCCCAATGTTAGGTGTTGTTCATATAAACTTGCTTTCAATTGTTTAAATAATGAAGCCGAATATGAAGCTTTGATTACCGGTCTTAAGATCCTTCAAAAGTTAGGGGCTCAAAATATTTCATTTTATGGTGCCTCTGAGTTGATTATCAAATAGGTAAAAGGGGAATACCAGGAAAAATATTCAAGGATGCGAGCATATCGCAATGTTATCTTAGATATTCTAAAAACATTTTCTAAATATACTTTATCCATGATTCCTAGAAACCAAAATTGTATTTTTGATTCAATTGCTACTGTCCTAAGAATTTTTAGAATTCTAATACATCCCAGCAAGAAATATGATATTAATTTTAATCATTGCCCCATTGTTACATATAACCATCGGCATTGGAAAGTATTTCAAGATGATAAGAAAATTAACAATTTTCTGCAAATTGAGGAAGAGTTCATGGCTTGGCATATTGATGAGGTTTTTAATTATCAAGGAATTAATGCCACAGAATTAGAAGTCTTACAGATGAAAGAAAATTCCATTCCAAGAGGTCTTGTACCTTTAGAAGAGATCTTCGATCAAGATGATGTTTCGAAGAGACCAATAATGGCCCCCACTGCAGCGGGAGTTGAAGATATTAACATTGGCACAGCTGAGAAGCCCAAGATGATGAATTTTTGTAAATATTTAACTCCAGAAATGAAAGGTAAATACACAACACTTTTAGCTGAGTTTCTAGATGTGTTTTCATGGGATTATTTAGATTTGAAGGTTTATGATAAAAATATAATTCAACACACAATTCCTATCAAGCATAATCAAAAGCCTTTCTGTAAAAAACTCAGGAGGATCAATCTGAGATTGATGCCATCAATTGAGAAATAGGTAAATTGGTTGTATAAGGTTGGTATCATTATTCCTCTTCGGTTTTCTCATTGGATTTCAAATGTTAGGCAGAATTATGAATTACGAATAAATCATTCTTCCCTAGACAGGTGCTAATCTAGAACAATAGGTGAAATACTTTACAAATATCTTTCCTAACTGTAAATAGACATGCATAATGAAATAAGAAAGCTACTTGGGATCCTAGCGCTTCCAAAGTCTCCTTCTATCGCTTTTGTTGTAGCTTCATATTCTAGCTGGCTGTGCAAAATATTTCATGCAAGAATGCACACTAAATAGCAAGAGATAGCAATAATACAAATCTCTATTCAAGTTATTTAGCTAAATCAATAAAGCATAAACCATATACATCAACTAAGAAATCCTGATATTGAAAATCAAAGCTTATACAGATGCATATAGGGAAAAATAAGCAGTAACATTTATTCATGATAGAAGGGGAGGTTACAACCCAATGATTTATTTAGTGTCACCATCTCCAGCAGCATCCCAGCCTCAGCACAATGCAGATGTCTCCAGCAATATGTCACTCAAATAAATCTCCTCAATTGAAATTCCACCAACATTTCTTTACACAAATTCTTCCTTATCAAACAATAAGATCTGTGCTCAATTTATAGAGGAGTTGAAGGTAGTTTCACAATCAATGACATTCCAATAATAGGCAAGACATTTTCCCAATCTTGTAGATGCCAAATGGACACATGGATTCAAAGTTTGACACATGTGAACTCTTCTAGAAGGCACTGGCCAAGTGGAGATTCTGGAACAATGAGAATTTCACTCCCAATGTGACCAACACACCCATGAATGTTGGGAAGTGCATTGTAGAGAAGCCTTGCATAGGGCTACCTGCATATGCAACTCACTTAGTCCCTTTAGAGGCAGTGTTGGTGAGCTCTCATATGATATATTATAAACTTCAAACTTTGGAAACCTTTGTAGATGAAATTATTTGATTGATTTGTCTTGTTCTTTGTCTTAGGGCATGTAGCAATTGAAATTTTAGGGGATGATAGAACCTATACATTGGTCCTGGAGATGATGCCCAGTTAAAATGCCCAAATTGACCTATAACAATTTCCCCCTAAAGCATGAAGTCAGAATAATAACAACAGTATTTTGATTGATATGCTTTACACTGTGATGGGTTGGAGATGAAGTGGAGTGGCGACCTGCATCAATCTTACAGTACATTACATCATGTTATATCCTCTTGATCATAATTGTTGAGGGTAGGCATTCCCATGTTTAGCACATAGACAATTTAATAACATGTACATAATTCAAAAAGTCATCTACATTGGAATGTTGCCCAATACAGACATGCCTACAGATATAGGCCCATGTTTAGATGACGATCTATATGTAAGGTCACCATATAGATGATGTGTACAAAAATCTTGAAATCGCAACCCGGATGGCTAAAAATATATTCGGGATCTTCTTATCTCATTCACTCGATCATTCGGGTACAAGTCTAGCCATGCAAATATATGATTTGTCGTCAAACATGAAAAGACATCGTTTTATTACCAGCCAATGATGTGAATTGTTAACAAACGTGAGAGAACCACCATTAATGTCAATGGCCCTCAAGGTACTGCAATAAATTTTGTAAGGCGTGAATAGATGATTTGATGTCGAACGCCAAACAAAATCTTTCGGTCAAAAGTCCGGAAGTGAGGATCTTGTCAATGTTGTAACAAGCCTCATGGTACTAGAATCTGATGTTTCTAAGTGAACTTCCTGGATAATGATTTGTTGTTGATAGGAAGTCACCTTATTGTGAAATGGGAGTTACTGATTTCAGAGACAAGGGGATGACTTGATATAGCAATTTTCAGGGATGACAGTCATGATAATAAAGGTTTATGAGTATTGCAGAAGGATAAGTTATTCACTGGATGACTTCTCTTGAACATATCGGCGACACTAAGATGAGTGGGCAGCATTGACCCAAAACCAAAGTGAAGGTATGATGAACCATAGGTATGAATGAACCGTTAAGATGATTACCCAACCCAAACAGTCACGAACATGGAGTGAAGGAAGTGTCATGTTCAAGAGCGACTTGCTACCATAAATAATTTTGCTCACTTGTCCCAAATTTTCTCTGGTCATTTCTCGACCAGTACCTCTTTATTTTTTAACAAGCTTGAGGAGGATAAAATTTTCTTGATCTATAATTCAACCCTTTGGGCAAATAAAGCATCACTATTTAATAATTTAACGAGTCTAGTGATGAATGAAACTTGTTTGTTGCCATGATCGACAAGCCCGTTACTATTTTATGTTTTAATGAGCTTAACGATAGTGATAGCCCAGTCCTTTTTCATATTTAGAGAGTTTGAAAAAGAGGACGAAAGAAAACTCCATAAGTACTTTTTCATAAATTTGTCGCTCAGATCCGAAAAAGTGTAAAATAATATCTGAGAGAACCTCTTTGGTCATGTTTAACCAAGGTATTCCTTTTTCGTAAATAATCTATCTCAATTCGGAAAAGGGTTAAACTTATACTTAGTAGATATCAATTCATTTACTTTTACGAGCTCGAAAAGACAAGTGCTCGGCAATCTTTTCACATTATCGGAGTCTGAAAAGAGCTAAAAGAAGACTCCAAGGGTTCATTTTTTGTTGTTATTGAAGCTCGAAAAAGAGATAAAAGTGTCCTTCAAATCCTTTTTCATTTTTAACAAAGCTCAAAAAATAAGGAGAAAAAGTATGCTTTGTGGTCAAATTATTCTTGAAATAAATCTACACGACTAATCTGTTCATCACTTGTAAGACATGTTCAGAACAACATCAAATGGATTAAAAATACATGTTTCATGATAAAATCATAATAAAACTATAGTCATAGCAATAAATTCAATTTGAAAATAATTAAATGACTATTAAAAGTAGTTTCACTATTCATTTTTACCATTCCATAGTTACCATTTTCATTTTGGAGCTCTGAACTTGATTTTTCCCCCGAAATTCAGCTGCTGATTGCGATCGTTTCTGTGGACGGATTTCGTTTCCATTTGATCCAGGTTAGTGATATGAACCTCCTCTTTCCTTCTGTAATGATTTCGTTTCCAATTTCTGCAATTTTTTAGGATTTTAAGGCCCCTAGGGTAAATTATGCTTAAAAATATGGCAACACACCCCTGAATGTCGAAACTCACGTTGCATAGCAAGTACAGTGAAGGTTACTTGAATACACAATGCACTGTCTCTTGTTAGGGAGTGCATTGGGCGCAATCTATATTTTTTTTTCTCACATTATGCCCAAAATTTTCCTTGTTTATTACATTGATTGGAATCTAATGGATCTTATGGTTGTATTTTAGGTTTCCATCAGATTGCAATGATGATCACATGGAGGGAAAGAGAACATGAAGAACAAGATATGATTTCCTTAAATGATCTGGGTATAGTAAGAGCCCTAAGAGATTGTGGACTACTTAAGTACCTCAAATTATCAGGGATGAGGCAACAAATAGAACTCTTAAAGTTCTTAATTCGAGCATGGGATCCAGCTATTGAGGCATTTCATATTAAGAACCAAGTGGTTCCCATAATAGTTGAGTATGTGTATTTTCTGATAGGTTTTTCGAGGATATGCTTACCCATTTCACTCTAAGGGTCTATTTTTGGAGGAGAGACAGTGAGAGATTATGTTTTGCGACATTTTTATCCAGGGGTAGAGCTAAGCAAAGATGGAAAGATAAACATCTGAGATGTTAGATATTTTCCTTTCAGAACTATCCTTTTCATGATTTCAAAACTTGTCGGCACCATTACACTACATGTAGCGAATAGAACGTATATGCAGTACGCGCTAGAGTGTATGGAGCCAACAGTCTTCAACTGGTCTGAAGTTGTTCTTTCTCAGATAAAGGAACAACTGAATAAAGCAAAGGGATGAATAAAGAAGAATTTCAGTTATGGTTCTATCCTTATATCCTTCACCTTGGAATGGATTACACTGATGCAGCCACAACATGTGACACTGGATGTGTCTAATCCTAGAGATCCGTGGATGTAGAGATGGGTGGAACTCATGGGTAGGCATGCAGGCCAATCTACCATTGTGTTCTCGACTACGTTCTTCACCTGGTTCTGGTGACAGATTGTCACCATCAATGAGTATGCATACGCAGGTGTTGATTTCTCAGGAGATCCAGATTTAGAATTAATAGAAGGCGCTCAGTGGGATGCAATAGGTAAGATTGTTTTGACCATGTTTTTGATTTTCTTAAGGTTTATACAATGTTTTTTTATTTTTATGTTTTCCCAAGACTAAAATAAATGTTTGATGTAATGCAGATGTTGGTCGTGTTCAACCAGTGGTGGAACCAGAGTGCGAAGCAGATGTGCCAGCAGAGAATGTCGTCGGGAGAGCAGACCTTCAGGATATTGATATGGCTGAGACTCTGGCTAAGCTTCGGCAACACATAGAGGGTTTGACCTTCGGGATTCCGGATTTCCAAATTGAAGAGCTACCCATGCGACTGCAGCGACACACTATTGGGGTTCCTAACCGTTGGATGTGGTTACTTCGTAGGATAGCTAGATCTATAGCATGTTACCATGAGCACCACTAGTTTACTTGTGACATTTTGCATACATTTTGAGGCCAGATGACCAATGTGTCCTGGGCACAAATTTTTTTAAAAACCTATAACTATCTATCTATATGATTTCAGTGTTTTCCTATGTTTATTGTGAAATCATATTCAATGATGTGAATGTTTTCTTTACATATGTTTCAAATTTATGTCTAAAACTTGATTAGCTAATGAATCAATCATTGTGTTCAAATTTATGGAAATGTGTTGATATTGAATAAAATCAAAGTGTCTTTCCAAAAGTAAAACTCTTAGGAACAATCTATGCAATGTTGGATTTCTAATAGTATAAACACTAGTAATTTGTAATACCACAATTTTTTAGTCTAACCTTATGATGATACGTTTAATACCAAATGCAATGGCATCAGAGAGAAGTTCAATAAACGCGCTATACTTAGTGATATTTTTCATCGATCTACTAGTAAAAATCCCTTGAAAACTCACTAACTCACCGTTCGGATCAAAAATGGCCCACGCTGCAGAGGATATATTATGTGTACTACTACTAGCACTATCAGCGTATCCAACAAATGGTTTCAAAGATTCAGAAATCTACGATGAAATGTAAAGCGGATTACTAACATCAAGAAAACTCTAAAAACAAATTAATATAGTGAATGCAAATCAACAGCATATATATACAATATAATACAAAAAACTACTACGCTCATGATTAAGCATAGTAACGTTTCAAATACAACCCATTTCTAGGCTACACAAATGGAATTCCATCGTAATCAACCAAATCATAGGCGCCCTTAGCAAGAACTCTTTTGATAATATAGCGGCCATGCCATAATGGCTCAAACTTTCCTATACCTATTACATCAACTTCTTGATCATAAATAAGGACCAAGTCGCCCTCAGAGAAAATGCGAGGCTGGACATTTTTATCATATTGTGCCTTTATACGTCTCTTATGTGCTTACTTGGCCAATTGGGCTTCACTACATGTTTCATCAAGATGGATGAGGTTAAGGAGACGCGCTTCTTCTTCTGCGGTGTCAGGTAACAAGTCGATTTCTAGTTTTAACAATGGTATTTCGCATTGTATTGGTAAGATAGCTTCTAGACCATACACCAATTGAAGAGGAGTAAATCTAGTTGTGTTTCTCACTGAGGTTCGATACGCCCACAAGGCGGAGTATAGGATCAAATTTCAATTTCTTTTATGAACTCCTCTCATTCGTTGAAGCATAAATTTAATAATCTTGCTAATAGCTTCAACTTGTCCATTTGATTGTGGATAATAAGGAGTAGAATTATCATGTGACAATCCTAATTTGGCAGTCAATTCAGCCATCATGTGATTTCAAAACAAGCTTTATTGTCAACTATTGGTGGAATTGATCTGACTCATTCTAATCTTGTTGTCTTTAATCATACGGGCTATATGCTACAAATACCAGCAGAATTTGCATTCTCCATACAAGTAAATGTTCTCAATCACCTTGTTCATCACACTATTATTGATGAGGGAGAATATACATGCATTATGTCTCTAAATTGTTGGAAGTCACTTGGCTCACCACGCTTATCACAATCATCAAAGACATTGAAGGCATTTGATGGATGTACATATAAACCTTGTGGTATTATTAATAACCTACAAGTTGAACTAGGGGGCAATACAGTGAATGTTGATATTGAGGTTGTTAACGGACCCCTTGACTACAATATTCTACTTGGAAGGCCATGGGTATATGCAATGACTGCAATTGTTCCTACATATTTTAGAATGATTGCCTTTCCACATAAAGGTACTATCATAGTCATTAATCAGCTATCATTCTTTTCCTCTGCTTCGTAGTTAACTGGAAGTGTTTCGTTCATTCACATACCCCAACTAGAACTTCATAACATTGGTGTAGGACCCATAAAGGATTCCACTCTTATGGGAACCTTTGCATTACCACCACCCGCGACGTCAGCAGAAATTGCAAGTATATAGACCTGCTACATTATCTCTTCCACTCTATATTGCTTAAGGGAGAGTACGGGTGATTCTAAAATTACTACGTTGGATGAATTTCTGCCACCCATCCTTATTGAGTTGGCATAGCAATCAATATATATGGCTTGGGCAGAAAATCTGAAATCAGCATCGCTGAGTCTTTGGGTTGATCATTCATTAGATTTTGGAACTCCCTCTAATCCTTTTTCCTCAATGTTCTTGACGGATGAGAATATTTTGGAAGCCATGATGTCAGAAGGAGAACCATGGGAAGATTATCATCATCGTTCCCATCTTTCTGATTATGAAGAAAATTATCTTAGTGGAATATATCACCCATCAATCAAAAGTTTCTTTTCAAATTCTTTACCCATTAATGCAATCGATTCCAAGCGAAATCTGTCAAATATTGAAGAAACCATTTCTATCGATATTTCAACCAAACCTAGCATTGTAGAAAATATTCATGTCGATGTATCTTGTTCTCCATCAGAATTCGAATCATATCTCTCTCTATTTCGTGAATTTCATGATGTATTTTCTTGGTTTTACGAGGAAATGTCGGGCATAGATACTAGTATTGTTGAACACACTATTAATATGTATCATGATGTCAAACTGGTGCATCAATGGCTTCATCTTGTTCATCCAAAGAAAGCTACTGCCATCAAAGCAGAATTTGAAATTTTTTTGCGTGTTGGTTTCATATACCCTGTTCCGCTAACTGAGTGGGTTTCCAATATCGTTCCTATCATGAAAAAGAAAGGAACCATAAGAGTGTGCGTCGATTATCGGGATGTCAATCTTTCTTGTCCAAAAGACAACTATCCTACTCCCTTTATCGACCATATTATTGATGATTGTGCTAGATGTGAAATTTTTCATTCATGGATGGATTTTCCAGCTACAATCAAATCAATATCTTCCCAGAGGATCAACATAAGATAGCATTCATCTATCCTTGGGGCACATTCTCTTATAGGAAACTACCATTTGGTTTAAAGAATGTTGGGGTAGCTTTTTAGAGAGCAATGGACTATGCTTTCAATGACATCAAGCACATTGTTCAACCTTATCTAGATGATTTACAAGCACATTCATGAAATCAAACTGATCACCCGATGCATTTGAGAGCCATTTTCTTACACTGCAGACACTACAAAATATGCCTCAATCCACATCAATGTGTGTTTTGTGTTGGTTCTGGTCGTTTGCTTGGATTCATAGTCTCAAAAGTAGGAATTTGAATCGACCCGTTGAAGGTTTAGGCCATTATTGATTTGCCTGCGCCATCAAACTTACTTTAGATACAGAAACTTCAAGGAAAGGTTAACTTCCTAAGAAGGTTCATTCCAAACTACGTCGAAATGGCTAAAGGATTTACTCAATTATTGAAAAAGGGGGTTCCCTTCCATTAGGACCAAGTTGCACGAGCTTCTTTTGATGTTTTCAAGGATACTCTTGTCCGAGCTTCATTACTGTATCCCCCTAATTATCAAAATGGTTACTTCCTATATATCGTCGCGGCCGAAATGACCATTGCTATGGTATTGGTCCAAGTAGAAAATGGAACTGAAAATTCGATCTATTATTTGAGTCGTAATCTCAATGATATGGAAGTTAAGTATTCATACGTAGAAAATCTTGCCTTGGCAGTTGTTCAAGCTATCCAAAGATTTTGCCATTATATTCTTCTCTGAAAACCATTATCATTTCAGATTGAAACCCCATGACTTATATCTTATCACGTCAATTTCTAGGGGGAGAATATTCAAAATGGATTGTCATCCATTTCCCTGCTCAGAAGTCATGGGTTCTCAGTACCCTAGCCACTAGAGCCTTTAGAATTGCTAATGAACACCACCTTGAAGATAATTTGATTTGGAATTCATCAAATCCAAGTCAAAGAAGTCTTTAGTTTTGGTTGAGCTTCTCTGTGACCTTCCCTCTGATAGTACTGCAACTACATCGGAACCATAAATTCCTGATGAGTCTCTATTTCTAATCAGATCATCTAATCCTTGGTATGTGGATTTCATCATTTATCTCCAAACTCAAAATTTTCGACCTAATACCTCTTGCTCTGAACAACAACGTATTCGATACCAAGCCAAAGATTATCTTATCGTCGATGATACACTTTATCATCGTGGTGTCGATACCATTTTAAGGAGGTGCCTCACTCATGAGGAGGCAAAAAAAGTGCTAAATTATTGTCATGATGGGGATTGTGGTGGACATTTATCTGGTTATGCTACCGTTCAGAAGATACTCCGTGCTGGTTACTTTTGGCCCACTATTTTTCGAGACTGCATCCTCGCGGTCAAAATTTGTCATGCATGCTAGATTTTTTATCATAAAATCCACAAACCATCAGAGCCAATGCATCCTATTGTCTCTGTGGGACCATTTTCGAAATGGGGTATTGACTTCATGACCTGTAACCCTTGTTCGTCCAGGGGGCACGGTTATATTATTGTCGCAGTCGACTATTTCCCCAAATGTGCCGAAGCGATGCCTACATTCAACAACATAGGACAGACAGATGCATTGTTTTTCTTTAATCATGTTATCGCATGGTTTGGGGTCCCACAAGCTATAGTTACAAATCATGGGAAGCATTTTCACAATCACATGATGGCTGAATTGACTACCAAATTAGGATTTTCACTTGATAATTCTACTCCTTATTATCCACAATCAAATGGACAAGTTGAAGCTATCAAAAAGATTCTTAAACATATGCTTCAACAAATTATAGGAGTTCGTAAAAGAAGTTTTCATTTTATCCTATACTCTTCCTTGTGGGCGTATCGAACCTCGGTGAGAAACGCAATTGGCTTTACTCCTTTGCAATTGGTGTATGGTCTGGAAGCTATCTTACCAATCCAATGTGAAATACCATCGTTAAAACTTGCAATCGACTTGTTACTTCACACCTAAGAAGAATAAGCACGTCTCCTTAACCTCATCCATCTTGATGAAACGTGTCGTGAAGCCCAATTGGCCAACGAAGTGCATAAGAGGCGTATAAAGGTGAAATACGATGAAAATGTCCAGCCTCGCATTTTCTCAGAGGGCGACTTGGTCCTTATTTACGATCAAGAAGCTGATGTAATAAGTACAGGAAAGTTTGAGCCATTAGGGCATGGCCCCTATATTATCAAAAGAGTTCTTACTAAGGGTGCCTATGAGTTGGTTGATTACGATGGAATTCCATTGGCACAACCTAGAAATGGGTTGTATTTGAAACGTTACTATGCTTAATCATGAGCGTAGTAATTTTTTGTATTATATTGTATATATATTTTGTTGATTTGCATTCACTATCTTAATTTGTTTTTAGATTTTTCTTGACGTTAGTAATCCTCTTTACATTTCATCGCATATGTCTGAATCTTTTCAACCCTTTGTTGGGTATGCTGATGATACTAGTCATAATACGCAGAATCTATCCTCTACAATGTGGGCCATTTTCACTCCGAACGGCGAGTTAGTGAGTTTTCAAGATATTTTTATTGGTAGACCGACGAACAATATCATTCAGTATAGCGCGTTGATCGAACTTCTCTCTGATGCCATTTCATTTGGTATTAAACTTATCATCATAAGGTTAGACTCACAACTTGTGGTATTACAAATTACTAGTGTTTATACTGTTATAAATCTAACATTGCATAGATTGTTCCTAAGAGTTCGACTTTTGGAAAGACACTTTGATTTTATTCAATATCAACACATTTCCAGAAATTTGAACACATTGACTGATTCATTAGCTAATCAAGTTTTAGACATAAATTTGCAACATATGTAAATAAAACATTCATATCATTGAATAGGATTGTACAATAAACATAGGAAAACACTGAAATAATATAGATAGATATTTATAGGTTTTTATAAAAATTTGTGCCCAAGACATATTGGTCATCTGACCTCAAAATGTATGAAAAATTTCACAAGTAAACTAGTGTTTCTCGTGGTAACATGCTATAGATCTAGATATCCTACGAACTAACTGCATCCAGCAGTTAGGAACCCCAATAGTGTGTCGCTGCAGTCGCATGGGTAGCTCTTCGATTCGGCAATCCGGAATCCCGAAGGTCAAACCCTCTATGTGCTACCGATGCTCAGCCAGAGTCTTAGCCATATCAAGATCCTGAAGGACTACTCTCCCGACAGCCCTCTCTGCTGGCACATCGGCTTCGCGCTCCGGTTCTACTACTGGTTGAACACGACCAACATATGCATTACATCAAACATTTAGTTTAGTCTTGGGAAAACATAAAAATACAAAAACATTTCATAAACTTTAGGTAAATCAAAAAAATGGTCAAAACATTTTTACCTATTGCACCCCACTGAGCACCTTCTGGTAATGCTAAATTTGGATCTCCTCGGAAATCAATGCTTGCGTATGCATACTCATCGATGGCGAAAATATGTCACTGGAACCAGGTGAAGAACACAGTCAAGAAAAAAATGGTAGATTTTCCTGCATGCCTACCCATGAGTTCCACCCATCTCTGCATCCACGGATCTCTAGTATTAGACACATCCAGTGTCACATGTTGTGGCTACATCAGTGGAATCTGTTCCAAGGCGAAGGATATAAGGATAGAGATATTACTGAAATTCTTCTTCCTTCATCCCTTTGCTTTACTCATTTGTTCCTTTATCTGAGAAATAATAGCTTCAAACTAGTTGAAGACTGTTGGCCCCATACACTCTAGCGCATACTGCATATACGATCTATTCGCTACATGTAGTGTAACAGTGCCGGCAAGTTTTTCGATCGTGAAAAGGATAGTTCTTAAAGGAAAATCTCTAACATCTCAGATTTTTATCTTTCCATATTATCTTGGATCTTCCCCTGGATAACAATGTTGCAAAACATAATCTCTCATTGTCTCTCCTCCAACAATAGACCCTGAGAGCAAAATGGGAAAACCTCTTCTCGACAAACCTGTAAGAAAGTACGCATCCTCGACTGTTATGGGAACCACTTGGTTCTTAATATGAAATTCCTTGATAGTTGGATCCCATGCTCCAACTAAGAACTCCAATAGTTCTATTTTTTGCCTCATCCCTGATAATTTGAAGTACTTAAGCAGTCCACAATCTCTTAGGGCTCTTACTGTACCCGGATCATTTAAGGAAATCATATCCTGTTCTTTATGTTCTCTTTCCCTCCATGTAATCATCATTTCAATCTGATGGAAACCTGAAATACAACCATAAGATCCATTAGATTCCAATCAATGCAAAAAAATAGGCAATTTTTGGGCATAATGTCAGAAACAAAAATCTAGATTGCACCCAATGCACTTCCTAACAAGAGACAGTGCATTGTGTATGTTATCACTATAAAAAAAAATCTCTGAAACTTGGTTAGTTACATTTTTTCCTAAGTCCTAGTGTTAGATAGGGTTAGAGTCATTTTGATATTTCTCAAGGTCTAGATCATGGTTAAAGGTCTCATACCATCATTAAACATTGTTTATTAACCTCACTTCACTCTTCACAAGTCTCATGCCACGTTTTAAAACCCATTTGTAAAGTCTGTTTCGAAAATTTGATTGAATAAGCCCAAAAACCGCATTTTCGTAGCGCACCTAGTGTAAAAAGTCCATTTTGCGCTATGAAAACGCTGGTGAATTCGTAGCGCAAAAACCAGAATTTGCACACCGTGCGCTACGAAATCAGGGGTTTGCAGATTTATCTCTGAGCTGTCACATCTGTCAAATATAGTTAAATTTTTCATCATTGGGCATCCTTCATGAGTTGTCCTCCACGCATGCAACCATTATTTGTAATCATTAGAGGTCATTTGTCATTATTAGAGGTTATTCATTATTGGTCCTTTCAAATTTCAAATAGTTGGCCGTTTTCATTTGTCTCATGCAAGAAAATAGTGCATGCATTCTTAAGTGTTGAAAGAAAGCAATTCATGGTGAGATTCTTAGTTATCAAGCGAGGTTGTATTTCTTATCAAGCGAGGCTGTGTGGTCTAATTGCTAATTGAGATAGAAGTTATATTTCAAGCGAGGAAGAACTGAATAAAATCAAGCGAGGTTGTTCCATGCAAATACAGGTTATACCAGTGTTTTCGAAGCTTGCTAATTTAAGTGAGTTTGATATTCATTTGTGTGGAAACAAAATTTTCATCAAGTGAGGCAGAGTTCTTATCAAGAAAGGATAAATTCGATTCCTGAGTGAAACAGTCTATTCAAAAAGGAAAATCAGATTATTAATTTGTTGAAGATACAATATTTTTAGAAGGGTTTATTGCAAATTTCTGAAGATATAGGTTTCAAGAGGAAAATGGCTGAGGAGAGAAGAAGCCATAGGTCTATTCATTTCTTAAGGACTGAACCTGAAGGTGTTGAAGCCCTTACAAAGGATAATTCTATCGAAGTAGCTTTTAAGAAGGTTGGATGTTGGAGGTTTTGTGAAAAACTTCAAGGAGGACACACTCAAGTTACCAAGGAATTTTCAATAAATTTCACAGGGTCAAATTCAAAGATTGGGTTCCTAAATGTACCAACTTCCCCTGAAGTAATATCAGTTGTAACAGAGATCCTGAAAGATGAAGACAGGTCGTTTAAAAATTTCAAATTTGATATGACACCATGCAAGATATTTTTGAAACCAGAATTTTCAGAGGTTGACTTGAACAAGGTTGTGCCAAGGAGTTATGTCAGAGACACATTTTCCAATCTTCTCTACAATATTCAGAGATACTTCACTTGTGAGGGTAGATATCATAAGGTATACACCTACCATTTTAAACTCTTGCTTCATTTCACAGGGATGATATCATTAGATTTACCTTTTTATCTCTTTAGAAGCTTGGCTAAGATTTCTGATAAGGTACAAATGAAAGTTCAATAATGTGAAACCTCCTTATTTCACCATGGCTTAGTTAAACTAATAGTCTCACATGAGCTACAAAAGGTAAATAGAGATTAGGCAGAATTCCTCTTTTTGAGTAGAATTGGAATAGGAGGAACAACTGCCAACCCACAAGCTAAAACCCCATCAAAGATTACTGGTCTTGTGGAAACAAAGTCTAAGAGATTTGTTAAACTTAAACTCAAGAAACAAGTGAAAGAACCAATGACATCATTGAATATCCAAAATACTCCTAGGTCTATACAGAAGAAGAAAACCCTGGTTGAGGAAACAATTTTAGAACAATCAACTAGAAAATCAAATCCAAAGAAGTTGACTAAAAGTTAGAGGATAAAAGAAAAGGGTAAGGTTGTAGTTGCAGAGGAGACAAGAGGAAATTTGAATGACATACTTCAGGCTATCGACATAGAGGAATCTCCCCTAGTGCAAGCAAAATTCATCAAATTAGATACAAGTTCCAGCAAATTGAAAAAATTGAAGACATCTAAAAAGTTAGAATTTGAAAAAGAGGTGGAAAAGTTTATTTTTAAACCCAGAAGACCCTCAAAAAGGCAATCTAGGAAGCTGAAACGGTCAAATTTGGTGATAGAGAAAACAGGGAAAGAAAGTGCTTTTGTTTTTTAAGAAACTACAAATGCATCATCTGCAATGCCTGAAGAAGATAGAAACAGGGTCTTCAAGGTTCAAAAGGAAAAAAGCAGCTATGAAGAGGTAAACAATAAACTCAGGCTTTAAAATAATGAAATTGAGAAATTGAAGAAAAAAGAAATAATATATGCTGAAGAGAAGGTCAAGTTTGAAAGAATGAAAGGGCTGTGGGAGCTGGAGAAAAATCCAAATCCTGAACTGATTGACAGTGAAGCTCAATTTTTCATCTGGACCCTACCCGCAATCAAGGAAGCCAAGTTCATCAGGATGGTTAACACAAAACTGAGGGCTAATAACAGAAGGCTCAAAAGGAGAATTGAATATTTATAAATACAGTTAAATCAGTTTGGAGATGAGCTACAGCCTTAACAGTAAGTTTCATTTTTGAAATAAACTTTGAAAGGTTATATAGTAGTGCTCCCATTTTTTGAAATTGATAAAAGTTGATGGTATTGATTATAAGAATGGATCTACACCTGAAGACTAAGTTTTAAAGGTTTCTAACTTTAAATTTTGAGGAAAAAACTGAAAAAGATGAAGACTCGGCAGTTTCGTAGCGCGCTACGAAACTGCTGTAGGATGCGGTTTTGTAAATTTTTGTAAATTTCAAAGAAGAAATGGTTCAGTTTTGAAGCCTTGATGCTGATGGGAGGTGTATATTTAATATCAATGAATATTCAAATGGTTTTGTCACATTAAATTGGAGTTTAAAGCATGTTTTTCAAAAGAAAGGTCTGCGCTACGAAAACACAGACAGTTTTGTAGCGCAGCACTATGGCAATTTCCACATCATTTTTGAAAAATATGACATATACAAAGATGAAAGCTCAAAGTTCTATGAAGACTCTAATAAATTTGGCACATGTTTTGAGTTAAAATTATGCAGAAAATGGTTCGAATTGGTATTAGTGAAGCACTCAACTACTATACAGGAAGCACTATCATATTTTTCAGGGACAATAAGGAAGAGATAAAGGAGATCAAACAGCAAGAATATAGACGTGATCATGATTGAAGACTAGAAGATGCAGCTGTCAAGTGTTGTTTTAAGTATTTAGATAAGGTTTTTATGTTTTAATAAATGATTTTTTAGTCCTAATTGTATTAGGAGTCTAAACAGACAGTTTAACTGTCAGTTGTAAATGAAGTTTGTTTTATGAAAGGTGCTAGGTGTCAAATTTCGAATTCTCCTCAAAGGATTGGAGAGAATCCTAAGATGTAATGAATACTCTATAAAAGGGAGTAAATCGAATAACATAGGGTTGGAATTTTGCTGGAACAAGTGTACTGTTTGGTATTATCTACAACTCTGTTTTTATCTTAATACAAGGGTATCAGTTTGTTACTCAAGATTCAGAAAAGGTTGTGGATGATTGATGTTGTTATGTTTCTCCTTTATCTTTTACTTGCAGTGGCATGAGTGTATGTTACTTAGAACTCACTGTGAAGGTGCTCTAACTTCCTTCATATATTCATGGACTGTGTGACCTATTGTTTTATTGTTTTACTGATGCATCTAAGCCTTAATATGCTCTGACTTCCATATAAATTTGATATCCATGTTTAGTAAAAACATAAAGTGAACCCATAAGCCCAATGGATGCTTGTTTATTTTAGTACAACCAATTACTAAATTTAAATCATTTACTCATAGAGTTAGCCATCTGAATTTAATTTTAAAATCATAAAAACTTTGAGAGAGCCCTCTCAGGTTGAGTAGGCTAAGTCTCAGCTAAAAGCCTGGTTTGAAATAGTTACTCAGGGTCTCCTTGATTAGCAGCCTATCATGGCCTTATTTTGAGATAACAGTGTATGCAAGTAACCTTCACTATACCTTATGCAACGCAGGTTTCGACATTCAGGGGTGTGTTGCCCTCTTTTTGGGCAGAATTTATCCTAGGGGCCTTAAAATCCTAAAAAATTGCAGATATTGGAAATTAAATCATTACTGAAGGAAAGAGGAGGTTCATATCACTAACCTGGATCAAACAGAAATGAAATCCGTCCACAAAAACGATTGCAATCAGCAGCTGAAGTTCAAGGGAAAAATCAGGTTCAGAGCTCCAAAATGCAAATGGTAACTATGGAATGGTAAAAATGAATAGTGAAACTACTTTTAATAGTCATTTAATTATTTGCAAATTGAATTTCTTGCTATAGCTATAGTTTTATTATGTTTTTTATCATGAAACAGGTATTTTTAATCCATTTTACGTTGTTCTGAATAGGTCTTACAACTGATGAACAGATCAGTCATGCAGATTTATTTCAAGAATGATTTTACCACAAAGCATACTTTTTCTCCTTATTTTTCAAGCTTTTTTAAAAACGAAAAAGGATTTGAAACGCACTTTTATCTCTTTTTCGAGCTTTGATAACAGCGAAAAAGGAACCCCTGGAGTCTTCTTTCATCTCTTTTCAAACTCCGATAATGTGAAAAGATTGTCGAGCACTTGTCTTTTTGAGCTCGTAAAAGTAAATGAATTGATATCTACTCAGTATAATTTTAACCCTTTTCCAGACTAAGATAGATTATTTATGAAAAAGGAATACCTTGGTTAAACATGACCAAAGAGGTTCTCTTAGATATTATATTACACTTTTTCAGATCTGAGCGACAAATTTACGAAAAAATACTTATGGAGTTTTCTTTCATCCTCTTTTTCATACTCTCTAAATATGAAA
Source organism: Pinus albicaulis (assembly GCA_034641835.2). Taxonomy (NCBI): domain Eukaryota; kingdom Viridiplantae; phylum Streptophyta; class Pinopsida; order Pinales; family Pinaceae; genus Pinus; species Pinus albicaulis. The sequence goes on along the minus strand of CM076573.1, from coordinate 61,972,197 downwards.
AAGGACCGGGCTATCACTATCGTTAAACTCGTTAAAACATAAAATAGCAACGGGCTTGTCGATCATGGCAAGAATTGAGTTTCATTCATCACTAGACTCGTTAAATTATTAAATAGCGATACTTTATTCACTCTAAGGGTTGAATTATAGATCAAGACAATGTTATCCTCCTCAATCTTGTTAAAAAATAAAGAGGTACTGGTTGACAAATGACTGGGCAAAATTTGGGAAAAGTGAGAAAAATTATTTATTGTAGCAAATCGCTCTTGAACATGACACTTCCTTCACTCCATGTCCATGACTGTTTGGGTTGGGTAATCATCTTGACAGTTCATTCATACATATGGTTCATCATACCTTCACTTAAATTTTGGGTCAATGCTGCCAAATCATCTCAGTGTCACCGATATGTTCAAGAGAATTCATCCAGTGAATAACTCATCCTTTTGTAATACTCATAAACCTTTATCTCATGACCGTCATTCCTGAAAATTGATATATCAAGTCATACCCTTGTCTCTGAAATCAGTAACTCCTGTTTCTCAATAAGGTGACTTCCTATTGACAACAAATCATTATCCAGGAAGTTCACTTAGAAACATCAGATTCCAATACCATGAGGCTTGTTACAACATCAACAAGATCCTCACTTCTGGAATTTTGACCAAAATATTTTGTTTTCCATTCGACATCAAATCATCTATTCACGCCTTACGAAATTTACTGTAATACCTTGAGGTCCATTGACATTAATGGTGGTTCTCTCGCATTTTTTAACAGTTCACATCATTAGCTGGTAATCAAACGATGTCTTTTCATGTTCGACGACAAATCATATATTCACATGTCTAGACTTGTACCCGAATGATCGAGTGAATGAGATAAGAAGACCTCGTATCTAGTTTCATCCATCCAGGCTCGATTTCAGGATTTTTGTACACAACATCTGTACGGTGACCTTACATACAGATCGTCATCCGAACATGGGCCTATATCTATAGGCATGTTTGTATTGGGCAACATTACAATGTAGACGACTTTCTGAATTATGTACATGTTATTAAATAGTTTATGTGCTGAACATGGGAATGCCTACCCTCAAAAATTACGATCAAGAGGATATATCATGATGTAATATATTGTAATATTGATTGAGGTCGCCACTACGCTTCATCTCCAGCCCATCACAGTGTAAAGCATATCAATCAAAATATTGTTGTTATTATTCTGACTTCATGCTTTAGGGTGAAATTGTTATAGGTCAATTAGGGCATCATTCCCAATGACCTGGTTAACTGGGCATCATCTTAGGGTCTATCATCCCCTAAAATTTTAGTTTCTACATGCCCTAAGACAAAGAACTAGACAAATCAATCAAAGACTTTCATCTGCAAAGGTTTCCAAAGTTTGAAGTTTTTCATATATCATATGAAAGCTCACCAACGTTGCCTCTAAAGGGACTAAGTGCATTGCATATGCAGGTAGCCTTATGTAAGCCTGCTCTACAAAGCACTTCCCGACATTCATGGGTGTGTTGGTCACACTGGGAGCGAAATTCTCATTGTTCTGGAATCTCCACTTGGCCAGTGCCTTCTAGAAGAGTTCACATGTGTCAAACTTTGAATCCATGTGTCCATTTGACATCTACAAGATTGGGAACATGTCTTGCCTATTATTGGAATGTCATTGATTGTGAAATGTTGGCAATATGATGCAATGTGTTGTCCTTGATGGCAACCTACTTGATGAATTTGTCCTTGATGGAAACTGAATTGATGAGTTTATTAATGATGTAAATCTGATGTATCTACAAGCAGCTCAGACGTAGCAGAGAAAGAAATTTCAGTAAGTGCCAGAGAGATGATAAATATGATATGTCACAAAGCATACGCGGGTTTGTAAAGGAGAAGTAGTGTATGTACACAAAAAAGTACGTACCAAGTAGCATATGCCTATTTTCACTCTAAATTTATAAAACTAGGGTACATTACCATGGTATTGGCCCATAGTATTGAGCGTTGGGTTATCTATTTGATCCCTTCCAGGAATACCATTAGTGGTTGAGTGGTTTTGACTCATGGTATTGATAAAGGCTAAACCTATATAAGGAGAAGAGAATAATAGTGCAAGGTGTGCATATGTCTGGGTTTTAATGAATACTTCACTCTGAAGTATATCTGCATGGTTGAACTCTGTTCTTAATTGATAGATCTGAATCTATGATGCACCTATGGATATGATGAAGGTTCAAGATCTCTAGATCTAGAAATGATGAATCTCTAGGATGATCTGGAAAAGAAATGATGAAAGACTTGGCGCAAGTTTGATAAAGAAATTGAAGAAATCTGGGTAAGTTTATAGATCTAGATTGTTCTGCAAAGTTTATCTTTTATAGATCTAGACTGTTCTGCAAAGTTTATCTTTTATAGATCTATACGCTAGTTTGTCTTAGTAAAAGCGCATATATACGCGGGTCCGCTTAAATAAAAGCGCGTATGGCAGTCAGGGTTCCTGAAGAATAAAATGCATTGAAGTATACGCATGTTTGTCTCTGTGAAAGCACATATATATGCAGGTTCAGTAAAGTAAAAGCACGTATGGAATCTAGGGTTTTGCTAAAGTGCGTGGAATGAAATGTTTGAACTGTTATGATGTTTTACTGCTGTCTGTCAAGGAGTTATTCATACAGATCTAGGTTGTTTGAATGTTGATTGTGCTGCTAATTATGATTAAAGATCAAGTTTTTGGTTGATGATTCAATGAAGGAAGAATGACTGTCTAAATAGTTCTGCATGGTTGATAGATTGACTGAACATAAATCTGATTTCAGATCTGAATCTGAGTTTGATCATATTCTGGAAAATCAGTTTTCACAGAGGCATACGCAGGTTGGTAAGCAGGGAAGCGCGTATACGCACGGTTTCAGTAAATAGAAGTATCGTATGATATTTGATTCAATAAATGTTCAGGGTTGAGTTTACATCTACATATCTATTCTGAAGTCTGGGTTATTTCTGATATTCTTGTTACAGTGGTCTAACTGTTCTGTTTGAAGTATTGGGCAAAGTATGTTTGTTGATAATTAGTGAAGGGTTGTGTTAAAGCTATTTGATCTAGTATGAAAATTGATGAAACGTGGTCTGTAGTAGTGTTGAGGGTCGAAGCCTTTAGTGAGGGGGTAGTAGCTCCCTTCCAGTGGTATCTAGTAAACGAGAGCAGGGGGTAGTAGCTCCCTTCCAAGAGAGGCTAGTAAACAAGAGCAGGGGGTTGTAGCTCCCTTCCAGGAGAGGCTGGTAAACAAGAGAAGGTTGTAGCCTTCTGCAGGTGGGTGCCTGCATGCTGGTATGAGTCTGCGCCAGTGCAATGTTGTAAGAAGTTTTCTTTATAATAAAAATTGAAGACTGAGACAACGGCAGCGATGGTTTTCTCCCGAATTGGGTTTCCACCTTAAATCCTAGTGTTCATGTTGTTTGGTAAATTTAGTGTGTCCTAAATTTCTACATTAATTTGTCAATCCGGGATTCGTAAGCTGACGAAGTGTGGCGCACTATATGTGCAAGATAACCTATCTCTTACTTTTTTGTCGTTTTTGGTTTTTTTCTTTTTAGCTTGGTTGGTTTCCTAATGAAAATTCTAAGTATGGTTATGATTGTTCAAGGCAATAATTTCCTTTATAATGATTTACCAAACTTCAAACTTCAAAAGGATTTTTCAACATACAATGAGGAAATTAGTTCCTAAAAGGAAATGAAAATGTGCTACTATCCTAGTTAAACAAACAGTGAACTATTGATCATGAAAACCATTACCCTTGCTGTTGTCTAAACACAAAAGAAACTATTACTCAAAGAAAAGATTGCAAGTAAAGTAAAACTAAAATCAAATTACATCAACTCATATTATGACCCCTCACCATTAGTCTCGCTATGGCTTTCGGAGGTAATCATAAACAACTTGAGCAATCTGATATCTAAATTGCAGAAAAATAAACTAGTATCAAATTACACACTCATACTTCAATCCCTCACCATTAGTCTTGCTATGGCTTTCGGAGGTAACTGAAAATGACATGAGAAATTTAATATCTATCTTGTAGAAAAGTATACTAATATCAAAATATACATTCATACTTCAATCCCTCACCATTAGTCTTGCTATGGCTTTCGGAAGTAACTGAAAATGACATGAACAGTTTAATATCTAACTTGCAGAAAAGTAAACTAATATCAAACTACACATTCATACTTCAATCCCTCACCATTAGTCTCGCTATGGCTTTCGGAGGTAACTGAAAATGACATGAGCAATTTAATATCTAATCTAACTACTAAAGAAAATGTGCAAGACTAAAATAAACAAAACAGTGCTGGAATTAAACAAACACTAAGAAAAGGAAATCAGCAGAAGGACAATATTGATTCCATGTCATTAGTCATTATGAAAAAGATATGAAAATGCCCGGGCTGCCTATTGTAATCTGAAACAAGAACACTGATCAATTAACGACAACATAAAACATAAAAGATTATGGACAGAAGTAAAATGTAAAGCATGAAGGATTATGGACAAAGATGAAATGTAAATACCATGAAAGATGTAATCTATATATACATGAATGACTATGGCACAATGAACATAAAGAAATGAAGCATGAAACTACACAGTAGTACACAAAACCTCAGCGTGTGCAGGGGCCCTCTGCACAGACCTCGAGAAGCATCTTTCAAATACGAACTACGCTTTTGAACAAAGTCTTCTCATATATTAAAATGCGGTCAGAGAAATGTCACAGCACAATGGCAACGCAATTACATTACAGAGCTAAAGAATATCTAACTATTATGCGTATGAGAACGCATTATTTATAACAGAGAGAGATATAACTAATTCCCTAAAGTCTGCGCTGATAGAAGACACGTGAACCATCACATCTAGAGATCTAGCGTTATGGCCGCAGTGAGGATTAAATCTATGGAGATTGGATGTTGGATTCGGCTTATGAAGCCGTTTACAGGTGTTGATATGTCTCCCGTGTTTTAGAAACAGCCACGCAAATCTCCACGTGATGAGAAACAGAGTTCTGTCACCGTGGGACTCTACGGTTGACCACCACTTTGCCACCTTTGACCACAGCCTTCTTAGATGAATTCAACCGAGCCAATAGGACACGATCCATGTCCACGTCATTTTGAACTTGCCCATGTGGCTCGATTTGCCTGAAGACACCTGCAACATAGACTTTAACAAAATGGCTACAGAAAGTTGCAGCAGCTGTGGAAAGTGACAAGATTCCGCAGCTAAATGAGAAAAAATCGAAATCAAACAACAGACACAAAACATAGTTAAAAACCATTTTAAAAGCTCTTTTACAATTAATATGCAATGATATTGGTGACTGAGAAGGTTCAGGTGAATGAAAAAGGTCTAGAAAGGTGTATAAGAAAGATGCAGATTTGAGACTCAACACATGTGTGATGCTTATGTGTGATTATTTATTCTGTTCTTTACTGCTTACTAAACATCTAATGAATGAATGATTCAATGATCTAAGTAAATAATTATCTGCATAATGAGATCTCTGGTAATACGCAAGTTTTGTTAAGGATATCCGCGTATATACGCCAGTTGGGTTCAGTAAAGTAGCGTATGGGTTTTTGAGAAAGAAAAACTAAAAAGTTATCAGTTAGATCTAAATACTGATTCACCCCCCCCCCCTCTCAGTATTTTTCCCAACATGAAACAACCTTCAGCTCCTCTATAAATTGAGCACAGATCTTAGTGTTTGATAAGGAAGAATTTGTGTAGAGAAATGCTGGTGGAATTTCAATTGAGGAGATTGATTTGAGTGACATATTGCTGGAGATATCTGCATTGTGATGAGGTTAGGATGCTGCTAGAGATGGTGACACTAAATCAATCACTGGGTTATAACCTCCCCTTCTATCATCAATAAAGATTACTACTTGTTTTTCCCTATATGCATTCGTATAAGCTGTGATTTTCAATATCATGATTTCTTCGTTGATGTATATGGTTTATGATTTATTGATTTAGCTAAATAGCTTGAATATACATCTGTATTATTTCTATCTCTTGTTGTTTAGTGTTCATTCTTGCAGGAAATATTTTGCACAGCCAGCTGGAATTTGAAGATACAGAAAAAGCGACAAAAGGATATTTTGGAAGTGCTTGGATCCCATGTAGGTTCCTCGTTTCATTTTGTGTGTCTATTTACAATTAGGAAAGATAGTCGTAAATTCTTTGACCTATTTTTCTAGATTAGCACCTGTCTAGGGTTCTAGATTAGCGAAACAAGAGATTATAGGTTTGATCCCCAGTGGAGTCGCTAATTTGTTATGCAGAATTATGAATTACGGATAAATCATTCTTCCCTAGAAAAGTGCTAATCTAGAAAAACTGGTCAAATACTTTACGATCCTAACTATAAATAGACACACATAATGAAATAAGGAACCTACATGGGATCCAAGTGCTTCCAAAGTATCCTTCTGTCGCTTTTTTGTAGCTTCAAATTCCAACCAGCCGTGCAAAATATTTTCAGCAAGAATGAACACTAAACAGCAAGAGATAGCAATAATACAGATGTTTATTCAAGTTATTTAGCTAAATCAATAAAGCATAAACCATATACATCAACTAAGAAATCACGATATTGAAAATAAAAGCTTATACACATGCATATAGGGAAAAATAAGCAGTAATCTTTATTGATGATAGAAGGGGAGGTTACAAACCAGTGATTGATTTAGTGTCACCATCTCTAGCAACATCCCAGCCTCATCACAATGCAGATATCTCCAGCAATATTTCACTCAAATCAATCTCCTCAATTGAAATTCCACCAGCATTTCTTTACACAAATTCTTCCTTATCAAACAATAAGATCTATGCTCAATTTATAGAGGAGGTGAAGGTAGCTTCACAATCAATGAATTTCCAATAATAGGCAAGACATGTTCCCAATCTTTTAGATGTCAAATGGACACATGGATTTTAAGTTTGACACATGTGAACTCTTCTAGAAGGCACTAGCCAAGTGGAGATTCCAGAACAATGAGAATTTCGCTCCCAATGTGACCAATGCACCCATGAATGTCGGGAAGTGCTTTGCAGAGAAGCCTTGCATAGGGCTACCTGCATATGCAATGCACTTAGTCCCTTTAGAGGCAGTGTTAGTGAGCTCTCATATGATATATTATAAACTTCAAACATTGGAAACCTTTGCAGATGAAATTCTTTGATTGATTTGTCTTGTTCTTTGTCTTAGGGCATGTAGAAACTGAAAGGTTAGGGGATGATAGACCCTATACACTGGTCCAAGAGATGATGCCCAATTAACCAGGTCATTAGGAATGATTCCCAAATTGACCTATAACATCAAATATGGTTCCAGTTAGAAAAAAGACAAGTGAAATTCGTTTGTGCATTGATTTCCGAAATTTGAACAAGGTGTCCTTGAAGGAAAATTATCCTCTCCCTGAGATGGACCACATCTTACAGAGGGTAGTTGGTGCCTATAGAATTTCATTTATTGATGGATATTCAGGGTATAGTTATATTTTAATGCATCTAGATGACCGTGAGAAGACAACTTTTACAACACCATGGGTATGTACGCCAAGATGCCTTTTGGGTTGAAAAATGTAGGAGCCACATTTCAGTGAATAATGGATATCACTTTTGCAAATTAGATTATTTGACAGTTTTATCTCAAACAGGTGAAGATCACTTGCATCATTTGAGGATTGTTTTCCAAAAGTGCAGGAAATTCGATATTTCGCTGAATCCAAAGAAGAGTTTGTTTGCTATGGAGGAAGGTAATTTACTTGGGCATAACATATCAAAGGATGGAATCCGCATAGATCCTTCTAGAATTGAAGCAATCCAACAGTGATATTTTCTGAGAAGCAAGAAGGAAATCCAGTCCTTCAATGGTAAAATTAACTTTTTGAGGAGGCTTATTCCTAACCTCGCTGAGAATTTATGGGAGATAACTAGTATGTTAAAGAAGGATAGTGAGGTAAATTGGTCTAAAGATGCAATTAAGACATTCAATTCAGTAAATTTTTCTTTGACCTGTGCACCAATTTTTATTAGCCTCGATTATACTATGGATTTCATCATATTTTCAATTTCTTTTGAGCACACATTGGTTGTTTTCCTAATGCAAAAGGACCTTAAAACAAAACAACCAATTGCATTTTTTAGTAGAACCATAAGGGATGTGACACTAAGGTACAATATCATTGAGAAACAGGCCCTCGCACTTGTGAAGTCTTTGAAGGATTTATGGGTGTACATACTTCACGCACATATTGTCGCTCATGTTCCAAATGTAGTAGTCAAAGATGTTTTGATGTAGCCTAATCCTCAAGGTAGGCGAGGAAAGTGGATTGTTGTAATGTTGGAGTATGATCTCAATATTAAGCCAACGAAGTTGATCAAGGGACAAGGTATGGCGAATCTTATGGAAGAATCCAATTTGCATGCTCTCAACATCAATCTCATCGATGCAGTTTCCGATGAAGCAGTGGTTGATTCCACACCTCGGGTATCACATATCTTCACTTCATATCCTTGGTATTTTGACATTGTTTATGTAATTTAGTATTTGAATCCTCCGCTGGAAGTGTCAAAGAGTAATAGTAGGTCATTAAATCTGAAATCTTTGAAGTACTATATTCTTAATGATGCATAATTTTGGAAATATCTAGGAGGATTCTTGTTGAATTTTTTAGTTGAAAGCAAGGCTAAGGAGGTAATGAATTATTTTCACAAGGGAAATTGTCGTGGTCATCTCTTTTGGAAAACCATAGCAAATAATATATTGAAGGTTGTATTTTATAGGCCGATTTTATTTTTATATGTTTACAAATTTGTTATGATTTTCCATGAATGTCACATTTTTCAAGGAAAAAGGAAGTTGCTACCGCTACCCTTGCAACCCAGTTCAGTTCAAGCACCTTTTTAGCAATTGCGTCTTGATTTTATCGGTGATATTCACCCTTCATCTTCAGCTCATCACAAGTGGATCTTGAAAGAAACTGATTATTTCACAAAATGGATAGAAGTTATTCCTACCATGCAGACCACTGATGTAGTAATCATTCAGTTTATTGAGTCTAATATTTTGTCACAGTTTGGCTGTCCACAAAAATAACTACAAATAATGCAGTTGCTTTTAAATCCAAGAGTTTGATTGATTTTTGTGACAAGTATCATATCAAGCTTGGGAACTCAAAAACATATTACCTTCAAGGTAATGGGTTGGATTAATCTTCCAATAAGTCATTGGTAAACATCATCAAAAAGTTGCTGGAAGAAAAAAAGAAGAATTGGCACAAGAGGCTGATCAATGCTCTGTGGGAGGACAAATTAAGCACAAATAATTCCATAGGTATGTCACCTTTTCAGTTGGTATATCGAGTGGATACTATCTTTCTGACTTCTCTTGTTGTCCCAGCCATGAAAATTTTGCAGGAAGTATACAGTGAGCCCAATGACATTGAGTAGAGAATCAATGAGATGATTCATTTGTAGCAATCTCGAGAGGAGGTATTTCAGAACACTACGAAGCTTCAAGAGAAGATCAAAAATATATATAAAAAAAAAAAAGACAGATGATTTCAGTGTGGGAGATATAGTTCTGTGATAGGATGCCCGAAACGAGGAAAAAGAAAAGAACGACATGTTTGAAAATTTATGGAAAGGACCATACAGAATTTCATCTCTCCAAGGGAAGAATGCCTTCATGTTAGAGGAACTTGATGGACAAGATTTTTCGAGAGGACCAGTCAATGGTAGGATCCTCAAGCACTACCTCACTTGATTTTTTATAATATTCTCATTTTCATTGTACATACCAGTCTATTTTGCTGCCAAAGTGTGAAGGAGTTTTCATGGAAGCTTGAAGCCAGATGTGAAGGCCATAAGGTTTCCTTTATAAGTTTCTATTTCGAACATTTTGTAAGTCATGTCAATTTCTCGAGTCATTTCAGTTTGTGTCTTGTATTTATTTTTTACTCCATTCCCAATGCATAAGGCTACTTGGACTACGATGTTCTTGAAACCTCCTAAGGAGTTTTCATCCCCAGCTAGAGCCAATGTTAGTGTTTGTCAGTCCTTCCAGTCACCAGTGATCAAATTCTGCTCTTTCATATGGTTAATAGGCTCCTAGGGAAAATTTATATAGTTTCAATAGGTCTTCAAATAAAAAATTGATTATTGGTTAGGATAGCTAGGTCATTGTTACTCCTCACATCTCCATGGTCAATAAACATCATCATGGTCAGGTCATTTATTTTTGCAAGATTGTCTTGGTCATTATGGTCATCATTTATCTCATCTTTCCATGTAGTGTCATTATTAGGTCATATTGTCAAAATCATGAAAATAGGTCATGGAATCATCAAAATCACCATTAAAAGGAATAGTAATAGGGAAAATTTTCAATAATTATTTCTAAAGTTCATTTGGATCTCTATTAAGATGTAAATGTATGTAATAATGTTTAAAAGTTGCAGTACACAAGCAATTAAATCAATTGATGAAAAGACAAGTTAGGGCCACATAACCACCAAGGTGAAAAATTGATTTCCGGCCTTTTTAAAGACCAAATAAGAAAAAAAAATTCTCATTTCACCCTTATGAGACATAATTCCATCAAACAAGAGCTTTCCACTCTCTGAAGATCAGTTTCTTTCCTTGGAAAGGATATTTCTCTTGTTGCACAACACATTTCACTCTCTACGATGCGCTTTTCTCAAGATTGTTGTGTTTTTCCTTAGGAAGGAAAATATCTCATATATAGTGGTTTCTAAATCAAGGGTATGTTTCCATCACATCAAAGAAATTAAATGGCTCACCATGCACCTCTCTTTCATTTCATTTCATGGTTGAAGGCTCAGAAATCCCCTTTGATAGGGTTTGTTGTGTATTTGTTCTGCAAGCTTCTTTGGTCCATTTTGCTGAGAAAAACACTCAAAATTATGCTCACTCACACTCCCCCACCTTCCATATACCTTCCTTGATAATTTCTCTCATCCCTTTCCCTCATTTTCATCATTTCTCTACAAACCCTAGCCTACACTACACTTTCCTAGGCCAGGCTTGTGTTTTTCCTTTTTGAACCCCTTACCCTCACTCATTTCCTAAAATTCCACTTCCCTACACTCCCTAACATCTATCCCTACCCCCATAAATTTTCCCAAGAATTTATACTCCCTTAAACCCCTTCATCCCCCTCCATTCCTAAAAATTCCTAAAATCACTTGTTTTTCCTACACTAAAACACTATTTCCCCTCCTAGTGAGTTAGGGTTTCCCATGGATTCAAAGACTACAGAGAAAAGGAGGCGTAAGGGAGGAAAAATCATCGGATATGAACCCACTATAGCACATGATATCATGGCTTCACCATTTCTCAATAAATCATTCTAGGATGTTGGTTGCCTTGCCTTTTGCCAAAAGATTGAAGAGCTTGGTTTTAGCGATAAGCTTACAAGCACCTTTTCCACTAGTCTGAGGAGGGATAAGGTGACCATTGCACGGGTTTTTTTTACTCTTTTAGCAAGAGGCTCTTTCCATAGCTATCGGGATCCAAAACAATGGAGAGCTTTCGTTCAAAAGAAGAGACCTAGACATTGAAAACTACAAGATTTTTTTGAAATCTCCATACAAAGCTGCTCCAAAGCATATTTTTCCATTTAGACACTTTCTTGAAAATTATTCCCCTCTTATAATATGACCATGAAATATTTCATATGTGAGGGTAGGTTCTCAAGGTTATATCAGTACCATGTTAGACTATTGATGCATTTCACTGGTGTAAAATCTCTCAACCTACCTTGCTACCTTATAGAAGCCTAGTCAAAATGGTAGAGAAAGTACATAGTAAAGGGAAAGATCATCATGCAAGATTGTTCCATCATGGCTTGGTGAAAATCATTGTTTTCCATCAACTCACACAGATTAATTTGTCTTGGGATGGTTTCATGCATTCAGCTTCACTTTTTCCTACTCTAACTTAATCAAGTAGTCATTCTACATCATTGACTTCATCAAGGCAACAAGAAGTAGGTTCTACAAGAAAACATGTCACAGGAACACCTAGGGCTGAGGTTACTAAGTGTTATGAAGGTAAATCCTCTCTGCGGAAAAAGACGATCCCTCTAGCCCTAGGGTGAGTCTAGTAACAAATGGAAACGCTAAAGTGTTGCTTCCTAGTTAATGAATGAACAAAAAACACGGTAGATTGACCTACCTTGAATCCAACGCTGTCATCGTTGCAGAAAGAGTAGTGGCCTCTTGATCCTGCCTTGGAAAATCACAATATTTTCGCTGTTATGATCAGATACCTGCACATATGACAAAGAACAAGAAAAACATACAATAGAATAGTTTCACTCATAACTATTAGCCAATCAAAGAGGGCTAAACATATCACATCAAATAAACATCATAACAAAATAGTGGAACTAAACAGTATTCATGTATATAAATGAATAGAAGGAAGAGTACAACCAATGCTTTGACGTCGCAGTCTCCTCCAATGGGGTTCAGGCGAAGCGTGTCTCAAATGTTGGTCAGGGAATTTTAACTCAAGCTCTCTCAAAAGTCTTCAACTCGAGCTCTCTCAACACAATCTTTCTTATTCTATCTTCTCTAGCAGCTTAGCTATAGTATGTATAAGTCTCCCAGTTCAATTAGCTTCTACTAAAAGAGATAGTTTTTTTTATAGAGGAAAAGGAGGAGGTTGGGATCCCTACAAAGGTGGGAGGGAGTCCTAACCTTTAGGAGAGTTCCAAGGGAGGTGGAAACTACTAACTAAAGGAAAGATTCTGTGGTTGTTTCAGTTCAACCACTCCCAATGACTCATCCCCGAGGTGGTTGGAACGGAACCTCTGCCTCTATTTTTTTTTTTTAATTCCATAAACAGCTTGGCGTGGGTGTCTAACTAGCACAGAGCGCCAATGGGCGCAGGTGCAGTGTTAAATTTTTCTGTCGGCATGAGGGTGTAACTAGCTACTCGCACCAATGCAAAAATAGGGATTTTTACAGCTCTTCTTAGGGAAATGTCAACAAGAGGAATGTTGCTTACATCAAAAGGGATGCAAGGATGGTATTTGCAAAGCATGAAACTACTTATTGGTCACAGAAATGACCCTCCAATGTGCGATTTGGGGATTACAGGGACAATGACAAAATTTTGTGTAACACTAAGACATACACTAAAGGAAATATGTTGATGTTTTCTCCTAGTAGTGTGGAAAGGCCCAGCCTACTACAATATTTGAAGAGACATCAACACATCAACAAGAAGCACCATTGTAAGAAGAAGAATAGGTACATCTTGACATTCACATGGTAGACATAGAGATTCATGAGGAGGTCAAGTCATCAGAGCAGATCATCAAATAGAAAGAATTTGAGATTAGAGAGCTAAAGGACAAGTTGTCAAAGGAAAACTTCATGATCACATTCCTTCAGCAGGAGAACATACAACTCCAAGTCAAAAAAAATTTGCTTGGCAAGCCCAAAGTAGGTTTGGAGAAGGATGGTGGCAAAGGTAATTCAGTGGTTGATGTTGATGAGCTAGAAGATCAAGAAGAGCAAGTCAAACCAAGGGGTACAAGAACAAGGGGTCTCAAGAGGCAGCAAGAGCAACAAATTGAACCATCTCCACCATTAGGTCAAGAGGACTTCGATGACCTAATTGCAGCAGAAATTGAGCAAGATAAGGAGCTTTGGCTTGATAAGGTGAATTTTCACTTATAGAAGCTTCTTGAGAAAACTAGCGAGAGAAATAATCTTCAAAGGCACATGGCCATGCACTATTACACAAGGAACAAGATCTCTCAAACAAGAATCAAGCAATTGAAGAAAAGTTGAGGCAAACCCTAATGAAGCAAAAGGAGAAGGAAAAACTTGACTTGTTGGCTGAGGCGTCCCTCATTGCCTAAAATATCATCTTCCGACTTCATGGGGCAAGTTTGGGAAAATTTTGAGAAAATTTTGTAAAATTTTGAAATTTTTTGGCTTAAACAGGAAATTGCACATAGTCAAAAGTGTAATGCCTTGGCGCTTCACTTTTCACTCAGAGGTCCAAATAACCTAAAATAAACATCTATAATAATAATAATAATCCAATTTTAAGGTCACAGCCAAGCCAAACACCAAATTGGTGTATGAGACCCCCTTGTTTGTGGGACAAGGGACCCACCTCCGCACAGCGATTTGACTGTTAAGTCTATGAAGGCATACATACTCTACCCCCCTCTGGTTTTGAACCTGTGACCTCTTAGGAGGAAATCACCAATGACCTCTACAGATATATAATCACCTGCATATAATATCTATCCACTTTTTTTCCATGTCAGAAAACTTGTTGAGAGAAAAGTGCAAACAAGAGGCTAAAAACTCACTTTCTGCCACCTTTTTGACTCAGGCGTTGCACTTTTGGAGTGACCTTGGGAGAATGCATTTTTCTCAGTCTTGGAGAGGCAATTTTCCTTACTTAAGGACTCTATGGACAACTAGACATCCTCATATTTCCAATGGTACCTTCATATCATCATTTCAAGCTCAAGAAGGCATTCAAATATTCCCTACAAGATGGCGCTGCACTTTTCCCTTGTGGCGTTGCGCTTTTCCCTGTTGGCACTGCGCTTTTCTCTGTTGATCAATTTTTCGAGTTTCTTCAATCAAATTTGGTTTTTCATGATGTAATTCATCTTGTTTTGAGTTGATCTAAGGTAGATGAGTGTAATTAGGCTTGTAAATGTCATTTTGATGTAATTTTGAGGATCATTAATGATGGGTAGGTCAGTCAAAGGATAAAAGGAGAGTTTGTTTTAAACTCCCTAGTCTTACGTTTTGTTGGAGAAATTTGTGTAAACTGGTCCTATCTTGAGGGATTCGACCCCTAAGATAGGGGAAGATGGTTTTGGTCTAGATGTATCTAGTTTTCATTCAGAATCAAGGTTGGACATCATTGAGTAGAAGGCTTGGATTATAGTTGAAATTTGTAGAAATACAAGTTCAGTTGTAGCTATTACATAGGGATTCATGTGGTATGATTTTGTGGCAGTGTTTTTCTACTGTAATTCACTTTTATGAATGATTGATTCATCTTCTTTCCATATCTATTCTTTTCAGTGATCTTCCTATAAGATGTTAAACATAATTATTTAAATTTGTGCTCTATTTTGGTAGGAATTTCATGTTTATGTTGTTCATATTTTGATAAATGAAATCATTCTTGTAATGCTCATTTTTATCCTTTGTTTTTCCACCCTACACTGAAATTGAAAACCTTAAAGTGTCATTGAACATACCTGCCATGCCCTTTTGTATCCCTGCAACTGCAATCTTTTGGATCTGACCTAGTTTCCCTGACCTCTCCTCTTGATCTAGAAAAAACCCTAAATTTTCAAAACCCTAGAGCTTAGACCTAGCCTAATATCCTTACCCTTCTTCATACAATTTTTTTCTGCAATGTAGAAATTTGAATAATAGCTGAATTATTCACCGAGATTATCCTAATTACACACTATTTAAGCTTCATGCATAATACATAACCTCTTCTACAATTGATCATCAATTTGCGGAAATAGAAGCAGTCGCATGCACACATTAAAACATAATCAAGCACACATATAACACAGTATGTAATGGGGAAAGCTTACAGCTGAAAACCCCAAACTATATGTATATTATAATGATAGATAACATGTAAAAATACATAGTACAAACTCCTCACAAGCTCTCAGCACTATCTCCAATTGTTACACACAAACTAGCTCAGATCTGAACAAGTCACAGGTTCAAATCTCCTCCACTGTTTGCCTGCCTCTACTACGCAATCCAAGATGAGAATGAATGAGATCCAAGTTTGAATCCCCTTTTTTCTTGTACTGTACAATCCTCATTGGCAATCTCAATCAATGTGTGTGCAAATCTCATGCACAAGTATAGTCACAACTGATAGCCACACTCACCCTTTCACCCACCTCTGTCACTGGTCTCAACTGAACTGTCCATGCATTGCGGTTAACTGATGTATTCTTTAGTTGATTTATGAGTTAATAATTAGTGAATTAATTAATAATTAGTGAATTAATTAATAATTAATTCACACCACTCATCACTAGTGTATTTATCAATTAGACTAAATACAACTAGTTCAACTAAGTTAAACCGAACACAACTCCACCAACTGTCTCATCAACTCCACCAAACTCTGCCACATGAGTTCTAACTGAATTCAACCATGCAATAGCTCAAATAAACCCTAGGAATAGTGTAATTCCTTCTTTCAGCTGCATGTGCCACATCCGTAGCTCGAACTGAAGTGCTCCAAGAGGATAAGATAATGTTTATAGTCCAAATATTATTAAGGGCTAATAATATTCGACTGATCTATTTTTAGACTGGCAGTCTAAAAATAGACTCCGCCCAATGTATAAAAATATAGGTCCATATATTTTTACCAACTTGACCAATCATCCATAAATAGCATCCTATAACTCATAGACCATGATCCATATGTCTAAAAATAGACATAGTCTAAAAATAGACTTTGCGACAAAAATCACCTGTGTGGCCCCGACCTAGTTTTGGTGATCACTTTCCAACTAGGATCAGGAAAGATGTTTCAGGATGCCTCCTTCACTTTTTCTTGTTGCAATCTTCAACACTCCCTCTCAACAAGAAAGGACTGTCTTTTCATGCGACATGCAACTCCATGCATTCGCCCTGCAACCTTCACAAGCGCCATGCAACTCCATGCATCTGCTCTGCAACTCCTATGAAATTGAATAGGCTCCAAACAACTCAATCAGTCTGATGCATCTATCATCAAAGTCTTCAACTTATGCTTAGCTACTGCACATGTCTTTAGGAACCACTACGCTGTTGAACTCTGCACCCATGCACTCTGCACTTGCTGTCAACTCTGAATCGTGCTCCAGTATCTGACATTGTCACTTTGATCTGCCTGCATCAATCCAACTGATCATGCTACTGCTGCTCTGTGGAAACCTCGTAGCCAGGTTCAATTCATGAGATCCACACCATCTCATGAATCCTGCCCAGAAATCTCCTCTTGGGATTATTCATGCATGTCGCCCCACCTCTCACCTGGTGGTATAGCTGCATTCACTCCCTCTACCCATCTGGCATGAAATTTCTCTACATGAGTGGTTTCTTCCACTCCATGATCCTCATCTTGTGGATGCTCCACATCCCGAGGTTCACTATTACCTGCATGCAAAACTTGCTCCCTCTCAAGCATCAATTGCATGTCTTTCTTGCACTTCCCAACAGTAGGAAGCTCCATAGACATCCCATCTACTTCAAGTCTGTAGAGATTCTTTGCTTGAATCCCAACCTTCTTGACTTGTCCTATTGCCTTGTGCCGAAGGAAAAATTTTCCTTCACTGAAGACAACTTCATACCCTTTATCCTCTAACATTGCGACTGAGATCAAATTATTCTTTAAACCTGGAACATGCACTACATCTTGTAAAAGAATGAGTTTACCTGAATCCCTCTGAAAGGTTATGGTACCAATGCCGGTCGCATTGTATCGTCCATTGTCACCCAACTCAACATGCAACTGGAGATCTTTCTCCACCAAGTCACTGAAAAGATTCACATCTCCCGTCATGTGAAAGGAAGCGCCACTATCAAAATAACACCCCGATCCCAATGCACTAGACACCATGCATGAGATCAATGAGAAGTCCAGCTCAAATTGCGAGGCAAGAGCCTCACCAGCTGCAGCTCCAGCAGCCTGCTTGTTCTTCTTCTTCTGTGGACAATTCGTGGCGTAATGCCCATGCTCGTGACAGTGAAAACACTTCACTTTGGACATGTCACGCTCTTTACCATCCGCACCGGATTGAGAAGCATTCTTCTTGCCCTTCCCCTTCCTTGCTTTGGCAGCCAAAGTGCAATCTTCTTCATCAGATGCCTTTAATGAAGATCCATCCCTGGTACTCCGCCTTATCTCCTCTTGCACAAGATCCGACCAAAGTCGTTCCCATCCTGGCAATTTCTCCCGACCATTGACAGAATCCTCATAGGAATGCCAACTCTTCGGAAGACCAAGGAGAGCCAAGCTCACCAAGTCCTCATCATCCACACTAACTCCTACACTCCCAAGCTCATCCCTGCAGTGGACAAACTTTGTCAAGTATACTGGAATAGTGTCATTCTTCTCCATCTTTATTTTCCTGAGTTTATCCTTGAGCGCCAACTTCCTCTGGTCGCTCTTGCTTTGGAATAAATCTGTCAACGCTTTCCACATCAAGTATGGAGAAGATTTTCCATGCAGGCTGGATACAATGTGATCCTTCACGCCCTCCAACAGAATCCTTCGACACTTTGCTGTCTTCTTTTGCCAAGCCTCAACTTGAGCAGCATCAGTAGGCTTTGGGACTTCAACATCTATGAACTCCTTCAACCCGTTGTCATCTAACACCGCCTCCATCCTGTCCTTCCATGCAATATAATTTGAGCTGCCTTCAAGGGCATACTCCAATCGTAATCCGTTGAAAGACATCTCGACTTTCGAAACCAAGAAAACACTGCTGCAAATTCGAATTCCACCAGCTCAAAACTCAATCGCTTTTGATCTGTGAGAAAAAATTATTTCTAGCACAGAGATCGACTATAGGGGCATTTACTGAATTTTTCACCTTTCAAAGAAAGGATGAATCCAAAGGCTACTTGGCCCGCTTACAGACTCTATCTACCGAAATAAAATGTAATCACTGTAATAAATCCGATGATCAATTCTCGCTCTGATACCATGTATAAATTTGAATAATAGCTAAATTATTCACCGAGATTATCCTGATTACACACTATTTAAGCTTCATGCATAATACATAACCTCTTCTACAATTGATCATCAATTTGCGGAAATAGAAGCAGTCGCATGCGCACATTAAAACATAATCAAGCACACATATAACATAGTATGTAATGGGGAAAGATTACAGCTGAAAACCCCCAACTATATGTATATTATAATGATAGAGAACATGTAACAATACATAGCACAAAGCTCCTCACAAGCTCCCAGCACCATCTCCAATTGTTACACACAAACTAGCTCAGATCTGAACAAGTCACAAGTTCAAATCTCCTCCACCTGTCTGCCTGCCTCTACTGCGCAATCCAAGATGAGAATGAATGAGATCCAAGTTTGAATCCCCTTGGCTTGTACTACATAATCCTCATTGGCAATCTCAATCAATGTGTGTGCAAATCTCATGCACAAGTATAGTCACAACTGATAGTCACACTCACCCTTTCACCCACCTCTAACACTGGCCTCCACTGAACTGTCCATGCATTGCAGTTAACTGATGTATTCTTTAGTTGATTTATGAGTTAATAATTAGTGAATTAATTAATAATTAATTCACACCACTCATCATTAGTGTATTTATCAGTTAGACTAAATACAACTAGTTCAACTAAGTTAAACCGAACACAACTCCACCAACTGTCTCATCAACTCCACCAAACTCTTCCACATGAGTTCTAACTGAAGTCAACCATGCAATAGCTCAACTAAACCCTAGGAATAGCATAATTCCTTCTGTCAGCTGCATGTTCCACATCCGTAGCTCGAACTGAAGTGCTCCAAGAGGATAAGATAATGTTTATAGTCCAAATATTATTAAGAGCTAATAATATTCGACTGATCTATTTTTAGACTGGCAGTCTAAAAATAGACTCCGCCCAGTATGTCTAAAAATAGAGGTCCATCTATTTTTACCAACTTGACCAACCATCCACAAATAGCATCCCGCAACTCATAGACTATGATCCATATGTCTAAAAATAGACATAGTCTAAAAATAGACTTTGCGACAAAAATCACCTGTGTGGCCCCGACCTAGTTTTGGTGATCACTTTCCAACTAGGATCAGGAAAGATGTTTCAGGATGCCTCCTTCACTGTTTCTTGTTGCAATATTCAACATGCAAGATCATAGAGAGAGCCTAATCTGATTTGGTAGGGCTAGCTACCAAATCCGAGTGGTTTGAGGTTACCTCCGTCGGTTTTCATTCTCAGCCTTGGAACACTATGGAGGATAACATGTTCTAGAGTATATTATCTAGGAAATCTCCAACGTTCGAAACTAAAGAATTCCAACTACCATTAAGTTTTCCTTTATAGTCAACAAAATACCATAAAATCAATCATGATTTCTATATACATTCTTGGAAACAAATTCTATATACATTCTTGGAAACAAATAAATAAGTATTGATTTAACAACAAGGCATGACAATCTATAAGACATAATATAATGAATGTAGTAAAATTATGATTAAGAAAACAACCCATTAATTACAAATGTGAACAACCAACTCTCAAGTAGCAACAACTACTACCCCACTTACACAGAACTTTGGTTTATACAATGCATGACAAATTGAGACCACATGCCTTATAATAAATCCATTTATTCCAAAAAAATACATTTAACCCTAAATTAAATTAGCAATAACAAACAGAAATACAAGACTTAGATGATAGTCCTCACAATAAATTAACTTTATATATATTTACAATCCAAATTTAAAATTAATCATAATTTCTATATACATTCTTGGAAACAAATTCTATATACATTCTTGAAAACAAATAAATAAGTATTGATTCAACAACAAGGCGTGACAATCTATAAGGAATAATATAATAAATGTAGTAAAATTGTGATTAAGAAAACAACCCATTAATTACAAATGTGAACAACCAACTCTCAAGCAGCAACAACTACTACCCCACTTACACAATACTTTGGTTTATACCATGCATGACAAATTGAGACTATATGCCTTATAATAAATCCATTTATTCCAAAAAAAATACATTTAACCTTAAAGTAAATTAGCAATAATAAACATAAATACAAGACTTAGATGATAGTCCTCACAATAAATTAACTTTATAGATATTTACAATCCAAATTTAAAACTAAATTAATTCTCATCATTCCAAACTCACAATCAAACAACTTTATAACTAAATTAAAGCTCATCATTCCAAACTCACAATCAATCAAATTTATATTTATTTACAATCCAAATTTTAAAATTAAAATGTTACATCTTTGAATTGTTCTTACTTACCAATGAACTATACTTTAAATGTAATATTCCATTTTTAGCATACAGCTGAATGGAATATTAATTTTTGCTATTTGCACTTAGGAGAAGAATAAATGGGTAAGGAGGCCCATACATTTCAGAAACTGGAATAAAATCCTTCTTAGTATGAAAGGGGATCATCATTGGAGCTAGATTTCACACCCTCATGTGTGAAAAGGTACATTTGCATGAGGACAAGGTCAAGTTGACCAAGTCAAACAACATAGTGATAGGAGGTGGAGATCATCTTGTGGGACAACGCAGTGAAAGAGGAGGGAATTTTCCTTGATGGAGGAAACCCTAATGAGAGGGACCCATGGAGAGGGAGCTTGCATTTGTTTAAAAGGAGGGCAAGACAGCCATTGTGACTCATGCTTATGATTATTGATTTCTTGGTCTTCTTAGACTATTTGCAGTCTCTTGTTGTTTAGCAGAGTTGCAGTGTTGCTTAGCACAAGGAATTCCTGTTTAGGATTCCTTCTCTTTCTTGAGAGGCCTCTTGAGGGATTGCACTTCATCTCTCCACATCTAGGCTCAAGGCCAAGCCACCTCCTTCAGCTACAGTGTTATTTCTGCTAAAGTATAACGTTGTGTTGTAGGGTGTTGGAGTGGAGGTTCCACAACACCATTCCTTGGCTTGTTTTTCAGAGGAGGGAGCCTTATTTCCTTTGGGAGATCAGTAAGGAAGGATTCAGAGCATATTTCAGATCTTGGCACTTGGCCAACACA
Organism: Pinus albicaulis; assembly: GCA_034641835.2. Classification (NCBI taxonomy): domain Eukaryota; kingdom Viridiplantae; phylum Streptophyta; class Pinopsida; order Pinales; family Pinaceae; genus Pinus; species Pinus albicaulis. The sequence continues at coordinate 61,950,275 of CM076573.1, read as the reverse complement.
TTCTATTCCACCTACAACACAGTATCCCTTAGTGACTGCGTTATTTTCAGAGTACATTTGCAGTGAGGGTTTGTAGTGTTGATTGGAGGGTGAGATCTTCAGTGATAGGATTAGCCTTTCACTTGGAAGATCCATTAGAGGAGGTATACTCATATTGTGCATCATATTCATCCATCTCGATCCAGTTCCAGTTATTGAGTTGCAGCTGCTACCGCAACTCCGGCATTTCTGCAGTTTTTCCATTATGTGTATATTTCAGCCAATCCTTCTAAGGATTTTTTTATTGTTACTTCCAGGGGTTGAGATATTGCTCCCCCATTTATTTTGAGCTACACATTTCTATATCCATGTATTGACATCATTTTCCAACAGTTCTCCATAATAGACTGCGCAGTCATAGCCTGGGTTTATACATATATAGCAGTGTTCTTCATCTCTTTATACATGTGTTGTTGAGGCTTGCATTTCCTTTCTTGAGTGATTGTTTCCTCAAGGAATTGTACTATATTTACTGCTATAACATCACTTGTTTTCTATCTACATATTCATGCATTCAGGGTCATAAAAATAACGTTGTTATTCCATTTTATGTCCATACATTGCTGCAGTCCCTTCATTGGGCACTTTTTCAAGACAACTAGGTGTGGGAGACATGTTTAACCCACCTAGAGTGATTTATTTTGAGCCTCCTCTTGGATTTCGGTCTTAGATACATTGATCTAAGGGATCCAGGTCTTGGTTTCAAATCCTGTAGTGGAAATTCCTGGAAAATGCGTTTTCCAGTCATGAATTGCTAGCAGATCCCGTTTTGGGGATATTACAGTGGTATCAAAGCATCTTTCTTGGCTCAACCTATGATTTTCAGCTCAAGAAGATAGAATAATATTTGAATGATGAAGAATATGAGATTACTCTCTTCAGTGTTCATAACTAAGAAGAACCTCTCCAAAGAGGAGGAGAAAAAAGAAGAGGAAGGACCATGCACTTCCTATTCTCATGAAGAAGAAGAATACAAGCATGAAGGACACTTGGATCATCAGATTCTAAGTGATTACCTTGTTGAGTACAAATCTCAACCTAGAGCCTTCAAGGAGACTCTAGCTTTTCCACCATTCATCCAATTGAAGGAAGAAAAGAGACCATGCAGCAAAAGAGAAATCAAAGGCAATAGATTTTTGTTGTCTACATTTGATGGGTCATCTGCAGCAAGAGCTTGGGTGAGGAAGCTGGATGCATTTTTCCTACTACATCATGTAGTGGAGAAAGAGGCTATTGAGATCTCAGCGAGGAGGTGAAGCCCACATTTGGTGGTTCAGCCATTTGAGCCATGCAAGAGTGTCTACTCTTGCTAAGTTTTCTCAAAAGCTGATCAAGAAGTTTGACAATAGAAGAACAGAAAAGGAGGAGCCCTCACCACCACTTGAGGAATCTTGTACTAATGTTGTCACACTCATGGAGGAGCAGCCACCTACATCAACATTTGGGGTAGCCAACACATTGGAGGAAGAAACTCTTGCAGCCCTACAAGATATTCCCAAATCTCATCAAGTTATGAAAAAATTTCCACTATCTATTATTGCAACAAATCCTTTTAGAAGTTGTGGAAATTTGCTTTTACATGACCAAGGGTCAAATCACATTACTAATCTAGAGCAGTAGGATTGTACTGCACTGTGCAAAATTGAATGGTTCAAGAAAGAGGTGAACCATCATCCTCATGCACCTTTTTTGAGTTGCACACAACCCTTGAGGTTGGGGTGTAAACTTTTGGAGGATGAAATAAACCATGATCAAAACACTCCTACAAAAAACCATATGTTCATCTTTGAGTTGGAGCATGAAGCAACCACTACACCTCTAGAGAAACTATTAGCGCTTCCAAACAACAATAGTAAGGAGGCTTTTCCTTCTTCAAATTTGGATCTTAATAGATTCAAGATGGTCATGGGCATGAGATCTTTTCTAAGGGATCTCCAAGGAGGTGAATTTCAACATCCCATGAAATGCAAAGTGAAGAAGCTGGTTTGGGAGGATGGTAGCTCTTATTGGAGGGGTACCAAGATGGATAGTGATGGGAGACATCCACAAGGAGCTGAGTGGATGTGGATGGGAGGCAAGAGGCTGGTGAGCCACTTGCAAATATATGATACAGGGCAGCAAGAGGCAAGGCTGCATTGGCTACTCTTGAGAGATTTTGGCCATGATATGACATATCCTTTTCCATGGGGTATGTGGAGGAAAGGAACTTGGCAGGATACTTGCATCATGGGGCAGCAAGAAGCAGGTACACATGGTGTTGATATGATAAGCATGTCAATCATTATGTTGTCATTACTGGATTGGTATGATGAGAGTATGGGGAGGCAGCAACTTATTTTGCTGCTATGGTTACACTTGGGAGAGTATGGGCAGAAATTTTCCCATACTTATCATGATGTTTCTGAGGAAAGGGAAGGCACATCCAAAGTGCAAAGAGGCTACCCTTCAGCATTGGAGGAAGAGGAAGAGCTTCCACATGGGAAGAAGATCTTCTCACATAGCAGCATGATGGTGGATGGTTTTGGCATGAGGAATTTCAAAGGGAGAAGTCATGAAGTGACAAGAGCCTTGTTACTAAGGCCTACAGCGTTGCCACTTGAGAGTATGTTTCTGTTGATGGAGTGTTCCAAAGGGAGTATGCACCCTCTCTTCTTGCAGATTTTTATGAGAAGATTCTCATGGGAGGACTCACTCATGGACCTCACCTTTAGCTCACACATGATGGATGGTAAGAAATACATTTTTGTGCTTATTTATTCCTCTATTGAGTATTTGTATCTTCTCACCATATGTAAACAGTGCATTGCTTCACAAGGGAGCAAGATTATTTATGGGTTTCATGGTCACTTTAGGGCCAAATTTTGTAATGATGATAACCAATCTCTACATGACTTTGGGAAAGTGTTTTATTTGTTTTGATTATATACAGATGATATATATTGCTTCTTAATACTTCATAGTAGATGAGCTAACATGCATAGCTAAAAATTATTTGGAGGAAAACTTGCCACCTGATGTTCTAAACCAACAGTTGAAAAGACTGCGTTGTATCCACCATAGAGACCATGTGTATCATCTAAAATTTTGCATAACCTTCAGAAATTTTCTGATTTGGATGCCATATGGTGATGATGTGTCATTCATTTTGAATGAAATTATTTGGGCTAGCAGGATCCATGACTTTGGAGAGAGGATCTTTGAAGGTTCAATCTTTGTCTTGCCACTTGAGGGCAACCTTATTGCAGCCAAAGATCAGCATGTACTCTACACTTGCCATAAGTGGAGAGGAAGGTAGCATGAGGTAGGCCATTTTTCCTATCATGTTCAACCATTTAGCCCACCTTCTTTGCAAGAGCTTAAGGTGGAGGAGATTTTTCATGAGTTGCCTTGTGGAAGGGTGACTCACTTTGTATGGATGATAGCTTGGGGGTGGAGGTTTCATATGGGGATGACAGTTTCCCATACACTTTAGACTCCATGCCTTGAGAGGACCTCTAGACATCGCTTTGCTATCCTCTTGAGTATTTCACCTTTACATGATGATAGCTTGATAGCTAACTTGCATGCTGAGGAGGAGCAATGTGGAGATTTGATTAATGAGACAACATCCTTTCACTTGGAGGAGTTCATCATATATGAATGCTACAGGGAGGGGAGGAGAAATAACCTATTCTATCTTTGCACTTGCCTGAGGACAAGCAATATTTGAGAGGGGAGGACTGTAATATTCCATTTTTAGCATACAACTGAATGGAATATTAATTTTTTCTATTTGCACTTAGGAGAAGAATAAATGGGTAAGGAGGCCCACACATTTTAGAAATAGGAATAAAATCCCTCTTAGTATGAAAGGGGATCATCATTTGAGCTATATTTCACACCCTCATGTGTGAAAAGTGACATTTGCATGAGGACAAGGTCAAGTTGACCAAGTCAAACAGCACAGTGATATGAGGTGGAGATCATCTTGTGGGACAACAAAGTGAAAGAGGAGGGAAGTTTCCTTGATGGAGGAAACCCTAATGAAAGGGACCCATGGAGAGGGAGCTTGAATTTGTTTAAAAGGATGGCAAGGCAGCCATTGTGACTCATGCTTATGATTATTGATTTCTTGGTCTGCTTAGACTATTTGCAGTCTCCTATTGTTTAGCAGAGTTGCAGTGCTGTTTAGCACAAGGAATTCCTGTTTAGGATTCCTTCTCCTTCTTGAGAGGCCTCTTGAGGGATTGCACTTCATATCTCCACATCTAGGCTCAAGGCCAAGCCACCTCCTTCAGCTACATTGTTATTTCTGCTGAAGTATAACATTATGTTGTAGGGTGTTGCAGTGGAGGTTCCACAACACCATTTCTTGGCTTGTTTTTCAGAGGAGGGAGCCTTATTTCCTTTGGGAGATAAGTAAGGAAGGATTTAGAGCATATTTCAGATCTTGGCACTTGGCCAACACATTATATTCCACCTACAGTATAGTATCCCTCAGTGACTGTGTTATTTTCAGAGTGCATTTGCAGTGAGGGTTTGTAGTGTTGATTGGAGGGTGAAATCTTCAGTGATAGGATCAACCTTTCACTTGGAAGATCCATTGGAGGCGGTCTACTCAGATTGTGCATCATCTTTAGCCATCTCCATCCAGTTCCAATTATTGAGTTGTAGCTGCTACTGCAACTCTGGCATTTCTGCAGTTTTTCCATTGTGTGTATATTTCAGCCAATCCTTGTAAGGATTGTTGTATTGTTGTTTCCAGGGGTTGAGATCTTACTCCCCCATCTATTTTGAGCTATACATTTCTATATCCATGTATTGACATCATTTTCCAGTAGTTATCCATAATAGATTGCGTAGTCATAGCCTGGGTTTATACATATATAGCAGTGTTCTTCATCTCCTTGTACATGTGTTGTTGAGGCTTGCATTACCTTGATTAAGTGATTGTTTCCTCAAGGAATTGTACTCTCTTTACTGTTATAACATCACTTGTTGGCTATCTACATCTTGATGCATTCAGGCTCATAAAAATAACGTTGTTATTCCATTGTATGTTCATACATTGCTGCAGTCCCTTCATTGGGCACCTTTTCAAGACAACTAGGTGTGGGAGACCTGTTTAACCCACTTAGAGTGATTTCTTTTGAGCCTCCTCTTGGATTTCGGTCTTAGATACATTTATCTAAGGGATCTAGGTCTTGGTTTCAAATCCTGTAGCATCCATTCCTGGAGAATGCGTTTTCTATTCATGCCTTGCTAGAAAATCCCATTTTGGGGATATTACATTAAATGCCAATAACACAACTATATAATTCAAGTAATATTATTCGATATAAAACAATCCTATAATTCAAATCGAACCAGAGTTTAAAACCCAATAAAACAATTCTATAATTCAAAGTAATATTATTCGATGTTAAAACCTAACATAAATCATTTGAATTGTAAAGGTCCCACCATGATAGGAGTTGAATTCCATCTTGGGATGAATTTAGTTCCCATCAGAATAAGACTTAGATTCCATCTTGAGATACATCTAGTTTTACTTTGGAACAAAAGAAAGATTCTTTGAAACCCAAAATGGGTTGGTGTTTCAAACGCATAATGTGCTGGTGTTTGCCACGTGGAAATGCTTTTTAAAATATTTTCTAGACAATCACAAACATTGGTCAATAACTATGATAACTTTAACATTTATATGACATGTCTACTTTTGAAGTAGAAATTGAAAGGTAGTTGTTTTTTTTTTGGGAAAACTATATAAATTAATTGGTAGTGACTTTGTCTATTTACATTTAAATTAATTTATTTGATGATAATTGTTCCTATGGTTTTAAGTTTAGGTTTCATAATTTTTATAAATAGTCAATAAATTTTTTTTTTATTTTGTAATTGTGATATATGAGTTATAATGAAAATTTCTAATAAAATAAAATTATAGCATTATTAGTTTATGGGATTTTGAATAGATTGTAATAGATATTTTGTTTAGGTGTGATGTGAAGTTATTGATTTAATTCTTGCTTCTGATAAAAGTGTTATAATGAATATGATAAAAATGTAATTTCACTAAATTTACAAAAAAAATTATATAATTATTAAATTCAATTTAATTAAAATGATTTAAAAAAAAATTGATTTGTTTCATTTAAATTTAAATGAAAATTTTATTTTCACAATGCCATCAACATATCAATGATATTGATGGTCTATCGTCTTCCTCCTTGAATTTCAATGTGAAAAAAGACATTTGACACAATATCCACAAGATTATTAATCGATAACTTTCACATTGATAATCCAATTCACAAGGTAGTGTGGGAAGGCATAAGGCAAGGTAGCTATTGGAAAGCGTTGCCAGAAAATGTTATGGATATCGTGTGGGTGAAGTTTACGGGTAAAGGTTAAAGACAACACTGAGAACGACAAGGAAATCATGATGTCACAGCTAAAAATAAACAAAATAAACAATTTGGACCACGTTTGTGTTTCCCTAAACAAATGGAGAAGCTAACTGAAAATTTGGAGGAATATACATGACTCGAATATATTCAAGATGATGAATTATTTTTAAACAAATAAGTTAGAGCATAAAGTTGTGAATAATGGACACTTTGTCTTTAGTGAGTATGACACTTTGTAAAGCATGAGAGGTTGTGGTCATGTGTTGAGTTAGCTTGATATCGTGTATGTGTTGAGTTAGCTTGATATCGTGTGGGTTTGATCCAATAAAGGGTGTTTTTTTTTTTTTTTGTATTAAAATTTTCTTGAAGGTGATAAACGTCTTTGCGTTGAGGTTATAAAAATGTTGTGTGAGTATATATATATGAAGTTGAAAGTAATGGGGAGGTGTTGTGATTGTGGTTATTTTTTCTCTTAAAGGTGTTGGTTTAAATTTAATTTAAATAAAAGAAGTTTGGAGGTAAAAGAAGAACTAAACCGAGTTGATTAATAAAAGAAAATTGTTTAGAGAAGATTGGCAATAAAGGATATCAATTATTTGTGTTAATTAGACTACAATTAATTAGTACACTTTTGTTGATGATTTGAATGGAATGGAGGATGTTAATCAAACGATTGATGGGAAGTCTTGTAAGTGATTTTGTTTTAGTTTGGATAGGTGTTAGCATGGAGGAATGTCTCTCTGGTATTCATTGATAGAGAACTTGTTGACTAGACAACTAGGTTCAACTACTAAAAAGGGAGTCAAGTCATCATGTAACTCAAAGGATGAAAGGAAGTGAATGGTTTTAACTAAATCTTTAGAGATGATCAATAATCAGAAGGTGGATTTTAGGATAGAGTGGGGGTTAACAAGGTTGGATATTGAACAATTGACTAAGAAAATTGATTGAGGGAGTTCCATTTACAAATGTGGAAAAACATCCCATATGTTTCCCATGAGGTTTTCCTTCCATATAGACATACATGTAGTTATATATTGATTATGATGATGATGGTGTTGATGAAGTTAATTAATTTATTTTACATTGTTTCTATGATGAAAAAGATTGGATAAATCCTTTCCTACTTTTCTTTTGCTTTAAAGAGGTAACAAGTTACAAATATCAATAATGTTGTAGATACTGTAAAACTGATATTTAATGTAGGCATATGGAGTGCATTCTATTCTTCATGCATATCTATGTGTGTGTGTTTTTTTATATAATTTGTGTTAGGTAATTAATTTTATAATGGAAACCACTCGATAAATGGAAAAACTAGAAATAAGCTCATGTTATTTTAGTTATTTCAGCCCAGTGACTCATTCCATCATGCCTAAAGGCTACATAATTTGGCATAAGGCATAAAGTCCATCATCAATGAGACTTGATACTAGCAGAGACTATATTAGCACCTCATTTTTACTAATTGAGAAAGTATATATATAGACACACACTAGAAATATTTTATTTTTATTAAATGTTATTACCTAAAAATCACTCTAGTGTTATAAAGGTGATCACTAGATGCATCTTCAATACGACATACAATTACTATATAGAATTAATTCAATGCCTCAAAAGGAGGCCTCAAAACTTTTTAAAGTGGGTTTTTATTCACTTGTGTAGTATTCCCATTTAAGTCTTGCGAAATTTGCATGGATTTTCTTTCTATATTTGTGAGTCTACAACACACAACATCTCAACCAAATTCGACACATTAAAAGAAAACAAGCCATATGAGGTACTCTTAGATAGATATACAACCAAACCTCAAGATCCATTACCATTTATGATCAATACTTGGGTTGTTTCGAGACTCCTCGTGCTTGGGGAATTACATTTCAAACTAATTTATTTCACACTTGGAACTAGTTTTAATGAACCTAGAAGAGATCTTATAAATAGAGGCCATGGAGCAACAATTCAAGAAAGAATATTTTAGCACAATTATGTTGTTGGGATGAACACCAATATCTCTTGCATTGTGCATTATTCTTAACAATCTATATGTGCATGCTTACTTCTGAGCTCTTCCTTTGAAGAGACTAAGACATTTCTACACTTGAGAGAGAGAGAGAGAGAGAGAATACTTTTAGAGAAGGAGTACCATCCCAAGGAGAGAGATCACCAACTCAATCATTCTCTCCAGGTGTATCTCAATGCCCAAGCCTTTTCATTAGTAATATAAAGAGTACCATTGTTTCTCTTTCTTTTGTTTGTTAAGTTTGTAGTTATAGAATGTTTCTTTATTTATTTTTTACATGAATGGCATGTTCTTTTAATGGGCTCATTCTACTAACAATTTTCTATCTATAGTGCAACAACCTACCTATAGCAAAATGGAGAATTTTCTCAATCTTGAGAGAAATATCCCCAAATATATTGGAAATCCCCACTTGGGTTCCAACCCAAAATTCACTCTCTTTAGCATCTTAAGAAGTTTTCTCTAACTCTAGTTATGTTGTAGGGAATTAAACCAACCTACTCATATGTTAGAATCTCATTTTCTATAATTCTTTACCATGGAATTGTTCTTTCCACATTAAAAATACTAGATCATCTATTTCATAAAAATGACACAAGTCACATAGCCAATTAATCCTTGTATCATGCATCCTATGCATCTAATAACCTACAAAACCATGCAAGTTTGCTATTTATCTTTTGTATTAGGAATTTTAGATCAAATTTACCTGACGTGTGTTAGGGTTCAAATTTCTGCAAATTGTAAGCTCACAATTTTTAGACTTAAGTCCATTAGTCTGGAGTAATTAACTAGCTTAGTTGGTAGGGGGAAGAAAACTCAAGTTTTTTCTAGATTCCTTATCATGTGGATGAACAATTTCGATTATGTTGCACATGGACATACACATTAGAATTGTAATCATTAATTCCTTTGTCATAATATGCTCTTTGCACTCTTAAGTGACCTTGGTGGTGTTGAAATATGTAACTAGGTTTGGTCTTCATAATTGCATATGTAATCATTATTTTATGGATTTGATGTAAAGATAAAAATAAAATTATTATTTTCATTCTTGAGACATGGGTTTCATGCTCAAGGTTATTTGATTTATAGGTCAACCACCCATTGAGTGCTTCTAGGGCTTATCTTTGAGTTACAAATCATAAGAGTCATTTCCATGTATGGAAGACCCTTTTGGGCATGTTACATATTGTAAATAAAAAGTAATTTGGGTAAAAATTGTGTCATAAGACCCTCCAAGATTAAGTCAACGTACAAGGGATCAAGTCAACCTCATGAATGAAATTCAAACAACTGGGAATCCTATATAGAAGAGGCATTCAACCTCATTTGAAACAAAAAAAAATCCATTCATTCAAGAAAGCGAAACAGTTTGATCTTAAGGAGAAGAAATAAAAGGGGCAAGTGAAGTTCAAGGCGAAAATTAGTATTGAACTTTTTGGGTTTCTCTCGCTCTCTCTAAAGTGTAGCGAAGTTGTGAAACTAGAGCTGTGAAGTTGCATCAAGATCAAAATTGTGAAATCGCATCAAGGTCGAAGTTGTGAAGCTACATCAATTTTAAAGTTGTGAAGTTGCATAAAGGTCAAATATGGGAAGTTGCATCAAGGTCGAAGCTATGAAGGTTGTAGTGAAGTTGCATCAAGGTCAAAGTTTTGGGAGCTATTAGGTCGAAGTTACATAAATTGTTACTGGGGATCAAATTTTCTAAAGAAGATGCTAGAAGATCATCGTTTGATGCTGGAAGTTGTGATCATAAATAAATAAGGTTTACTTGGTCTTGGATGGGCCTTTGTCAAGGGTCATAGGTCTTGGAATAATTCATTTGAAGTTCTATAAGAAGAGAAGAGTTCTTGTGGGTTTTTCTCTGAAAAGGAGAGTTTTTGGCCCTAGCTACTAGCCTCTATCTTTGTGGAATTTTGATGATAGAATTGCAGCTCATCAAGAAATTTAATCTAAATCAAGAGACACAAATCTACTCTACTTCTCTCTGGAAATTAACTCACAATTTAGAGCATTCACAAACATGAATCAATCACATACACAAGTACACGAATATATGTCAGGTAAACCAACTATTAAAAGGCCCTTAAGCATGCTTGCATTAATCAGATGAATAGAGAATCTATTACAATTGCTTTCTTACTCTGAGTAACACCTGCAATTGAATAATTATTCTCTCTGCTCAATGAGAAGCTCTAACCCATACTTATTCAATTTATGCCTCCACTTGAGCTCCTATTTATTTACACAAATCCTGAAAAAAATGGCCCCTATTATTTAGGAATTTCCTTCAAATTTATTGTGCAATTCCCAATGATTGATCATTGATTGCATGCAACAATTGTACACTCAAAAATATTCTACAACAAATTTTACACTACCTTGGTATCTCCACCACAGCTAAGAAATTCTAATTCCTTCCATGCATGATTTATTTTTGTTTAATTGATCAGTTTACTAGATGATCTCTGAGTTAGATTGTTGTCCCACTGCAAAACTAACCTCCAACTAGTTCTATTAACTATTAGAACTAGTTTAATTGAGTACAATTAGAAATAACTGAACTGGATTGCTACAAATTAGCAATCACACATGAAAAATGAACTCCAAGCCCACTAACTCGAATTCACTAAGCTAGTTGAGTGACAGTAGCCATGTCACCTCAGTTAACTGCCTCTAAGTTGTTTTCTAATGTGGAAATTTTGAATTTTCTCAATTTTACCAAGGCTAATTCAAATTGAGCCTTTCTTGCTACACTTCTCAACACTCACCCTTATCAAGAAAGGGATTATCAACCACCCCTATCCTACACCTGTGGAAATCAAACTTCCCTCTTGAAAAATGTCTTTGTCAAGATGTAAAATTCTTGTTCCTCTATCGGAATGTATTGTAGCAACATTATCCTCCGTTGCACACAGTATCATAAATGATAATACTGGATATTTATATGCTTATATTGATCGTAAAATATCATATTCTCAGAGAGATTAATGCAATAGATCACATTTGGATCCATATATTGACCAAACAGTCCCACAAGTATATTTCTCATCCATATTTCCTCACATGTTGCTTGACTTGCATCCATGTATTCAGATTCTGCTGAGATGAGCGCCACAAACCTATGCTTCTTGTTGTACCAGGAAATGGTTGTGGAACTACCATTGAAAATTTCACTTGATGTACTCTTTCAGTTGGATGGAATCCCTACCCAATCTGCATCTATGAATCCATGCAACTTCACTCCCTATGTCTGTCTCTACCATAATCCATACTGGGTAGTGCCACTAAGGTATCATAGAAAATACTTTGCTACCTTCCAATAAATTTTGGTTGGCATAACCATATATTTCCTCAGTTTTTTGACTGCATAACACATATATGGCTGTGTGTTCACAAGATACATCAGTGAACCCACTAGCTATCGGTAAATAGTAGCATCAACCTCTTCACCTGAAGTGGCATTCTCCTTCTTCCAGTTGGTCACTAGAGGTGTCTCCATGGTATTACAAATATCCATGTGAAATCTCAACAATATTCAGTGGCATACTTTCCTTGAGACACAAACAATTCCCCATCACCTTGCCATACTTACAGCCTGAGGAAGCAGTGCATGAGACCCATGTCTTTCATCTCAAATTCCCTTGCAAGGTCATCCTTACAAGAGCTAATAAATTTATCATCACCTATTAATATTAAATCATCAACATATAAATAATTATAAGAAATCTACCTTCTACCAAAATATGATAAAGGTTTGCATCTTAATCTAAGTGTACCAAGCTCGGGGTTCCTATTTGATATCGTGCAATGCTCGCATGAGTCTGCATACATGATACTCTCGATCAATTTTCCCAAATCCTTTTGGTTTCTAGTTGTACACTTCCTCCTCAATAACACCATTGAGAAATGTTGTTTTTACATCCATCTGGTGGATCTTCCACCTCATCTGCGTAGTCAGTGCAAGAATTTATCTAATGGATGAATACCTTGCTACACGATCAAAGGTTTCCTCATATTAAATTCCCTCAAATTTATAGAATCCTTTTGCCACAAATATGTTGTTATACTTCTGTATGCTTTCGTTGTTTGCATGCTTAACTTTGAAGATCCATTTCGAACCCACAACTGATTTTTATGTTGGTCTTGGGACCACTTCCCAAGAACTGTTCTTTATGATGGATCTTTGTTATTACACCATTGCATCAAGCCAAACTTGTTGCTCAACTTCTTCATCAAAATAATATGGCTCAGTTTCTACAAGCTTAGTCCTTAGAGCCATTTATCGAGTGTACCTCTCAGGTGACCTCCTTTGGCTACACAAATTTGAAGGATCTCCCACATTCTCCCTACATCCTTCACTAATCTATCAGCTTCCCTGGTTATTTTTCTAACTTCTCTGGATGTTTTTGCTTGAGTGGATGTTTCCACTCTTCCTCCTTTCTTCTCCTCCACTTGTGGCTGCTCCACAACTTCTGGAGGCTCGTCCTTTGGAGCTAAAAGCTCTTCTTCTGGTGGGATTAGAAGATCCCTCTCAAGAGAGCATCTCATTGATTTATCCTCATAAAATATCACATCCCTTCACATGACTCTCATTATAATGGAAGGTAAGTACACCCAGTTATTTTGTGGAGTTTTGGTTAGCCCACAAAAACTCCCCACTCTTCTATCGGCTCAAGTTTCTTCCTCGAATATTTGGAGACATGGAAGTAAACAGAAGCTCCAAAAATTCTGAAATGAGACACATCAGGATGTATCCTCGAGAATGCCTCCTCTAGTGTAATCATACCGAGAATCAGATGATAGCTTTGGTTCTGCAAGAAAACTATTGTGTTACATGTCTCTACTCACTAATGCAATGGCAGACCTTGGTCATGTATAATAACTCTCACAACTCCCGCAATGCTTTGACTCTTCCTCTTAGCTACCCCATTCTACTGTGGGTTTTGGGGAGTTGTCAGTTCTCTTCAAATTATAGCTTTGGAACAAAATTCCTTGAATTCATTCAAAACATGCCCACCTCTATTGTCACTCCTGAGATCCTTCACCCTCTTGTCGATATCTTTCTTAACTAGTGCCTTGAATTCTACAAATTTTGAGAGTGTCTCATCCTTCTTCTGCATAAATAATATCCAACACTTTATTTAGATATCATCAATAAAAATAACAAATTATTTATGTCTAGCAATGGAGGTTGTCGAGAAGGGTCCAAAAACATGAGAGTGGACTCTCGCCAAGACTGCATTTTCTTTGTTGTCTCGATCATGGAAGGTGGATTTTACATACTTCCCCAAGGTACAACCCTTGTAAACATATTACTACTCAAGTTCTCCTTTAGGTAGGCCTTTGGTTACTTGATGCATAATTTTAAGGGCACCATGATGTAAATAACCAAGTCTTTTGTGCCAGAGTTCACCAACATCTCGACTTTTCACCTTCTCCGCCTTAATCCTTAATGCAGCACAATATTCCACATCAATTTTGTACATGTTCTTCACATGAACCCCAATATGCTTCACCTGCCCAGTAGTTAAGTGTCTCAAAAAGGATATCCCTTTACTGAAGATTACATCATAGTCGTGATCTTCCAAAACTACTACAAATATGAGGTTCCTCTTTAGCCCTGGTACAAACATGACATATTTGAGGAAAAGAGGATATATCAACTCCCTATACCAATCTCGGTAGCACTGTATCTTCCATCCTCCCTAATATCAATATGTATCTAGATATATTTCTCCTCCAAGTCACTGAAAAACTCTCTACACCCTGCCATGTGGAATGAGGCACTTGATTCCAAGTACCACACACTCCACATCACATTTTTGTACATGAATGTGATCAGGGTAAAGTCTAGCTCAAACTATGAAGCCAATGCTTCACCTATTGCTCCTCCTAAGTTCTTCTTTCTATAATTTTTCATGGACACTTTGCAACATAGTGCCCAGACTCATGACAATTGAAGCATTTTATTTTGGAAAATTCTTTCCTCTTGCCCCCTTGGCTAGAATATGGTTTGGTTTGAGATTTCTTCACTTTTCCCTTCTTTCCCTTTCCAACCAATGAAAATTTTTATTCATCCTCTCTCTTGGATGAATTTCCATCTTTGTTATTCCACCTTAATTCTTCTTATGCCAAATCGGACCATAAGCATTCGTAATTCGGTAACTTCTCCCTATCGTTCACCGAGTCTTGGTAACTATGCCATGATTTTGGATGGCCCAGAAGATCTATTCTCACCAGGTCATCTTCTTAAACATTCACACCAACCCCTCCAAGCTCATCCCAAACTTGTGTAAATTTGGTGAGATACTGCAAAACATAATCATTCTTCTACGAATTGATCTTTCGAAGTTTATCTTTGAGGGCCAGTTTTTAATGGTCACTTCTTTTCTCAAATAGCTTATTCATTTCATTCCACATTGTGAAATTATTTTCTTTCCCATGGATATTTGAGACAATGTGATCCCTTACTCACTCCAAGATTATTCTCCTCACCTTGGCAACATCTTTCTTCCATTGGGATAGGCTTTTGGCATCAACTGATCCTGTTTTTCGAATTTTTGTCTCGATATATTCCAGCAATCCATTTTCATCAAGCACTGCCTCCATATGATCATTCCAGGAAACGAAATTTGAGTTTCCTTCCGAGGCACACTCTAATCACAGTCTATTGAAGGCCATTCTCCCAAATCTGAAGAGATCCTGCTACACTAAGTTTGCAAATTCGAACCTCCTAAGGAACAAATTCGAGATTCTTGTTCTAATGTGAGTCCTGCTTTGATACCATGTAGAAATTTGATAAAACAATTGCAATTTCTCAAGAAATTTAATCTAAATCAAGAGACACAATTCTACTCTACTTCTCTGCAAAAATTAATTCACAATTTGGACCAACATTCACAAACATGCATCAATCACATACACATGTACACATATTTATCTAGGGGAAACAAACTGGTAAAAACCCCTTAATCCTACTTGCATTAATTAGATGAATAGAGAATCTATTACAATTTCTTGCTTTCTTTGAGCAATACCTACAAGGGAATAATTTTTATTTATGCTCAATCAAAAGCTCTCATCTAGACTTATTCAACTTATAAATCCAGTTGAGCTCTTATTTCCTTGCAAAAATCCTGAGGAAATTGGCCACTATTATTTAGTAATTTCCTTCAAATTGATTGTGCAATTCCCAGCTATTGATCATTGATTGCATGCAACACTTGTACATTCAAAACTAGTCTACAACTGCCTTAGAATATCCACCACAACTGAGAAATTAAAATTCCTTGCATGCATGAGCTATTTTTGGTTGATTTATCAGTTAACTGGATCATCCCTGAATTAGACTATTTTCCCATTGCACAACTAACCTCCAACTAGTTCTATTAATTGTTAGAACTAGTTTAACTGAGTACAACTAGAAATAACTAAACTAGCTTGCTACAAATTAGCAGTCACACATTCAAACTAAAATCCAAGCCCACTAACTCGAAATTATTGAGATAATTAAGTGACAAAAGCCATGCCACCTTAGTTAGTTTCCTCCAATTTTTCTACTCATGTGGAAATTTCGAATTTTTTCAATTTAACCAAGGCTAAGTCAAATTGAGACTTTCTTGATACACTTCTCAACAGTCTTGTGTCCTCTTGTCTCATTGTTATTTATTGTTTGGTAGTTTTTTTATGGTAGAGAACACTAATAATAATCAACTGAAAGAATAATTTAATCAATTTAAATAAAAATGCATCACAAGTAGTTATCAAAGTAAGATAAATCACCTAATCTAGCTGCCCTAGATTTCTCAACATGGTATCAAAACTAAGGTGACAAGAAAATGAAATGCATCGTGTAAAAGGACCATCAAAAGGAATATCAAGAAATTTCAAGGCATCAAAGAGGACATCCAACCATTAAGAATGGATACATAAGGATTGAGAAATCTAAGGAGTATCAAGGGAGACTAACAATATCATCACAAGGATCATACCATCTAGAAGCAGCAACAATAATAATACCATAGAAAATATACTTTCAAGAAGGACCTTACCTCGACTCAAAGAAAGAAGGACTACACATTTGAAGCATCTTGAATTCCCTACATCCCAAGAAAGTAAGAAGAACATTGCCATAATTATCAAAGGAATCTAGGTGATCTCCCTCTCTTTGAAGAAAGAATCAAATCTCAAGCATATTTGAAGAAGGACATCTCTACAAGAAGAAGTATTGTCATCTTCAAGGAATGAATCATCATCAACTATGTTCATATGTGATTATCACCAAATTTTTTCATATAGATATCAAGAAGGCATCAATTCGAAGATATCATCATCAAAGAAACATCTTCACTTGACAAGTAAGTGCCTTTATATTTCTGTCTGAATATGTTAGGGATCTGTAATTTTAGCAGACTGGTGAGACTAAAACTACAGAAACAACATCGTTTCAACCAACTTTTGGATTCTAGGATCTAGCCCTCCTGAATCCGGAGAGGGATCTCTCCAATAAGTACAAAGATGGATTTTTCTTTGAAGTTTGAGGTTATGATATTAGGCTAGTTATGAAGGCCAAGGGTTTGTTTGTTTTTTGGGTGGTTGAGCATGATTACTGTTTGAGGTGGAAAGTTCTGAGTGCAAAAAGATTCAAAGGTGAGAAGTTGCAAGCAATCAGAGTAAGCTTCAACCAAAAAGATAGACAATTGCAAGTTTTAGTCCATTGGGCTATGGAGTCATAATAGGATTTAATTGGAACAGCAAGAGCCAAGAGTGGTCCATGGGGCAAGTCATCTATGTCTAAGGATTTCTTTGAATTTTTATTTATGGAATGAAATGATACAATAAGAAGGAGAGATAAATAGATGCAGAACAAGAGCAGCCCAGGATCTGATAAGTAATTTTAAACTAGTCAGCCTTTGACATGGACTCAAGAAAAACATAAAAGTAAAATAGGATCTGGTAAGTACTTTTAAACGAGCCAGCCTTTGATATGCTTTCAATAGAACACATTTTAAAACAAAGGGAAAACTTGGAAACAACCTTTGGAGTAGAAACTAGCGGGTCGGGCTCACCACAAATCCTCTCCTAGCTCTTCTTTACTTAGTTACTTTCAAGACAAACACAAAGATAACATAGAATGGCCTAAGATCTGGTAAGTACTTTTAAACTAGCTAGCTTTTAACACATTCCAAAGGGAAACATCCAGATAGTTGTGGGGACAAAACTAGGACTAGGGCTCACCATATCTTCCTCAGTTCATCTTCACAAAACATATACTAAAAATAACATTTAAGAATAATATTCAGCTAAGACAATAATCTTCCTTCTCTTTTTATAGCTCTGTTTTTACTTTTGTTTGAGTTGTTCCTTCTTTGTTTCTCTGGTTCAGATTTTGAGTTAATTAGAACCAGATTTACATGTTTTTGACTCAAAAAAAGAAACAGATTTGAGTCATCTCTCTTGGAAACTTAGGTTCAGATGTTAAACATGTTTGAACCTTTAATTTCTATCCTAATCTATCTACTGATAAGCCAAGATTAAACATTTTGGCGAATCAAATTCACTATCCTATCAGTAGGAAATTTAAAGCCAATTAGTCAAGTTTAGGCTGTTTGACTAACTAGAAGTGTGTTTTGTAGGAGTTTCATTTGAGCTTGCACACTTTCAGATTTGTTTCTCTTTTTTTTGGCATGGGGCTTATACCTTTCTTGTTTTGACAATCTGCCCTCTTTTCTTTCTTTTCTTTTTTTTTGTATTTTTGAATGTTTGATTTTCCTTCAAAGCAAAAGACAATCAACTAACTACATGCTCAGAACTGAGCTTTATTGACATTCCTATCTAACCTATTCTAAACATGGAGTATTTACATTTATCATATGATACAAAAATGCCAATGCAGCCAGCTGAGTAATGTCAAGAAGAAGTAGAAACTCTAGCTGCTTGTCAGAGGTATCCATAGAACATATTGAAGATTAATCTTCAATATCAAGGCTATCACAGAAGGTGACAAATTTTCATGTTTCTGGCTCTTGCAAAGGGTCACTGTTTGATAATTTGAGCCAGTTGGGATTTCCACACACTCTTCCATAGGATCAACAAAGAAAAGATGAAGATTCTCTTCTTTATGGTCCTCCACAATTGGTAGGTTATCTACTTCCCAGGATTCAACTTTGGGGAGTATCTCTTCAGTATGTAGCTTGGAAGTATTGTCATCTTTAACCTGCACAATAGAAAACAATGAAATATTTTCTTTCTATAAACATATGCTTGATTCTGATATAAATTCAGGTTCTTGAGATAGGCATGCGTGTAAGGGTATGTGTACTTCATCATCCACAAGAATAGGACTCATCATATTTGGCAGTGTTGTCCTCTTGTAGCCCTGGTATGCTTGGATTCAGTGGGCTGAACTCTGTGAAGAGGTTATTATATTCTTGAGTGGGGGTGTATTCAATGGTTTCCTCTTGCTCAAAAATTTCTTCATTACTCTTCTCTTCACCTTCTGAGTTGAAAGGCTGTTGATTCCCAATTAAGTGAAAGATTTTTATGATGGATCGAAAAGGATGATTGCGGCTCTAAAGATGATGATGGTGAAACTCATAACCCCAATCAAATGCTGGTTTCCCTACATGATTGGTTTCTGCTTGGAAATCATCATCATCATAAAACTGATTGAAGCTTGAAAATTTATTAAAATAAACATTTTCATCAGTCAAACATATTGGGATATCAATAGGTCTTTCTTCATTCTGATCCACAAAATAACTTTATAAATTTGTACAACAAAGTTCTCTATGTGAATGGGCAAGAGTGTTAGTTTTGCAAAAAGTTTCAGAGACTGAATGTTTATAAATAGTCTGATCTATTTCCATCTCTATCAAAGGGGAAGATGTTTCCATGTCCCTTTGAACAGAAGTACAACAGTTCTCTGTCTCTTGTGAAGACTAATTTTGAGGCTGGATGTCTTCTTGAGCCTCGACTATAAGGAGTGATGAATCAATATTTGAGTTTTCAGGGATATCTTGAGGGATGTTCTTTACTGCTTGGATCATCTCTTCCTCAACTGATTCATCTATGTTTTTAAAAATTTTCAATAGGAGATTAAACTCATGAATGGCTGTTAAAAGATCTTCAGGATGCATCTCTTCCAAAGCTTCCTCATTATCTATAATGTGTTGGGTGATGTTTTGTGATGGATCATAATATATTACACCCAATGATAATGATGTATTGTTTTCTTTATAGTTCTCATAGAACACATATTCAAGGTCTCTTAAAGAAAAAAAACTACTAGATCTTAAGCATTCATACCAATCCCTAGATTTTCCTTCTAATGTTAACATGAAAATTTTCATTAGGCAGTCTTCATGCCATTCAACTTTCAACCTCCATACATGTATGTGAAATTTGATAAGATGTAATAAAGGGTCATCAAACTTTTCACCTTGAAAAGCAGGTAGGTTTTCATCCCAATTCACCTGGGGCATCTTATGTGGAAACCCAGGGATATGATCTCTACTCAATATCTTCGTTGTATTATTGGAATCATGTTTGTAAATCAAGAAAGAGGTCACTGTGTCTGGTCAATCAGTTCAGGGTCTTCTACCAGTGGATTCATTTGGTCTTCTGGGAGTTTCAGAGTGTGGAAAGTGTGGAGTCGCCAGGTGGAAGATTTTTAGCTCCTAGGGAGGTAAAATGTTTTAATGGTTCCACCACCATGTGTTTCTTGTAGAGCTGCAAGGTTTGTAGGAAATGAATTAGCTCTCAAGGGTGATCTGAAAACAGTTGATAATTCAATCCTAGGAGACTTCCAAAGGATGCTTTCTGGGTCATCAACTATCTCAGGTAGATCTGGGTCAGGATGGGCTCTAGTGTGAATATTTCTAGAAGCCACTATGCTATGTTTTCTAGACCCAAATAAATAATAAAATTTCAACCAGATATGACAAAATTTAAGAGGTTAACTAGTCTGTTTGAAACTCAATCCTACAGTCCTCTAACTGAGTTTGAAAGATGTTGTAATGATAAGGGTTCTTCCCAGTGGAGTGTTAAGGATTGTGGAGTCGCCAAGTGGAAGTTCTTAGCTCGTAAGGAGGTAAAAAAAATTATGGTCCACCACCATGTTTATTGAGAACCAATCTGAAATATTTTTAGGTTTTTCTAAGTTATTTTCAGTTGTATGATTTTTAAGAATATCCTAACTTTGTTTCAAAACTTAGCTACGGTTATGAGACAAAAAGAGTTTATTCTTATGGCTAAGCCAGTTGATCTTTCAAGGTTAGATAAAGTCTTAAGAGAATCCTAGGTCCTGCCTAGTTTGTCACTGATTCAAACAAGTTTTACCATGATTACCATGACTTGGTAGTGCTTGAAAAGGCTGCTTTTTACTCTCAAGGTTTTATGAAGTGTTTAAGGGAAATAGTCCCTAGCAATGTCGCTAGAAATGTTAGGGATCTGTAATTTTAGCAGATTGGTGAGACTAAAACTACAGAAACAACATCATTTCAACCAACTTTGGGATTCTAGGATCTAGCCCTCCTGAATCCAAAGAGGGATCTCTCCAATAAGTGCAAAGATGGATTTTTCTTTGAAGTTTGAGGTTATGATATTAGGCTAGTTATGAAGGCCAAGGGTTTGTTTGTTTTTTGGGTGGTTGAGCATGATTACTGTTTGAGGTGGAAAGTTCTGAGTGCAAAAAGTTTCAAAGGTGAGAAGTTGCAAGCAATCAGAGTAAGCTTCGACCAAAAAGATAGACAATTGCAAGTTTTAGTCCATTGGGCTATGGAGTCATAATAGGATTTAATTGGAACAGCAAGAGGCAAGAGTGGTCCATGGGGCAAGTCATCTATGTCTAAGGATTTCTTTGAATTTTTATTTATGGAATGAAATGATACAATAAGAAGCAGAGATAAACAGATGTAGAACAAGAGCAGCCCAGGATCTGATAAGTACTTTTAAACTAGTCAGCCTTTGACATGGACTTAAGAAAAACATAAAAGTAAACTAGGATCTGGTAAGTACTTTTAAACTAGCTAGCCTTTGATATGCTTTCAATAGAACACATTTTAAAACAAAGGGAAAACTTGGAAACAACCTTTGGAGTAGAAACTAGCGGGTCGGGCTCACCACAAATCCTCTCCTAGCTCTTCTTTACTTAGTTACTTTCAAGACAAACACAAAGATAACATAGAATGGCCTAAGATCTGGTAAGTACTTTTAAACTAGCCAGCTTTTAACACATTCCAAAGGGAAACATTGTAGTATACCTAGGGGGGATAAAATAGGGTACAAAGGGAGGTATCCAAGGAAATAATATGAGGTAATAATATAAGAATGATAAATAATTGGGCCATAGTTAATAAATAAAGTGGGAATACCATACATCCAATACAATAGGCTCATCACTTTATTCCCTAGCTACATGTGGTCCCTTACATAATGTGGGTTAACCACTTTATTTATTAACTATGGCCCAATTATTTATCATTCTTATATTATTACCTCATATTATTTCCTTGGATACCTCCCTTTGTACCCTATTTTATCCCCCCTAGGTATACTACAAACATCCAGATAGTTGTGGGGACAAAACTAGGACCAGGGCTCACCATATATTCCTCAGTTCATCTTCACAAAACATATACTGAAAATAACATTTAAGAATAAAATTCAGCTAAGACAATAAGACGAGGGAACGCCAGCATTCCTATGCTTGAACTGAATTAAATTATTCCTAAATAACACAGTTTAGAAGAAAATTTTCAGATAAATATTTTCAGTCAGAGAAGGTTACTGATGTACAGTAAGTCCTAACTCTCTGCATGTTGTTCTTTATAAGAGAATATGAAACACAGTGAAAACAAAAACAAAATAACAAGTAACAATTAGAGAAACATCACTGTCAACATAAACCAGGATCCCATAAATCAGCTTGTATTGATGCTCCAAACCAGTTACAGCTTTAAGTCCAGTGCTTTAGGTTAGCAACCATCTACACTTCTCAGCCTAACCTGTCTATCACCAGCAGAGCTCCAAGAGCCAGTGAATACTATGTACAATCAGAAGTTTAAGCTCAAGTGTATATCAAAGTTCTACAACCAACCCCTCACTCATCTTCTTCAGAAGTATATATAGAAGAATGAGGAGGTGAGATATGATAAAAGATCTCCAATTACAATTAATACAGACTTAAGGGTTTCTTGGCCTTTGAGGGGCTTAATGAAGAAAATTACATGGGTGTACTCTATATTAAATGTTTTTAACATAAATATTAAGCTCGGTGGGAGCTTTTGTTGACCTTTGAGGCTCTGTGTAATGCGGAAGTAACTCTGCTGATATTTTGTCATTAAGTTCCCTTGTAGAAGTAACTTTCTGGCTGTGCTGAGGCGAAAATCTTCATTCGATCAATAACTTCAACCTCAGATTGAGTACTTTGAGGAACAGGTGGCACTATGGTAGCTGAGGAATCAATTTGCCTCGGGTGTGGCGGTGGAGGCTTTCTGTCTGATGAAACACTTAAGATGTTCTTCTTTAACCGTGTTTTAAATCTGGGATTAGGCTTTTGATAACCCTCTTAGCCGTAATCCCCGTGAAAGTGTCTCTAATCCTTTGTTCTGATACATTTTGTTCTTCGGCACTGATACTCTTTAATTGTGCCCAATTCATGGCTTTCTTGCTGGTGTGCAGGGTTGCGCAGGGTTTATAAAGCATTAATGTTTTGATAAAGCACCGATGAAACATGAATTCAGAACCTGCATACGATTTTCACTAATGGACCAGAGGCGGGAGGATCGTCACCCTCCGTTTCTGAATTTTCTTCGGTTATAGTGAAAAAACCATTGAAACCCTGAAAAATACGAAAAACAATTATAAAATCCTGCATATATAGGTTTATTGCTGTAGAGGATGTGTGGGGGGAGAGTGGTTGTGGATGGCATCATCCAACGGTTAGGATTGATCGGGAGAGATCGTAGAACAGGCGGAAAAAGATTGAATCTGAGCCGTCGATCACACAGAGGTCGACGGTCGAGATTGAACGAGGAGGCAGAAAAGGAGAATGAATCTGAGTCGTCGATCGCGCAAAGATCAATGGTTGGGAGCGGAAGTTGAAAGTCAAATGGGGGGAATCTGGACGATGAATTTTGGACCGTCGATCTGCAGATCAGATCGACGGCGAAATCTTGTTCTCTTTGCCGTACTTGGGATTATCGCATGTGTTGACTCTGATGCAGAGTGTTGTCCTTGATGGCAACCCACTGAATGAAGATGAAGACATGAGATTGTTGGCATGTGTTGTCCTTGATGGCAATACACCTGATGAAATTATTCTTGACTTGATGGACTTGGTAAATGATGTAAATCTGATGTGATATGATGTTTGTTGACAATATGATGTAGAGAGTTGTTCTTGAATGGCAACCCACCTGATGAAGATGATGGCAACTTATTTGATGAAGTTGTGCTTGATAGAGTATGTCTTGATGAACCTGTTTTAAGATGAAAATCTGATGTATCTCCCAAAGAAGTGTTAGAAGTGAAATTAATATATTGCTGGAGAATCTGGTAGAAAGAATGTCTAAGGCATATAGCAGACACTAGGAGAAGTAATGTACATAGTCATCCATGCACCAAGTGATGTATGAGCAAACGCTATAAGAAGTAAACAGAGGCCAACACCATGGTATTGACCCATTGTATTGAGTAATGATTCGTCTAAATGACCCCGTCCGAGAATACCATCGGAAGTAATGTAGTTTTGGGCTCATGGTATTGTTTTGGCTCATGGTATTGAAAAAGGGGCTCATGGTATTGAAAAAGGGTAAACCTATATAAAGAGAAGAAATTCATTGTGAAAATCATGAGTGTGGGAGCAAGATGTCTGAGCTTGAATGAATACTTCTCTATGAAGTATATCTATATGGAAAGGGTAAAGGTTTGATGATAGATCTGAATCTATGGTGCTCTAATAAAGAAATGATGAAAAAGGGAATCTAGATCTGGAATGTATTTGTATCTGCTAGATCTGTTTATGGAAGGCTTAGATTTGAGATGAGGCGAACATCTGTCTGAAGTAAAAGGGTGAATCTGAACTGAATATCTGATCTGAAGAAGTATGCTGGTCTATAATGGTTGAAAATATATACGCTAGTTCGCCACAGAGGAAGCGCGTATATACGCGGCAGCTGTAAGCGTGTGTGAACAAAGTGGATCGTAATATGTCTGAAGTATCAACGTTTGTGTAGCGGAAAGCGCGTATATAAAACTGTCAAGTGAAAGGAAAGCGTATGCAAACTAAGTTCTTGAAGAAGCAGCAGGAGTATGAAATATCAAGTATATTCACCTTATATTTATACCACACTATAGAAGATGTAATTATCTGAATTGATAGTATCCCCATTGGTAATGTATGTTGAGCTTAAAATTATGGGTGTAACCAGTCTGAAAGTCTGATGAAACGTGGCCTACAAGTGGTGTCCTAAAGGAAGCTTTGGATCCAGTGTGAAAATTGATGAAACGTGGTCCATAGAGGTGCTGAGGGTTGTAGCCTTCACTCAGGGGGTAGTAGCTCCCTTCCAGGTGAGGCTGGTAAATGAGATCAGGGGGTCGTAGCTCCCTTCCACGAGAAGCTGGTAAACGAGTCGGGGGGTTGGAGCTCCCTTCCAGGAGAAATTGGACCGCGAGCGCGGTGGAGTGCACTGCGTCTCTGGTAGGAGTTTGCACCAGCACATATGTTGTAAGATGTTTTCTCTATAATAAAATATTGAAGGCTGAGCAACTGCAGCGGTGGTTTTCTCCCAACTTGGGTTTCCACCTAAAAATCTTGGTGTTCATGTGTGATGCTTTGTGTGATGGTGTATTATGTTCTTACTACACATGTTTACTGTTTATTAAACATCTGATGAATGAATGATGGAATGATATAAGTGAAGAATTAATGATTTAACTAGATCTTTGTGTATACGCGAGTTTCATAAAGGGTATTCGCGTATATATGCGAGTCTGTATCAGGAAAGTAGCGTATGGGTTTTAGAAGCAAGAAAAAATAAAAGTTTTGAATATGCAGTAAATACTGATTCACCCCCCCCTCTCAGTATTTTTCCCAACAGTTGGTATCAGAGGAGGTTCTTCTGCAGAATCTTGATCGCTTGAAGGAGATCCGTCGCAATGGGAAGTCATGAAGGAGTAATGTTTGTAAAGCCACCTCTACTCAATGGAAGCAATCTGATATTCTGGAAGGTACGAACAAAAGCTTACCTGCAAAATCTTGGTGCAAAAGTATGGGAAATCATGAAAGAATGTGAACAAGAATCTGGAGAAGAAAAGGATACTTTTGTGGATGCTCTAGAAGACAATAATTTTCATGAAGAAAACACTCAACTCAAAGTAAGTCTAGAAGAAAAGAACATAATCATAGAGACTCTTGAAAATAATCTTGAAGCAAAAGAAAAACGCATTGAGGAATTGGAGTGTGAAGTAGTAAATCTAAGAAAAGATAATGAGAAAGTGAAATCTCTCAATCTTAGATTTGCTAAAGGTTCAGAAACCTTAGATGAGATTATCAAGGTACAACGGTCTCCTCTTATAAAAACAGGTCTTGGATATACTGGGGAATCTTCCCAGATTTCAGCACCAAATTTTCTAAAAACAGCCACAGCTGGTTCACTACATTCAACCACTCAGGAAGGGAACAAAGGATCTTCACAGGTGAAGCATGATCATCTCAATTCAAGGAACACTAATAGGGAAATCTTTCGAAGAAGCTACAACCAACAGGTAAATTCTAATAGAAGATTTCATGATCACAGAAATTTCTACTTCAATGGACAATGTTTCTCTTGTCACAATTTTGGTCATAAAGCTGTTCAATGTGTTACATATAAAACCATCATGACAAGAGAAGCAAGAACGAAAGGGATGAATATTGAACCAAAGAAGAACACCCATAACAACTTTTCTCCTCTTCAAAACGAAGTTGAATGTACTTATTGCAATAACTTTGGTCATGAAGAATCTGAATGCAGGAGCAAGGTCCAGCCAAAAGAACATGTTCCCTCAAGCTCTAAAGTGTAGAAAAAGAAAGAAATACCGGTTGAAAATTGTGGGATAGCGTTATTTGCAGAAGGTGAAGAGAATCAATGGTACATTGATAGTGGGTGCTCAAGACACATGACAGGTGACAAAAGCAAACTTCGTACATATAATGCTCTAGAAAAGGAAAAGAAAGTTACATTTGGAAATGATACTCCTGCTATTATTAAAGGAAAAGGGTCAGTATTTCTAAAAGAAAAAGTGAAGGCTAAAGATTTCATGTATGTGGATGGATTGAGGCATAACCTGTTAAGTGTTAGTCAAATGTGTGATCAAGGAACAGAAGTGGTCTTTAGTTCAAAAGAATGTGTGGTTCGTGATCTTGATACAGGTAAAATCATTATAAAAGGAAAAAGAAATCCAAGCAACCTGTACGTACTGAACGGCATAGATCAATGTTACTTGAGCAAGTCTTCAAAAAATTGGCTATGGCATAGAAGGTTGGGGCATCTGAGCTTCTCTCAAATCAACAAAGCAAGCAGACTTCAAGCGGTTCGTGATCTTCCCAATGTTAATCTTCCAGAAAGTATCATATGCAAATCTTGTCAATTTGGTAAGCAGACCAGAGTACGATTTAATGCCAAAGAAGGATCATAAAGTAAGCCTATTGAACTCATTCATACTGACATCTGTGGACCTATGAGGAAAAATTCATTACGTGGGGAAGAATACTATATTTTATTTATTGATGACTACTCTAGAATGTGTTGGATCGGGTTCATTAAACACAAAGATCAAGCTTTTGAAAAATTTCAGAGCTTCAAAGCATTGGTAGAAAATGAATTAGATCTAAAAATCAAGTGTCTTAGATCTGATCGAGGAGGAGAATATATATCAAATGAATTCTTTGAATTTTGTGAACAACATGGCATAAAAAGACAGTTCTCTGTAGCAGGCACTCCGCAACAAAATGGCGTAGCAGAAAGAATGAATAAAACAATTGTTCAAATGGCTAGAGCTATGCTTGCTGATTCTGGAACTCCTGACATGTTCTGGAGTGAAGCAGCACATACAGCAGCTAACATTCTCAACAAGGCTCATGTTCGGGTAAATAGTGACAAAACTCCATATGAACTTTGGTATGGTAATTCTCCCACTGTGAAGCATTTTAGAGTTTTTGGAAGTAAATGCTTTATCAAAAATAATGATGAAAAGCTTGGCAAGTTTGAACCTAGATCAAATGAAGGGATATTTCTTGGTTACTCATCTTCAAGCAAAGCATACACATGTTACAATAAAAGGCTTCGAAATATTGTTGAATGTATTGATGTTGTTATTGATGAGTCTCCTGCAGCTCCTAAAGAATAAAAACAAACAACAAAAGAAGATGATAGTGACATATGGCCTTCTACATCAAATGGAAATGATATAGACAGTGGATCCAATGAAGAACCTGAAAATGATCTATCTGAAAAAGCTCCATCCAGATATGTTCAAAAGAATCATCCTGAATCTCAAATTTTGGGAGACAAGGAATCAGGTGTACGAACAAGGAGAACTCTTGTAGGATCTTCTAGTCATCTGGCACTTCTATCCACAATTGAACCACACAATGTCAATCAAGCTAGCAAAGATGAATGTTGGAAGCAAGCCATGAATGAAGAGCTTGATAAAATTGAAAAGAATGACACTTGGGAATTGGTACCAAGACCACATGATAAAAATGTCATTGGAACTAAATGGATTTTCAAGAACAAGTTAAATGAGAATGGGGAGGTTGTAAGAAACAAAGCTAGATTGGTTTGCAAAGGGTATACTCAACAAGAAGGTATAGACTTTGAAGAAACTTTTGCTCCTGTAGCTAGACTTGAAGCCATAAGAATGTTTCTTGCCTTTTCAAGTCATCAACAAATCAAAGTTTATCAAATGGATGTTAAATCTGCCTTTCTTAATGGTGATCTAGAAGAAGAAGTATATATAGAACAACCAGAAGGATTCATTTTGGGAAATGATGCAAATCTTGTTTGTAGACTTAAAAAGGCTCTATATGGTCTCAAACAAGCTCCAAGGGCTTGGTACTATCGTCTTGACAAATATCTTCATCAAAAAGGTTTTTCAAAGGGGTCTGCTGATAGCAACTTATACACAAAAGTTGAAAATGATAAACTATTGATTGTGGTTGTATATGTTGATGATATCATTTTTGGGAGTAACGAAGAATCTATGAGTCCAAAATTTGCTTCTGTCATGCAGCAAGAATTTGAAATGTCCTTACTTGGGGAACTAACATTCTTTCTTGGCTTGCAAGTGCATCAAATTGCAGATGGTATATTCCTATCACAAGCAAAATATCTTAAGCAAATTCTGAAGAAGTATGGCATGGAAGAATGCAAACCTTTAAGTACACCAATGATAACCGGATGCAATCTCAGTTCTCATGATGATTCTCCCACGGTGAATCAACCAAAATACAGATCAATGATAGGAAGTCTACTTTATCTCACTGGGACTAGACTAGACATTATGCATGCAGTTGGGATTGTTGGACGATTCCAAGCTAATCCAAAAGAGTCTCACCTTGAGGCTGTTAAAAGAATTTTCAAATATCTTCAAGGAACTCAAGACCTTGGTCTATGGTATCCAAAGAATGCTGATCTTACTCTTCATGCTTACACTGATGCAGATTGGGCTGGAAGTGTTGATGATAGGAAAAGCACTAGTGGTGGTGCATTCTATATGGGACCCCGGTTAGTATCTTGGTTCAACAAGAAGAAAAATTCTATTGCCTTATCTACAGCAGAAGCAGAATATGTGGCTGCCGCATCTTGTTGCACTCAACTCCTTTGGATGATGCAAACCTTACAAGATTTTCAAATCAAATGTACACCTCTTGTTCCCATTAAGTGTGACAATACAAGTGCCATCAGTATTTCAAAGAATCCTGTTATGCATTCGAAGACCAAGCACATTCCCATCAAGTATCACTTCTTATGTGAACAAGTGCTTGAGCAAAAGGTGAAGTTGGAGTATGTTCCCTCCAAAGAACAAGTTGATGATATCTTTACCAAACCTCTTCCCAGGGAAGCGTTCGAGTATCTAAGACAGAAGCTGGGAGTGTTCTCTGCCAGTCAAAAGCACAAATATGCATAAATTTCGAAGATAGCATTGGATACGTGGATTTCCTGAAACACAGTCGCGTATATATGCGAGTTCATGCACTGAAAACCGCGTATGTCTGATTGCTGACATTTTTCTGTTTGGAGTCAGCTCTTTTCAGCACAGCTGCAGTGCTGATTGGTATCTCTGATACTGTTTGGTATCTCTGGTGGTGTTCCAGTTCTCATATTTCTATTTCTAAATGTTTTGATAAAGATGCCTTGATAACTTGTTGGTGAAAGTGTTCAGGATGCACTAACTAAGGGGGAGCCTTAGTCATATGGAAAGGATGTTTGGATGCACATTTTCAGGGGGAGCCCTAGCCTTGCTGAGTATAATGCATTGTTGGCATTATGGTGGTTCTGATATATGATATCTCTTGAGATTTTTCTAGTATTGGTCACGTAAAGTCATATTTGTAATTTGATGAAAAGGTCTTGTTAAGACCCATGATGTAAATTTGTAATATTCAGTCATGAAAGGACTTGTCAAATTTGTAAACCCACTTGGTTGGGTAGCTGAGTCAAATTTTGTAAACCCACTTGGTTGGGTAGCTGAGTCAAAGTTGTAAACCCACTTGGTTAGGTAGTTGGGTCTCATATGTAAATCCACTTGGATGGATAATTGATGTAAGTATGAGTCTTTGGTGATAGGAAGTTCATAGAGTCATGTACTTCATTGAAAAATATGTTTGAAGATTCAGCATGAACTCAGGGGGAGCTTGGTCACTTCAGTGTATATCAGATCTGCAGAACGTTTCTTCTACATGAGGAGAAAAGGGGGAGATTGTGTTGGTTTTGATCCGCCCTTTGCCCTTGATGTCAAAGGGGGAGAGTGACATGGTATTTGAATGAAGAGAAAGAATGGTGTCAAAAATGGGGAGCGTGACATGGTGTCAATGTAGTATTAATGTACCTATCTGTTGTGGTAACCAAACACCATTGTGGTTGCCATCAAGTCCAAAGGGGGAGATTGTTGGCAATATGATGCAGAGTGTTGTCCTTGATGGCAACCCACTGAATCAAGATGAAGACATGAGATTGTTGGCATGTGTTGTCCTTGATGGCAATACACCTGATGAAGTTATTCTTGACTTGATGGACTTGGTAAATGATGTAAATCTGATGTGATATGATGTTTTTTGACAATATGATGTAGAGAGTTGTTCTTGAATGGAAACCCACCTGATGAAGATGATGGCAACTTACTTGATGAAGTTGTGCTTGATAGAATATGTCTTGATGAACCTGTTTAAAGATGAAAATTTGATGTATCTACAGAGAGTATAGAAGGTAATGAAGAAAGAAATTCAATATGTGCTAGATCTATGATGAAAAGAGTATGTCTCAAGGCATACGCGGATTTGCCTAGGAGAAGTCGCGTATGCACGCGGTAAAGTACGTGCCAAGTCGCGTATGGGAAAAAGCGCTCATAAAGTGCAAAACCAGGGGTAACCACCATGGTATTGACCCATTGTATTGGGTAATGATTCGTCTAAATGACCCCGTCTAGGAATACCATCAGAAGTAATGTAGTTTTTGGCTCATGGTATTGTTCTGGCTCATGGTATTGAAAAAGGGTAAACCTATATAAAGAGAAGAAATTCATTGTGCAAATCATGAGTGTGGGGGCAAGATGTCTGAGCTTGAATGAATACTTCTCTGTGAAGTATATCTGTATGGAAAGGGTAAGGGTTTGATAATAGAAGTGATCTATGGTGCTCTAATAAAGGAAATGATGAAAAGGAATCTAGATGCAGAATGTATTTGTATCTGCTAGATACGTTTGTGGAAAACAGATCTGAGATGAGGCGAACATCTGTCTGAAGTAAAAGAGTGAATCTGAACTGAATATCTGATCTGAAGAAGTATGCTGGTCTATAATGGTTGAAAATATATACGCTAGTTCGCCACAGAGGAAGCGCGTATATACGCGGCTTCACTGAAGAGAAAGCGCGTATGCGCAATGAAATTGGATCTGTAATATGTACAGAAGTATACGCTGGTTTGTGTAAACGGAAGCACGTATATACACGACATCAGTGAAAGGAAAGTGCGTATGCAAACTAGGGTTTGCTGAAGCATGGGGTATGAAATATCTGATCTGTTCTGCTATATTTCGGCTATCTGATCTGTGTTGTCTGAATTGATAAGTATCTATTGGTGATGTATGTTTGAGCTTAAAAGTATGGAGTGGGTCCAGTCTGAAAATATGATGAAACGTGGCCTGCAAGTTATGTCCTAAAGGAAGCTTTGGATCGAGTGTGAAAATTGATGAAACGTGGTCCATAGAGGTGCTGAGGGTTGTAGCCTTCAGTCAGGGGGTTGTAGCTCCCTTCCGGAGAAATTTGTTAAAGCGAGATCGGGTCGACAACTCCCTTCGAGGAGAGAAATTTTGTATGATCGGGGTTGGAGCTCCCTTCTAGGTGAGGCTGGTAAACGAGTGCAGGTGGGTGCCTGCATGCTGGTAGAGTCTGCACCAGCACATATGTTGTAAGATATTTTCTCTATAATAAAATATTGAAGGCTGAGCAACTGCAGCGGTGGTTTTCTCCCGACTTGGGTTTCCACCTAAAAATCCTGGTGTTCATGTGTGATGCTTTGTGTGATGGTTTATTCTGTTCTTACTGCACATGTTTACTGTTTATTAAACATCTGATGAATGAATGATGGAATGATATAAGTGAAGAATTAATGATTTAACTAGATCTTTGTGTATACGCGAGTTTCATAAAGGGTATCCGCGTATATACGCGAGTCTGTATCAGGAAAGTAGCGTATGGGTTTTAGAAGCAAGAAAAAATAAAAGTTTTGAATATGCAGTAAATACTGATTCACCCCCCCCCCTCTCAGTATTTTTCCCAACAGCGCGCATCTTTGACGAGCGATTGTTGTCCAATGATCGGCCCCAGATCGGACGGTGGACGTGAATATCGCTGCGTGTCCACGTCCGAACTTTAACGTGCGATGGACGGTAGTTTTCAAAACAGTGCCCAGGACACATGTCGAGTAGTGTGTGGAATCGCTGGCGGAATCGCTGGCGATCGGGAAAAAATCGCCCTTGCCCCAAAGGCGGTGCGATGGATACCACGCGGTTTCTGGAGGGGGGAACAGCTGGCGGGGACCACCAGGTAGACAGACTCCGCACCGTTCGATCTGTGGATTTACATCGAAGGTGGAGATTTATTGGAAGATCGCACCGATGGAAAACCTTTACAAAATAAAATAAAACCTGAAATTTGCAAATAACAAAGGTTTTTTTAATATTTTCGGGGCGGAATAATTGTTTAAAATGGATAAGCGCCTGACTGACTCAGCGCCTGATTCTAGTGCCAGGGCGCATGGATGAAAAGGGTTAGAGACTTTAGCCGAAGGGGGCTGAAGTCCAATACATAGAAAATACGCATTTTAATTGTTTTTCAAGGATTTTGAAAGGGATTTGAGGCTTTCGATAAGGTTAAGAAAGATTCTTAAAACCTTATCAAGGGTTTTTATGAAGTGTAACGGGGAGAAACTTATAAATGATGGGTTTTCACGGGAAATGGAGGGATATAAAAAGAGGTTATTTTTTGAAGAGGAGGAAGGAGAAAATGGTGCTTGCAGCAGTACTCTTTTTGGGCATCAACAGGATTTCAGAGTTTTCAATATGGGAACAGCGGGGAAGGTTTGGACAGAGGCATGGGGCCTTCAAAAGTCTTCAAGAGCCAACAGTTTTTAGTAATAAAAATTGTTCCTTGAAGGCTCAAAATAGATTTAGCCACCTTTTGGGATAATCAAATTTTACAGGTGGCTAACACAATATACTAACAAAATGACTCCATTCTACAAGGAAAGCAACAAATTGGTTGGGACATCAAATTCCTTGCATGGAAGAAGAGGAAAAATTGGATCCTCATAGAGAATCAAATTATTGTACATACTAAGGGTTCAATAGACAAACCATAACAAGAAGAAGCTCAAGCTATATCGAAATATATGAAAGTGGAAATAATGGCTTAAAGAATCCTTACAGAATCAATTAGGGATTCTCTCATCCCTTATGTAGAAAATTTGGATAATTCAAAAGAAATCTATGATAGGTTGGTAGAATTGTTCTTCGTAAGTATTATAGGATAAGTTATATCTTTGAGAACCTAGCTATACAAGAAGAAGGTATCAAAGGAAGAAGGTATAGCCTCATATCTTATGAGGGTGTCACAAATAAGAGACCAACTATAAGAGTTAGTGGAAATAATATCTAACAAAGGAATGAACACCGTTGTGCTCAATGCACTACCTGATGAATGGGGTAAATTTGTATCAAGAATTTATGGAAACAAGGAAGACACCCCATTCAGTGAAATTTTGTCATTATGTGAGATTTAAGAAACAAGGTTGAAGGAAAAAATGATGTGGGAACAAATGAAGAATTTCAATAATTCACTACCATGGCTAGAAGAAAAGGAAATTTTTGGGAAGCTTGGTCCTCAGAAAAATAAGAAGATCAATATGTCAAAGATCTAATGTTATGGATGTCAGGAATATGGGAATTTCAAGAGAGATTGTCCTAAACTCAAGAAGGACAACAAGAAAAGGAAAGATATGAATGAATCCCATATCATTGAAGAATTAAAAGAACCTAATGAGAATAAATCCAGGAAGGAAGGGATATATCTTCACTATTAACGTCTCTCAAGTACATAACAAGGAGAAGTAGGAGGTGAAAATACCTCTATTATGGTTAAATATTGTAGTCAAGATGACAATCATTGTAATTATGATATGATGCATCATATTAAAAGATGTCATCATATTTGAAGCATACGAATGAAGCAGATAAGAGCTCATGAGACCATTATAGAGGCCTGAAAGGATAGTTGAAGTACAAGTCAACATGGTTGTAGCAAACATCATGATAGAATTAAATTAGCTCATGGTAATGTCATGTAAAGATAATTGAAATATTAGTATATATGGTTGGAAGAAATCCATATAGCATGATAAAATATAGAGAAAGATCATCATACATCACTATTATTAAAGGAGCATTTGTAGGATAAGGATAATTAATATCCTCCATTGAAATCTTCATTAGAAGTTTCACCTCTACTTGGAAGAAGCAAGTGTCTCACTGATGGTATACATTACACCTTATGTGGGATCCATTGCAACATGTCAAGATGATTGAAGTACTTTCAAGCAAGGAAAGGAAGTTGTCGAAGGAATTCTATATGAACAAAAGGATAAAAGAGGTATGTATATATTTGATAGATTAATTCATGTCATCATATAGTTGTAGATAACATGGGCGAATGCTCTACCTCATAAGCATGATCGAAGAAGAAGGATATTTTCCTTTGGAAATATGCATGAAGGCATATGTCTTAAAATAGTTCACATATTGACAAGAAGAAATCAACATAATATGACCTCATATGGAATATGAGGTAGTTGAAAAGATGGAGGAAATATGTATAAAATTTCCTTGGGAGAAATATTTGAAGAAAGGAAGAACAGTTCGTGAAAGATGAAACTATAGTAACATAATATAAGATAAGTGGTCAACATCCGATGACAAGAAGAATTGGCTAGGACATCTCCATAGAGAATATATGAAGACCTTGATAAAGTATGTACAGGAAGGAGACCTTTGACATTTAGAGTCTTGGAGATGTGTTTATGAATGTGCAGGATGTTGATGTTGCAAGAAAACAGATTTAATGTTGAAAGGGAATCATAAAATGTGACTTTGATTTGATGTTCATTTTAATTTGTGAACAACATTAGGTTCGGTGAATACAGGGCTACCAAAAGAGAGTTGTATATTTCACCTACAACTAGTACTCATGAGAATGAATGGAATATCCTAAAATATATATGACTTGGAAGATGTAGTTATATGAAGAAAATTCAAATGCGGACTAGAATATCACTTTCCGATGAAGAGAAGGATGACATGGCTGGTGGTTCAACCATATGGTTCGTTGAAGGAAAGTGATGGATGGTCGATTCCCTATGAAGAAAACCTAGAATATTAAGGCTCCATAATTATGAAGATGATATTTTGAAGCTGAAGTTGTGAAGTTGCATCAAGATCGAAGTTGTGAAGTTACATCAAGGTTGAAGTTGTGAAGTTGCATCAAGCTTGAAGCTATGAAGTTGCATCAAGGATAAAGTTGGTGTTGGGCACTGAGATGAATCCTAAAAATAGACTTAATCCTACCTTCATTAATGTTATCAAGTTGGGATTCGTCTTTTATTTCAAGTCTATCAACACAATCTATGAAAACATAGAGTCTTAGATTATGAAAGAGTGTGAAGCAATCACTACAGAATAATAACAAGAAATATCATCCTTATTCAATCTTTATAGAAATAAGTGATTCATAGCAACAAATGATTACTTATATGGCTATAGTTCTACAATTCGTGAAAGAAATCTACTCTAACTTATCAACCACTTTGTCTATTCTAGAATACTTCAACAAATAAAGTGCATAAGGAAAGCTATTAAATCACACGAATTCTTGGAAATATTACTTATAGGAGATAACTCATGAAATTCACACAATCACACTTTCACATTTATATAACTAATTCACGCAATTTAATCAACAATTTTAGGAAATGCATAACAGAATTGAAAGATGTAAAGTTCAATCGATTAACTACTATAATAAAGAAATAAGTAATCAATAATACGACTAATGAAAATATGACAAGTAACTAACGAATAGTGATACATAACACATAGTAGATCCTCTAGAGGCTGGTCCCAAGATCTCTAGAAGCACTGCCTTGGATAACTCAATACAAATTAATGAAGGTAAATTCTCGTGCAAATTCATTAACTTCAAAATGTTTACAGAATAATCTTGAGAAATTTCAAAGTTAGATTGATGTTTTCAATACACAGTGAATAAGTAAAATAGAGCACCCCCCCCCTCTATCCTTTTACTATTGTCTTATATATTATATTTAAAAACAGACAATGGATCTATCGTGAGAATCAGAAGATTCTCAGGATTTCTCATTCAACTATAAAGTCTCTGAATAGCAATAAGTATTTCTTCTCTATTTTATATCTTCGACCATACTCATTCCTCGAGTTGTATTTTTCTAGAAATAAGGCAATGCCATGTCCAAGAGTATTCTGCACTATCTCGAAGGAACAATAATTATTCAATTAAATCAATCTGCACACCAATTTACTCAAATTAAAACTTTTTGACATCTAAAATTCTTAAATTAATTATACTACCATTAACTAATTTCCATTATCCTTTTCTTCTCATATCATTGTGAACTAAGGATAAAACTCTTAAAAACATAATATTTATTAAGGAAATGAGGAGAAGAACCATACCATTTCCATGGCCCAACGTCACCCCACAGCTTACCTTATTTCATGTCCTCATGCAGAAAGATGATTGACATGTAACATAGTTAGGGAATAAGCTGGGTAGGAGGTTTCACCATGATGTCGAAATCCATTCTTGTTCCTAAGTATCTTGAAGGCCTCAATTTCTTCTCCTTCAAGAAGATCACACTCAACATGGTAACCATCTAGGGGATACCATATAATTGGACATGTGTACCGACATGCAATCCATGTGGTTCCTTTGGAAAAAACCATTTGACCATAACGTTGCATTCGTTTAGTTGTTGCTTAAAAATTCTTGTAATTAAAAGGCTCTCTATTTTTTACCTTATTAGGAGATGCTTTCCACCGTTGTTGTGCTACTTGAAGGGCTTCTTCGAAATACTCAAGACTTGTTAGAAGAATGTCTTTGTGAATAGGGGCTAAAATAGGAAAACTCCAGGTCATTGCATGAACCTTTTATTCTTTTATAAAAGTTCACACTAGACTAATGATTTCACCTTTGGCCTAGATATCTATACCACTCTCTCTTCTTTGGAATATGCTATAAGCCCTATGCCATTTGATCTTATTCCTAGAAAAAAATATAAAATCTTGAAATTGAACATCTCCAATGAAAGGACTAGGGTTCCCATCCCTCTGTTCCTCCAAAAAGAAGTTATGCATGTACAATTCACTTAAGAAATATTTGACATTATCCCCCTGTTATCAAAAACACTTGATAAAATCAGAAATAGTAATGAACTTAAAATATTTCTTAGATCGTATAGATTTTATTTTAAAAGAAAATACCACTCAAGTATAAACATAGCATAATTCTTAGTTGGAGATCTACAATATAATACATCAAAATATATGGAGCATATCTCCTTGGTTTGCTCCATGTATTTTTTGAGTTGTCCTCGTAGTTTCATTGTTTTCCTTATTTCCATTATGAGCTTAGCATGGGTTTCATCTTCAATAGCGGATAGTGCTTTGAACTTCTGTAACAAATCTTGGTGTTCCGCCCAAGGTATCACTTCACCTTGGTATTTTTTCAGGTATATTTCACCATGCATTGAGCTATACCTCCAGGAGTGAGGTGGCGTGATGTAGAGCCTTAGTCCAAGAGTTCAAAATATTTGGGAAGGGTCCATAAGAGACTAGAAACACTTGTAGTATACTCTTCTCATGGATCATTACCATTGTTATAGGGGCCCACAATTCCCAGTAGTAGGACTAGTGTTAGTTGATGTCGTCATATCTTGGGAGAAAATTGTAAGCTAGTAGCAGTCAGAGACTCGGGAGACAGTTGCAGCTTAGAGACATAGTTGATTCAATATTTTGAATGCTTCTCAGTTGTAGTTGTTGCAGTGCAACAACTACAATGAGAGGGAGTGTTAGTAGTGTTACAATACATTATAAAGGAGAAGGATTTGGGTTGTGCATAACCCTTTCTTGCTAAGAGGGAGTGTTAAAATGTAACAAGAAAATTATTCATTTGACTTATGCCTTAATTAAATGGAGAAATTCAATTTTCCACATCGACAAGATGACCTAGATAGTAGTTAGTTGGAGTGACATAGATTTGTCTCTAGATAAATTAGTAAATTCAAGTTATAGGCTAGAAGTAGAGTTGTGGATGGGTTTATTTCTAAAATTTAGCAATCTAGTGGAGTTATTGCTAGTTAAACTCGATTAACTAAGCTCCTTTTTTTAGTGGAGTCGATAGGAGTTTATTTGAGCAGTTATAATATTTGTTAACTCACTAATCTCTCAATTAATTGATCAGTTTACTAAAAATAGACCTATTCATGCATGGAATTTGAATTGCATAGTTGAGTGTTGTAAAAAGGCATCAATGTATTTATTATTGTATACTAGAGAGTGTTGTGTGTATGTAATATTCTTTCCACGACTAGTTGCATGAGTGGGGGGGTCACAGGGGGGGGTAACAACTCCCCCTATTTTTTGCATCAGGCACAGTAGGGGGGTCAAAGGGGGGGCAACATCCCCCCCTGTCAAGGGAATTGTAAGGAGGCGATAGAACCCCCTATATGGGGTCCGGGGTAGTGCCCCCAAAAAAAAAATTAGACCATATATTAGGTGGGAAGAGCTATCTATGGTTTTGTGCATAGGTTTTACACATGGTTTTGGACATGATGTATTTATGTCCATGGTATTTTGTAGATACAGTCAAGGGAAATACGATTATATTTCAATCCAGGGCTAATGAATTGGGGTTTTTGAATGCGTCGGCATGTATATATATGTATTGTAACATTGAAAGGAATATAATGAAAAATCAATCTGATAGTCTCAGTTTTGGGATCTAGGGGGAAATCTTTATGTAAATAGTTTTTATGTTTATGTTATCTCCATTGTTTATTTTCTGTTTTTAAGAATTCATTTGCATGTAATTTCTGTACAAGGTTAAAACCTATAGAGAGTGTATACAGTTTGTGTGCAGCAAGTGAGACTCTTCTCTTGGGAATTGCGCAAGCAAATAACAAATTCTCTTATTCTTTAGGAGCCAATTTCCTCAGGAATTGTGCAATGAAATAGAAGGAGCAAGAGACCAATATTTGGCTAAGTCTTTTGCAGAGTGGTCTCAGGGGGAGGAGATTAGAATTACAGCGCAGGGTGTGCTTCATGTGTGAAGAAGTCATTGTAATTGATCATTTTTTTCTCATCTGATATAATACAAATAGTGGAGGGGTTTCTCCCAGTTAGGTTCCCATATAAAACCATCATATTCGTTTTTTTTTATGGTTGCATGTTATTTCATGTGATTCTATCATGTGTCTTCCTTTCTGCAAAATAGTAAAATAATTTCTTGTCTTTTGATTTCAATTCGATTTCATTAGTAGTAGCGAATTTCTTGCAATTTCTACAACCCGAACCTATAACTATATAAAGATTACTTAAACGTATGAAGCAATAGTTAGTCTAAATTTATTTTGGATTACCAATCAATGAAAACTCACAAATGACTAAGAAATTTGTAACCACATAACTCAAACAACTCATAATCACCATAGGTATACATGTTATCTGGTCAACCATGATTATATAGTGAATCAAAAACTCTTCCATTGATCAGGGATCAGTATTTTAGCTAAAAATTCAAAGTGCTCGGAAATTATTTAGACTAGGACGAAAGCGTAGAGCTTGTCACTAGGATTCCAACGCAAATCGTTTCATCAAAATTCGAGCTCGTATGAGTAAGTTATGGCCTATTGTTCGCTTTTCAAAATAAGTAAAAAATGGGCAGAACAAGTACACGGATGATGTGGCAGCACAGTCAGCAAAAAAAATATTCAAGAATATTCCTCATATTTCAACCAATGAGGTTGTAACAAGTCCATTACGGATTCGCCAATTTGGTCTATGTGGGGATAAATTTCCTATTGTTTCTAAAAGTGGGATTGTATTTTTTTTAATTATTTAATGATAATTTAATATATATATATAGATATATATATATATATATATATATATATATATATATATATATATATAATATTACATTATATTTAATGTTTAATTAAAAACCAAATAACAAATCCATTCCACATATAGCAAAGTTTCTAAAAGTTAATGCCTAAGTCTCCGTTGGATAAAGCGCAAAAGAATTATGAGATGGGAGTAGTGTCCTAATCACTTACCAAGATGCCACAAGCCAGAACCTTGAAAAGGATTGCAGCCAAATTTTATTTAATTTTTATCCCGTGGGACCAGCAGAGCGCGGAGGGGCCATCCCTCATCCTCCCATGTGACCAAACCCACGTGACCAGCGTGAGAGCTTATTGTTAAGCATTCTTAAGGCGCCTAATCCCAGGTTTATTATTTAATTAAACTTCAGTTAAGTGGATTTTAACTTGGCAAATATTCTGGAGGCGCCCCTAAATTCAGCGAAGGTTCAAAATTTAGCAGACTTAACTGGCAGTTAGCCAGATTTGGAGGAAAATTTCTAGGGAAAACTTGAATGAGGCATAAATTTTGCCCAAAAACTCCAAATTCGACTCAGTTAGAACTAAAATAGGGGTATTGGGGGTATTTTGGAGCCATTTAAGCATGTTTCATAGGCAGAAAAGGTCCTCTACATGTTTTTTAGTGCATTTGAATATTTTTGAAGGTTAGGGCCACTAGGTGTTGGGGTCATTGCCAGAGCATCCAAATTCCAAATTCAGCAAAAAAATAGTCATTTTTGGGATATTATGATGTTTTAAACTCATTTTAATAGGTTCCAAGAGGTTTTGAAGCTTGTAACAACAATTGGAGCTCACTTGAAGCTAATACAAAGGCCCACACAATGAAGCTGGACAAGGGAGATGTAGCCTAGGAGGGGTGAACTCCTTTATCAAAATTTTCTGTGTTAAGCTCTATTATGTGTGTTTTTTGTGTTTAATATTGCTTCTTTTCAGTAATTTAAAATTATGCTTTCTAAGCTTATGAAAAACTCATAATTTCACCAAGTACATTGATTTGACAATCACATTCTCATAAACAAACCTATGAAGGTTAAGTAAAACTAAGCAAAGAAAATTTTATATCTGATATGATACTAAAAAAAAAAAAAATAGCAATAATTTTCAGCTCAAGTGTGTATCAGAGCACAAGGTTGCTTACTTGTTTTTCTTGAAGGGTTTGAACAGTTGCAATTTTTGTGATGCTTACAAGGTTGAGATTGCATAGAGGAGAAGGGAAGCTATTGGTAGCTAGTCCCGAGATTAGGAAAATAAGGAAGAAGGCTAAGAAGGCATCATCCTCACCCAAAGGACCACTCAAAGCAACACCTAAAGCACCTCAAATTTCATCTCCATTAGTTGAGATAGAATAAGTGCAATTTGTACAAGAGGTTGAAGTGATTGAAGAGGTACAAGATGTAGAGGTTGAGCTTGAATCCAAAGAAAAAATGTTAGACTGTGAAGAGGCTCATAAAAATTATGAAGAATAGGATGTTACGATATAATTAAAAGAGATGCAAAGAATGGTGAAAGTTATGTAAGAATCTTTCATGGAAAATGAAGCTTGAGAAAGTTCAAATCATCCTCATGGAGAAGGATCTTCAAACAGAAAGAAGGATGAAGAGAAGAGTTCAAAGGGTAGTGGAGGAAAGCCACCTCCATATCCATCATCTTCATCCTCCTCATCATCCCCATCTGCATAATCTTCCACATCCACCACAAAAACTCATACCCATACTCATTCCAAGATCCCAAAAGAAAGACTCCATTACTCAAGTTGGACATCAAGTTTGAACTTCCCATATACAATGGTGAGGTTAATGTTGAGAGGCTAGAAAATTGGATTTTTCAATTGGAAGTATATTGTAGAATTCAAAATCTACAAGAGGACGATATCAAGATCCAGATGGCTTCATTAAGGCTAGAAGGAGCAGCACTAGTTTGGTGGGAGGCAAAGACACAAGAGGAAATGTGAATCCATGGTAAGATTTCCATTTCTTGGGTTGAATTCATTTCTACCATTAAAAGACAATTTTATCCATTATCCTATATGAAAAAATAAATTATGAGTTGGAAAAACTTTAGGCAACTCAAAGGCCAAATTGTTCAAGAGTACACATAGGAGTTTAGAAAGAGAGCTTTGTTGTTAGGAGTAAACTTGAATTCTCAAGATACAGTCTTGAAATACATAGGAGTTTTACATTCCTATTTGAAGCATACTATCCTTATGTTTAACCCAAACAATTTAGATGAATTTTGTGTACAAGCCACACACTTGGAGGCAAGGGGAAAAAAAACATAGAGGAGGAAGATGAAAGTGAGGGTAAAGGAAAAGAGAAGGGAGGAAAATGGAAGGGAAATAAGAATGCACGTATCAAGAAAGAGAAGGAAAAACTCACATGAAAAAACTGTTCAAAGACTGGCCATGATGAAGACCATTGTTGGCAACTTCATCCAGAATTGAAACCAGATAGATTGAAAGCCAAAGAGAAAGGAAAAATTGTTGCTATAGTTGAACAAGACTTAAGGTCAGATTCAAGAGATGAGACAAAAATTACTTCTGTGTGTTTGAAAGGGAAACATGTTGAATGTACTAGTTCCTCAAATAGTCACATCAACACTCCAAATGAAGACATAAGAGAAGAATTGTTCGATATTAGAGTGATTTCTAATCATACAAATATTGATGCATTATTTGATACGGGATCACAAGAAAATTATTTCAGAAGATTTAGTCAAAAATATTAACCTTGAAACTGTGGCACATCATAAACCATACCCTTTGGGATGGATAGCTAAGAATGTTAATTTACAGGTTACAAGGAAATGCATTTTTAGATTTTCTTTTACGGCAAACTTTGTTGATGAAGTCGAGTTAGATGTAATTCCACTTGACATTTCCGGGATTATCTTGGGAATTCCATATTTGTATGAAAGGAAAGTGGTTTTTTATCGCCATGAGAAAAAATATCATTTTCTTAAGGATGGAGTGGAGTATATTATGAGAGCTCATCGCAAGAAACTGAATACTTCTTTAGTTAATGAAGGGCAAATGAAGAGGCTATTCAATGCAAGCCAAAACTTGACATTAATGATGATAAAACAAAGAGATGTTTTGCATCATACTTTTCAAAAAAATTTTGATATGTGTAATGAGTTGTTTCAGATTGATAACAGGTTGTCTTAGAAAGAAGGTGAAAAACATTTGCAGCAGTCAACAGTAGTGTTTAACGGTGTTGAAAACAAGTTGTCGGTGCAAGAGGTTGAAAAGGTCAAAGAGAGGACAAAGTAGCTTGGAAAAGAAGGCATAGGTTTCACAAATGTTCATTTTTGGTTTCCAAAAGTCACATTACAATGGCGAAGATACTTGGTCAAGGGTCGACAAAATTTCAAGGAAAAAGCAGCTAAAAATTGCCATAGTGACAGAGTGCAAGGTGTGAAAGATTCCAAGTTTCTTTGATTGTTCACCAAGGTATAAAAAATATGTTTTCTGCAAAATTAGATTGTTGTTCTACAAATTCAGAAATATTGCAGCATGACGGTGTCAAAGGCAACAATAGATGGTTGTCAGAATCAAGGAAAATTTTATCTTTTTATGAAAATATCCAAATGATGAAATTAGGAAAATTTCAATGGATAAAGACTGGAAGAGTGAGGAAAAATCCCCTCATATTCATAATCATTAATCAAGAGAGCTTTTGGGGTCCAAAAGGATTCTAGTGGGGAGGAATGGTCAGGGATCAGTATTTTAGATAAAAAAATCAAAGTGCTCAGAAATGCTTCATACTAGGACGAAAGCGTAGAATCTCTCATCACCAGGATTTCAATGCATTTCGTTTCAACAAAATACGAGTTCGTATGAGTAAGTTATGGCATATTGTTCACTTTTCAAAACAGGTAAAAAATGGGTAGAACAAGTACAGGGATGATGTGGCAGCACAGTCAGCAAAAAAAGAGTCTTCAAGAATATTCCTCATATT
The DNA here is from genome assembly GCA_034641835.2 of Pinus albicaulis. NCBI lineage: Eukaryota > Viridiplantae > Streptophyta > Pinopsida > Pinales > Pinaceae > Pinus > Pinus albicaulis. The sequence goes on along the minus strand of CM076573.1, from coordinate 61,905,847 downwards.
TTAGCGAATGAGGCCGTGACAAGTGGCATTTTTGGATTCGCTAGTTTGGTCTATGTGGGGGTAAATTTCCTAATATTTCTGAAATTCCACGTATTAAAGTTCAAATTACAATCCACGTATTGTAAGTTTCGTTGGTATAATTTAAATGGTGGCAAGGTTTAATAAATATGGTATATCATATACCATAGTCTGCGCAAATTATATTAATGCCTAAGTCTTCGTTTGATAATGTGAAAAAGATTATATTAATGCCTAATTATTTTTTGGATAATGCGCAAAATATTTGTAACATTTAATAAAAATATACCCTACTGCTCCCGGCACGTGAGCTGCCCCGGCCTACATGAGCTGCTTCGGCCCCCTGCGACAGTGAGCCTGCTGGCTACGCTGACCACGATCTGGTGCAAGGACCAGTTGCCATGGAGGATCTGGGTTCACCCCAGCCTCCTCCACCTCCTTTGCCACCTACCACTGATGAAGCCTTCAGATCTCTGCTGGTCTCGCTCCTAAAGAAGAAGAAAACAGAAGCGGCTAAGTTTGTGAAAAAAACTTGATGACATCCCATAGATTTATTTGCCTCCTAAGGGGTCGATCCAGGTGGCCCTTTCTCTGGCATATCGTGCCCTTGTAGGACATTTTATGAGTCTTTGGCCCTCTCTTAAAACAACTGAGACCTGGGTCGTGAAAAAATGGGTTCCTTTGATCAAGAACAGTGTTACATCTTACTTTTTGGTCAGGGGCTACTTTTTGTTCGAATTAAACTCAAAAGAGGATAAAGATATGATATTTAGGAATGGCCCTTATTTCATGGGCCCTCAGGGGTTGTATCTCAACAAGTGGACGTCGGACTTCGACCCAGCAGTAGATGTCTCGACGGCTGTTCCAGTCTGGGTAAGGCTTCTGAACCTGCCTGTGCACTGTTGGAACTGGCACTCGTTGAAACACATAGGCAATTCTTTGGGAAAATTTATTTATTGATCAATATGATTGTGCCTGAATTTGTGTCGAGGTCGATCTATATGTGGGTATGCCGAAGGCAATAAAAATCAATGTAGGAAGTTGATCTCATGTGAAAAATCTTGACTATGAGCAGCTTCCCTTCAAATGTCCAAAATGTCACGTATATGGGCATTTCGCTAGAGGTTGTCCGAGCAGTGGCGAGGAGGAGAAAGGAAAATAGGAGGGCTAGAACCAGGTTAAGCGGTCAAAGACCAATAAAAACCTAAAATTTGTGGGGGCTTCAAACGGCAAAGGTTCTCAGCCTGCTTCTGATCAGCAAAACCCTAATCCTAAAGGGCAAGTAAATAAATTTGGGCCTCTCATTTCAGCTTCAGTAGAGGTCTAGGAGATCGAGATGCAAAAGAAAGGGACTCTGGACAAAGGGACACCCTCAGGATTGAAATAGGGTGAAAGCACTTTAGAAAGATCTAAAGAAAAAAATTCAGAAGCTGAAGATGAGGAACAAATCTTCGAGGAATCTGAGGAGAAAGGAGAAATAGGGGAATCAAAAATCTTGGCTGGAAGATTGACAAGAGGTCGACTCCCTGCCCGGGAAAAGAGAGAACAAGAAACATACAAATATAAATTTCAAGGCACCCAACCAACCCTTGAGAAACTATTGGAAAAAACGCCCAAGATGAAAAGAAATCAGAAACAGGGCTCCAAGGGAGCTCACCACTCCCAGAAAAGTAAGTGATGAAGGTCGTATCCTATAATTTCAAAGGCTTGGGTGTTGGGTGTGGAGCCTAATTATCTTGTTTACTTTGTATCACAGCATTGGACCCCTATACCTTAAAAGGGGCGGCAACGCCGCCATTAATTAATCGCTGTCATGGGGGGGTCCAGGGGGGAGGGAGGCAGTGCTTTTCGGAGCCCCCCCCTGGCGAGGGCTTTCGGGGGCAGTGCCCCCGAAGCTAAAAACATATGTAAAATTTCCTTGTAAAAGTATAGTAATTTCTAATCAATCTGGGTCGTTCATTAGGCAAATGATCTGATGGTAGAAGTTATGTTTAGATTATGGTTTTTTTCCCTAGAAGGCAACCCCCTTGTATATATGAGGGTATTTTATTGCGGCTGTGTATTTTTTATGTGTATTCTCAGAGCAAGAAACAGAGAGGGAGACTGTGAGAGAGAACAGAGGATATTACAGTGGATCTGCTGTAGGTTTTGTCTCTTCATTTTTTGCTGGATAATAGAAAAGAAGGACTGGCTGTTTGGGGTGGACGTAACCCAAATTGGGTGAACCACGTATATATGTGTCTCTCTGGTTTTATGTGTTTTGTGTGCTTGTATTTTCTGCATATTTTATGTGTTGCATTGCTCCATAATATATAATTTTCTAACAACTGGTATCAGAGCCGAAGGTATATTTGGCTAATAAACTCGCAAAAAAGAAGGGTTCCTGGTTCGAGTGGGAGCAATGGTGGACGATGGTAAGTTTAGGGTCGAGAAATTTAACGACCAAAACTTTCCGCTGTGGAAGATGCAGATGGAAGATTATCTATATTAGAAAGATCTGTACCTACCATTGAGTGGAAAAACAAAGAAGCCGGCTGCCATGATAGACGCGGAATGGAACATTCTTGATAGAAAGGCACTCAGAACAGTATGGTTGTGCCTTGCAGCGTCAGTCGCCTTCAATATTTCGAAAGAAACAACAACAGAGGGTTTGATGCAGACGTTGGTGAAACTATATGAAAAACCCTCGACCTCAAACAAGGTATTTCTTATGAAACGTTTATTTAATATGAAGATGTCAGAAGGTGTATTTGTTGCAAACCATTTAAATGATTTTAATATAGTTACCAGTCAGTTAAATTCTGTAGGGGTAAAATTTGATGATGAAGTTAGAGCTCTATTATTTTTGTGCTCATTTCCAAAAAGCTGGAATGGTTTAGTTATGGCCATTAGTAACTGTGTCTCTGGATCTAGTACTTTAAAGTTTGATGATGTTGTCGGTGTATCCTTAGCGAAATCTCTTGACGGAAGAGCTCCGGTAGACATGGTGTGCTATGGTCAGAGTCTAGGGGAGAAGAATGGAAGAGAGGAAGGAAGAGCTCGGATGTGAGAGTACAATCAAGGAAAAGGCGAGGATCCAAGTCCAGATCAGGAATAGTGTGCTGGAATTGCGGAAAGAAAGGACACCTAAAGAAAGACTGTAGATCTCAGAAGGGAAAAGAAGGAGACACACAGCAAGAAAACAATCATGAAGCAAATATGATAGGTGATGTGTCACAATATGCTTTGATTCTTTCTTTCGAAAATTTTACTGATTCTTGGGTTGTAGATTCAGGGGCTTCATTCCATGCCACACCTGATAAGAAATATTTTCATGACTATGTTCAAGGAGATTTTGGACAAGTTTGTTTGGGTGATGATAAACCTTGTAAACTTGTTGGAATGGGTAAAGTTCTTGTAAAACAACAGAATGGAAACCAATGTCTACTAAAGGAGGTAAGGCATGTTCCAGATCTGAAGAAAAATCTGATTTCAACAGGGCAGTTAGGCAGTGAAGGTTGTGTGACAACTTTCACAGATAAAACTTGGAAGGTCACCAAAGGAGCCCTGGTAATAGAAAAAGGAAAAAAGCTTGGTACATTGTATTTATGCAATGGTCTTTCTAACTTTGTTAATGCTTTAACTTCCAAAGGAGCAGATGCAGCATTATGGTATCATAGGCTCGGACACATGAGTGAGAAGGGGATGAAAATTCTTCACTCAAGAAATTTGTTGCCAGGTTTGAAGAATGTTGATTTGGATTTCTGTGAGAATTGCATTTATGGAAAACAGAAGAGAGTCAGATTTCTCAGAGTTGGGAAAGAAAAGAAGAGTGAAAAATTAGAGCTTGTGCATATAGATGTATGGGGACCTGCTCAGGTATCATCTCTCAGTGGCTCTCGTTATTATGTTACTTTTATTGATGATGCAACTAGAAAAACATGGATTTATTGTATTCAGAATAAATCTGATGTATTTGATACTTTCAAGAAATGGAAAGCTTTGGTTGAGATTGAGACAGGAAAGAAGTTGAAGTGTCTCGGATCAGACAATGGAGGTGAATATTGCAGCAAAGAGTTTGATAGGTACTGTTCAGAGCATGGAATTCGTAGAGAGAAGACAGTTCCAAGAACACCACAAGAAAATGGTGTGTCAGAAAGGATGAATAGAAAAATCATGGAGCGTGCAAGGTGCATGAGATTGCATGCGGGATTGCCTTTACAATTTTGGGCAGATGCTGTAGATACTGTTGTTTATCTAATAAACAGAGGGCCTTCAAGTTCCTTGGATGGTGGTGTTCCAGAGGAAGCATGGACAGGTAAAAAGGTAAACTACTCTTTTTTAAAGCCTTTTGGTTGTGAGGCCTTTGTCCATATTAATAAAGAAAACAGAACAAAGCTTGAGGCAAAATCAAAGAAATGTACCTTTATTGGATATGGTGCTAATGATTTTGGTTATCGCTTATATGATTATGAAAATCACAAAATCATTAGGAGCAGAGATGTAATATTCAATGAAAAGGTCTTGTATAAGAATCAGTTGCAGGAAAAGAAACAGGAAAAAGAAAGCAAGGAATACGCGGTTCTTGATGAGATATTTGAAAAAGTAAAGGTGCCTGAAAATAATAATAATCAACAACCACAGCAGCAACAACCACCACAACAGCAACAGGCACCTCAAACACCTGAAAGTGGTGTTAGAAGATCTACCAGAATAAGTAGACCCCCTGAACGATACTCTCCTTCATTATATTATTTATTTTTGACTGATTCTGGTGAACCCGAATGTTATGAAGAAGCAATGCAGGTTGAAAGTAGGAAGAAGTGGGAGCTAGCCATGGAAGAAGAAATGGACTCCTTAATGCATAACCAGACTTGGGACTTAGTCAAGTTGCCTACAGGTAAAACTGCATTGCAGAATAAATGGGTTTACAGGCTGAAGGAAGAAGATGGAGGAAAACAGAGGTACAAAGCTAGACTTGTGGTGAAGGGGTTTGCACAAAAGAAAGGTATTGATTTTGATGAAATATTTTCTCCTGTTGTTAAGATGAATTCAATCGGAACTATCTTAAGTCTTGTAGCAGCGGAAGATTTACATCTTGAACAGTTAGATGTAAAGACAGCATTTCTCCATGGAGATTTGGAGGAAGAGATATACATGCAACAACCAGAAGGATATGAGGTAAAAGGGAAATAAAAATTGGTGTGCAGGTTAAAGAAGAGCTTGTATGGCTTAAAAAAGGCTCCAAGGTAGTGGTATCTAAAATTTGACAAGTTCATGTCTGAACAAGGTTATACTAGATGTCACTCTGATCATTGTGTTTATCTAAAAAGGAAAAATGATGGCAACTATATTATATTGTTATTGTATGTAGATGACATGCTTGTTGCAGGGTCTAACATGCAGGAAATAAATGTGCTCAAAAGAAAATTGGCAAATTCATTTGCAATGAAGGATCTCGGATCTGCAAAACAAATCCTTGGTATGAGGATAACTAGAGACGGGAAAAATTGCAAATTAACACTATCTCAGAATGAGTACATAGAGAAGGTGTTGAAAAGATTTAATATGCACAATGCAAAACCAGTTAGTACACCTTTTGCTAGCCATTTCAAACTTAGTAAGGAGATGTGCCCAAAGACCCAAGAAGACATGGATTATATGTCTAAAGTTCCATATGCATCTACAGTTGGAAGCTTAATGTATGCAATGGTTTGCACAAGGCCTGATATTGCACATGCAGTGGGAGTTGTAAGCAGGTACATGAACAATCCAGGAAAAGAACATTGGATGGCAGTAAAATGGATTCTCAGATATTTGAGAGGTACCACAAATCAAGCATTATGTTTTGGTGGTTCAAACATTTCTCTACAGGGATATGTTGATGCAGATATGGCAGGTGACAGAGATAACAGGAGGAGCACTACAGGATATGTATTTACTGTAGGTGGAACAGCTGTCAATTGGGTTTCAAAAATCCAAAGTGTTGTTGCACTTTCAACAACAGAAGCCGAGTATGTTGCTGCTACAGAGGCTAGTAAAGAAATTATTTGGTTACAAAGGTTTATGGATGAATTGGGTAAGAAGCATGATATGGGCACACTATACAGTGATAGCCAAAGTGCTATTCATCTTGCAAAGAACTCGGCATTTCATTTCAGGACTAAACACATAAATCTCAAGTACCATTTCATACAGTCAGTATTGGAAGATGGAGAGTTGAAGCTGGAAAAGATACACACTAGCTAGAATCATGCAGATATGCTAACAAAAGTTGTAACCAAGGAGAAACTATGAATGTGCTCAGTTTCAATTGGTCTTCAAGGATGAAGATGAAGATGAGAAACAACCAGGTCCAAAGAGGAGTCATTGTCCAGCAAATGAAGCAGCGGTGGAGTTGCTACAATCAGTCTCCAAGTGGGAGATTGTTGGGTGTGGAGCCTGATTATCTTATTTACTTTGTATCACAGCATTGGACCCCTGTACCTTAAAAGGGAAAGCGTAACGTCGTTAAATGATGTCGCTATAGTAGGGGGTCCCAGGCGGCTTGTTTCGGAGCCCCCCCTGGCGAAGCTTTCGGGGTAGCACCGCAGAAGGCAAACTGATATAAGAAATTACCTGTCAAAAGAGTATAGTAATTTCTAGTCAATCTGGGTCATTCATTAGGCAAATGATCTGACGGTAGAAGTTATGTTTAGATTAGGGTTTTTTGCCCTAGAAGGAAACCCCTTGTATATATGAGGGTATTGTATTGCGGCTGTGTATTATGAGTGTATTCTCGGAGCGAGAAACAGAGAGGGAGACTGTGAGAGAGAACAAAGGATATTACAGCGGATCTGCTGTAGGTTTTGTCTCTTCATTTTTTTGGATAATAAAAAGGAAGGACTGGCTGTTCGGGGTGGACGTAGCCCAAACTGGGTGAACCACGTATATCTGTGTCTCTCTGGTTTTATGTGTTTTGTGTGCTTGTATTTTCCGCATATTTTATGTGTTGCATTGCTCCATAATATTTAATTTTCTAACATTGCGAAGTAAAGTGAAAGAAGAAGCCATGAGAAGCATGCTTAGGATAGAAACCCCAGACATTCTTCTAATCCAGGAGACAAAAATGGAGGACAAAGTCTTCCTCCAAACAAATAAAAATTTTTGGAATAAAGGTGGAGGCCAGGTTGTCTCTGCTCGAGGAGCTTTAGGCAGACTAGGCACTCTATGGAACATAAGCAAATACTCGCTGGTCACTGAGATCCTAAACACTCACTAGATGTATATGAAACTCTAGCATATTGAAACAAAGTTGCTAATTAGCCTTTTCAAAGTATATGTCTTTGTTAATGCAGGAGAGAAGAAGTCCTGCTGGGATTCTATCATAAATCTGATAGACATAGAGAACCTAGAAAACACCATCATAGCTAGCGACCTCAACCTCACCTTGCTTATGGCTGAGAAGCACAGAGGCAGCATAGTGAGAGATCCAAAAAGGGAATGGGTGGAGGACCTCATGCAATATTGGGATCTACTCGACATAAAATCCTTAAAAGGTAAGTTAACTTGGTAAAATAAAAGAGTTGGTCCAGGTCATATTTAGATTAGACAGATTTCTTGTTCAAAGTTCATTTCTGATTCTAGGACTAGAGACTAGAATGCAAATTCTCCCTTGCAGTGTCACATATCATAAGCCAATCATGCTTGAGTTGTTGACCCAAAAGGACCTGGGTCCTATTCCTTTTAGATTTAGTCCTCTATGGATTAAAAACCCGGACTTCATGGAAAGGTCAAGGAAATTTGGGACTGCCCTGTAAATGGCTTGCCCTTCTTTCTTTATGAGGAAAATCTTAGAAGATTGAAAGTTGCGTTAAAATGCTAGGTCAAAACCCTACCTAATCCGGAAATAGAAAGGAAACATGCTCAAGCCAGTCTTGAGACCCATCATCAACAAATGGAAGATGCAGCCATTACTAAAGAAGTTCTTGAAAGGGAGACCGACCTACAACAAAAGTTGCATAAGGCCTGTTTGGCGGAGGAAGAATTTTGGAGGCAAAAATCTCGCAGTCCTTGGCTTAAGGTGGGAGATAGAAATACATATTTCTTTCACAAGCAAGCTCAAGTGAGAAGAAGCTTCAATTCCATTTCAAAAATAAATGAGGATTCCTCTACCCACAAGGACTTCATGAGTATTAAAAGGGAAACCTTCATCCATTTTAAAAACCTATATAGTGAAGAAGGTGTGGGGAATCAATCTTCTAAATTCTTGGATGTGGTTCCCACAAAGATTACCTCCAAGATGAATCAGTCCGTAGAGGCAAAGGTCTCTAGAGAATAAATAAAGGCTGCCCTCTTTGATATGGATCCCGACAAAACCCCCGGACCAGATGGATTCACAGCAATATTTCTTCAATCATGTTGGCATATAATGGAAAAGGATCTACACAAAATGGTACTGAAATCCCAATCTTTCCAAAAAATTGGGGGCAACACGAACTCTTCTTTCCTCGCCCTCATTTCGAAGGAAAAGGGAGCCAATTTTTTTAACATATTTAGACCTATTTCGTTATGTAACATTGGATACAAAATTATAACCAAGGTGATAGCAAACAGGTTGAAAGGTATCCTTCTTAAAATTATTCCGGAAACCAAGGTGGCCTTTTGCATGGAAGGCTGATTGTTGATAATTTCATTCTTGTGCAAGAGGTGATCCATTCAAGCATTCAGCGTAAAGAAAAAGGAATGGTTGTTAAACTTGATCTCGTTAATGCTTTTGATCGAGTTAGGCACAACTTTCTTCTTGGGGTTTTGCACAAGTTTGGATTTGGGACTGATTTCATTAACTAGATCCGTGCTTGTATCTTTGAGCATTGGATAGCCCCCTTGGTGAATGGATGAGCTGCGGGACTCTTCAAAGCTACAAGAGGTCTTCGACATGGATGCCCTCTCTCTCCCCTCCTTTTTGTTCTCCAAGCATCTGTGTTAATTTTTTACTTGAATAAGAAGCTGCTAGATCAAGAAATTTTGGGACTTAATATAGCAAGAGGTGTAAAAACTATTAACCATGCTTTGTTTGTTGACAATTATTTGTTGTTGGGCACAGCCTCTCTGCTTTCTGCCTCCAAATTTAAAGAAATGCTAGATGACTATTGTGATGCCACGGGCAGAAAACTAAACAAAGGGAAGTGTCATATCTATAGCTGGAACATTTCATTCTGCATTCCAAGTGTTATTTTCAGATGCCTGGATTTTTTAGGCTCTGCTAATTGGACTTCTTTCAAGTACCTAGGCCTTCCTATTTTTCAAAATTACGCCTTCAACAGAGATTGGCTCCCAGTGATTGATAAATTCAAACTTAGAATCTAGGCATGGGGATTCTCTTGGCTTAATATTGCTGGTAAGAAAATGCTAATCAAAGTAGTCCTAAGCAGCCTTCCTATCTTCCAATTCTCAGTTCTGTTGGCTCCCATTAGCATCCTCAAAAATATGGAGGAGTCGTTCGAAGATTTTTCTGGAAAGGAGGCAAACATAACGAAAATCGAATCCCTTTGGTCAGGTGGGAAAATGTTACTAAACCTCTTTTGGAAGGTGGTTTGAATTTTAAATCTCCGAGCTCAAAATATTGCAATGGGAGAAAAAATTGTTTGGAGAATAATGGCCCCCAAGCCAGGCTAGGCACAAAAAGCGTTATGGTGTAAATATTTTAAAGGTTAGAGGAAACGTTGTTTAGACAACCCTCTTCCTATTGCTGGCATGCAATTGGACAAACTCTATTCGATGTCCATCCCTATGATCGAATCAAACATATTGGATTACTGGCAATGGTAAATTAATCGATATCTAGAATGACAAAATTATGCAAAATCCGCCTCTGGCAGATGTTCCCTCACTGCGTCCTTTGTGCATTTGGATGGAAAACGTAGGCTTATCCACACTATGGGACATCTCTCTATGGGTTGACTATCACTGGTTGGGATGGAAGGAAATTCACGTTCTTGTGGGATTGAAGACAGATTTCGACTCTTTGCTTGCCCACCTTCATGGCATGGCTCCGTTGCATGAAAGGATGCTAGACAAGCATGGCTGGGGCCAATCTGGCACTTACTCAGTTGCCCTGGGATATGCAAAATATTTGGAGATGCCCCACGTTCCTCCAAACCCAACGATCTGGAAGGGGCTATGGAACCTTAAATCCATCCCTAAAATTGATTTCTTCTGCTGGCTTACGTTCCATAACAAGAGTTTGATAGATGACATATTAAAAAATAGAGGTTTCCAAAGTCCCTCAAGATGTCGGATGTGTTGTGAAAACGAAGAGAACATTTGCCAAATTATGTTGGAATGTAAATTTGTTGCAGATGTTTGGCATGAGGCTCTGGCTCCTTGGTGCAATAGCTTCGTTCTTCCGAGCTCCATACCGGATATTTTTGCTAATTGGATTCACAAATACCCAGGGGGGCTCCCTAAGAACAACAGTTTCAAAGCCTTTTGGCTCTCTCTTCCAAAATAATCTGTTGGCAAATCTGGCTTGAAAGGAATAGTAGAACTTTTAGAGACAAAGAGAAGATTGCAAAAATTTTCATAGTTAAGATTAAAAGCCAATTGAAAGAAAGCTTGTGTGGACACCTCGAAGCAACCAATCTAAGCCAGCGAGATATGGAATGGCGTAACATTATGGGCCTTTAAATCTCTGTGGAAACAAGGAAAAATAATATAAGTGAAGATTGGAAAATTAAACTCAATGAGAAATATTTTTCGGAATGGATTATTAAGAAATCCAGGTACTCCATGTTCTTTGATGGGGCTGCCAAAGGAAATCCCAGGAAAGTTGGTGCCGGTGGGGTTATTGAGAATCTGGAGGGTAGAATCGACCATAGTTTTGCCTGGGGCTTGGGTCATTCCACAAGCATTCAAGCTGAAGCACTTGCTCTTCTCCAAGGCCGCATGCAAGTAAAAAAATTTGGCATCAAAGAGGTAATCGTGATAGGTGACTCTCAATCCATCATAAAAGCCATAGTGGACAACTCAGTTCCTAAAGATCTCAGATTTTCTAGATTGGTGAAGCGAATCAAATCAATATCAAAAACTCTCCAAAGGGTGAACTTCTTCCATGTTTTGCGGGAGAATAATAAGGACGCAGATATAGAAGCCAGTAAAGCAACTCTCCTTTCCACTGGCACAAGTGACAGGGAAGATGAATGGGTTCCTATTCCTTAATTTCTAGTCACAGGTTTTACGGCATTTTATTACAGCAGTTTGCTTGTATCCACAAGTTAGGGAAAATTTCGGAGATTGAAGCGATAGCTAGTTGTAATAAGTACCAGCATATTAATTATCGAGCCATAGATATCATGACAGGCGAGAAAATTTGGGAACTGCCCTCAATTTTTGGAATCTTTTTTTAGGCATTCATGCCAAAGGTCTAATATAAATCCATAACCGTTCTTGTAAAAAAAAAAATGCAAAAAAGATTTGTGAGATGGGAGCAAGGTCAGGGCTTGATCCCTAGACCTCCACCGCACAAATCCAATCACTTAACAACATGCCACAATCTTGAACCTTGAAAATTATTGCAGCCAAATTTTATTTAATGTTTATGCTATGGGACCGGTGGAGCGCGGAGGGGCCAACCCTCATCCTCCCATGTGACCAAACCCACGTGACCAGTGCAAGAGCTTATTGTTAAGTGCACTGAAGGTGCCTAATCCTAGGTTTATTATTTAATTAAACTTCAGTTAAGTGGATTTTAACTTGGAAGAGATTCTGGAGGCACCCCTAAATTCGGCGGAGGTTCCAAATTTAGTGGACTTAATTGGCAGTTAGCCAGATTTGGAGGCAAATTTCTAGGGAAAACTTGAATGAGGCATAACTTTTGCCCAGAAACTCCAAATTTGACTCAGTCATAACCAAAATAGGGGTATTGGGGGTATTTTTGAGCCATGGAAGTAGGTTTCAGAAGCATAAAAGTTCATCTACATGTGTTTTAGTGAATTTGAATATTTTTTAAGGTCAAGGCCACCAAGTGTTGGGGTCATTTCCAGAGCATCCAGAGTCCAAATTTAGCAAAAAAATAGTCATTTTTGGGATATTATGATGTTTTAAACTAATTGGAATAGGTTCCAAGAGGTTTTGAAGCTTGTAACAGCAATTTGAGCACACTTTAAGCTAATACAAAGGCCCATACTATGAAGCTAGACTAAGGAGATGTAGCCTAGGAGGGGTGAACTCCTTTATCAAAATTCTGTGTGTTAAGCTCTGTTATGTGTGTTTTCTGTGTTTAATATTTCTTCTGTTTAGTCATTTAAAATTATGCTTTCTAAGCTTATGAAAGACTCATAATTTCACCAAGTACACTTGACAATCACATGCTCATAAACAAACCTATTAAGGTTAAGTAAAACTAAGCAAAGAAAAGTTTATATTTGATATGATACTAGCACAGCAATAACTATAAATAATTTTCATATCAAGTTTTACATAGATGACATAGGGTTAATCAATAATAATAATCACAATAAAGCTTATTATATCTTATAATATAACACACATAACCAATAATACTTATCCATGGATATTGATTTAGCTAGTAATTGAAGAAGGGACTTCCACTCTTCACTCAACCATAGGCCAGCTACATTGCAACCTTTCTTGCAGTTGACCACCCTCGAGCCAGATCCAGGGTCTAATTAAATTCTTACATATGGAAATGGTTCACACCAATGGGTTGAACGCAAATTCAGAAGATGGATACCATTGTTCCAACACTTCACCAAATCAACAGCTAGCACGTAGCGGTTCACTCACTCACTAAAATTCATAGAGGCCACGTAGTCTTAGATAAAAACTCAATGGTTATAGACTCAATTACATATATTATCACCCAGGGTCACAAAGGGAAAGCCATAATTTCAAATGAAAATCATTAAAATATAGGGGAACATGAGCTAGCAAAGGTAGATCCCCCCCCCTACCCCCTTTCTTTCCTTTAGATAGTAGAGCCTGAATTGGATCTTCATTTCATGCTTTTCTTGATCTACAAGAGGGAGCCCCCAAGGAATGGGCTCCACCTACCCCTTTGTACCACCCAATCCAATCATGTCCCTTTATATATTAGGAGGTGGTTCAGCCTCTAACACTACATCCTCACTCGTCATATGAGGGCATTGTTTCCACTTCTTCAATTTTTAATGCTCATCCATGAGCTCTGCCATATTTTTTTCATGCCCAATCACATTGCATAACACTTATCAGAAAAATAACTCATCGAGTACACAAGAAAACTTGATATTTATTCAGCTGGTATGGGTCATTTATTTTCAAGCAATACAAGCGGGAAAGAAGGCTTTAGACATTGAAGTGGCTTTAGGTAAAGTAGGTAAGCAATAAATTTTCCCTCAGGCTAAGGATCCATAAGGTTTTCCAACCTTCAGTTGTGTTAATTAATTAATTAGTTTTTAAATGACAATTATCATATGTTTAATCAAAGGTGCAACCAGACATGGTCCTTCCACGTTGACATTACAATCACAATCATCATCACAATAAGCAGGGGTAGAATAAGGGGATGTTACACCAACTTTATTCATATCGCGATAATCCATGCATACCCTAATGGTACCTCACTTATTATCAATATGAACAAGGTTAGAAACCCATTTAGTAAGTGGAACTTGGTGGATGAAACTTGTTTTAAGCAACTTCTCTACTTATCCCTTCATCACCACAGGCTTCCTCAATTTAATCGGATGAAGCTTTTCTCTAATAGGTTTTTCATTCTGATATTTTTTTATCTCATGTTGGATCATTTTGGGATCAATTCCAAGCATCTCTTCATATATCCAAGAAAATATATCACATAATTATTTAAATGAATTGGTGTAAATGGGATCCCTTCAAAAGAATAGTATGCTCTAATGAACACATTTTCCACCACATTAGGATTCCAGTAGATATTGTTCAATATCATTTCCAAAATATTGGTTATGTTTCCTTATATGCACAATGAGGGTGTTTCCAAAATATTCATAGGCTAATCACCATCTTCTGACATGTTCAATCGAACTTATGCACTTTCTACCCTATTAAAATTAGGAAGAAAATAAGATCTATGATGCATGTCCTCCCAAGGCCTCTCAAGATTATTCAACAACTTAAGAATTACTTCATTAGAAGGAAGAAACATGCCTAAATAATCCATCGAGAGAGTAGAATTAGTATTCCATACAAGTGTCGTAAGGTGATCCATATATTTCGTATAGAGAGGATTTGGATCGGTGTCTATAGTGGCATTTACAAAAACTTGGTAAGAAATTGCTGCTAAAAACAAAGGAATCAGCATTCCTACATGCTCATGATCCTATACCAAAGAAAAAGGAGGTAACACCCAAGGATCCTCAAAATAATTCATATCGAGAAGTTGGGATTAAGTTCATCGACATAGCATATCTAGTATAAATGGTATAGATGTAACCAATAGAGGGTGAGAAATTAAAAGTTTCCTTTAACGATGGATACATCCCAACCCCCAAAATTTCCATGGCTAGTTTGCACCTGACTATTTTCTCATATTCAACATCATTCTTGAAGAAACAAGAATTCAATTTTTCCTTAGTTACTGCCTTTGTTAACATGTATGCGAGATTATAGATAATATGTGTCTTTTCCAACTTCCACTATCCATAGTCAAAAATTGAACATATGAAATAGTACTTGAGATGTAAATTCTTAGTATTATAATGGATGACTGAGTTCTTTGTAAGATGAATGGAATTCTTGCTATCAATATACAACCTACTATTCTCTTGCTTCTTTCCTAATTCCTCCATGAAAATTTGTAACTAAATCGTCTCTTTACTAGCCTTTGTAGCAGCAACATCCTTTGCTTCTATTCATGTCAACAACACTTTGTTCAAATTCCAACTTATTTTTGTTCCACCTATGATAGAATAATACCCTATGCTTATTCTCATACTATTTATATCACCTACCATATATGAGTCAACACATCCCTATAGAACATTTTTTAAACCTCCAAAGCATAATTATTGAGTAGTAGTACCTCTCAAATACTTGATAATCCACTTTATTTTCCTTCCAATGATATTTAATTGGATTGTTCATATACTTGCTCAAAATTCCCAATGCATGTGCAATATCCGACATTGTGCACACCATCACATTCATCAAGCTACCAATCGTTGATGAATATGGAACCTTAGACATGTAATCTATTTCCTCTTATGTCTTGGGGAACATCTTCTTAGTAAATTTGAAATGGTTAGCCAAAGGTGTATTAACTGGTTTTGCGTCTTTCATTTTAAATATTTTCAACACCTTTTCTTTGTACTCATTATATGAAAATTTTAATCCTTGGTTTTCCCTATCTCTTGTTATTCTCATACCAAGGATTTTTTTTTCAGCACCCAAATCCTTCATAGCAAATGAATTAGTTATTTTTATTTTTAGTACATCTATATCCTACGGTTTAGACCCTGCAACAAGCATGTCATCTACATATAATAATAAGATAATGTAGCTACCATTATCTAGTCTCTTGAAATAAACACAATGATTAGAATGGAATCAACAATATCCTTCGTTGAGAAGCAATTTCTAGAGAAAATTGTGTGATGAAGAGGTGATGAGATGAAATGTGTTCTCTACGAATCGCTTCTACACCATGTCTAACAACTGTGGAAATACACATTAAAAAATACAATAACCTTGTTTTGTCATAAACTTGTCAAACTTTAAATATCATTAACTTGGAACTTACATTAAACCATACAACCTCTTCTTTAGTCAACACACTAAGTTTTCCTTCCCTTTGACCTCATATCATTGTGGTTGTTGCATAGAAATCTCTTCCTCCTAGTCCCCATGGAGAAAATTTGCCTTTATATCTAAATTCTCAAGATGCAAATCTTATACTACCTCTAAACCTAAAATAGTTATAATTGAATTCATTTTGATAACAGGATAAAATATTTCATCAAAATCTATACCTTTCTTCTATGTAAACCTCTTTAAAAAAAATATAACAGTGTACCTCATTTTCGTCCCTCTTCCTCCTTCAACCTATAAACCCATTTATTATGCAATTCTTTGTAAGAAATAGGACCAACTCCTAAGCTTGGTTATTTACCAAAGATTCCATCTCTTCTTCCATGCCTTGCTCTCATTTCTTTATGGTTTCTACTTGCATTGCTTCTTCATATCTTTCTAGTTCACTGAAATCAATGAACTATACATAATACAATGAAGGAGAGTATTGTTCAAGAGGTCTACTTAGCCTAGTTGATATTATAACAACATTTGTAGGATTTTAAGGTACCTATTGCTACTTTTTTTTAACATTTTGATTTTTTGGCACCTTTGGAATTTATTTTTTTGTGATTTGATCAAGCATTGTATGTTTTATGTTTTCCTTTTCCTATTTCTCTCTTTGCAAATGACATTTCTAAATGACCTTCTCATTTAATATCACGTCTCTACTATTAATGTTTTTTTTACTTTCATATCCCATAAGGGATATTCAAAATCAGTAACTCCATATCCAAAAAGTACACTTCTTGGATTTTTCCTCAATATTTGTTCTATTTTCTCTATCAATATGGAGAAATGCTTCACAATCAAATGTTTTTAGAAATTATTATTTTACATTTTTACCTTCACATGCCTCCTATATAATTCTACCATATAAGGAAATTGAAGGCCCTTTATTTTTTAAGTAAACAATGACGTCCACATCATCTGCCCAAAATTTTAAGGGAAACCCTACATGCAATCTCATAATCCTTACATGCTCCATGATTTTCCTTTTCATTCTTTCTAACACACCATTTTCTTGCGTTGTTCTAGGAACTGTCTTCTCTCTAGGAATCCCATGGTATGAATAGTAACTATCAAAATCCTTACTGTAATATTCACCTCCAGTATATGATCTAAGATAATTCAGATTATTTCTTGTTCCATTCTCAACCAAATGTTTCCATTTCTTAAAAGTATTGAAGACATCATATATTTTCCTGATGAAATAAACCCAATTTTTCCTACATGCATCATTAATAAAAGTAATATAATAATAAGAGTTGCTAAAATATTATACATGAGCTAGTCCCCATACATTTGTATGCACAAGCTCTAACCTTTCACTCTTCCTTCCCTTCCCAACTCTAAGAAATATAACTCTTTTTTGTTCTCCATTAATGCAATGCTCACAAAATTCCAGGTCAACCTTCCTTAAATCTGGTAGTAAATTCCTTGAGTGGAGAATTTGCATCCCCTTATCACTCATGTGCTCGAGCCTATGATTCCAAAATCCTATATCTACTCTTATAGAAGCTAAATCATTATAAAGGTCAACATTACCAATACTTAAATATAATGTACCTACCTTCTCTCATTTTTCTATTAACATAGATCCTCTAGTGACCTTCCGCGAATTTCCTATATATGTAATTGTACAACCTTCACTCCTCAAATACCATATTAAAATTAAATCTCTTTGTAAATCAAGAACATAACTTACCTATTTTAAAAACCACTGGTTTCCATTTTGTAATTTTATCCAAAGTTTATGCTTTCCAAAAACCTTTCTTGGTTTATCATCACCCAAATAAACCTATCCAAAATCACCTTAGACATAATATTAAAAAAAAATTCTATGGCTTGTGGCATCAAACGAAGCTCCTGCGTCTATCACCAAAGAATATGAAATTTTATCTATTAAACATATTAAAGCATCTTGTCACACATGACCTATTGCATTTTCTTCCTTATTATGTTCCTTTTGTCCATCTCCTTTTTTTACTTTTAAACACCAACAATCTTTATTATTGTGTCATTTTTTCCCACAATGCCAACATTATAGCCTCCCTTTGAATTTGGATATACCCTTGTTAGAATTTCCATGATTCCCTAGTCTCTTTCCTCTTTCCATTTGTCTTCTCGCGTTCTCTACAGTCAAATCATTACCTGATATCTCACATGTGCTTTTCCAATGCATTTCCTCATCATATATAAAACAAATAACATCATCAAACTTTAATGTGTTTGAAATAGAAATAGAATTTATCACAACCATGATCAAGCCATTATAGCTTTCTAGTAATGAGCACAAAATAAAAATGTCCCTAATCTCATCATCAAAGTTTACTCCTACAAAAATCAATTGACTGGTGACCATCTTAAATTCATTTAAATGATTAGCAACAGACCCACCTTCTAAAATCTACATATTTAATAAAATCTTCATGAGAAACACATTACTAGAAGATTAGGGTTTTTCATATAGTTTATCCAATGCCTTCATCAAACCCTTCATTATATTATCTTTCTAAATGTTGAAATCCATTTATTCTACCAAGAATATCTATATTCTTCATAGTGTATTTCTACCAAGAATATCCCATTCTTCATCTTTCCTAGTCATAGACTTCTTTACTATTTCACCCAATGATAGAAAAAGATTCTTTTGATATAGATAATGCTCCATTTAAATCTTCCATATATGGTATTTTTTGTCATTAAAATTCTTGATGCTAATATTTTTTTCCACCATTGCTCCCACTTGAACCAAGAATCATCCTTTCCTGTGAGTGTTATCAACCAAATAAACCTTCGACTTTGATGCTATGAATAAAATCATAGAAAGCTAAAATAAAAATGAATGTGGAAATAAAACATAGAATGAAATAATACAAAGGAAACACCAATATACATGGTTCACCCAATCTGGGCTACACCCATGAAGAAATAACCATCCCTTCATTTTATTCCATCCAACAAATGAGGGATTACAACCTATAGCACATACACTACAACCTCCTCTTCTCTCTATCATAGTCTCCTTTGATATTGATTATAATGTTTTCTTGATAATACACAAACAAAATAAAATACCCTCATAAAAAGAGGGTTTCCTTCTAGGGAAAATACCCTAACATAATATCTATAGTTAGATTTGTAACCTAATGTTGAAATTCCTAGATTGGCTATGAAATTACAATATCTTACAAGGAATGTTTTCCAAAAATTATCTTTATGATTGTTATCCTCGAACCCCCACCAAAGGGGGCTCCAAATAATTGTCTCTTTCCCCTTGGACCCATTAGAGACAATAGTAGAGGGTCAAGATCCCCTACACCCCCCATCAAGATTTGGGGTTCAAACACAACTAAAATACAAGCACTCTAAATTATGAAGATAATAATACTCCACAACAAATAACAATGTACTCTGCTTTAGTACCAGAAAGGGAAACCTTGTCACATCTCTTACTCTTCCAACTCATGGATCCTTCAAGAAACATAAATATATAAGAATTAGTGGACTTTGTGTTGTCTAGATCACTTTTTTGGTCAACATCAACAAACCCATTCATGTGAAGCTTGTTTCTCCAATCTCCTTGATAACAAATATTACATGAAATTTCAGCCTAAAAGTGGCCTTCTATGGAAAAATAATAAAATTATAGTTAACATAATAAAATACGAGTTATGAATTTTGGAGGGGAAAGAAGAAAACTACTTTTTTTACTTGTATTTTATACGTATCTCCTTATAGGTTTACTCAAATTTCAAGTGTAGACATTAGTTGGATGTGGAATTAAATTCTAGATCCAATGAGTACCCATTATGCATAATTTTGAGAAGAGCCACATTCATAAAAAATGAAGATACATTAAAAAATCATGTTCACTATGCATACATTTGAGAAGACCCACATTGATAAAAAATGAAGATGCATTAAAAAAGTGTTGAACACGCTTTTTTAATGTATCTTCAATTTTTATCAATGAGGGTTTTCTCAAAAGTGTGCATAATGGGTACTAATTGGACGTGGAATTTAATTTTGCATCCAACAATTGTCTACAGTTGAAATTTGAGTAAACCTATAAGGAGATAAACCAAAAATACAATTAAAAAGGGAAGTTTTTCTTCTTTTCCCTCCAAAATATTTACATGTACCTCTTTTTAAATTTAAATAATTTTGATTGGTTTACATACTGTGACATGGAAATTACGTGAAAATTTCATGGGCACTTTTAGGCAGAAATTTCCTCTAATATGATAGTCACTAGTTCCTTGAAGGTATCTAAATGTCCTTTTCAATAATTAGTGTTCAATGATCTTCTCTACATTTTCCATGTTCTTACTTACAACCCCCACTACATGTTCAATATATGGCCTTGTGCACACTATTTCATTTATAAGGCTACCAACTACACCAGCGTATGACACTTTATTCTTACACTTGCTTGTTCTTAAAGACTCATATTAGTTGACAAATCCACTCTCACTTGAGATGGAGTGCAAGTAAATTTACATTTATCCATCCTAAAGAGCTCAAGTATGTTTTCCACATACTTTCTTTGATTTATAGACAACTTCCTATTTTTATGGTCAATTCCCAAGCAATGGTGCAATTCACCCAAGTACGAATTCGTGTCAAAGTCACATGAAAATCACCTTCTTGATTGGAACAAACATAAGGGTCCACTTCAATTCTTATGAATCCATGTCCCAAAATATATTTGTCTATTTTTCAGTATCGTTATCTTGGGGAATCTAGTGATCTCTTCAACTAGCACACCACAACTTTCTCCCTTCGATTTCAAATCCTTTTGTTTTCTTTATGAATATTTATTCTTAAAGATAACTATGAGGAAATGATGTATTTACATCAATTTTCTTCACTTCCAAATCATGAGTAGTTGTTAATTCCAATAAAAACCTAATAGAGGCCATCTTTCCCACTAGAGAGAAATTATTCTCATAATCAATACCCTCTACTTGAATGTATCTATTTTCCACGAAGTGAACCTTATACTACTCCATAGAACCATTTGCATTATACTTCTTCTTAAAAATCCATTTTCATCCAACTTCATTTCTTCCTTTAAGAAAATTCTATAAATGCCAAGTCTACTATTTGTTTTAAGGCCTTCATGTTTTACTCCATGGATTTATTCTAGTGAGGGGCTTCTTCATCATTAAAAGGTGATTTGACATTTATTAGCTCGTCACCTGTGGAAGATAAAGAAAGAAAATAATTGAATCAATGTAGTCGTAACCATATTGTTAAAAGTGTATCATGGGAATTACTTCCACAACTCCTGGGGTATTGGGTTTGTGAGGATTTTACCCAAGAAAAATGTGTTTTGCGGGTAACATACCCAAGAAGTAGGCTTTAGACCCAAAGGGGTGGGATAAAGGCCCAAATGAATTGTATTGTTTATTATAATTATTATGTGAGGGCACTTTGATGGAATTAATAATCCCTGAGCTAATGATTAGAGAGCTTGTAAATTTAGGAGACCTAAGAGGAGGTCTCTCACATCAAGTGAAAATCATCTAATGTGAATACAAACCTAATATACCCACAGATCCTCAAGGAGCCAAGATAAAGTGAAAGAAGAATGACGAACTTTCTCTTTTCTTGTGTTTTGGTATCGGTTGAGCGTAGGAGGGTTGGATGTGTTGTTTCTTACATGTTTATGGGCACAATTTCAAGTCATATATATATTTGTGGATATACCAAAGTCTAATACTATTACATTAAGGTAGGATGAAACCCTTGGTTCTATGCACAATGAGGCTGTGAGGTTAGTAAAAGGTGTTGGAATGAGGGTTGAGTTACCTCAAGTATATGTGTAGGAGTTTCAAGGGCCAAAACATGAGGTATGAATAAGGTTGTTGAGGGCTAAAGTCGACAAGTTAGGGAACATCTTGAGGCAGACACAGGAGCCCTAAAGAGGGTTGAGAAACATTTGAAACAAGTATGCATAGGGCCGAGCATATTTAGGGCTGAGAAGAGATCCTTAAAGAGGTATGTGGCATTATTTTCTAGTTGATGATTGTACATTTGATTATATATTAAGGTTTTTACAACAAGGAGGGTTTGGATAGCATCTTGTGTTACCTAAGTATAGTTAATTCAAGTGGAAAATCATTGTTGTGAAGGAAGTTAATAGGAGGATGAGTGTACAATGAATATGTGTCTATATTCATTGTAAGAACCCATACATTTGAAGCCTATGAATAGTGACTTGTGAGAAATAGAATTATTGTTGTGAGGGTTGTTTATTTAATAGCTTAGGGAAAATGCAATTGAAGTAGCAATCCATTGTTATAAGGTAGTTTGAGAATACCTAATGTACAATGACTCTTGGAGAATAAAACCATTATAAGAAGGTTGAGTCATGAAGTTTATGTGTGCAAGAGAATCTGGCACAGAAGAGGACCTTGTGAGCGGCTAGGGCAGAGGTATTGAAGCAACATTTTCTTTGTAAGTATAGGTGGCAAAGGAAGTATCAGGTGTTCAAGGATAGTGGACTGAAAGGGATAGTGTAAGTGTTTCTTCAACAAGTAAGTCAAGTTGATATTGTTCTTGGGAATATTGATATCCAAGTGTTGTTGACATCAATCCCTAGATTTCCTTGTATCAGGGCTAGTTGTAAGGGCCACAATCCCTAGATTTCCTTGTACCGGGGCTAGTTGTACAGGAACACTATGTTTGTTGTATTAAATTTGTAATACAAGAAATTTTTTGGTTTGTAAATATCTTATGTACTTTGTTGATTCATTGTTGTAAATTTTACATTGTGCAAAGTGCTTATTGTTATGGTATTTGAGTGTTTTTGTGATCTCTTTTTAGACATACACATGATTCTAAAGTGCCAAGGAAAAATCAACATGGGCTCAAAGCTACTTTGAAGGGATAGATGAATCAAAGTGTGCACAACATACAACTCAAGAGGGAGTTGGTTTCCTTTTTGTTGAAGGAATAGCAACATGGAAAATTTGGTCACTATTCTGAGGTATGAGGATATGTTGGATGGCTTGTCCAACTATAGTCCTTGGAAGGAAAGGATCAATATAGTATTGTTGGTGAACAAGATTTGGAAGCTTTATAAAAAGGAGATTCAAATCCAACATACCTTAAGGAGTTGGAAGTGTATGAAGAGTTGGATGTGAAGGCTAAGCCCATCATCCTAGACAATTTCAAAGATCACTTGATACCTCATCTAAGTAGGAAGAACATTGCACGATAGATGTGGAAGGCTCTTCAAGACTTGTTCCAGAATAAGAACGAGAAATAGTTGTTGGAATTGGGAGAGAAGTTGAAGAACACAAAGATATTGGGTGGTGAAGGTGTGCGTTCATATCTGATGAAGATTTCTCATGTTTGAGAGGAGATCATTTCCATTGGAGATAGCATTCTAGAATCTAAGCTATTGATGACTGCTTTAAAGGGCTTCTCTGAGGAATGGAATCCATTTATCAAAGGGATTGTCGCCTGAGATAAGCTACCAAATTGGAATAGGCTATGAGATGAATTAATCCAAGAAGAACTACAAGATGAGGATCTTCACAAGAAGAAGAATTCTATTGAAGATAATGTGGCTCTTGCAAGTAAGATGAAGAGAAAAGAGAAGAAGGACATGATAAATTTGAAGTGTTATACATGTGGTGAGTATGGTCATTATGCGAGCAAGTGTTTGTGAAACAATAAGGGAGGTAATGAGAAGAGGAAGGAGATATTTGGGAATGCTACATCTTCAGGTGAGACAGATGACTTATCAAGAAGGTTGGAGGAGTGCTTTTCTCTAGTTTCTCATTTCTCTGAGGGTACCATTGATGAGCATGCATGGTACGTGGATATGGAAGGTTCACAGGAATATTTTTAGACTCTAACAGAATGGGACTGAAATTTGTACATGGATATTGACAAAAAGAGTCACAAAGTTGTCATAGGGTCAACTATTGTGCCATTTAAGATGGATTCATGTGGGTTGTTACAAGTTCAATATGTGTTGTGGGTACCAGACCTCGGGTACAATGTGTTCTCTAACTCTATTGGAGCTATCATTGGAGTTAGGGAGCATGATTTATATCGACTGATGAGAAAGCCTATAGGTCAAGGGAAGAAGCAGGTTCATGAGACTCGAAGGGATTCAAGTTCAAAAAAGAGTATGCAGGTTCAGAGGGAGAATATGCAACCCAATAAGAGTGCATGTCCAAGGCGAGTAAGGAAAGTTATATAACTATAAATAAGGAACTGTGGAATGGGTTGAAGGCATATATGAGAGGAAGAAGCGGTAAGCTTATGGAAGAAAGGACACTACTAAGGATAGTGTGGTTCATTCTACAAGTTATGTTGCACTGGTGGATGCTAGATATTGGGCTAGTGTCACTAATAAGTTACTTCCTAGTAGTGTAAGTAACTCCCTTGCTAAGAGGGAGCATTGAGAAGTGTAGTTTGGGAGGTACTCCCACAACCCTTAGGGTGTTGGTTTTGTGAGGATATAACCCACAAAAAATGTGTTTTGTGGGAAATGTACCCAATCAGTGGGATTTATATTGAAAGGTATAGGATAAAGACCCAAAAGAAATGTATTTTTTATTATAATTATTATGTGAGTGCACTTTGATGGAATTCAGTGTTGGAAAATGTAAATATTATTAGACTTCATAGTTAATATTGTATATATTAAAAGCAAGAGAAAGATAAAAGTATTATTTTGAAAGCATGGGTTTAATGCTCTATCTCAATTTTTTTCAATTAGGTCAAGCATGTTCTTTGTGCTCTAGGGTTTATTGAGTCAATATTTTCCTTTTAATTTGTATAAGACCCTTATGGGCACATTGTATCAAGAAAGAAACATTATTTTTTATTTTATAATGTATTTTGTGGAATCCCATCACCTAGTCGGCCTTTCCAAGTGAAGTCGGCCTAAAGAGGCCTATTCGACCAATAAAAAAGGGTATATATTGAGGAGAATTCAACCTCATTTCACATAAATCAATCAATAAATTTTGATCTACACCAAAACAAAGGCTAATAAAGTGTGAAGGCAAGAGAAGAAGGAAGACTGAAACTTTGTCTGTTATAGATTGGAAGGACCCTAACTCTCATTGAATTTTATTCCTTGTTACACTAAAATTTGTCACCATGACGTTTAGCTATCTATATGGGTTCATCATTACTTATTTATTGCTCCCTTAGAGGTCCAAAATCATAAAGTTCCTAAATCAAGTCTTGGAATTGAGAAAAAGACCTTAAAAATCCTAAAAATCCTAACTCCTCACTTTTCCTAGTCATTTCCTGCGGTTTGCAGTTTATTGTTATAAAACCTGCGACACATCCCGCACGTTTTGCTCATTAAAAATGTGGACCACCGTAAAGGGTAAAATAAGAAGAAAATTAAGTTCTAGAAGCCCAACTGGTCGAATATTCTCCCAACTGGGGCCTTCTAGAAGCGTTATTTGGTTGAGCTTCGCCCCTTCCGTTCATGAACCTTTATCACCTCATAAATGGAGCTATCCCTTGGTTTTTGGAGCTGAGATCCCATGATGAGAGGGATTTATCCCTTCCTTATTGGAGCTGAAACTACTTCCTTTCTGCTATAAATTGAGACCAAGTTTCAGTCTCAAGGGTAGTTAGTACATAGAGAGTTTAGTGAGTACTAACTTCTTAGCTTGTAGAAGAGAATTGTTGAAGAAATTATACTCTCCACATTTGGCATCATTGGCATGAGAGATATTACATACTCATAGCCATAGTCTTATGCTGATTCAGACAGTTGGAGTCTTGTCAAACTGAGGAAAACGGTTGTTCGAGACCCCAAAAGAACCTGTACAAACATCAAGACATCAAGGTTGTAAGGTTTCTTCTTTTATTCAAAGTTAATACAAATGGATTCTATTTTCTCATTGAGTTGTCCATCTATCTTTTAAATAATTTAATTCTTGGATTCCTTGATCACTAAGATAGATTATTGCTTTTGAATTATCATATCTTGCAGATGCTTTTGATCTTGTTTACTTGTCTTTGATTGCAGATCTTACATGCTGGATCAATATCTTCTAGAACGACTGGACTGAATACCGAGTAAAGCGTTGGACTTCATGTAGGAGCATCTCTCCATAGTTAATTAATAATTCTTAAGCATAATGGTCTAGAGAAAATGGTCTACATTTGTTTTTTTGTTTCTAGATATCCTTAGGATAATAGGGAGATCGCTCTTGTCCGCAAGAGGGATTTGTCTGTCTAACACTCCTTGAAGAAGATACTTTGAAGGAAGGAAGGACATTTAACTCTCATTGACTTTGACTACTTGAAAAAGATACTTTGAAGAAATGAAGGACCCTGACTCTCATTGACTTTGAAGGAAGACTTTGACTCTTGTGAAAGATATATCTTGGAAGGTTGACTTGGTCTATAGTGAAAGTCCTGGTCAAGTACTAGTTGTCTCAATTTGATTTGGTTCTATATGTTGGAAATATGTTTCTGGTATCCTTTTAAATTGAATTGATTGTCCTTCATGGAAACTCTCTGAAAAAGGATAACCCAGTGTTGGGTATGATGGTGCTCTGTATACAGTTAGAGGTACCAATGTCAAAACGGTCGACTATGTATCCTGACTGGTAGACAATAAAACATCGTGTGATAACCCTCTGTATTATGGAGTAAGGTGTTTATCTATGTTCTGAATGGTGGATCGAATGCACGCAGAGAACCGAGTCGAACATTTCGTAAGGATTTCATCAGAGCTGTATAACAGTATTGTGGTTGTATGATCTAATAACGCGAAGAAACGAGTTGGCAAAAATACGCAGACGGAACCTGGAGTAGAGGGGCAGAACCTTGTGAATGAACAGTGAACGCGGTTTAAGGCTAGAAGTGGTTTTAATCGCACCACCTTTGCAGCAAAAGTGGTATTCGAGAATCGAGAGCGGTTCCATAGAACAGTCGACACGTGGCGTCGGGCGAAGTTCCAAAAATGCCATCGCTGCGCGCCATCGCACGTTAACAATCGACCAAGGAGGCCACGCGATATTAATGAGCGCCGTCAATTTGGAGGGAAGCCATCGGATGGTGGTCGTATGAAGAAAATGCGCGAAGGTTAACCAAAGTACGACGCCAAAATTTTATTGGACTATTGATCATATACGTGGGGCCCAGATTCAAATGTTTATTAACCTTGGCTATAACATTATACGGCGAAGATAAAAATTACCTTTGGGTCAATTTGTGTCATAAATATGCATTAGTGTATATAGAAGAACGTAGGTTGGGGTTCCAATTTGGATTATTTTTTTAAATACGTGGGTTGATATTAAAAGAGCATTTTTGTATGCCTTAGGAAGGTCTTTACTAAAGAAGAAAGTTGGATTAATATCTCAATCTCAGATTGAGATATTAATAAGCCTTAGGTTAATTATCTAATTTCCAAAACCAAGAAAATAGATCAATGAGAAATTGTTTGGACCCTGCTGGATTATCTATTGATCTCGTCCAGGAATACCATCAGCATTTGGGTGGTTTTGACTCATGGTATTAATAAAGGATAAAACTATATAAGGAGAAGAGGACTATAGTACGAGGTGTGCGTGCAGAGTGGTTGTTAATGAATAAATCTCTTTAAGATATATCTGCATGATTGAACTCTGATAAAGCTGAATTTATGATGCACCTATGGAGTTGATAAAGGTGAAAGATCTCTAGATCTAGAAATGATGAATCTATAGGAAGATCTGCAAAGAAATAATGAAGACCTGACGTAAGTCTAATGAAGAAATTGAAGAAATTTGTTGGATCTGAGGGTTGAATTCTTCTGCATGAAAGTGGAATATTTCTATCAGTACAAGCTGGTGTCAAAATCAGGGGGTTGGAGCTCCCTTCCAGTAGTGACTGGAGAACGAGAAAAGGTTGTAGCCTTCTGCAGGTGGGTGCCTACGTGCTGGTATAATTCTGTGCCAGCACACAAATTGTAAGAAGTTTTCTGTATAATAAATATTGAAGACAGAGATGACAGCAGCGGTGGTTTTCTCCCAAATTGGGTTTCCACCTTAAATACTGGAGTTCATGTGTGTTGCTTATGTGTGATGGCTTATTCTGTTATTACTACACATGCTTAATGCTTATTAAACTTCTGATAAATAAATGATGCAATAATATAAGTAAAGAATTAATTGCATAATTTTTCAGTCAGATCTAAATACTGATTCACCCCCCCCCCCTCTCATTATTTTTCCCAACAATTGGTATCAGAGCAGGTCCTTCTGAAAAGCTTAGCCGCTAGAAGGAAGATCGACCAAGATGAGCAATCAAGATGGAATAGCATCTATCAGGCCTCCGCTCTTCAACGGAAACAATTTAATCTTCTGGAAAACAAGGATGAGATCTTATCTTCAGTCTCTGGGTGCAGACGTATGGGCTATTTTTGAAGTAGGATATCAATATCCAACCGCAGTACCAACAGATCCAATGAAAAGAAATAATTATGAAACAAATGCAAAGGCGGTTAATGCTCTATTGGGAAGTCTAACTGAATCAGAATTTGTCAAAGTCATGCAGCTGAATACAGCAAAGGAAATATGGGACAAAATCATTCTAAGCTATGAAGGTGATGCAAAGGTAAAAAGTGCTAAACTCCAAACTCTCAGAATTCAATATGAGAACCTAAAAATTCATAATGAGGAGAGAATAGTTAATTTCTTTTTACGACTTGATGATATTGTAAATCGTATGAGAAATCTGGGACAAACAATAACCAAATCTACTTTGGTTGAGAAAGTTTTAAGATCACTAACGACAAAATTTGAGTCAAAATTTTCTGCTCTTGAAGAAAAGCAGGATCTTCAAAATCTTACTATGGTGCAACTTCATGGCATACTAACTGCATATGAAATGAGAAGAGGAGGACCATATGAAGTCAAAGAAGTCGTCTTTAGAGCTTCTACAAAAGGGAAAGAAGTACAAGAGACAGAAGGATCAGAGTATATCTCAGAAGAAGATGAGGTAAATTTTGTAAAGAAACTCCAACTTGGTACAGGACGGTTCAGAGGCAAGCTTCCTTTCAAATTTTTTTCTTGTGGAAGAGTTGGTCATTATGCTGCTAAGTGTCCTCACAAAGAAACACATGAAAAAGGAAAGGAATTAGCAAGAAGGAATAAGAATCGATTTAGCACTAGAAAAAGTTACTATACTCATGAAGACAGTGATGGGTTATCAGACAGTGAGGAAGAATGTGAACAAGATCTTAGACTTCTCATGGCATTTGAAAAGGAGTCTAGAGAAGAAAAGGATACTTTTATGGATGCATTAGAGGACAATTATTTTCTTGATGAAATCAATCAACTCAAAATATGCTTAGAAGAAAATAAAATAACCATAGAGACTCTAAAAAACCAGCTTCAAGAAAAGGAGAAACATAATGAGAAATTAGAATGTGAAATAGTAATTCTAAGAAAAGAAATTGAGAAAGTAAAGTCTTTGAATCTTAGATTTGCTAAAGGATATAAAACCTTAGATGAGATTATCAAGATACAACGTTCTCCTCTTCTAAAGATAGGTCTTGGATATTATCGGAGAATCTTCTCAGGCTTCAACACCAAATTATCTAAAAGCAGCTACAGCCAGTACACAACATTCTTCCCCTCAGCAAGGAAATAAAGAATCTTTACATATAAAGCATGACCATCTCAATTCAAATAACACTAACAGGAGTACCTTTCAAAGAAACACCAATCAATAGGTAAATTCAAGTAGAAGGTTTCATGATCGCAGAAATTTATTCTTCAATGGACAATGTTTTTCATGTCACAATTTTTGTCATAAAGTTGTTCAATGTGTTGCATATAAAACAGTCATGAAAAGCGAAGCAAGAAAGAAAAATATTGATATTGGAACAAAGAAGAATACATCTAACAACTTTTCTCCTCTTCAAAATGAAGTTGAATGTGCTTATTGCAATAACTTTGGCCATGAAGAATCTGAATGCAGGAGCAAAGTCCAGCCAAAAGAGCATCTTCCTTCAAGCTCCAAAGTATGTAAAAAGAAGGAATTACAGGTTGAAAATTGTGGCATAGCTTTATTTGCAGAAGGAGAATAAAATCAATGGTACATTGATAGTGGATGCTCAAAACACATGACAGGTGACAAAAACAAACTTCTTGCATATAGTGCTCTAGAAAAGGAAAATAATGTTACATTTGGAAATGATACTCCTGCTATCATTAAGGGAAAAGGATTTGGTTTTCTAAAAGAAAAGGTGAAAGCTAATAATGTCATTTATGTGGATGGATTAAAGCATAACCTGTTAAGTGTAAGTCAAATGTGTGATCAAGGAACTGAAGTTGTCTTTAGTTCAAAAGAATGTGTGGTACGAGATCTTGATATAGGTAAAACAATTATAAAAGGAAACAGAACTCCAAGCAACCTGTATGTATTAAAGAACTACAAATAACAATGTTACATGAGTAAATCTTCAGAAAACTGGCTATGGCATAGAAGGTTGGGGCATCTGAGCTTCTCTCAAATCAACAAATCAAGCAGACTTAAAGCTATTCGTGATCTTCCCAATATTACACCACCTGAAAGTATCATATGCAAATCTTGCCAATTCGGTAAGAAAACCAGAGTGAAATTTAATGCCAAGGAAGGTTCATCAAGTAAGCCTCTTAAACTCATTCATACTGACATATGTGGACCTGTGAAGAAAAAGTCACCATGTGGTGAACAATACTATATCTTATTTATTGATTATTTCTCTAGAATGTGTTGGATTGGGTTGATTAAACACAAAGATGAAGCATTTGAGAAATTTAAGATTTTCAAAGCACTGGTTGAAAATGAATTAGATCTAAAAATCAAGTGTCTTAGATCTGATCAAGGAGGAGAATATAAATCAGATGAATTCCTTGAATTTTGTGAACAACACGACATAAAAAGACAGTTTTCTGTAGCTGGCACTCCACAACAAAATGGTGTAGCAGAAAGAATGAATAGAACAGTTCAACAAATGGCTAGAGCTATGCTTGATGATTCTGGAACACCTGACACATTTTGGGGAGAAGCAGCACATACAGCGGTAAATATTCTTAACAAGGTACATGTTTGTGTAAATAGTGATAAAACTCCATATGAACTATGGTATGGTAATTCCCCCACTGTGAAGCACTTTAGAGTCTTTGGGAGCAAATGCTTTATCAAAAATAATGATGAAAAACTTGGCAAGTTTGAACCCAGAGCAGATGACGGAATATTTCTTGGTTACTCCTCTAGGAGTAGGGCATATAAATGTTACAATAAAAGACTTCGGAAGATTGTTGAATGTATTGATGTTGTTATTGATGAGTCTCCTGCAGCTCCAAAAGAAGAAAAACAAACAACAAATGAAGATGATGATGACATATATCCCTCTACATAAAATAGGAATGATATAGACAGTGAACCCAATGAAGAACCCGAAGATGATTTATCTAAAAAAGCTCCAACCAGATATATTCAAAAGAATCATCCAGAATCTCAAATTTTGGGAGAAAAGGGATCAGGTGTACAAACAAGAAGGACTCTTGTGGGATCTTCTAGCTATCTGGCATTTCTATCCACTATTGAACCACAAAATGTCAATCAAGCCAGCAAAGATGAATGTTGGATTCAAGCCATGAATGAAGAGCTTGATCAAATTGAAAAGAATCGCACTTGGGAATTAGTACCAAGACCTCATGACAAAAATGTCATTGGAACTAAATGGATATTCAAAAATAAGTTAAATTAGAATGGGGATGTTATAAGAAATAAAGCTAGACTTGTTTGCAAGGGGTATGCTCAACAAGAAGGTATAGACTTTGAAGAAACTTTTGCTCCTGTAGCTAGACTTGAAGCCATAAGAATGTTTCTTGCATTTTCAAGCTTCCAACAAATCAAAGTTTATCAAATGGATGTTAAATCTGCTTTTCTCAATGGTGATCTAGAAGAAGAAGTTTATATAGAACAACCAGAAGGATTCATTTGGGAAATGATGAAAAACTTGTTTGTAGACTTAAAAAGGCTCTATATGGTCTCAAACAAGCTCCAAGGGCATGGTACTATCGTCTTGACAAATATCTTCATCAACAAGGATTTTCTAAGGGGTCTGCTGATAGCAACTTATACACAAAAACTGAAAATAATAAACTATTGATTGTGGTTGTATATGTTGATGATATCATTTTTGGAAGTAATGAAGATTCTATGAGTCAGAAATTTGCTTCTGATTTGCAGCAAGAATTTGAAATGTCTTTACTTGGGGAACTAACATTCTTTCTTGGCCTGCAAGTGCAACAAGCAACAGATGGCAAATTCTCATCACAAGCAAAATATCTTAAGCAAATCTTGAAGAAGTATGGCATGGAAAATTGAAAACCTTTAAGTACACCAATGATAACCGGATGTAATCTCAGTTCTAATGATGATTCTCCCACGGTGAATCAACCAGAATACAGATCTATGATAGGAAGTCTACTTTATCTCACTGGGACAATACCAGACATTATGCATGCAATTGGGATTGTTGGAAGATTCCAAGCTAATCCAAAAGAGTCTCACCTTCAGGCTGTGAAAAGAATATTCAAATATCTACAAGGAACTCAAGACTTTGGACTATGGTATCAAAAGAATGCTGATCTTACTCTTCATGCTTACACTGATGCAGATTAGGCTGGAAATGTTGATGATCAGAAAAGCACTAGTGGTGGTGCATTCTATATGGGGCCCCGGTTAGTATCTTGGTTCAGCAAGAAGCAAAGATCTATTGCCTTATCTATAGCAGAAGCATAATATGTGGCTGTCGCATCCTGTTGCACTCAACTTCTTTGGATGATGCAAACCTTACAAGACATTAAAATCAAATGTTCACCTCCTATCTCCATTATGTGTGATAATACAAGTGCCATCAGTATTTCAAAAAATCCTGTTATGAATTCCAAGACCAAGCACATTCCCATCAAGTATCACTTCTTACGAGAACAAGTGCTTGAAAAAAAGGTGAAGTTGGAGTATGTTCCCTCCAAAGAACAAGTGGCTGATATATTTACCAAACCTTTACCCAGGGAAGTGTTCGAATATCTCAGACAAAAGCTGGGAGTAGTCTCAGCCACGCAAAAGATCAGATCTGCTTAAATTCATAAGATTAAATTGGATACGCTCCCGTTGAAAGTATTCAGGATGCACAGGCTAAGGGGGAGCATTGGTCATAGGGCAAGGATGCATTGTTGAAGTCTGATCTCATACTTGAGAATCCATGTTCTTGAGTGTATAAGTCATTTCTGTTATTTCATTAAATATTATTAAAGATGCAGCATGATCTCAGGGGAAGCATGGTATTGTCGGTACAAAGGACCCTAATCTATCCTTTTGCCTTGATTTCAAAGGGGGAGAATATTGCTGAATGTATTTCTGGTCATGGTTGCCATCAAGTCCAAAGGGGGAGATTGTTGGCAATATGTTTCTGGTATCCTTTTATATAGAATTGATTGTCCTTGATGGCAACTCTCTGAGAAAGGATAACCTGGTGTTGGGTATGATGGTGCTCTGTATACAGTTAGAGGTACCAATGTCAAGACGGTCGAATATGTATCCCAACTGGTAGACAATAAACCATCGCGTGATAACCCTCTGTATTATGGAGTAAGGTGTTTATCTATGTTCCGAATGGTGGATCGAATGCACGCAGAGAACCAAGTCGAACAGTTCGTAAGGATTTCATCGGAGTTGTATAACAGTATTGTGGTTGTATGATCTAATAACGTGAAGAAACGAGTTGGCGAAAATACACAGACAGAACCTGGAGTAGAGGGGCGGAACCTTGCGAATGAACAGTGAATGCGGTTTAAGGCTAGAAGTGGTTTTTATCGCACCACCTTTGCAGCAAAAGTGGTATTCGAGAATCGGGAGCGATTCCATAGAACATTCGACACGTGGCGTCGGGCAAAGTTCCAAAACCGCCATCGCACTTTAACGATCGACCAAGGAGGCCGCACGATATTAATGAGTGTCGTCGATCTGGAGGGAAGCCATCGGACGGCAGTTTTATGAAGAAAATGTGCGAAGGTTAACCAAAGTACGACACGAGAATTTGATTGGACTATTGATCATATACGTGGGGCCCGGAGTCAAATGTTTATTAACCTTGGCTATAAAATTATACGTCGAAGATAAAACTTACCTTTGGGTCGATTCGTGTCATAAATATGCATTAGTGTATATGGAAGAACGTAGGTTGGGGTTCCAATTTGGATTATTTTTTTAAATACGTGGGTTGATATTAAAAGAGCTTTTTTGTATGCCTTAGGAAGGTCTTTACTAAAGAAGAAAGTTGGATTAATATCTCAATCTCAGATTGAGATATTAATAAGCCTTAGATTAATTATCTAATTGCCAAAACCAAGAAAATAGATCAATGAGAAATTGTTTGGACCCCGCTGGATTATCTATTGATCTTGTCCAGGAATACCATCAGCGGTTGGGTGGTTTTCACTCATGGTATTAATAAAGGATAAAAATATATAAGGAGAAGAGGACTATAGTATGAGGTGTGCGTGTAGAGGAGTTTTTAATGAATAAATCTCTTTAAGAGATATCTGCATGATTGAACTCTGATAAAGCTGAATTTATGATGCACTTATGGAGTCGATAAAGGTGAAAGATCTCTAGATCTAGAAATGATGAATCTCTAGGAAGATCTGCAAAGAAATAATGAAGACCTGACGTAAGTCTGATGAAGAAATTGAAGAAATTTGTTGGATCTGAGGGTTGAAGTCTTCTGCATGAAAGTGGAAGCTTTCTGTCAGTACAAGCTGGTATCAAAATCAGGGGGTTGGAGCTCCCTTCCAGTAGTGATTGGAGAACGAGAAAAGGTTGTAGCCTTCTGCAGGTGGGTGCCTGCGTACTGTTATAAGTTTGCGCCAGCACACAAATTGTAAGAAGTTTTATGTATAATAAATATTGAAGACAGAGACGACAGCAGTGGTGGTTTTCTCCCAAATTGGGTTTCCACCTTAAATACTGGTGTTCATGTGTGTTGCTTATGTGTGATGGCTTATTCTGTTATTACTGCACATGCTTAATGCTTATTAAACTTCTGATAAATAAATGATGCAATAATCTAAGTAAAGAATTAATTGCATAATTTTTCAGTCAGATCTAAATACTGATTCACCCCCCCCCCCCTCAGTATTTTTCCCAACACTATAATAGACGAAGAGTTTGATTAAGTATTCCCCTTGGAGAGGGGTTTTTCTCTGGCCAAGAGCCTACGTAATATGTTCTATTGTTCTTGTGATCTTAATTTTCTTTTTATTTAATAGTTACTTAAGGAAGATAAGTATAAAAAAGACAACATAAATTAATAATTATCACAAGCTATTATCAAAGTAAGAAAATATTTCTGCCTTTTGGATTTTCTAACATTAAGAATCCCTAAGCTAATGATTAGAGAGCCTATAATTTTAGGAGACCTAAGAGGAGGTATTTCACATCAAGTGAAAATCATATAATGTTAATACAAGCCTAAGATAGCCACAGATACTCAAGGAGACGAGCTCGAGTGAAATAAGAAGGACACATTTTCTCTTTTCTTATGTTCTAGTACAATAAGAGGTTAGGAGGGTTGGACCTATTGTTTCTTACATGGTTTTGGGCATAAGTACGTGATTTATCTGTGTGGAAAGGATGAAGTGTAATTATGTTGCATTATGGTAGGATAAAACCCTCGGTTCTATGCACAGTGAGATCGTGAGGTTGGTAGAAGGTGTTGGAGTGAAGGTCGAGTTCCCTCAAGTATATGTGTAGGACTTTTAATGACCAAAATGTGAGGTATGACCAGATTTGATAAGGTATAAAGTGGCCAAGTTAGGGAACATCTTAAGGAAGTCGTGGGAGCCCTAAAGAGTGGCGAGAAAAAAATGAAATGTGTATGCATACAGGTGAGCATATTTAGGGTTGAGAAGAGATCCTTAAAAAGGTATGTGGCATTTTTTTCTAGTTGATGATTGCAAAGTTGATGGTGTATTAAGGTATGTACAACAAGGAGGGTTTGGACACAGTGTTGTGTCCCCTAAGTACAATGAATTCAAGTGGGAAATCATTTTTGTGCAGGAAGTTAATAGGAGGCTAAGTGTACAGTGAATCAATGTCTATATTCATTCTAAGAAGTCAACCATTTGAAGACTATGAACAGTTACTTTTGAGTGAGTGAATTATTGTTGTGAGGGATGTTTGTTTAAGACCTTATGAACAATGCAGTTGAAGTAGAAAACCGTTGTTAGAAGGTATTTTGAGAAGACCTTATGTACAATGACTCTTGGAGAAGTAAATAACTGTAAGAAGTTTGACTCATGAAGCTAATGTGTGCAAGATAATCTGAAGTAGAAAAGGACCTTGTGAGTAGCTAGGGTAGATGTATTGGCGCAACATATTCTCTAGAAGTATAGGTGGAAAAGGACCTGTTAGGTGTTCAAGGCAAGTGGACTAAAAGGGAAGGTGTAATCGCTTCTTTTCAAGTAGGTTAAGTTGTTCTTGTTCTTGGGAATATTGATAGTCAAGTGTTGTTGACATCAATACCTAGTTTTTGTTGTATCAAGGGTAATTGTAAGGGTTGTGATCCTTAGTATGATACCCCTATGTTTGTTGTATTAAATTTGTAATACAAGAAAGTTTTATGTTTGTAAATATTTTGGGTTCTTTGTTGATTCACTGTTGTACATATTCCGTTGTGAAAAGTGCTTGGTGTGGTGGTATTTGAGTGCTTTTTTATCATGCTTTAGACATATACATGTACCTAAAGTGCCAAGGAAAAAGCAACATGCAATCATAGCTACTTTGAAGGAACGACTGATTCCGAGTGTGCACAACATAAAAATCCAGAGGGAGTTGTTTTCCTTTTTGTTGAAGGACTAACAACATGGAAAATTTGGTCACTAATATAACGTATGAGGATAGATTTGATGGTTTGTCCAACTACAATCCTTGGAAGGAAAGGATCAATCTAGTCATGTTGGTGGAAAACATTTTGGAGTTTGTAGACAATGATATTCAAAATCCAACAAACCCTAAGGATTTGGAAGTGTATGAAGAGTTGTAAGTGAAGGCTAAGCTCATCATCCTAGACTATGTCAAATATCACTTCATACCTCATCTAACTGGGAAGAACGCTCTACAAGAGATGTGGAAGTCTCTTTAGGACTTGTCCCATAATAAGAATGAGAATCAGCTGTTGGTATTGAGAGAGAAGGTTAAGAACACCAAGATGTTGGATGGAGAAGGTGTGGGTTTGTATCTGATGAGAATTTATCAAGTTTGAGATGAGATACTCGCCATTGGATATAACACTCTAGAATTTGAGCTAGTAAGGACTACTTTGAAGGGCTTCTCCAAGGAATGGAAGCCATTAATCAAAGGGATTGTCACTCGAGATAAGCTTCCAGATTGGAATAGGTTATGCAATGACTTCATCCAAGAATAAATGTAGGATGAGGATATTCATGTATAAATTTGCTGAATAAATCACTTATTCAATGGAGATTAACCTGATCACACATCAATTTTGAATTGCATGCATAACACATAATCTCTTCTACAATTAATTGTCACATGCGGAAAGAATAGAAGCGATAGCACATCAAATCATCACACACATTAACATAGTATGTATGGGAAAAGCTTATAGCTGAAAACCCCCAGCTATAGTATATTATAAATGGAGAGAACATGCAGCAAATACATAGTACAAACTCCTCACAAGTACTCAGTACTATCTCCCAAAGCTACACAAAAAACTAGCTTGGTTTTGAACAAGTCACAGGTTCAAAACACACCCACTAATTTCCCTGCCTCTATTGCGCAGTCAAGGCTGGTCTAAATAGAGATCCAAGTTCGAATCTCACTGGCTCCAACTGTGCAATTGTCATTGGTAATTTCTTCCAAGTGTGGTGCAAATCTCATGCACAACTAATGTCGCAACTGATAGCTAACTCAACCCTTTCATCTACCTCTTTCACTTGTCGCCACTGAACTGTTCATGCACTGAGTTAAATTGATGTGTTCTTTAGTTGAATAATAAGTTAATAATTTGTGAATTAAATAATATTTAATTCACACAACTCATCTCTAGTGTATTAGCCAGTTAAACTAAATACAACTAGTTCAACTAGTTAACCAGAACACAAGCTCCATTAACTGTCGCATCAACTCCACCGAACTCCGCCACTTGAGCTCTAACTGAAGTCAACCATGCAATAGCTCACCTAACCCATAGGAAAAGCGTAATTCCTTCCACAGTGCATGCCCCCACCTCTGGAGGGGTCAGCTGAGAAGTGCTCAAGAGAGTAAATTGAAGTTTAGAGTCCAAATATTATTAAGGGTAAATAATATTTGGTAATTTCTATTTTTAACTGACAGGTCTAAAAATAGACCGACCTAAATGCTAAAAATGAGGTCATATATTTTTAGAAACATAAATAATCCTCGAGAATGACATCATAAAGCTCAGATCCATGATCCATATGTCTAAAAATAGACATAGTCTAAAAGTAGACTTTCGACAAAAATCACATGTGTGATCTACCTAGTTTAGGTGAGCACTTTCCAACTAGGGTCAGGAAAGATGTTTCAGGAGGCCTCCTTCACTGTTTCTTGTTGTCATTTTCAACACTCCCTCTCAACAAGAAAGGACTGTCATTGCATGCGACATGCAACTCCATGCATTCACCCTGCAACCTTCACAAGCGCCATGCAACTCCATGCATCTGCTCTGCAACTCCTCTGAAACTGAATAGGCTCCAAACAACTCAATCAGTCTTGATGTATCTAGCATCTATCATCAAATTCTTTGACTTCTGCTTGGCCAACTGCACATGTCATCAGGAACCACTGCGTTGTTGACTCTTTGCACCCATGCACTCTTGCACTTGCTGTCAACTCTGATCCGCGCTCCAGTATCCGACACTGTCACTTTGATCTGCCTGCATCACTCCAACTGATCTTGCTACTGCCATGCTGTGGGCACCTCGTAGCCAAGTTCAATCCATGAGATCCACACCATCTCATGAATCTGCCCAGAAATCTCCTCTTGGGATCAATCATGCATGTCGCCCCACCTCATACCTGGTGGTATAGCTGCATGCACTCCCTCTGCCCGTCTGGCACGAAATTTCTCTGCATGAGTGGTCTCTTCCACTCCATGATCCTCTTGTGGCTGCTCCACATCCCGAGGTTCACTTTCACCTGCATGCAAAACTTTCTCCCTCTCAAGCTTCAATTGCATGTCTTTCTCGCCTGCATGCAACACTTGCTCCCTCTCAAGCTTCAGTTGCATGTCTTCCTTCCGCTTCCCAATAGTAGGAAGCTCCGTAGAAATCCCATCTACTTCAAGTCTGTAGATATTCTTTGCTCGAATCCCAACCTTCTTGACTTGTCCCGTTGCCTTGTGCCGAAGGAAAACTTTTCCTTCTCTAAAGACAACTTCATACCCTTTATCCTCTAACATTGCGACTGAGATCAAATTCTTTGTTAGACCTGGTACATGCAATACATCTTGTAAAATAATGAGTTTACCTGACTCCCTCTGAAAGGTTATGGTACCAATGCTGGTCGCATTGTATCGTCCACCGTCGCCCAACTCAACATGCATCTGGAGACCTTTCTCCACCAAGTCACTGAAAAGATTCACATCTCCCGTCATGTGAAAGGAAGCACCACTATCAATATACCACCCCGATCCCAATGCACTAGACAACATGCATGCGATCGATGAGAAGTCCAGCTCAAATTGCGAGGCAAGAGCCTCACCAGCTGCAGTTCCCGCAGCCTGCTTGTTCTTCTTCTTCTTTGGGCAATTCGTGGCGTAATGTCCATGATCGTGACAGTGAAAACACTTCACTTTGGACATGTCACGCTCTTTACCATCCGCACCGGATTGAGAAGCCTTCTCCTTGCCCTTCCCCTTCCTTGCTTTGGCAGCCAAAGCGCAGTCTTCTTCATCAAATGCCTTTGATGAAGATCCATCCCTGGTAGTCCTCCTGATCTCCTCTTGCATGAGATCCGACCACAGTCGCTCCCATCCCGGCAACTTCTCCCGACCATTGACACTGTCCTGATAGGAGTGCCAACTCTTCGAAGGACCAAGGAGAGCCAGGTCAACCAAGTCCTCATCATCGACAGTCACCCCCACACTTCCCAGCTCATCTCTGCATTGAGTGAACTTCGTGAGGTATTTTGCGATGTTGTCGCCTTTCTCCATCTTGATGTTCCTGAGTCTATCTTTGAGCACCAGCTTCCTTTGGT
Organism: Pinus albicaulis; assembly: GCA_034641835.2. NCBI lineage: Eukaryota > Viridiplantae > Streptophyta > Pinopsida > Pinales > Pinaceae > Pinus > Pinus albicaulis. The sequence continues at coordinate 61,865,755 of CM076573.1, read as the reverse complement.
CACTCTTTATTTGGTATAGATCCGTCAAAGCTTTCCACATTAAATATGGAGAAGCCTTTCCATGTAGGCTGGATACAATGTGATCCTTTACGCCCTCCAACAGAATCCTTCGACATTTTGCTTGTTTCTTTCGCCAGGCCTCCACAACAACAGCATCATTAGAAGTAGGCTTTGGAATCTCTTTCTCCATGAATTCCAGCAGCCCATTATCATCTAATACAGCCTCCATGCGGTCCTTCCATGCAACATAATTCGAACTTCCTTCCAAGACATATTCGAGTCACAAACCGTTGAAAGACATTTTCGCCGCGGCACCAAGAACACAAATCTGCAAATTCGAATTTCACCACCAGATGATAACTCAATCGCCGGAGTCTCGCAGAAAAATTATTTCAGTGATTGTTGCATGGGCTTTTACCGACCTTTCACTTTCGAAAAGATGAATCGGAGCTATCGCGTGTACGGTACGTAAAATAAGTTTACGATCACTTAATAGATCTGGAAGCAATTAATATCGCTCTGATACATGTGAAAATTTGCTGAATAAATCACTTATTCAATGGAATTAACCTAATCAGTCATCAATTTCAGTGCATGCAGAACACATTATCTCTACCATTAATTGTCACATGCGGAAAGAATAGAAGCGATAGCACATCAAATCATCATACACATTAACACGGTATGTATGGGGAAAGCTTATAGCTGAAAACCCCGCAGCTATTGTGTATATTATAATGGAGAAATCATGTAACAAACTCAGTACAATACTCCTCACAAGTACTCAGTACTTTCTCATAAAGCTACACACAAACTAGCTTGGTTTTGAACAGGTTACTGGTTCAAAACTCACCACTAATTTCACCTCTTATTCTGTGATCCAATTTAGTCTAAATAGAATCCAAGTTTGAATCTCTCACCCCCATCCCAAAATGGCATGGTGTCATTGGTAATTTCCTCCAAGTGGTGCAAATCTCGCATCACCCTGAAAACTAAATATATAGCTGATAGCTAACTCCACCCTTTCCTCTACCTCTTTCATTGGTCTCCACTGAATTGTCCATGCACTGTAGTGAACTGATGTGTTCTTGAGTTGAATAATGAGTTACTAATTAATTAATTAAATAATATTTGATTCACTCCACTCATTACTAGTTGATTAGCTAGTTAAACTAATCTCAACTAGTTCAACTAAGTTAAACCGAACACAACTCCACTAGCTGTCTCATTAACTCCACCAAACTTCTGCCACTGAAGTCCTAATTGAAGTCAACCATGCATGTGCTCACCAAACCCTAGGAATAGCGTAATTCCTCTGTCAGATGCATGAGCCACTTCCAAGGCTCGAACTGAAGTGCTCCAAGAGAGTAAACTGAAGTTTATAGTCTAAATATTATTAAGCGTAAATAATATTTGACTTCCCTATTTTTAGGAAGGCAGTCTAAAAATAGACTTCGACCTGTCGACCTATAGGTCACAAAAATAGAGTCCCATCTATTTTTACCAACTTGACCAATCATCCAAGAATAGCATCCCGCAACTCCTAGACCATGCTCCATATGTCTAAAAATAGACATAGTCTAAAAATATACTTTTCGACAAAAATCACATGTGTGGTCCCCACCTAGTTTAGGTGATCACTTTCCAACTAGGATCAGGAAAGAAGTTTCAGGAGGCCTCCTTCACTGTTTCTTGTTGCCATTTTCAACAATTCACAAGAAGAAGAAGTCTGTTGAAGATAATGTGGCTCTTGCAAGTAAGATGGAGGGAAAAGTGAAGAAGGACTTGAGCAGGTTGAAGTGTTATATATGTGATGAGTATGGTCATTATGTGAGCAAGTTTCCACAAAAGAAGAAGGGATATAATGAGAAGAGGAATGAGATAGTTTTGGATACTACACCTTCAGGTGAGCTGGATGGCTTCTCAAGAAGGTTGTAGGATGAATTTGATCTAGTTTATCATTTCTATGAGGGTGCCATTGATGAGCATGCATGGTACATGGATAGCGGAGCGTTGAAGCATATGACAAGTTTGTAGGAAGTTTTTGAGACTCCACATAAATGGGACTCGAAGTTGCACATGGAGGTTCGTGACAAGAGTCAAAAAGTTGTCAGAGGGTTAGGTGTTGTGCTAGTCAGGATGGATTTAGGTGGGTTTTTATGAGTTCAAGATGTGCTATGGTTATCAAAGCTCAAGGTCAACATGTTTTCTGTCTCAATGATCGAGGTAAAGGAGTTTGAGGTGATATTCCAAGATGGGAAAGTGATGCTTAGGCCCAAAGGATTTAACTCTGCTAGAGATATCATTAAATTTAGGGAGCATGGTCTCTACTGGCTGACGGGAAAGCCTATAGATCAAGGGAATAAGTAGGTTCATAAGACTTGGAGGAATTCTAGTTCAAGTAGGAGTATGCAGGTTCAGAGGGAGAATCACAAACCAAGAATATCGCATGGTCATTGGGGATTAAAGAGACTTTTGTAGCTGGAAATATGGAACATTGGAATGGGATGAAGGCCTATCATGAGAGGAAGAAACGAGAAGCTATTGGAAGCAGGGACACTAGTGAGGAGAGTGTGGTTCATTCTGCAGGGTATGTTGTATGGTGGATGCCAAATATTTGGCTGTTGTCACTAAGGAGTTACTTCCGTGTAGTGGAAGTAACTCCCTCACTAAGAGAGAGTGTTGATAAGAGTAGCTTTGTAGGTACTCAAATAACCCCTGGGATACTGGGTTTGTGAGGAGTTGACCCATGAAAAATGTGTTTTGTGGGAAATGTACCCAAGAAGTGGGATTTAGACCCAAAGTGGTGGGCTAAAGACCCAAAATAAATGTATTGTTTATTCTAATTATTATGAGAGGGGACTTTGATGGAATTCAGATGCTCTTAGATAATGATTAGAGAGCCTATAAATTTAGGAAACCTAAGAGGAGGTCTCTCACATCAAGTGCAAATCATCTAATTGAAGGCAAGCCTAAGATGGCCGTAGATCCTCAAGAAGTTGAGTTGGAGTGAAAAAAACGGATAAATTTTCTATTTTCATGTGTTTTGGTATAGGTCATGGTTAGGAGGGTTGGACGGGTTGTTTCTTACATGGTTCTTGGCACAAGTCTATGATATATCTTTGTAAATAGGTTGAAGTATAATTATGTTGCATTAAGGTAGGACGAAACCCTTGGTTTTGTGAACAATGAGGTCATGAGGCTAGTAGAAGGTACTGGAGTGAGGGCCAAATTCCCTCAAGTATATGTGCAAGAGTTTTAGGGGCCAAAACATGAAGTATGACCAAATTTTCTGAGGTTTGAAGTGGCCAAGTTAGGGAAAATCCTGAGCCAGTTGTAGGAGCCCTAAAGAGGGATGTGAAACCTCTGAAATGTGTATGCACAGGGCCAAGCATATTTAGAGTTGATCAAAGATCCTTAAAGAGGTATGTGGAATTGTTTTCTAGTTGATGATTGTAGAGTTGATGGTGCATTAAGGTCTATCCAATAAGGAAGGTTTGGACAACGTACTTTGTGCCCTAAGTACATGGATATCAAGTGGGAAATCATTGTTGTGAAGGTAGGTAATAGGAGGCTAAGTGTATAGTGAATTGGTGTCTATATTCATTGTAAGAAGCCAAACATTTGAAGCCTGTGAACAATGACTTCTTAGAAACTAAATTATTGTTGTGAAGGTTGTTTGTTGAAGACCTTATGAAAAGTGAAATTGAAGTAGAAATCCATTGTTAGAAGGTAGTTTGAGAAGACCTTATGTACATTGACTTTTGGAGAAGCAAATCACTATCAGAAGGCTAAGTCGTGAAGCTTATGTGTGCAAGAGAATCTAGAGAAACATAGGACCTTGTGAGAAACTAGGGCAGAGGTATTGGAGTGGCATATTCTCTGCAAGAATAGGTGGCAAAGGACCTACCAAGTGTTCAAGGAATGTGGAATAAAATGGCTGGTGTAAGCACTTCTTCAGCAAGTAAGTCAAATTGTTCTTGTGCTTGGGAAGATTGATAGTCAAGTGTTGTTGACATCATACCTGTTATAGGTCAATTTGGGCACCAATCCAAATGACCTGGTTAAACTGGACATCATCCCCAGAACCAATGAATAAGAGTCTATCATCCCCAGTCATTTCAATTGTTACATGCCCTAAGACAAAGAACAAGAACAAATCATCCATGATTTCCATTACAAGGTTTCCAAGATTTTAAGTACATGTTATATCACCTATGAGCTCACCAATGCAGTCTCTCAAGGGACTACCTGCTTTGCATATGCAGTTACCTTCATTCAAGGGTGCTCTGCAAAGCACTTCTCGACACTCAAGGGTGTGTTGGTCAATTAGGAGAGAAATTCTCATTGTTCCAGAATATCCACATGGCCAGTGCCTTCTAGAAGAGTGAAAATGTGTCAAACTTCGAATCCATGTGTCCATTCAACACCTCTGAGCTGGGAAACATGTATTGCCTATTATTAGAAATTCATTGATTGTGAAACTACCTTCAGCTCATCTATAAATTGAGCACAGATCCTAGTGCTTGAAAAGGAAGAAATTTGGTAGAGAAATGTTGTTGGATTCTCAACTGAGTGTTTGATTTGAGTGATATGCTGTTGGAGAGATGTTCATTGTGATGAGGTTGGGATGATGCTGGAGTTGGTGACATCAAATCAATTGCTGGTTGTAACCTCCCCTTCTGTCCATGAATAAATATTGTTGTTTAATTTCCCATATATGTATTTGTATAAGCTTCTGTCTTTCATATTATGGATTCTTATCTGATGTATATGTTTCATGTTTCATTGATTTAACTGATTAAAGTGAATAGCCATTTGTATATTGCAATCTCTTTGTTTTTTAGTGTTTATACTTGCAGGAACTAGTCTGGAAATTAAGCTTGGATTGGAAGCTACGGCAAGAGTGACAGAAGGAGAATAGGAAGCGCTTGGACTCCAAGTAAGTTTCTCCATCTTTTTGTGTGTCCATTTACTATTAGAAAAATTATCTGCAAAGTCTTTGATCTGTTGTTCTAAATGCATAGTACCACATTTAGGGAATGTGTTTTATCCGTAATTTATAATTCCGCATAACAATGCCCTAGTTTTCCTTATATCAAGGCTAATTTAAAGGGTCATGATCCCTGGTGCATGAGCCCTATGTTTGTTGTATTAACATTGAAATACAAGCAAGTTTTGGGTTTGCGAATACCTTGTGTACTTGGTTGATTCACTATTGTACATTTTTCGTTGTGCAAAGTGTTTGGTTTTGTGGTATTTCAGTGTTAGACATAGACCTTATTTTGAAGTGTCAAGGAAAAATCAACACATACATGTCAGTTCTCTCTCACTCACAAAGGCTCCTTCTCAAATTATAACCTTGATCACGTCGATCATGTTCAAGATGCATATTTTCTTGTGGTCCTAATGGCATATATAGTTTTGGAATATTTTCATCTCCTTCCTCAAGAATTACTACATCCAACTCCTATAACAATTATTTAACTTGATCTTCATCTCCAAATTGGAAATTTAAAATTATTACATGGTGTACCTTTTCTACCAATACAAATTCTTCTTGTCGATCATCAGAATATGTCTCCTCCTTCAAGATCACATTTTAACAATACATATGTTGATGCCCAAATGAGATCCATAACTAGTAGCCCTTGACTACTTATGAATGTCCAACAAATGTGCACAATATTAATTTAATTGTCAAGATTTTAGTTATTTACCTTAGGTACACATGTAAGCCCCACAACTAAAAACCTTGAGATGTGAACACTCCAAGCCTCTTGTAATCTTGTCACTTGAAACTAAAATATATGATATAATGGTCAAATAGTTTGTTATAAAAATTGTTTCAGCCAAAAATCTTTTAGGCAAACTAGCATCCACTCTCGTGTTCTATGTTTTCTAGATAAAGTTTGATTCAACCTCTCAACATCACTATTTTTACTTGAGAGTATGTGAAGTGGCCTTCTATAATACAATACCATGAAATTTGGAAAAACAACTCAAACTCATTAAAACAAATTTCACCACCATTATGGCTTCTCAAATCTGTTACCTTCTTCCCACTTTGTCTTTCAACCGAAACAACAAAAACAATTTTCACCACCATTGTGGCTTCTCAAATCTTTTACCTTCTTCCCACTTTGTCTTTCAACCGAAACAACAAAAATAAAAAATCATAAAACCTCCATGTACATCACTTCCCTTAATCATAAAGTAAATCGATTATTTCAATTATTTCCATCATAAAATGGTAAGAACCTTCCATGGATACCTCAACTATAAGCTAACAAAAATCAAAATCTGAAGGCACCAACTCAAGGCAAAGTGGGTTAGGAGTAAGAAAAGTGAGAGTAACTAGAGGTGGCCGAAAGATGAAGCAATCCTTAACTAAGCAGATTTTAAGATTTCAACGGTGTCATTCAATTCAAACGCGATTGGGCCTATCGTTTCAAATATTGAATTTGAAATTATTTTAAATTTCATAAAGTTAATGATAGCCTACAAAATTTATATAATAATGATTCTGCTTGACTTGTGTGACCCTCAAAAGCCGGTTTGGTACTCTCAATTTCCGAAATTAACTCAACCGTATTGACATTGCATCAAAAGGAGGAAATATGCCCCCACTTCACCATGGAAAACGGGTGTTCTTTATTATTATTCTCACTTTTTTATTTTTCCGAGGAGGACGTTGCTAATTATATTAATCAACTTTGGTGGAATGGTGGATATGTCGCTTAAACTGTTTGTTTATTAATATTCACTTTATCCAAGTTCAAAATTTGATTACTTTGTCTAACATATTTGTGGGTGGTTGTGGGTGGTTTTTGTTAGGCTCAAGTATATAAAAGCGGTTTTCCTCGGAACATAACTAATAACAAACTTATAAGTTTCTTCTAATTAAAAAAAAAAAAATTATATTAAAATTTTACATTTTAATTTAAATTTTTAAATAAAATATCAGGGTGGTTTTTGTTAGGCTCAAGTATATAAAAGCGGTTTTCCTTGGATCATAACTAATAACAAATTTATAAGTTTTTTCTAATTAAAAAAAAAACTATATTAAAATTTTATATTTTAATTTAATTTTTAAAATAAAATATCATAAAATATTATTATTTTTATTATTTTTATTATTGTTTAATTTACTAATCCAGTAGAATAGAGACATTGTAACGTAATTTCATGTAATATAATGTCTTCTAAATATAAATAAAATTAAAATTAAATAAAAAAATTAGTGGATGGTAATGTAAACATTTTAACTTATTCAAATTAAAATAAAAAATAAAAATAATTTTATAAAAAAATGGCTCATGGTATTGACTCATGGTATTCAAGTGGAATATAATCTATTTAAATGGAGAATTAAACAAATCTACATATTGACTCATAGTATTCAAGTGGAATATAATCTATTTAAATGGAGAATTAAACAAATCTAGATCCATGGTAACTCAGAATCTACCAAGTGGGGGGAATAAACAAATCTAGTTCCATCTTAACTCAGGATCTACCAAGTGCCGAGAGATCAAATCTCTTTTTACTAAATCATTTAAAAGTATAATCGTCATCTTTTTATAGATAATAATGTACAACACCAGCTTTAAATATAGTGACATTTTTTCCTACACAAATTTACAGGAACTTTACAATAACACCATAATATGGATAAGCTCCCTGCATAGTCCTTTACATAGTAGTGGGTTTTTTATTTTTTATTTTTTGCCAATAGTTAAATGGTACACATTTTTATTATAAAAATTTTGTGCTAAAATAAATAAATAAAATAAAATAAAACAAAAATCTCAAGTACTAATAATGGTTTTCAAAATTTTAAAATAATTGAATCTATAAAAATCAAAAATATATTTTCAATATAAATAAAAATAAAACAAAATAATTTAAAAAAAAAAAACTCTATTAATAAAAACATTCAAATATAATGTTTAATTAATTGTAAAAGTAATTGCTTATAGGGCATATAATAGATAGTGATGAGTGTACTGGTAAGTCACTCCATGATGTGAAGGTCACTGATTCAAAACTCTTACTCTTTGGGCAAAAATCCAGCCATGTTAAGGGATGGTGTGGCACGGGCCGAGTGCGATCCCAAAATGATTTTGACACCTTAAATGCCTCTGGGTCACGGTTTCTCAAGCCACATGCCAAACCTGAACCAATCTATGGAAAACTCAAACTTGACAAACCAACAAAAATTATAAACTTGTAATTAACTTAATTATTAAAATATAAAATTATATAGAATTATTTTTATTATTTAAATTTTGGGTCGCAAAATTGCTTTCATTTTGACCCTTCAACACCCAATTTTGTACAAAAATGGGAGAGTAGATATGATTTCCACAAAGTAAAAATTGTATGGAGTGTTCTACTTAATCAATGTAATTTGCACTTATAAATATGTGAATGTTGTCTCAACGTAGATATACTATTGGGGTCACACTAACAACTATTTGATAAATATCTCAACCACATACCAAACAAGGAGACAACTGTAGGAATTTACAGCGTAAGTTCCTTAGATAAAAAACCAAAGGTCACCTCTCACAAACAGATCAAAAATCAATACACTAGTATTATCACGTGGTTAAAACCCTCGAAGAGGGAAACAGTCCACGACCTGAGACAACGCGGCCACTTCAGACAATTTATTAATATAAAGGAAAGATTACATATGTTTATCTCATAAATAGCTACCAGACAAATGACCCTCCATGTTCTTTAAATAGAATTCATGGACCAATCGGGTGTTAAGCCACGAATCAAGTGTCATTAATTCCGAGGAGAGAGTGAACCATCAGATCACTACAAATCGTGACCGACAGATTATAAGTTACAAATGTACATAGTAAAGAAACACACTTTACCTAACTCTACACTATACTAAGTTATTCTTAGCTATTTCCTATGTGTCGTAATATCCTAACATATCCCATGTTGTTCTTAAGGGGGGATGTTATGATATTCCAACACATACGAAATAGTTAAGCATAACTTAGTCTAGTTTAGACTTAGGTAAAGTGTTTTTCTTTACTATGTACATTTGTAACTTATAATCTAATGGTCATGATTTGTAGTGATCTGATGGTTCACTCTCTCCTCGATATTAACGACACTTGATCCATGGCTTAACACCTGATTGGTCCATGATCTCTATTTAAAGATCATGGAGGGTCATTTGTCTGGTAAACGTTTATGAGAGAAACATATGTAATCTTTCTTTTATATTAATAAATTGTCTGAAGTGGCCATATTGGCTCAGGCCGTGGATTGTTTCCCTCTTCGAGGGTTTTAACCACGTGATAATACTAGTGTATTTATTTGTGATTTGTTTGTGAGCGGTGACCTTTGGTTTTTTTTCTAAGGAACTTACCCTATAAATTCCTACACCAACTCTTTGGAGAGAATCTCTCATATCCAACTAAATATAACAACTTTCTAAATAATCAAACTATTCACATAGAGACAAACTCTACCTCACTTTTGTTGATAACCTTCAATAATGAAAATTCTTCAAACTATTGTAATTATCTTTTTTCTCTCCTTAATAAACAAATTAAATACAAATCTTAACAAAAACAAACAAATAAATAAAACTAGTTAGTAAGACCCTCCTTGAGATCATATATGAAAAATGTTTCTAATGTGCAATGATATAAAAACAACAATGCATCATATTTTTCTTCCCATTTAGATTTTTGAAATAAGGGCGAAGTGTTTTTGTTGTGAATATGGCAAGTGAAAAAAAAAGGAACCTGAACATACGTATATTGATAAATAGCCAAAACTTTCCAAAAGTGATAAGGTTCCACAAAGCATAAGAATAAAGTTAAAATTTTATTGCCCTACAATGAAATAATATAGTTTAGTTTCAAAGTTTGGGAAACATTGTTATGAGTGCTTCCAATGCGCATTCGCATCCACATAATATTGTTTTATTTCCTATGGTCGAGACATGATATATTTTAAACATTGTTGGGGGGTTTTGAATGAATACAAAACACTTTATATATTTTGTGGTCGTTGTTAGGGTCCTATAAAAATAGGGTTCATAATTTTTTAATTGACTTTGATAGTCTTGTAAATATGTACATACCTTGCTTTCTGCAAGTTGTGTTCCCATATTTTGAAAAATGAAAAATAATAAAAAATGAAAAGAGGGTAAAAAGTCCTAAACGAAAGATCAAAGGACTTAGAAAAAGATAGATCCCAAAAGAAAAAGAGATGAAAATAAGACCTGAAACTAAGCAAGTCAAAATGCCACTACCATTGCCCACGAGGCGTAGAGCAGTCGGTGATGGGGTGCACTGTTAAGGCACTCCGTTCTGCAAGGTCACCGGTTCGAAACCCGTGGGTGTAGGATTAGTCTAAACTAGCAAAAAAAAAAAATGCCACTACCATTTAATTTTACTGCAAGAATAATGATTGTGTGCAGATTGGCAATAAATGCCATAATCCATGAATAGTTAAACAGTTTAATCTTAACTTTTCATGCTTTGAATTTCAGGTTTTAGATAGAGAATAAAGATATGTCAAACAATATAAACTTGACAAAACAGTAAATAGTCAGAGAATAAATGAGGAGCTCAACAGTTTCATCTGAGCCCTCGAATGAAAAAAGGTTAGACTTAGATAGATTTATGCTTTAAAAAGACAAACTGATTTAGGGTTGCAAGTTTAAATGCACCCATGAAAATTAACTGAAAAATGTTAGAAATAAAGATGGGTAGGTAGAAAGCAGTTGTGCAAGCATGTAATAAGGCATCATCAGGAAAAAATCACTAATTTCCTCTTCCCTACAAATATTCAATATTCTAAACTATCAGTCAAAAAGGCTCAGAGCATTTCTCTGACTTCTGTTGGGACCGGATCAAAGGCTCAATGACTGATTGGTTAAAAAATATGGAATTCCCACACTAGACCCACATTCATCAGCATTTACCCTTCATTCATAATCATAATCCCCTTTTCCCAAGTAAAAACCCATTTTTACTTAGTAAAAGTAAAACTCCATGTAACTAATTTTCATTTTCCTTTCAAAACGCTCAAAACCCATGAAATACATTTTAACCTAAGTTAAGAGAATGAAAAAACAAAATAAACAACAATTCTTTATTTTTTTTATCATTTTTCACTTTACTTAGATTTAAAACATGTATTTTCATTCCCCTGCACTTCACCCTTTTTTTCTTATTAACTACTAACTATATATATTAAATCCCTAAGTTACACCCACTTGTATATTATTAAATCCCTTTATTTTAATAAATCCACAAAAACCCTCTATTTTAAAGTTTTAAACCAATGTTTAATACCCCATGTGCGCAATATTAAACCCCGACCTAACCCATTGGTTTAAACCTATCATTAAAACAAATACCCTGCCCCCTATAGTGTTCAAACACATGTCAAAGGTTTGAACAACTATATAATAAAATTCGCTCCCGCATATGAATAGTTGAAACAGTTCATAAATGTTTTAAAAGGTTGAAACATACATTATATTATTTCCCCGCCATTATATAACCAAACTTTTAACTTTAATTGAAATTGATTTATAAAGTTAAACCGAACCCGCCACATATAACAACCCCGGTCCCACTCTCCATCCCGATGCAGCTTCCACAAGAGATCTAGGTCGTTCGCAATTGAACCCCAAGATCCAACGACGGAAACCCAATTTCGCAAATAAACTTGCGCGTATTTCCCCATTTCATTTCTACGCGAAATGGGTAGTATTTGGATTTTCTCCCTCCTCCACGTGCTTGATTTTGATTGGATCGCGTTCGATTACTCCCAAACAACTTACCATCCAAACTGCACATGATAACCATTTGTGGTTTTAACCCTTTGATCTCGAAAACCAGTTTCCCGCCTGACTTGACCTTCATTAATTGTTGGCGCTATTTGCCCTAATATGCATAATAAACATTGAAAATGCATTTCATTTCATATCATTTGTGCACATAAACTCTGCACAAGCCACCCCTACTATGAAAGAAGTGTTTTTTCACCAGTTTTATGCCAATAGACTGAAAATTTTAACCTGAACTTATTTGAAGACTGTCGAGGAGCTTTGCATTGCTCCAAAGATCAGACAGAAGTTGTTCAACCTGATCGAAGACCTCAGAAACCACTTCAAAACCTTGTACCTGCGACTAACAGGTTTTCTTCCAAATTAAACCTGTTCCAACTTAAAAAAACCTATTTAAAAGACAGATTTCATTCATAGCCTGAAAATTATCCATAGAAACACATCAAAAAGACCAAAAAACAGAATGAACCCTATCAAATTTTCTGCAGAAACCCTATTTTATTGATGTATGCTATTTTAAATTGAAATCGTGAGTTTTTAATAGTTTCTATAAGTTGTTTAAACTCCAGATTAAGCCATAAATCCTCTGAAGGTATCCTAAAGACTCTGTGCCTAAATTCAAATGATTTTTAGCCCAATTACCGAGTAAAAAGCCCAAGAAACCCCTATCTCTTGTGTCTAAACTAGTAAAAGCCTATAAATCCTATTAAGAATCCAAAATTAAAGAGAAAAACCCAAGAGAAGCCCATATTTTGACCATTTTATATCCAAGAAACCTCTTCTAAAGTAAAATTACTTCTGCAAACTGTCTAAACTTGTAGAAGTAACCAAAATGACTAAAAAGCAGAGTTTTAACAATCCTGAAGGTTCCAAAGTACCAAAATCAACTCCAGCCATGACTTCTAAGATTGTTAGTGTTGTAAATCCTATACAACCCCTTATCATAGACATTGAGCATATTCCTTTAGCTGACATTGATTACAGGATAGCAAACCCAATTGTTGAATTTAATCTACTAGACATTCATAACTGGAGCTATGAAAAATCCTTAGATAATCAAGAAGAATTCTATATTTGGGAATCCCACTTGCCCAAATATGTTGTTCCATTAACTCACCCATGCCAAGAAGTCATTAAGTTATGTCAACAGTATTATGTGCCTGAGCAGAGAGCCATAGTAAATGCTAACAAAGAAGTGCTTTTTACCATTACTGTTGAATCCATCAACCAAATGCTACAACTTCAACTTGATCCTCAAGCAGTCCCTTTGTCTATAGAGGCCCTCACCAAGCTGTATATTGGCCTAGATTTTCCTAAGAGATTCCTAATATTCCAAACATTTATGCCTTTGCATGTATAAATTCCTCAAATAAATTCCCCATATTCCACTTCCAGATTCCCAGAATGTTCAAGACATGTGATTTCTATGCTTTCCTTCATCCTTGGGTACTTTACTGATGAACACACAAATAAATCCATCTTGGGTTTCTTATCCACTTTTACCCCAGAACAACCCCCATCTGTAATCTTTGATTATGATGGTTACATTGTAGACAATATTCATTATCAATTGATCAATTTTCCAACTGAAGGAGTGTTCAGATACACATCCTTCCTCTTCCACATGTTTTTATATTTTCAATCAGATAATTTTCCAGTTACTCTTCAAAAGCTTGACATAGAGGGAAATCCTCTTTCTGTCATCTTCTGGACTACTTTGCTCAGGAAAGTGTGTGCAGATTTCACTTATGCAGAATTTTCAGAATTATTCATACATCCAGTGATCAAAATGTTAACAAAAGCAGAACAACCAAGGATAAATGAAGAAATGAAGAATATATTACAGTTGTCAGAGCAAAATAAAGTTGGTGATTGGTGCTTATATGAAAAACATACTGAGATTAGAGTTTTTGGGTCAAATTTGTTACCTTACAAAGTTACCCAAACATGTTTCAATGAGGACCTTTTCCTTGGAGTATATCAGGAAAATCCTAAACTCTGATTCTATAAATTTCATGGCAGCAAAGAAGAAAACTCAGTTCAAATTAAAGAATCAGATAGGGCCATTCATCTGCAATCATAGGGATATAGAGAAAGAAGTAGCTAAGCAGCTATTTGAATTCAGATTTGAAGAAAGCTTTCCTTGGAATTATGATCCACAAGGGATCCTAAGTAAACTAAGGGTTAAATGTAAATTAACCCCCTTCATTCATGAAACAAAGCCAGAGATAGAAAAATATGCAAATCAGACTGAGTGGACAGAGAATACTTTAATATATGTAGTGAATAAAAGTGATACTAGTCATACTTTAGAGACTACTGACCAAACAGATAAATCCACTAAGAGAGTAAGGGAAGAAGGTACCTATGTTGCTAAAACTACTACTGAAACAAGGTTCAAAATCAGATACAATAAAAGGCTCAAAACAGATTCAGTAGGAAAAGATAAATTAACCATTGATGTGGAAGAAACAGATCTTATAGATACCAACACAGATGTTGTCACTGTCATCATCAATGAGTTAGTTACTAAGAATCAGAATGAAGAACAAGTTGACAATGGAAAATCACATTTAATAGAAAAGAAAAAGAGCATGGAAGCTTCATCCTCATAGGCAGATGGGGAGAAAGATCTGGAAATCAAAGAAAAGTATAACCAGATCAAGTTTAAAAATGAATAAATTAAAAATGGCATCTACTCCCAATATCTTAAACAAACACCTAGTGTGCAAAATAGACTTCTGTCTGCATTTGATTGTTGAAACAGCAAGCTAATTTTGTCAGTATTGTACCCTACAATCAAATCCCCAAAGACAGTGGCAGATTATAAGAAGGTTGATTTGGAAGTCCAAACAGAAAAGATTCATGCTCTTGATCAGATTGAATTCCATAGACAAACTTCAGAAATGTTGTACTCTACTGTTACAACTAAAGCCACGAGTGCTCAAAAACTCCAGAACACCATATTTAACATGAAAGATCAGATGAAAATGGACAAATCATATTTTTATGCTAAGGATCTAAGAATCAAATATTTGGAAGAATTGGTCATATAGATTGGATTTGACCCAGCAAATTTCAAGGCAACAGAACAATTAATAACGAAAAAGAATGAGGATATCGTAGCTTTGAGGAAATAGCTTAAACTTCCTCAAAGTGAACATCCTCAAACCAAGGAAATAATAGAAGGACAAAATGAGAAAGATGATATGATGAACATAATATTTCAACTTACATCATAGATAAAATAAACGGAGATTCAGATGGACAAGCTTGTCCAGGAAAAAGAAACACCAAAGACACAGGAAGCACTTACAGTCATCCCTATGGCTACTACAGTTGTGCCATCAACTCTAGCTGCAGAGTTGGCACCTAAAGTCCCACTGGCTACTACAGTGCCAGTAACATCATCCACAACATCAGCTACAGAGTCATCTACAACATCAATTCATCCTACAGAAAGGCCATGGAAGAAATGTCTCTTAAGACAAGTGAAATTAGCAGATTAAAACAGATGGTAGAAAATCTTGAGAATTCAAACAAATTGGCTCAAATAAATGCAAAAACTCATGAGAAAAAGGCCATCAAATTAAATGAAGAATTGAATAAATTGTAGAAGGAACTGACCTTGAAGGAACATATTTCCTATGTAAAAAATCATTTGTGGAACAAAAACATATAAGCCATCAATGATGTATGGCCCTCCATCCAAGTGATTTTTGAGCAAAGAGACTTATTAAAAGCAGCATTAGAAGAGATCCAAAAGACCAAAGAGCAACTAGATAACTAACCAGAACAAGCTCTAGAACTGATAAAGTTCCTTAACAGCAAGAACAGGTAGGAATTGAAAGAACTTGAAATTATTGATAGAACTAAAACTATCCTTGAGATAAAGAAGTTTATAACCAAAAAGAACCTGATGAAGCAGTTAGAAGAAAAGTGTGAGAACATGAACATTTCCATAACCAGGTTTATGGTCAAATTTGAGGACTTGAGGCAAAGAATTTTGCCTAATATTTTGGTCACCAATGACAAATTAATTCCTTGGGATGATTACAACAAAAAGATCAGAGAATATGCCAAGGAACAAGCTGAAAAATCAAGAAGTGGACAAGGCATTCCAATAGGAAAAGTCCTAATTAGAATTTTTGAGGACTTATTCTATTTACAACATGAAATTAAACACTTGTTTGTCATCAAACCAACTTTATCTAGGTACGCAGAAGCAGATGAAAATTTCAAAAAGATGAAGAAAATAAAAATTCCAAGTGAAGAATATTGGTAGTCATTAACATATTTATTGTAAAAAGGTAAAAAGGCAGAAAGGTAACAATGAAAACAGTTTGCTGAAATTTGCAGTCAAAAATATTTTTACAGCAGTAAAGATATTTTACAGAGTTTAAAGAGTATCAGAGGTTAAAGAGAATCAATGAAAGAGTCTCAGTTAAAGTAGATCAAATTTCTAAACAGACTTGAAATATCTAAAGCTAACTAAATAGACAACAAGGCAGCCAACTGCTTCTGATCCTCAATAAGTTTCTATTTCTTCTGGATAGATAGGATAGCTTGCTGATTTGTTAAGCAACTGTCTCTATTATTGTTGTAAAGATATTTTGTTTCCCTTAGATAATTCCTAGAAGAATTCTAGGATATTTTGTAAACAATTATGTATAAATCCTTCATCTTTAGAAGTATTATTATGGAATAAATTACTGAAGATTTCTATAGTCATTTTTGTGGACTTGAAGGCTTTTTGCGTTCAAATTTCGAGTAGCAGACTGGATCAGATCAACTAGAATCATATTTCAGGATTCATGTGATGAGCTATTTGGAGTGAAGTATTTTCTAAATTTGTCATTGTTATCTTTCTTTGTTACATGCAATCCATTATGTGTTCTAAATTTGAATGAATGAATAGGAGGATTACTTTAGGATTTTTTAAAAGCACCATGTCTTAACTATTTGTCATTTCTATGTTTTCATCTAATTTCCAGTGTAGGGAACCCTTAATTGCTCCCTCTCTCATTTGACCTCTGCCTAGTACTTCCATTTTCCGGATCAAAGAACTCTTCATTGCTCGTTATCCCGATCATACCATCTCACAAAAAAAAATTCCAAGGTCTCCAAGCGTTATCTATCTTTCCCTGAAAACATTTGACTTTTTGACCTTGATCCCAGCTCTGTATGCTTGACTTTTGACTCCTCAACCCAATGGACAAATAGATTTCCCACTATCCATCTCCTCAAGTGATTTTTTCCACCAAACCAATCAAAACAAAACCAATTGCAAAATCATAACTAACCTAATATTTAAAAAACAAAACAAAGTTAAATTTTAAAGAGAGAGCCCTCTCTGAACCCTAGGAAGGCTAGATCCTAGATTTTAAAATTTGGTTTGTGGTTGCCTCTAGTTTTCTCAAATAAAATCCAAAAATCTCACAACTAGAGAATTACTGGAGTGATAACATACTGGCGACCATACTGGGGACCTAACCAATCCTTAGTTGTTAAATAAACCTCAAAGGAAATATTTTTTTATCATATTTTTGCCTTTAAGATTGTTTAACTGGTTGTGAGTATAAAAATTTGTAATTCTGGCTTCTAGGAAAGTTTATTATACCAGGTCTAATCCGGACCCTAAACCTGCTGTTATAGTAGACAACCCAGATAGAATAGGAAAAAATAAAAAACAGAGAGAATATTTAGATGCTAAAGTTTCATTAATAAGAGTCAATTCATTACCCCGAGAATTAGTATGTTTGCAGGATATAGAGTTTGATTTAGAATTTGAACATTCTTTATTCAGGACCAAATCTGAAAGTAATTTAAGTATTGCTATTTTAGACCCTGTTTTTATTTCTTTTTTGGAATCAAAACAGAAAAATATTGTAGCAAATTCTGAATTAAAGAAAGTTAAAAATCAAGATAGACTTGAAGAAATTAATGCTACTATTCTTAAAGAAATTGATGAAGCCATAGAATTAGCCCAATTGTTAGCTTATACATCTAAACCTTCTATTCCTCATTTAGAAAACACTACATCATCTATAGGTTCTACTACCATTCAATCCACAGATCCATTTAGTCCTAGATTACCCTTACAACCTAGAAATTTATTTCCTTCATCCCCTACATCTACTTCATCCACTAGCTTCACCACTGCTTTCTCAAGCACATCATTTTCATTCCCTAATAGTTCCATATATATTCCAGTTTCACTTCCTAGTACCTCAATTTCAGCCTTTAGTTCTTCAACTGTTTTTTCTAGTTCAACACCTCATAATCCAGTTTCCTCAGCCACTATTTCTAGTTTAGTTCCAAGTACTTCTACTTTACCTCCTAGACAAGCTATAATTCAAGCTATGGCTATTAGGTATGCTCCCCTTGTTCTTCTAGTACAACTTCATGACATGCCCCAAGATTACCAAAGTAAAATATCACAGTTTGATGCTACTACACATTACGCTACACAACAACACATAAGCAAAATGACAGATTTCTTTGAACTACATGAGATAGATGAATCAGATGTACAAATGAGGTTGTTTGCACAAAATTTAATAGGAGAAGTAAAGAAATGGTTCAAAGGTCTTACTGCAGGTAGTATAGCTGATTTAGCTTTTTTTCATAGATTATTTTTAAATAAATGGGAAAAGAAGAAAAACCCTCTGCAAATTTTGTCTGAATTTGATGCAATGAAAAAATCCCCAAATGAATCTGTACAAGACTACTGCACTAGATATAACAGTGTTTTCAATTCAATTCCTGAAAATCTAAAGCCCACTCTTGATTTTGTCTTACTCAAATTCCTAGATGGATTTGACACTGACATGGCATATCAGTTAAGAGAAAGAAATGCAGAAACATTAGAAATAATGCAAACAAATGTTGTAGGTGTAGAAGTAAACATTCTAGCTAGAAAAGCAAGATTAAGAAATGAGAGGAGAGTGACCATGAAAGAAGAAGCCTCTAGTTTAGACACAAAAATATATATGTTAGATAAAACCTTAGAAAGGATGATGGATAAGTTAGATAACATAGAAAGAAGACCTCAATGGAATAATCAACAACAAATCAGAAATCCCAATTTTAGAAAAAACACAAATTCAGGAAAATCAAAAGACTCAACTCCAGACCAAACAATAAGACCTCCCTTTCAGGAGAACTATGCTGAGAGTTCTCAAAACAATGATGATTATGAGAATACCATAAATTTAATGGGAATAGATGATAATAACACTGTCTTTCTTACATAGGAAGATCAAGAATTATTTGAACTCTAACAACTCCAATTAGATTCAGGGGAATCCTTTGATTATAAAAAAGGTTATGACTTTACCATTAACAAAGTACACAGTCAGTATAACCTAAGAAGTAAGAAAAACAATGAGTCTTCTACTAATAAAACCTCCCAAACACCAAATAAGAAAACAGTAGAAGCTCCCAAAACAAAAGTCCTACAAATTCTCCCTAAGGAAAATAAGCAAAACTCTGGTTCTTCCCAAAAGGTTTCTAACCCAAAGATTTCACCAAGCCCTAATATTGTGGAAATAACTGATGAAGTTGCCCAATATACAAAAGATTCACTAAAATATGCTGCTCCTAAAGCATCTAATTCTGATAAAACAGCAACCTTAGAAACTGAAATGCTCAATGTTGATCCTAAATCAGAAGATCCAAAAGCTGCCACTACAAAAATGGCTTTTGACAACTCCAAATTTGAACAAACATCTACTGCTTGAAAAACCACTCCTAAGAAAATAAAAAGCAGTAAGACTCAAGATACTCAAACTCAAACTGAAAAGATAGTTGTAGAAAGACAAGGTAAGCCAACACAAACTACAGTTACCAAAGAAGAATTGACTCAAATAAGTAAATCACAAGCTTCATTCAACATAAAATCTGAAATTGCTAAGCTAAAAATACTAATTCCTTTGACAGAATTGGTAAAACATGACTTTTATAAATCAACTATAACAAAAACATTAAACAGAAACGATGGAGAAGATTCCATAAATCTGAATGATGATCAGCCAAAGTTGATTTTTGGCCTAGATGTGAATGGAAAGCATTTAGATGGAGCAATTCCTCCATTTTACGTTAGTTTAACTATTCATGATCAAATCCTACACAATGCAATGCTAGATTTAGGAGCTTCACATAATTTAATGCCCAACGCTATAATGGAAACCCTGAACTTAGACATCACAAGGCCCTATAAAGATTTATTTTCATTTGACTCAAGTAAAGTAAAATGCCTAGGTTTAACCAAAGATATGTGTGTAACTTTAGTTCAATATACTGGTAAGAGTATATTAATGGACATAATAGTAGCTAATA
Organism: Pinus albicaulis; assembly: GCA_034641835.2. NCBI lineage: Eukaryota > Viridiplantae > Streptophyta > Pinopsida > Pinales > Pinaceae > Pinus > Pinus albicaulis. Next base: position 61,845,573 of record CM076573.1, on the reverse strand, counting down.
TCCCACCTAAATATGGAATGTTATTATCTCATTCATGGGGAGCAAAGTTACAAGGATATCCACAACTGGACATGTCTTATGCTACTATATCAGTTTTTGAACAAACTAAGAAGTTATATAGGGAAGAATTAATGAAATATATGGTAAGTAGTGCTAAAAGGTCAATAAATTACCCAACTTATACCACACCTGCTAATATAGACCCTTTCATCCTATGTAATGCAGAAACTGATCATGAAATCAAGATAGAACTAAGAGAAGAAAAGAAAACACAAGACAATGATAATATTTCTCATGAATATTTATGGCATTTAGACTTTGATGGTTCGGTAAATAAATTAGCAGAAGGAGCAGGAGTATGGATAAATAATATAGAGAGAAATCATGCAGAAGGCCATGCTTTCAGACTGAATTTCAAATGCACAAATAATATGGATGAGTATGAAGCCCTCATTCTAGGACTCCAAATGATCAAAAATTTAGGAGGTAAAAGAATAGCAATAATGGGAGATTCAGAATTGATTGTTAAACAAATTAAAGGTGATTATTCTGTTTACAATCCTAGACTTGGCCGATATAGAGAGACTGTATTATATTTGGTTAATGATTTACTGGAATGTAATTTCTCTGCAATACCAATAAGGAAAAACTTACAAGCACATTCTTTAGCAACTTTTGCTAGTACTTGTAATTTACCTTTTTAGCCCAATCATATGTATACTGCAGAAGTAAAACATAGGCCAATAATTCTAGACAATTTCAAATATTGGAAAATTTTCTCACAGGACCAACAAATTTATAATTTTTTGAATAATGAAGGTGAATTTTAGAATTGTAAGATAGACACTGATTGTACCATAGATCAAGATTTAGATGCTGAAATTGATTAAAATAATGTATATTTAAATAAAGTAAAGTTTTCTAAACCCACTAGATTTAGTCAATCAGATATAGATAAAATAGAGAGAGTAGAAATTGATGAGATAATTGATGAAGAATATGAAATATTAAATCTCAAAGACAATTTCTTACCAAAAGGTTTAACTCCTTTAGAAGATCTATTTGACTCCAATGATGTTGCTAGAAAACCAAAAATGGAGCCATTTAGATCAGATATTGAGGAATGAAATATTGGTACAGAACGAAAACCCAAAATGATCAAAATTTCAAAATCTTTACCTCAAAAAGAAAAGGAAAAATATATTTCTCTTTTTAAGGAATTCCAAGATTTTTTTTCTTGGAGTTATAAGGACCTTAAATCCTATGACACTAGCATAATTCAACACCAAATTCCTGTAAAAGAAGATCAAAAACCCTTTAGACAAAATTTAAGGAGAATCAACCCTGTTTTGATGCCCTTAATAGAAAAGGAAGTGAAAAGAATGTATGATGCACAGATCATTGCACCAATCAGATATTCTGATTGGGTTTCTAGCCTAGTTCCAACAAGAAAGAAAACAGGAGAGATTAGATTAGATGTCGACTTTAGAAATCTAAACAAAGTATCCTTAATTGATAATTACCCTTTACCAAAAATGGATCACATCTTACAAAGGGTAGTTGGTTCTTCTAGGATTTCACTGTTAGATGGTTTTTCAGGATACAACCAGATCTTAGTCGAACCAAAGGATCAACCCAAAATAGCTTTTACTATTCCTTGGGGCACTTTTATGTATGTAAAAATGCCTTTTGGTTTAATGAATGCAGGGGCAAACTTTCAAAGAGTTATGGATATAGCCTTTGCAAAGGAAATTCGTGAATTCTTAGTAATTTACTTATATAACATAACTATATTTTCTAAAACTAATTATGAACACTTGGATTATCTCAGACAAGTTTTTATAAAATGCAGAAAATTTGGCATCTCATTAAATCCTAAGAAAACCTTATTTGGATTAGAAGAAGGCAAGTTACTAGGACACATAATATCAAAAGAAGGAATTAGAATAGATCCTGCTAGGATAGAAGCAATTCTTAACATTATTCCAAGAAGAAACATAAAAGAGTTACAAGCCTTCCTAGGTAAGATTAACTTTTTAAGAAGATTTATATCCAACTTAGCTGAGATAATTAGAGAATTAAATAACATGCTCAAAAAAGATTCAGTTCTCAAATGGACTAATGAGGCCAAAAAATCATTTGAATCTATCAAATAGGCCTTAACCAAAACTCCAGTCCTTATAAGTCCTGACTTTAAAAAGGATTTCATCATTTTTTCATTTTCTTTAGAACACACCATTGCTGCAGTTTTACTGTAGAAAAATGACCAGGGTTATGAACATCCCATAGCTTTCTTTAGCAGAACACTTAGAGATGCATCTTTGAAGTACAATATCATGGAGAAACAAGCCTTAGCTTTGGTAAAGGCTATCAAAGACTTCAGAGTTTACATTCTCTATTCTCACATCATTGCCTATGTCCCAAATTTTGTAGTAAAAGACATTCTTACTCAAGATGGTCCTGATGGAAGAAGAGGTAAGTGGATTGCCACTATCTTAGAATATGACATAGAGATAAAACCCACCAAGTTAATAAAAGGTCAAGGTTTAGCTAGATTAATGGTTGAATCAAATTGTAATGCCTTAGACATCAATGTTATTGCCCAAGTAGATGATCAAGAAGAGATGGCAACTCCAGAGATCAGTGCAACCTTTTTAGACTCACCGTGGTATGAAAATATCATATATGTATTACTAAATTTACAAGCTCCTCCTGGTTTATCAAGAACAAAAGTAAGATTCCTAAAGCTTAAGGCAGTAAGATTTTGTATTCTAGACAATGTATTTTTTTGGAGAGATCATAATAGGATTTTATTAAATTGTTTATTAAAAGAAGAAGCTGAAAAAATACTAGAAGAATTTCATGCAAGTGATTGTGGAGGAAATCTTTACTGGAAGACTACTATAGACAAGATTCTGAGAGCTGGTTTTTACTGGCCTAACTTGTTTGCTGATGTGAAAAGATATGTGACCTCCTGTCATAAATGCTAAATCTTTGAGGGTAAGAAAAAGTTGTTACCCCTACCCTTAAAACCCATCTCTATTGAAATTCCATTTCAACAATGGAGTCTTGACTTCATTGGAGAAATTCACCCCCCATCATCAGCCCAACATAAGTGGATTCTGACAGCCACTAACTATTTTACCAAGTGGATTGAAGCCATACCCTCTAGGCAAGCCACATATACTGTCATTATCTCTTTCCTAGAAAGTAACATTCTTTCAAGATTTGGATGTCCTCAAAAGATAATTACTGACAATGCAACAACATTCAAATCCAAGAAAATGATTTAATTTTGCCATAAATACCACATTACCTTAGGCCATTCTACTGCATATTACCCTCAGGGTAATGGTCTGGCTGAATCCTCAAATAAGAGCCTTGTAAACATCATCAAAAAGTTACTTGAAGATAATAAAAATAATTGGAATAAGAAGTTAGTCAATGCCTTATGGGTAGATAGACTTACTACTAAAAAATCCATTGGCACCTCCCCTTACCAACTTGTCTATGGAATGGATGTTGTTTTTCCATTCTCCCTAGGAGTACCAGTGATGAAAATTATCCAAGAGTTACAAGTTGAAACAAATGACATTCAAAGAAGGATTAATCAAAATATTCACTTGCAAAAAACAAGGGAAGAATTTTATATCAAGTATCAAGTCATCCAGGATAAGATCAAGAAATTTTTTGATAAAAAGAGTAAAGAAGATAATTTCTACCTTGGAGATAAAGTGTTAAAATGGGATTCAAGAAGGCAAGACAAAGGCAAACATGGAAAATTTGATTTTCTATGGAAAGGAACTTATGTCATTTATGGTTACAGAGGTAATAATTCTTTCTTTATAAAAGAAATATATGGATAAGAGATGTCAGAAGGAGCAGTAAATGACAGAATGTTGAAGCACTGCTACTCTCCTGAATTAACAAATAGTTAGTTTCATTCATCTTTGATCATTGTACATATACATTGAAGATGTTTAGATTTGATTGGATGTTTTCCTAACAAGTTGAAGCCCAGAGAGAAGGCCCTAAGCTTTGAAAGGTAAAACTCATAAGTATGAATAATTGAAGATATCGAAAGACATTTACAGGGTCATCATAGTCAAAATTCATAGGCTACTAGTCTCAAAGTTCTTGACATTTCACCAGGAAATTCCATCCCCAAGTGGAGCCACTGTTAGGGTCCTATAATAATAGGGTTCATAATTTTTGAATTTACTTTGATAGTCTTGTAAATATGTACATACCTTGCTTTCTGCAAGTTGTTTTCCCATATTTTGAAAAATGAAAAATAATAAAAAATGAAAAGAGGGTAAAAAGTCCTAAAAGAAAGATCAAAGGACTTAGAAAAAGATAGACCCCAAAAGAAAAAGAGATGAAAATAAGACCTGAAAGTGAGCAAGTTAAAATGCCACTACCATTTACTTTTACTACAAGAATAATGATTATGTGCAGATTGTCAATAAATGCCATAATCCATGATTTGTTAAACAATTTAATCTTAACTTTTCATGTTTTAGATAAAGAATAAAGATATTTCAAACAATATAAACTTGACAAATCAGTAAATAGTTAGAGAATAAATGAGGAGCTCAACAGTTTAATCTGAGCCCTTGGATGAAATAATGTTAGACTTAGATAGATTTATGCTTTAAAAAGAAAAACTGATTTAGGGTTGCAAGCTTAAATGCACCCATGAAAATGAAGTAAAAAATGTTAGAAATAAAGATGGGTAGGTAGAAAGCAATTGTGCAAGCATGTAATAAGGCATCATCAGGAAAAAATCACTAATTTCCCCTTCCATACAAATATTCAGTATTCTAAACTATCAGTCAAAAAGGCTCAGAGCATTTCTCTGACTTCTGTTGGGACCAGACCCAAGGCTCAATGACTGATTGGTTAAAAAATATGGAATTCCGACACTAGACCCACATTCATCAACATTTACCCTTCATTCATAATCATAATCCCCATTTTTTAAGTAAAAACCCATTTTTACATAGTAAAAGTAAAACCCCAAGTAACTAATATTCATTTTCCTTTCAAAACGCTCAAAACCCATGAAAAACATTTTAACCTAAGTTAAGAGTGAAAAAACAAAAGAAACAACAATGCTTTATTTTGTTTATCATTTTTCACTTTAATTAGATATAAAACATGTATTTTCATTCCCCCTGCACTTCACCCTTTATTTCGTATTAACTATTAATTATATATATTAAATCCCTAAGTTACACCCACCCATATACTATTAAATCCCTTTTATTTTCATAAATCCACAAAAACCCTCTATTTTAAAGTTTTAAACCAATGTTTAATACCCCATGTGCGCAATATTAAACCCCACCCTATCCCATTGGTTTAAACCTATCATTAAAACAAATACCCCACCCCCTATAGTGTTCAAACACATGTCAAATATTTGAACAACTATGTAATAAAACTCGCTCCCGCATATGAATAGTTGAAACAGTTCATAAATGTTTTAAAAGGTTGAAACATACATTATGTTATTTCCCCACCATTATATAACCAAAGTTTTAACTTTAATTGAAATTTATTTATAAAGTTAAAACCGACCCTGCCGCATATAACAACCCGGTCCCACTCTCCATCCCAATGCAACTTCCACAGGAGATCTGGGCCGTTTACAATCGAACCCCAAGATCTGATGATGGAAACCCAATTTCGCAAATAAACTTGCACGTATTTCCCCGTTTCATTTTTGCACAAAATGGACAATATTTGGATTTTCTCCCTCCTCCACGTGCTTGATTTTGATTGGATCGTGTTCAATCAGTCCAAAACAACTTACCACCCAAACTGCATGCGATAATCGTTTGTGGTTTTAACCCTTTTATCTCGAAAACCATTTTCCCGCCTGAATTGAACTTCATTAATTGCTAGCATTTTTTTCCCTAATATGCATAATAAACATTGAAAATGCATTTCATTTCATATAATTTCTACACATAAACTCTGCACAAGCCACCCCTACTTAGAAACAAACATTTTTTCGCTAGTTTTATGCCAAAATACTGTAAATTTTAACCTGAAGTTATTTGAAGACCACCGAGGAGCTCTGCATTGCTCCAAAGATCAGACATAAGTTATTCAACCTAATCGAAGACCTCAGAAACCACTTCGAAACCCTGTACCTGCGAGTATCATGTTTTTCGTAAAAATTAAACCTGTTCTAATTTAAAAAAAAACTATTTAAAAGACAGATTTCATTCATAGCCTGAAAACCATCCATAGAAACACATCAAAAAGACCAAAAAAATAGGCAAACCCTATCAAATTTTTTGCAGAAACCCTGTTTTATTGATGTATGCTATTTTAAAGGGAAATCATGAGTTTTTAATGGTTTCTATAAACTATTTAAACTCCAAATTAAGACAGAAATCCTCTGAAGGTATCCTAAAGCCTCTGTGCCTAAATTCAAATGATTTTTAGCCTAATTGCTCAGTAAAAATCCCAAGAAACCCCTGTCTCTTGTGTCTAAACCAATAAAAGCCTATAAATCCTATTGATAATCCAAAATTAAAGAGAAAAACCTAAGAGAAGCCCATATTTTGACCATTTTCTATCCAAGAAACCTTTGCTAAAGTACAATTACTTCTGCAAATTGTCTAAACTTGCAGAAGTAACCAGAATGACTAAAAAGTAGGGTTCTAGCAATCCTGAAGGTTCCAAAGTGCCAAAATCAACTCCACCCATGACTTCTAAGACTGTTATTGCTGTAAATCCTTTGCAACCCCCTGTCATAGACATTGAGCATATTCCTTTAGCTGATATTGATTACAAGATAGCAGACCCAGTTGTTGAATTTAATCTACTAGACATTCATAACTAGAGTTATGAAAAATCCTTAGATAATCAAGAAGAAGTCCATATTTGGGAATCCCACTTGCCCAAATATGTTGTTCCATTAACTCATCCATGCCAATAAGTCATTAGGTTATGTCAACAGTATTATGTGCCTGAGTAGGGAGCCATAGTAAATGCTAACAAAGAAGTGCTTTTTACCATTACTGTTGAATCCATCAACCACATGCTACAACTTCAACCTGATCCTCAAGCAGTCCCTTTGTCTATAGAGGCCCTCACCAAGCTATATATTGGCCTAGATTTCCCTAAGAGATTCCTAATATTCCAAACATTTATGCCTTTTCATGTAGAAATTCCTCAAATAAATCGCCCATATTCCACTTCCAGATTCCCAGAATGTTCAAGACATGTGATTTCTATGCTTTCCTTCATCCTAGGGTACTTTACTGATGAACGCATAGATAAATCCATCTTAGGTTTCTTATCCACTTTTACCCCAAGACAACCCCCATCTGTAATCTTTGATTATGTTGGTTACATTGCAGTAAATATTCATTATCAATTGATCAATTTCCCAATTGAAGGAGTGTTCAGATACACATCCTTCCTCTTCCACATGTTTTTATATTTTCAATCAGATAATTTTCCAGTTACGCTTCAAAATCTTGACATAGAGGGAATTCCTCTTTCTGTCATTTTCTGGACTACTTTGCACAGGAAAGAGTGTGCAGATTTCACTTATGCAGAATTTTTAGAATTATTCATACATCCAGTGATCAAAATGTTAACAAAAATAGAACAAACAAGGATAAATGAAGAAATGAAGAAGATATTACAATTGTCAGAGCAAAATAAAGTTGGTTATTGGTACTTATATGAAAAACATACTGAGATTAGAGTTTTTGGGTCAAATTTGTTACCTTACAAAGTTACCCAAACATGTTTCAATGAGGATCTTTGCCTTGGAGTATATCAGGCAAATCCTAATACTTGATTCTATAAATTTCATGGCAGCAAAGAAGAAAATTCAATTCAAATTAAAGAATCGGATAGGGCCATTCATCTGCAATCATATGGATATAGAGAAAGAAGCAGCTAAGCAGCTATTTGAATTCAGATTTGAAGAAAGCTTTCCTTGGAACTATGATCCACAAGGGATCCTAAGTAAACTAAGGGTTAAATGTAAATTAAACCCCTTCATTCATGAAACAAAGCCAAAGATAGAAAAATATGCAAATCAGATTGAGTGGACAGAGAATACTTTAACATATGTAGTGAATAAAAGTGATACTAGTCACACTTTAGAGACTACTAATCAAATAGAGAAATCCACTAAGAGAGTAAGGGAAGAAGGTACCTATGTTGCTAAAACTACTATTGAAACAAGGTTCAAAATTAGATACAATAAAAGGCTCAAAATAGATTCAGCAGGAAAATATAAAGTAACCATTGATGTGGAAGAAACAGATCTTATAGATACCAACACAGATGTTTCCACTGTCATCATAAATGAGCCAGTTACTAATAATCAGAATGAAGAACAAGTTGACAATGGAAAAACAAAGTTAATAGAAAAGAAACAAAGCATGGAAGCTTCATCCTCACAGGCAGCTGAGGAGAAAGATCTGGACATCAAAGAAAATTATAAACAAATCAAGTTAAAAAATGACAAAATTAAAAACAACATCTACTCCCAATATCTTAAACAAACACCTAGTGTGCAAAACAGACTTCTGTCTGCATTTGATTATTCAAACAGGAAGCTAATTATGTCGGTATTCAGCCTACAGTCAAATCCCCAAAGATAGTGGCAGATTATAAGAAGGTTGATTTGGAAGTCCAAACAGAAAATATTCATGCTCTTGATCAGATTGAATTCCATAGACAAACTTCAGAAATGTTGTACTCTACTATTACAACTAAAGCCATGAGTGCTCAGAAACTCTAGAACACCATCTCTAACATGAAAGATTAGATGAAAATGGACAAAGCATCTTTGTATGCTAAGGATCTAAGAATCAAATCTTTGGAAGAATTGGTCATACAGATTGGATTTGACCCAGCAAATTTCAAGGCAGCAAAACAATTAATAAAGAAAAGGAATGAGGATATTGCAGCTTTGAGGAAACAACTTAAACTTCCTCAAAGTGAACATCCTCAAACCAAGGAAATAATAGAAGGACAAAATGAGAAAGATGATATGATGAAAATAATATTTAAACTTACAGCATAGATAAAAGAAATGGAGATTCAGATGGACAAGCTTGTCCAAGAAAAAGAAACACCAAATACACAGGAAGCACCTACAGTCATCCCTATGGCTACTATAGTTGTGCCATCAACTCTAGCTGTAGAGTTGGAAACCTAAAGTCCCACTAGATACTGCAGTGTCAGTAACATCATCCACAACGTCAACTACAAAGTCATCTACACTAGCAGTTCATCCTACATATGAGGCCAGTAAATTGGTAAAGGCCATGGAAGAAACGTCTCTTAAGACAAGTGAAATCAACAAATTAAAAGAGATGGTAGAAAATCTTGAGAATTCAAACAAATTGGCTCAAATAAATGAAAAAACGCATGAGCAAAAGGCCATCATATTGAATGAAGAATTGAAGAAATTGCAGAAGGAATTGACCTTGAAGGAACAGATTTCCTATATAAAAAATCATTTGTGGAACAAAATCATAGAAGCCATCAATGATGTATGGCTCTCCATCCAAGTGATTTTTGAACAAAGAGACTTATTAAAAGTAGCATTAGAAGAGATCTAAAAGACCAAAGAGGAACTGGATAATAAATCAGAACAAGATCTAGAACTGATAAAGTTTTTCAACAACAAGAACAAGAAAGAATTGGAAGAACTTGAAATTACTGATAGAACTAAAACTATCCTTGAGATAAAGAAGGTTATAACCAAAAAGAACCTGATGAAGCAGTTAGAAGAAAAGTGTGAGAACATGAACCTTTCTGTAACCAGGTTTATGGTCAAATTTGAGAACTTGAGGCAAAGAAGTTTGCCTAATATTTTGGTCATAAATGACAAATTAATGCCTCAGGATGATTACAACAAAAAGATCAGAGAATATGCCAAGGAACATGCTGAAAAATCAGGAAGTGGACAAGGCATTCCAACAGGAAAAGTCCTACTTAGAATTTTTGAGGACTTATTCTATTTACAACATTAAATTAAACACTCGTTTGTCATCAAACCAACTTTCTCCAGGTACATAGAAGTAGATGAAAATTTCAGAAAGCTGAAGAAAATAAAAATTCCAAGTGAAGAAGATTGGCAGTCATTAACACATTTATTGTAAAAAGGTAAAAAGGCAGAAAGGTAACAATTGTTGAAACTTGCAGTCAAACAAATTTTTACAGTAGTAAAGATATTTTACATATTTTAAAGAGTATCAAAGGTTAAAGAGAATCAGTGAAATAGTATCAGTTAAAGCAGATTATATTTCTAAACAGACTTGAAATATCTAAAGCCAGCTAGATAGACAACAAGGTAGCCATCTGCTTCTTATCCTCAATCAGTTTCTATTTCTTTTGGATAGATAGGACAGCTTGTTGATTTGTTCAGCAACTCTCTCTATTATTGTTGTAAAGATATTTTGTTTCCCTTAGATAATTCCTAGAAGCATTCTAGGATATTTTGTAAACAATTATGTATAAATACTTCATCTTTAGAAGTATTATTGTGGAATAAATTGCTGAAGATTTCTATAGTAATTTTTGTGGACTTGAAGGCTTTTTGCGTTCAAATTTCAAGTAGCAGACTAGATCATATCAACTAGCATCTTATTTCAGGATTCATGTGATGAGCTATTTGGAGGGAAGTATTTTCTAAATTTTTCATTGTTATCTTTCTTTGTTACATGCAATCCATTATGTGTTCTAAATTTGAATGAATGAATAGGAGGATTACTTCAAGATTTGTTTTTTTTATGAGTCAGAGGAATCGGCAACATCAGACAACTTTTACACGGGAGACCTAGGGTCAAACCCCCTGGCTACCACTATAACCTTTCAGGGACTGCCCAGCCTGCAAGAACGGAACCCAGATAAGACGAGGCTCGAAATCGTTACCTGCTATACAGCACAAATGCCTTGACAGTGCGTCCACTGGCCACTAGACCATGCCCCTGTGGGCGATTACTTCAGGATTTGTTAAAAGCACCCTATCTTAACTATTTTTCATTTCTATGTTTTCATATGATTTCCAGTGTAGGGAACCCTTAATTGCTCCCTCTCTCATTTGACCTCTGCCTACTACTTCCATTTTCCGGATCAAAGAACCCTTCATTTCTCTTTATCCCGATCATACCATCTCACAAATCAACTTTCCAAGATCTCCAAGTGTTATCTATATTGCCCTGAAAACATTTGACTTTTTAACCTTGATCCCAGCTTTGTATGCTTGACTTTTGACTCCTCAGCCCAATGGAAAAATATATTTCCCACTATCCATCTCTTCAAGTGATTTTTCCCACCAAACCAATCAAAACAAAACCAATTGCATAATCATAACTAGCCTAATATTAAAAAAAAACAAAACAACGTTAAATTTTAAAGAGAGAGCCCTCTCTAAACCCTAGGAAGGCTAGATCCTAGAGTTTAAAAGTTGGTTTGTGGTTACCTCTAGTTTTCTCAACTAAAATCCAAAAATCTAACAACTAGAGAATTACTAGAGTGATAACAGTCGCAACAAAAGGTGGCATTGTTCATGAGATACTTATGGTTGCGAAATTGGGAGCATTACATGAGCATATTATTGAATACAATTTGCAAAGCTCATATTATTTATAACATATGGTTTAAGGTAGCATAATACATTTCTTGAATTGGGTTAATACGTGGTAAATTACTTCAGCAAATAAGTTGAAAATGCATATATTTGCTTGATTTTTTATTTGTAGCGCTACTTGGTAACTCAAGGATTTGGCCACGGATGATTTTCGTGTCATTCTGTGTATTGGTTTGCATGGCATCAAAGTTGGCTGTTTAAGTGTCTATCATGTCCAATCCTATATATATATATATATATATGGTATTGGTTTTAAATGTTATATTCAACCTTGTTTTCTTTTATGTATGATCCGTTAATAAATAAATCTATCATGAATTATTGAAAATGTATTTTTATCATACTGAACTTGCGTTTGTATTTAATATTGCTGAAAATTTTCAAATCGATTTCTTTATGATGCATTAGAATCAATTTTATAACAACCAATCAAAATTTGGAGGTAATATTGGGGTTCTGAAAGAATGAAGTTGGGGTTCTGAACCAGATGTATGACAGCGCGGGGAACGAGGGAGCAAGGGCTACTGCAGCCCGCTAGAAAGGTAGCATGGCGGCGACTTCAGGGGTTTGAGATTCCTCCTACATAAATATTACGGTTAGAGATTATAGTGGGAAGAAACCAAGGTTGCAGGGTGGAGCCAGCCCTAATACGGGTCCAGTGTTGGGGGCCCAATGGCAAGCAAAAATCAGACGACAATGCCTACTGAGAGCCACAAAGAAGCCTATATTTTTTGTTCCGACCAATAAGCTAGATCACTACCGAGAATATATGAAGGACCATGCCTTACTCTATAAATTCAGCCAACTGAGAAATATTTACTAAAATGGATTCAAATCAAGTGGCAACCGAAAGGTCATATTGATATCAAGTTTGGGGCTAGAGGGTTTTTTACAGTAATATTCACAAACCTTCTAGAAAAAGAAAGGATTTTCGAAGGAGAACCATACTTTTATTACAATGCAGGTATGTTTCTTCAGCAATGGGAGGAATGTTACAATTCAGATCAAGAACAGTTCCTTTCGGCTCCAGTCTGGTTATGATTATTTTCTTTACCTGTAGGCTTATGGGACCCAAAGATACTAGAAGGCATTGGCAACTCGCTTGGGAGATTTGTGAAGATAGTTGAACGACAGGTCGGGGAAGGTATACTTCTTTTTCCCGAATTTGTGTCTATATGAATATTACAGAGCCACTTCTTGAGTCAATAGAGCTGGAATATGAAGGGGAGGTATGGAAACAACTTATTGACTATGAACACATTCCATTTAGATGTAGGAGATGCATGCATATGGCCATCTCTTTAAAACTTGCCCTCTTAATAACCTAAAACAACCGGAAGGAAAGAAATCAGAGGGAGGGGGAGTCCCTGTGAAGAATCAAGATGGATTTAAAAGAGTTAAAGTAAAAAAAGGGCTGGTAAAAAACATGCAAACCAGCAAAACAATCAAAATACAAAAAAAAAAAATCAAAATAGATTTGAAATCTTACAATAAATAGGAGAAATTGGAAAGGAAGTTGAATAGGTGTATGAGGAAGGATCCGGTAATCTTAATCCAAAATCTTTGAAGGCCAAGAGAAAACCACCATTAGAGCCACATGACAAAGAGGACTAGTCCCAGCCTTTAAACCAAGCGAATATGGAGGTGGACATCATCAAGGATGAACTAAGCAAGGAGGAACTAGTTATGAAGAAATTGTTGCAAGAATGGAGAAATCTTGATGATAGATTTATCCTTGATGACAAAAAGACTCTATATAAACAAAATTTTGAGCAATATATAACCTCCCAAGCAAGAAGAGAAGTTGAAATGGAAAATACACCTAGTAACCCTCATGGAAGCAGTCAGGAAAACAATTCCAAGACTAAAACAGGGAAACAGAAAGGCAGGAAAACTTTGCAAGAATCTATTCATACGGTTAGAGAAATGTTAGTTAATGCGGGACATATTATACCGCTCACAACGGTATTTCAAAAACTCCATAAAATTCCCCAATGATAGTGATCTTTTGGAATGTAAGGGGCCTTAACAGTAAAGGAAAACAAAGATACTTATAGGAAAGATTGAAGAAAGAAAAGTCGCAATTGGTTCTCCTTCAGGAAACCAAAGTTTCGGGCTTAAGATTAGAATAAATCATGAACAAATTTCATCCTAGATATGAAGTGATGGCTATTGATTTGCGAGGGAGTGTAAGAGGAATTGTGATTCTTTGGAACCCGACAGAGGTTATGGTGGAAGGATGGATTGGTCTTCTGCATATCTTAACTGGCAGGTTTAGACTAATTGGGATGAAAGAATGGATCTCATATTCCTTAGTATATGGTCCGCACATTCCAGGAGATAAACAGGCCTTTTTAGACAACAAACATAATTTGAAAACTCTTAACAGTGAGAAGTACTAGGTAATGGGAGGAGATTTCAATATGATTACATGAATTGAAGAGAAAAAATGAGGTATTGGTAGGAACGATATAGAAATGGAACTATTTCGGGATATGATATCTGATCTTCGAATGGTGGACATACTTACGGTTAATGGTAAATTTACTTGGAACAATAGGATAGGAGGGGCTCATCAAGTAGCCTCTCATCTGGATAGATTCTTCTTATCAGCTTGGACGTATTCTATGAAGATTCAATTCTGCCTTGTATGGGATCAGATTATTGGCCCATATGTCTGGAGGTAGACATGAACCAGAGAAATAAGAAAATACCTATCATATTTGAGGTTTTTTGGTTGAGGAATCAAACCTTTATTACTAAATTTAAAAGTTCGTGGGAAGAAAGTAGGGTACAAGGTAGGAATAGAATGCATAAGTTCCAACTTAGACTCAAATACATCAAACAAAAAATCAAGAAATGGAATAAGACTGAATTTGGAAATATTCATCAAGACAAGGAAAAAATGCAGGGTCATATGCAGAAAATCCAACAACAGATGATCCTATAAGGGTGATCTGCGGCCCTTGTTAAGGGGAAAGGTATACCAATTAGAAAATTGGAAGAAAGATGAATTCAGGAAGAAATATTATGGAAAAAAAAAATCTATAATTCAATGGTTAAGAGAAGGGGATAATAATTCTAGTTTCTTCTATAAAGCAATGATCCAAATATGTCAACACAATCATATTTTCTCCCTTAAAGACCCTGTCAGAAATAGACTTGTCCAACATCGGGATTTGGAAGAGACATTGGTCAATAATTTCCGAGAAATTATAATGGAACCATATCAGAACATAAGGGAAGCCATCACTCGAGTCAAGTAATTCATCCCTAATGTTGTCAATAGAGAGCAGAATCTGGCCATGCTTGGGGAAATCACTATTCAGGAGGTGGAGGAAGTGGTCAAGGGTTTAGCAAAAAATAAGGCGTCGGGACTAGATGGATTTACTGTGGAATTATTTTAGGTATACCCTACCTGAACTCTACTTTTATCGCTTTAATCTCGAAGCATGAGAATTGTGATGTTTCGTCGGGGTTCAGACCTATCACCCTATGTAATGTCATCTATAAAATCTTTTCAACTATCATGGTCAATAGGCTTAAACCTATCCTACCTTCTCTTACCTCCCCTGAACAAACTGAGTTTGTCAAAGGTAGACAAATCTTGGATGGGATAGTCACTGCTCAAGAATTCATTCATTCCCTCCACACTCTTAAAGCTAAAGGCATGTTGATAAAATTGGATCTAGCCAAACTATGACCGCCTCAATTGACCTACCTTCAAAATATTTTGTAGGCCTATGGTTTTGATCAAAGATGGATTGAATGGATCCTTTCTTTTATCTCTACCCCAAATTTCTCAATTTTGATTAATGGAAGCCCTTCTGATCCTTTCAACGCCTCCAAAGGGTTGAGACAGGGAGACCCCTTATCCCTGTTCCTATTTATCATTACTACAGAGGGGTTAGACAGATATATTAAAAAAACCCAGACCTATGGCCTTTAAAGTTTGAGATAAGTTCATACCTCCTCAGTAGGGTTTCATCAAACTAAGTTATGATGGGGCCTCAAAGGGCAACCCAGGTCAAGCAAGGGCATGGGGGGGTCTTCCGTGACTGTGCATGTCGTGTTCTGTGGATTTTTGTCATGGATCTGGGATATGCTAGTACAATGAAGCTGAATTGACTGCGGCGAAACATGAATTAATAATTTCAAGTAAAGAACAGTATGACTGTCTTGAGGTAGAAGGAAACTCGACTATGGTTACATATATCCTCCAGAAGTTGTATAAGGGAGCATGATGGGAGCATATAAGCAATAGTTGGATAACAACAAGATTTATCCAGGAGACTAAGGATATTATGGCGAGGATAAGCTATATGATTCTGCTCCATGTAAGAAGATCAGGCAATGAGGCAACTGTTTTTTTAGAAAATTGGGGATGCATCAACCATGACAGGGTCATGGATCAACCATGGGCGCAATCTACTCTGGAACCAGGTCTAGCAGATCTTAAGGAGATTGTATAACGGGACTTGGGTAACAATGCAAGTCGAACCTAGCATCGATATAACAACCAAAACCCCCAATCAGGGTGCCAACTATCAATTCAAGAGACACGACATAGTAATAGGGGTGAGGGCATGTGGTGGAGGCATGTGAAGGTCATCACACCAGAATCGAGGATGACGAGCGCACATCGAGATGGGCAGCTCCACCCACATAGAGTTATAAACGCATTAATTAGTAATGGAAAACAACTCGACGCGACAGGTGGGTTATCAGGAATGTCTTAGGATGTGTGCCGGCGTGTACGGTGGGAACAGGATATGTTCATTCCCCTTACCATTTTCTGGTTTTTTGTCTTCAGCCGGGCGTAGAGTTACAGTGAGAAGTTCAGTGGTCGGGGGAGAAATCTGCAACCTGTTAGCCCCCCATAAATTTTTTGACAAGCAAACAGGGGGCTAAAATGTTTTTGAGCCTTCAAGGAATGAATTTCCCTCTGAAAACACATCATCCTTGAAGCCTCCTTATGCCCTTGTCCTTTGATAAATCCCCACTGTTGTTTCCAGTTATAAAGCCTCTCTGACTGTGAAGAAATTCCCAAAGGCCTCCTCCTTTTTCACCCTTATATCATCCCTTCTAAACCTCTACTTCATCCCCTTTTACTCTTCTCTATTTCCCCTATTAACCCTCTAAACCATCTCAACTTCCCTTTTAAACCCTTCAAATACTCTTCGTTCGGTTTAATAAACCCTTTTCCTCCCTATCGTTACCCTTCTTTGGCCTTAAAATGCATTCAAAGGGGGAAAAAACCCACTGTCCACTTTATATTAAGGCCTAGCCCCTCAACCACTTCCCATCCATATGCCCGCGCCCAGGACCAAGCGCTTATTGCAGTCGGAGCTGTCAGGAGAGCGCATTTCTTTGCACATATGAAAAATCCCGATGCGATTGGGTTTCTGTCTGTAGCCCCGCGCTTTAATCTCCATCATTCATTTACCCATTGATCCGATGGCCCAACCTTTCACCCGCCTGGTGGTCCCCGCAAACACGTCACGGTCACTGTTCAAAATCCGTCAGTTTCCATCGCACCGCCTTCGGAGGTCGGGCGGTATTTTTAATTTCGGAGCGATTCCACTCACCGCCTGACACGTGGCTCTGTCACTATTTCAAAACCACCCCCCCATCGCGCGTTAAAGTTCGGTTTTTGACCCGGCACGATATGCATATCAACCATCTGATCTGGGGCTCCCCATCCAACAGTCATCGCACCCCGAAGATGCGTGGAAATTAACCCAAGGCAATCGTACCCCTGGACCACCGTCCGTTGCCTTCCGATACGCTCTCGGCCGTCGATCTCCTCCTGAGATCAGACGGTCCAAAACTAATCGCCCTCCGCCATGACCAGGTCCCACCACCCATGGTCCATTTCATATGTTTTCGTTGCATTTTCCCTTTTCCTTAGTGTGTCGCCCAGCTTTCAAAGGTCATCCCATTCGTTAAATCTCCACCGTTGATCATCGCCTCCAAAACTGATCGGACGGCCCGCATTCATTCTCCCATCAAAATGCCATTTCATTGCATTTCCACCTGTTTCCTCTACGACCGCCATTTCTACAGTTCTGCCACCTTTCCTCCAGGTTTTCAAAGCATTCTTCCACTGCCACCCTGGGATTTTATAACAAATTTATTCCGTTTTGCAGGGTTTAGAAAGTGAGAAATTCATCCCATCTCCATGATCACAATTGCTGTGATTCAGAGTGCAGAGAGGCCATTCCAGCATCGGCCAGTGTATCAGCAGCAGGGATTAAAGGGGTTAATGAAAATTATTGAATGTTTAACAATTAACCCCGTGTTCAAAGGGAAAGGACGCAGTGTGAAGACTAAGCAAGTGGAATGAGCCATATCTGTGTTTAATGTCAGCAGAGCACTATTTCTCCAAGAGGACACCTTCCTACAGAATTCTCCATGCCCACTCGAGCCCTTAAATTTATTTCACTGACAAAAGCTTCTTAAAGACTGTCAGGACCGCAGTTATGGAAGCATGGAGACCTGAAGACCTTTTAGTCACCTTACTTGCTTCATAAGATGAAACAGAGGGCCTTACAGCTAGAAGGACTTCACAAAACATCAGAGGTAAATCTTAGCCTGACAGAGTCTCCCAGACCATACCAAAAGTACTTACAGTGATGCAGATTTCCATTAAGCGGAGTGGGCATGAACTCTTTCTCCACTCTGTCTTAATGAGATCCATTTTATGAATATCACCTACCATTGTTATTCCCTTCTTCTATAAGTAATCCCGAGAACATATTGAAAAGTTTGTTGTTCGGTTGTTGCCGATTGTTGTTAGAGGGATTCATTTGGACTGTTAGAACAGTCTTGGGAGGGATTAGCAGAGTAGTTGTTATGTAGTAGGCTGGGAGGAGAAGTCTGGAATGTATTAGCCATTGAGCTCAGAGTATGTGACGTGTTTTGCATCAATTAATCAAGCACATTTCACAGGATCCTGGTCTATTACTATTGGAGATGTTTTTCTAACACTGTTTATTACATTTTCATGCTGTTTCATTTTCTGCTGGCTTGCATCAGAAATATAGCATAGGATTTTCCCTTGTTAGGTACCCTATGTCTCTACTCTCCTTGCCTTCAATGTTTTCTGCTGTATGTGTTATCTAAGAGTAAATTTAGCTAATTTAACCAGTGTAGTGGTTCCATGTGCTACTAGCTGATGTATGAATTCGTGGTTTGCTACTTGGATGTTTCTTGCTGGTGTCAAAACATTGAAGGTTCAAATTCCTTCTCTGATCTACATACCCTGGCTCTGTTAAGCTTATCTCTGTTTTCCTTTGGAGTATGCTAAAGCTGACCTGGAGTTAAATGACCTCTGGTCCGATCTACAAGCCGCCCCTCTGTCCCTCCTTTGAGAGCTGCCTTTGAGTATGTCCAAGCAGTTCTGGAGTTAAATGACCTCTGACCTGATCTATAGACAGAAACTGGGTTTCTTTCCTTCTCTCACTTTCATTCCTTAATGTTCCATTCCATCATCTATCTAAAAATATCCTTTAGTTTAGATGACTTGCCCTCTGAAAGCCTTGACTCCATCGTTTGTGCAATTTCATGACTCCATAGCCCAACGGATGGCACATTCCTAACCTATCCTCTTTTGCTGAAAAATCTGGCTTTGTTCCTTTCCTTCCATTACTTTCTCAGTCTATGATCTCATGACCAACCCTGCAACTCACCAACCAAATAATTTTAAACCCCCTTTGTGCTTCATAACTAGCCTAACATCTCATTTGAACTTTCAAAGATATATCATTCTTTGTTTTATTGGAGAGATCCCTCTCTGGGTCCAGGAGGGCTAGATCCTAGGGCCCCAAAGTGGTTTTATGTTGTCTTGTCTTTTGGTATTGCCAAATCTGCCCAAACATAGGAACCCCAACATAATGGCGACTCCGTTGGGGAATACACCAATCAGCCTGATTTGGTAAATCATTGTGGTGGAAAGTAAAATCTTAAATCATCCACCTAGCAACTCCACAGTTCCTAAATAATAGAAGACTCCACTGGTGATCAGTAGGCCACTAATTATCTTGGTTTCACAAGACTCCACTAGGAGACCATGTCGCAGTACAACATCATCCACGCCAAAGACCAAGTCACTTCACCTATGGAAGGCTCTGAGTTGTTTGCAAAATTGTATCCAAGTTTCATAGCAGAGTGTCATGCTATAATTTCGAGTGACTTGGCAAAATTGAGGGTGGAGGACCTTCTCGGGGCTATTCTTCTCAGTTCAAAATTCATACCCATGCTCAAGAAAATTTTCTTAGAAGTGGTGGTTCAAAGGTATGAAGCTGAGATCGAACTTTTTAACTCACAAGAAAAATCATATCAGTTCAGAGACCTGAGGGCCGTTTTGGAAAGTCTTTCCCCTCCTAAAAAAGAATAAATTCCACTACTTTTTGATGTACAATAAGAAGATGATCGGGCTCTCAAGATCCACTTTGAGGATGTAGTGGAAGAAGCAATAGTTGAAGCTGCCAAGGATGAAGATATCCTACCAGTCATGGCAGGCCTCAAAGAAGAAGGTGTACATCATCTGTTCATTGACCCTATGGCAGAATACATGAAGGCCCTGATCAATCCAAATTCTCCAGCATTGATCCTTAGCACGGGCCAAATTCATCAGGAGTGGTCACTACTGATGGTGACCTCAGTTTTGAAGAACCACAGGCAGAGCACCCTGTGGTCGTCTCTGATGAGCAATCAGTGCTTTTATCCTTTTTTGTTACTACTTGACTGGCTGCATTGGCATTATTGTATCACCTAGAGCATCAGATATTCCTAGTTAGAATAGAGTAGGTAGGAAGTCTGAAATAAAGCTCAGCCTGTGAGCATGTAGTTAGTTGTTTTAATTTCTGCAAAGTCCAGCAAGTCAGACAGTCTAATCCTGGCTTGACTGTTTTCAATTGCAGTCTTAGAATGTAGAGAAGAAATCTGCTAGACAGTTTAATCCTAGCAGATATTAGTTTAGGGAGAGAAAATATGAGACCAACAATCTAATCTGGTCTCATGGAGTAATAAGGGTAGAATTAGAATAGGTTTATTTTCCTGCTTGTAAAAAATTAATAATGTAAAGGGTCTGCAAGTCCAAATGCACCCTGAAGAAAAAATGTTAGGACAATAGTATGGGTAGGTAGTTGTTTGGGAGAATGTTTACTGCTGATATGATGTCTTCATGATTTGTGGTAGTTGATCTAAAGAAAGAAATGGATGTGCCAAGCAGCAGGCATCTCGCCTACACCAAAGATCATTCTCTGAATTCTTGACTCCTTCAAGAAGAAGCCATCCCCATGTGGAGCCACTGTTAGCCCCCTATAAATTTTTTTACAAGCAAACAGGGGGCTAAAATGTTTTTGAGCCTTCAAGGAATGCATTTCCCTATGAAAACACATCATCCTTGAAGCCTCCTTATGCCCTTGTCCTTTGATAAATCCCCACTGTTGTTTCTAGTTATAAAGCCTCTATGACTGTGAAGAAATGCCCAAATGCCTCCTCCTTTTTCACCCTTATATCATCCCTTCTAAACCTCTACTTCATCCCC
The DNA here is from genome assembly GCA_034641835.2 of Pinus albicaulis. NCBI lineage: Eukaryota > Viridiplantae > Streptophyta > Pinopsida > Pinales > Pinaceae > Pinus > Pinus albicaulis. Next base: position 61,824,379 of record CM076573.1, on the reverse strand, counting down.
TTTTACTCTTCTCTATTTCCCCTATTAACCCTCTAAACCATCTCAACTGCCCTTTTAAACCCCTTAAATACTCTTTGTTTGGTTTAATAAACCCTTTTCCTCCCTATCGTTACCCTTCTTTGGCCTTAAAATGCATTCAAAGGGGGAAAAAACCCACTTTCCACTTTATATTAAGGCCTAGCCCCTCAACCACTTAAGCCCTGGGCGCTTATCGCAATCGGAGTTGTCGGGCGAGCGCATTTCTTTGCACATATGAAAAATCCCGATGCGATTGGGTTTCTATTTGTAGCCTCGCGCTTTAATCTCCACCGTTCATTTACCTGTTGATCCGACGGCCCAGCCTTTCACTCGCCCGTTGGTCCCCGCAAATGCGCCACGGTCACTATTCAAAATCCGCCAGTTTCCATCGCACCGCCTTCGAAGGTCAAGCGGTATTTTTAATTTCGGAGCGATTCCACTCACCACCCGACACGTGGCTTCATCACTATTTCAAAACCGCCCCCCCCATCACTCGTTAACGTACGGTTTTTGACTCGACGCGATATGCATATCAACCGTCTGATCTGGGGCTCCCCATCCAATGGTCATCACACCCCGAAGATGCGCGGAAATTAACCCAAGGAAATAGTACCCATGGCCCACCGTCCGTCGCCTTTCGATATGCTCTCCGTCGTCGATCTCCTCCTGAGATCAGACAGTCCAAAACTAATCGCCCTCCGCCATGACCAGGTCCCACCATTCATGGTCCATTTCATATGTTTTCGTTGCATTTTCCCTTTTCCTTAGTGTGTCGCCCAGCTTTCAAAGGTCATCCCGTTCATTAAATATCCACCATTGATCATCGCCTCCAAAAATGATCGGACGGCCCACATTCATTCTCCCATCAAAACGCCATTTCATTGCATTTCCACCTGTTTCCTCCACGACCGTCGTTTCTACAGTTTCGCCACCTTTCCTTCAGGTTTTCAAAGCATTCTTCCACCGCCGCCCTAGGATTTTATAACAAATTTATTCCATTTTGCAGGGTTTAGAAAGTGAGAAAGTCATCCCGTCTCCATGATCACAGTCACTATGATTCAGAGTGCAGAGAGGCCATTCCAGCATTGGCCAGCGTATCAGCAGCAAGGATTAAAGGGGTTAATGCCAATTATTGAATGTTTAACGCTTAACCCCGTGTTCAAAAGGAAAGGACACAGTGTGAAGACTAAGAAAGTGGAACAAGCCATATCTGTGTTTAATGTCAGCAGAGCACTGTTTCTCCAAGAGGACACCTTCCTACAGAAGTCTCCATGCCCCCTCGAGCCCTTAAATGTATTTCACTGACAGAAGCTTCTTAAAGACTGTCAGGACCGCAATTATGGAAGCATGGAGACCTGAAGACCTTTCAGTCGCCTTACTTGCTTCAGAAGACGAAACAGAGGGCCTTACAGCCAGAAGGACTTCACGAAACATCAGAGGTAAATATTGGCCTGACAGAGTCTCCCAGACCATACCAAAAGTAGTTACAGCGATGCAGATTTCCATTAAGCAGAGTGGGCATGAACTCTTTCTCCACTCTGTCTTAATGAGATCCATTTAATGAATATCACCTACCATTGTTATTCCCTTCTTCTATAAGTAATCCCGAGAGCATATTGAAAAGGTTGTTGTTCGGTTGTTGCCGATTGCTGTTAGAGGGATTCATTTGGACTGTTAGAACAGTCTTGGGAGGGATTAGCATAGTAGTTGTTATGTAGTAGGATGGGAGGAGAAGTCTGGAATGTATTAGCCATTGAGCTCAGAGTATGTGACTGGCTTTGCATCAATTAATCAAGCACATTTCATAGGATCCTGGTCTATTACTATTGGTGATGTTTTTCTAACACTGTTTATTACATTTTCATGCTGTTTCATTTTCTGCTGGCTTGCATAAAAAATATAGCATAGGATTTGCCCTTGTTAGGTACCCTATGTCTCTGCTCTCCTTGCTTCAATTTTTTCTATTGTATGTGTTATCTAAGAGTAAATTCAGCTAATTTAACCAGTGTAGTGGTTCCATATGCTGCTAACTGATGTATGAATTCGTGTTTTGCTGCTTGGATGTTTCTTGCTGGTGTCAAAGCATTGAAGGTTCAAAGTCCTTCTCTGATCTACAGACCCTGGCTCTGTTAAGCTTATCTCTGTTTTCCTTTGGAGTATGTTAAAGCTGACCTGGAGTTAAATGACCTCTGGTCCGATCTACAAGCTGCCCCTCTGTCCCTCCTTTGAGAGCTGCCTTTGAGTATGTCCAAGCAGGTCTAGAGTTAAATGACCTCTGACCTGATCTATAGACAGAAACTGGGTTGTTTTCCTTCTCTCACTTTCATTCCTTAATGTTCCATTCCATCATCTATCTAAAAAGATCCTTTAGTGTAGATGAATTGTCCTCTGAAATCCTTGACTGGTTGTGTGCAAGTAATTCCCTTTCATGAATCCATAGCCCAACGGATGGCACATTCCTAACCTATCCTCTTTTGCTGAAAAATCCAGCTTTGTTCCTTTCCTTCCATTACTTTCTCAGTCTATGATCTCATGACCAACCCAACAACTCACCAACCAAATCATTTTAAACCCCCTTTGTGCTTCATAACTAGCCTAACATCTCATTTGAACTTTCAAAGATATATCATTCTTTGTTTTATTGGAGAGATCCCTCTCCGGGTCTAGGAGGGCTAGATCCTAGGGCCCCAAAGTGGTTTGATGAACACATTGTCTTATCTTTTGGTATTGTCAAATTTTCCAAAACATAGGAACCCCAACACAACCTACAACGTATCGTCGCCATCGATATGTATCCAATTCTCTGTTCATAATTTCCATGAATCGAGTCTCTGAGTTTCGCTCCATGAAAAGAAATATTTTGGTTTTCCTGGATTACCTATACCTGGTTCATTCTACCACAATTTATTACCTGCATCTCGTAGTTAAATCTTATATCACTATTTCCATGCAACAAGCTTCTAGTTTTATGTTTAGTTCCTTGAAATTTCTATTTAATTGTAGAACTTTGGCTTCACGGGAGTTAGAAATTCTCACTGTGGTTAGCCCATAATGGGTTGATTTAAAGGAGTTCCGTGCTCAGTACTCTAGTGAAGGAGCTCCGGTAGCAATGGATGGTATCTTTTCTCATGAAAAAGGAATCATTTTGAATTGCATCCTCCACATTGCGGCTTGGTTTACTGCTTTTGTCTGGCCAGAAACTTGTTTAGGTTCTGCATGGCGTTCTTGGATTTATAGGCTCTACTGCGATGTTGTATGGAGTTGTAAGGACCCAACAGGTCGTTGTATGGACCTTGCATGGCACTGTTTTGATTTTCATTTTTTCCAATTTGGGCACTCTATTCTTTTCTCGTCTCTATCTCTGCATGGCCCCAGTTTGTATTGTAGTCAATAATGGTGGGAAATAGGCCATATGGCCTCTAACGATGTTAATGTGCGGGTGTAAATGTGAACTTGGGTTACACTTTTTTCCCTTTTTTGAGAAAAAAATTTCATTTTTTTCGGTTCTTCAACTTTCTGCAAACTATAACAATTTTTTTGTGTAGAATTTCATTTGGTGATAAAAATAAAAGTTGTGAGAAATTTTGTTAGCTTTCTATTACTTATTTTTTGAAATTTTTTTATGCAGATTTGATATGTCAACTTAGCGTTTCTTTGAGTGTGTGTTTTTTAACAATCAAAGGATTCATAAGAAGTCATGTTATGATGCAATGTTGTATTCATTGAAAATTTGTGTTTTTGAGAAAAAAAAATGTGTTACAACAATCTAGATAGAGTCTACTTTGGTTTCGTCATATTTACAAAACCAATGGATGCATATCATAATTACTAGAATTTTTTGAACTGGTCCAATACGAAAAACTACGTATTTTGGATATGTTTCGTGTCGCAAGAAATTTCTTAACATATAAGTTATAAACTAAAAATCTAAAAGCTACCCATTAGAGACGACGGACCAATGTAATGCCCCATAATTTTTTCAATTTTTTTTACAATGTATTTTGGGAGATAAAAAATTTTTATTTCACTGAATCACAATGACCCTCAAAAATTGTTTGCACCTATTTTATTAGAAAAATAATTAAAATTAGTAAACTTTTATGAAATTCCATAAACGTTATATTTCCTAAAAGAAGATTCAATTCTGAAAATGTTTTTCTTGGTTCCGACAGTTAATTAACAACCTTTCATGGAATTTAATCCGTCCAAAGTTGCAGAATCGTATTCAGAGCCTGGTTTTTGCGTAATTGGTGACGCGTTAGTTTGGCCGAAATTTTAACCTAAGTTCGGCCGAACTATGTTTTCCGCCGACTGCTCGTTAAATCTAATGACTTAATAGTTCGGCCAAACTTTTAATAAAAATTTCGGCCAAACTATGGTATAACTTTCCGTCGGCCGGAAAGTTTTGCGGAGCCCCTACTAAAACACATTTTGGGGCAATATAAATTGCCGCGAAATCATTCACAATTTTCGCACATTTCATCTCATTTTACAAAGATCTTGGTTTGGGTTCAAAAAATTTTCTTCAAAGTTTGGATTTAAGAGCATTTCTTGGAAGCAAACTGATTTTACAAAGAATTGTTTTGGGTTTAAAGAATTTTTTTGGAAGACATTTCTTGGAGGCGGCCTGATTTTGGAAAAAATTGTTTTGAACTTAAAAAAATTTCTTGGACGTACATTCAAAAGACATTTCTTGGAGGTATGTACGTGTTTTGACTTGAATTAAATCTTTTGAGCTTTGTTTCATTTTTATAAGACATTTTTCTCTCGAATTTTTTAAAGTAAGTGTTTTGGATTGGAGTAAGTATTTTTTGCAAAAAATGTAGACTGAATTTTTTTAAATTAAATCTCTTGTGATATTTTTTGTAATTGAGTTATTGTCTAATTTTTTGAAGGAAATTTTTTGAACTTCATACCCTATTATCATGGGAAATCGAAGAACTTGTGCGAGAAAATATGATTGAAAAAGAGACCCTGAGGAACGTAGAGAAGAGACGAGACAATCTCGCAAAAGAAAGTTAGAAGCCCTCTCAAATATTGAAGAGGAAAATAAACCTCAAGTAGAAATTGAAGCAGGTATGTAAATGTAAATATTATGATCTATTGATATATTTAAAATTTTCCTAATGTAAAATGTGAAGCTTAATTTTTATTTGATGAACTAATTTGAAAAATATTTTGTTTAATGTAAACAGACAGAGATATTCCTCAAAATATTGAAGAAAATCAACCTCAATCAGAAATTGAAGCAGGTATGTAAATGTAAATATTATGATCTATTGATATATTTAAAATTTTCCTAATGTAAAATGTGAAGCTTAATTTTTATTTGATGAACTAATTTGAAAAATATTTTGTTTACTGTAAACAAACATAGATATTCCTCAAAATATTGAAGAAGAAAATCAACCTCAAGCAGAAATTGAAGCATGTATGTAAATGTAAATATTATGATCTATTGACATATTTAAAATTTTCCTAATGTAAAATGTGAAGCTTAAATTTTATTTGATGAACTAATATGAAAAATATTTGAAATTTTAGATATATTTATTAATTTAGTTATTTATTGAATATGTACTATTTTTTCGAATATGTACAGATGAAATCACTATCGATAATGAGATGTTAGAAAATGTTGACACTCACACATATGGAGATAAAAAACCTGACCATATTATACGATATCGTGTTAACTGCATTTTTGAAAAGTATTTCTTAAATGAGTGGGTGACAGTTTAGGCTCAAATGTTGAAAGGTCTCCTATCATTAAAGAAATTAAAAGAAGCTACGACACTATTGGGTATTCGAAAATCAACCAAAGATAAAAAAATGAAGGAAGAGGTGATAAAAAAATATGAGTAGTGCTATAAAGTCAATTAAGAGATCTAGAGAGAAAGATGTTTCAATTGTACGTAGAGGAATACAGATGGCAATGGTTTCATCAAGTACTCAAGAGAATCATTTGGTAACATCTATGGCACGAGCATTGGGAACCTCGTGAAAAACTTTGCACAAACATCGAAAATTTCGGCTGCAAATAGATGTAAATGATGAACTCGCTTGTTGGAGAGCTATTTGTAGGCAACCATACAAAGATAGACTTGGAGAAAATGTTAAAAAAATAATATATGAATATTGGAAGAACAATTCGCGTGTTTCACCAACTGCAAGGCATGTGATGCGAAGAAGAATAGCACAAAATCAATACAAAGAACATGAAAAACATCTCTTGGAAACCACTCAGATAGAGTTATTCAACAAGTTCAAAGAAGAGAATCGTCAAATTCATGTTTCACTCAGTGCTTTTGTTCAACAAAAACCATGGTATGTAAAACCTATCACTGTATGCGACACTTGTTGTTGCCATTATCTTGTGGAATTTGAGTTATATTATAACACATTCCTTGATTTCGGTAGAACATTATGGAAGGATTCACCTCCTCCTTCCACTATCCGTGATTTCATATCTCAAATTCTATGTGAAAGAGAAAGCGATGAACTATTTTACAAAAAGAAATGTGTTGGTGCTAAAAAATGCGATGATTGTGGAAATTTGACTAAATTTCAAAACAAATATCGTATTGATATAAATGATCAATCATTTTCCAACATGAAATTGAAATGGAAGAGATATGAATATATCGATACATCGATTCAAGGTGCAAATAGTGTTAAAATAATTGAATTACTAGAAGACGAAATTTTTCTGATAGACTTTTTGAGAAATTTTGAGGCAGAAATTTACAAATACACCAAGCATTCCCATAGAGCTTGATGGCAAGACTTGAAATTCAAAAAATCTCGTGAATTTTTTCCACCAGGGACCATTTTGTCAGTGATTTATTTTGCAAAAAACTACACATTTGTTCCACAAAAATAAATTCAGAGTGAATACTATCATTCTGACCAAGTCTCCATGCTCGTCCATATTCTATATAGACATGCTGAAAAAAATGTCAATCATATAGAAAGCACGAGTGAAAATCGACATATCATTAAAGAATATGAATTTTATATCAGTGACGATCGTACACATGATACATGTTTTGTACAACATTGTTTTGGAAAAATTTATGATTCATTGAAAAATTGTGGAATAACATTCAATGAACATTGGATATGGTCAGACGGATGCGCAGGTCAATTCAAATCTGCACGATCATTCTTTTGGTTGTGTTGTCTTTATAATAAAACCTGCATTAAACATTGTTGGAATTTCTTTGAGACTGGCCATGGAAAAGGAGAACATGACGGTGCAGGAGCATGCATAAAACGAGTACTTCGAAGATATAAAATGAACCACTCTGCAAGCCGACTTGTGAATGCTGAAGAAGTTGTTCAATGGTGCATCGCTACTCTAAGCCATGAGAGAAACCCATCAAGAGAAGTGTGAAGGTACATTCAATTTAATTTATATTGGAAATCTAATTTTAAACATTGTACATTTATCATGCAATGATTATCTTTGATTGTATTTTGATATCATATTTACAAATTCTTCTTTTAATTTTCCATATAAAGGTTTTTCTAGCATATTGGAATTGAAGACATAGATAGATCAATTGGAAATGACGTTGAAACAATAAAAGGGACTCGAAAATTGCATTCAATTCAAACAAAGTCGTCCAGAAATGTGTTTGCATTGGATAAAAGAAAATATTCTTGTTTTTGTGATGTTTTCATAGACAACACAAAATCCAATGATGTTTGTGAAAACAAAATGTATGTGAATGATTGGAAACATACAGAGCTAAATACAAAGGGAAAAATGTCTGTTGCAATGTTTGAATAAATGGAATCAGATGAAACTACAATATCATCCGATGGTGATCGAGTTTCTGATCTTGTTAGAGAAGGTAACATTTGAATTACTTTTTAATGATTTAAAGATCTACAAATAAATTTAAATATGCATATATTAAATGTTAAATTTATTTTATTGTGCAGGAGATGTTTTTGCTGTAATTGCACCTATTGACAATGATGAAAATGTGAAGTATTATTTGATGCGTTGCACTGAACGAAAAATTAAATTATTACAAAACTATAATGATCACGGATTTCAATATGACAGAGGGTCTATTATACTGAAAGGTTATTTTTTCAGACAAACTCATCAAAGTGGAGACTTTGTTTACTTTGAAGACTATGAACCTGATTCCATAAGTTGTCAATATAGTCACTTGGTGTGTGCAACATGCATAAAGTTGATAGAAGTTCAATCAAAGAAAAAATAAAAAATTAAGAGATGGAAAATGTCAAAATCCGATCATGAACGGATTATTGAAGATGGAATTCCATTAGAAATTTTTTGAGTGAATTGTCCAACAATTTATTCTCTTTGGATTAAATATGTTTTAGAACTTCCAGTACTCAACTAAAAATTGAGCTACTTATGTTATTTGTGCAAGTGTTTGCACATGTACAAATTGTTTTGGTACAAGCACGTGCTCTAGTATCAACTGAAAGTAGCTTTTCTATACATGTGCATTGATGAAAAATGTTATATGTACTGGATATATATATATATATGTGTGTGTGTGTGTGTGTGTGTGTGTGTGTGTGTTCTAGAATGAAATTAATTGTTCTAGTTTTACTATGTGCATTGATGAAAAATTATTTACGTACTCAATATATATGTTCTAGAATGCAATTAACTGGAACTAGTTTTTCTATGTGCATTGATGAAAAAATAGTTGGATTTTCTGGTAAAAAGTATGGACACAATGTAAATAAATCATCTGCAGTATAGTTTTGTACGAAAATTCCTTTCAGACAAGAGACTCAGAGCACTTCTCCGACTTTTGGTGGGATTTGACCCACATCTCTAATCCTGATTGAAAATCTAGTACAAAATCTGCTTGTCCAATGGTTGGATATGTTCAATGTGCATTGATGAAAAATGTTACTTGTCTTGGATAGATATGTTCTAGAATGCATAATTAATTGTTCTAAGTAGTTTTTCTATGTGCATTGATGAAAAACTAGTTGTAGTTTTTGGTAAAAAGTTTCAACCATGTAAATAAATCGACAAGGCTACCTATTTGAGTGCATTAATGACATTGACCCAAATTCAACAAACAGATATATGTATTATACTTATATTTCCAATCAAAATTAAAGGGATAATTTGTACATATATCTACTTCTTTAAACTCTTTTTTCAATTAGAGCTCAATTGATACATGGTTAGTTGCATTGAAAAGCTATGTTCTTCCAAATGTACTTCAACCATCCAGAAGCAGTCTTAAAATTCCAAATGTACTTCAACCATCCAAAAGGGATTTGTGCAACATTACTTGACATGCCATGCCAATTATAGTGAACAACTATCCAATAGAAACATTTAACATTATATACCATATGTGCCAAATGTAGATTGAAACCATCCAAAACTTTAAAATTTTAAAAACTTTTGATAATATATCGTGCAACATTAAAACATTAAACATCACATGCAAAATGTAGATTGAAACCGTTCAAAACTTGAGTTTAAAAAACTTTAAATTATATATAGATCGTTACTTCACATGCCATGCCAATTATAGTTCAACTAGATCCAATAGAAACATTTAACATTATATACCACATATGCAAATGTAGATTGAAACCATCCAAAACTTTAAGTTGTAGATCAAAACCATCCAAAACTTTAAGTTTTAAAAACCTTTTGATTATATATTGTGCAACATTAAAACATTAAACATTTAAATTTCATTAAATATCACATGCAAAATGTAGATTGAAACCATCCAAAACTTGAGTTTTAAAAACTTCACATGCCATACCAATTATAATTCAACTATCCAACAAAAACATTTAACATTAAATATCACATGCCAAATGTAGATTGAAACCATCCAAAACTTTTAACTTTTAATTTAACAAAAAAATATAGATCACAACATTACTTCACATGCCAAATGTACTCCAAGCATCCAAAACTTAAATTTAAAAAAAAAAACAAATTATAACACATGTCATTACATAACATGCCAAATGTAGTTCAGATGACAACATTAATTTATAGATGACAACATTACTTCACATTCACATGCCAAAAATACTAAAACCATCCAAAAATTAAATAAAACAAATTATATAATAATAATGTAATAAAATATGTCCAAAAATTGTAAATCTCACAAGTATCAAACTGTATCAAGTTTAACAAATTTTAAAACCATCTAAATTTTGAAATCAAATCTACTGTAAATCATGTCCATCAAATGGAGATGGATCTAGCGTCTTCCCTACTAGGGTCTCAGTCTGCGCCCTATCCTGTGAATGGGAAACCTACATACACAATGCACATGTACTTGAACATTAAAATTTGATGTTTTAAAAATGAATGAGAATATATATATCTAAAACTTCATGTAAAAAACAAAATATAACAAAAAAATCATGCAATACCTCATAAGGTTCCCTCTCCATTTGATGAACAAGTTCTCCCATAGGAACATCTGCAGCAGTAAACTATACAATATACATGTACAGTTAAATATATATATATATATATATATATAGTAAAAACTTTCAAATGAAAATGCACGTGTACATATATAAACTTATTTTCAATAATATTAAAAAAGGAACTAAAGACAACTTGTTCAAATGCTGTGGATGTTCCTATCTCCGTCGCTAGAGTCCGCGGATTAAAGAAATCTTCTATAGGAACCTAAATTCAAAAAAATTTAAATAACTCAAAATATAGATCTCTCTCTCTCTCTCTCTATATATATATATCTCAATTTTTAATGGAACTTTTTGAGGTAGAATATATATATATATATGTATATATATATGTATATATATATATATCTCAATTTTTAATGGAACTTTTTGAGGTAGAATATATATATATATATATAAATTTTAAACATAAATTTTAAACTTGTGAAAAATTGTCCATACTTGTGGCTCATATCCCAATGAAGTAGAAGGTATATCTCCTAAGGAAGAAGAAGGTACCGCCATCCCAAAAACATCAGACGGAATCGGTACCTGTTAAAACATTTTATCAAATTATATATATACATACATGTACATGTGTGGCAACAATTATTTATTTTAGAGTCACTTAAAAAACACTAACATACATGTGCCAACATATCATGATGTTCAGACCCATCTGCATCGTTTGAGCCAGAGGTCCCGAACGTAATATTAACATTTTCATCACGCATCATGCCTGAGAACTGCAAATGGTGTTTTAACATATAATCATACATTTTTGTTAGATTAATGTACACATACAAATAAATTTATACATGTACATACACATGTATTTATTACAAATTGTACACATGTATATGTAAAAATAATTTCAAACCCTAAGGTCACTAACACATACCGTTCCGGTGCCCTCATCCTCATGAAAAATTAGGTGCTGCAAACCATTGCGACAATTTATTGCATATGTTCAAAGATCTTCAACATTCATGTTGTAAATCTCCTCATCTGTACAATAAACAAAATTGGCATGTGCATTTTCACGTGTTCTTTGTCGATTTAAACAAATATCAACTCCACTTAATCCGCTATGAACATTGTCGATCATAACATCCCTTGCTTCTTGACTTATTTGAGAAGTCGCATCCATCTCTGATCGTAGAGTTTCGACTTGAAACGGTCGACTCACCAATGGCAGCTCAGGGCGAGGCAACTCCACATCTCGCTTAGCGCCCTTACGGTCATATAATCGACCTTTCCCCGGGCCAAAAAATTCTGAAGGAAGGTCATTGTAGTTGGGTTTCATACCCAAAAAAAATTCTGCATAAAACATTTGTGAAAAATAAACAGGAACTTCATCGTTCCATGGAAGCCTTCCATAGGCCGCAAGATGCCTATCATACAAATAACGAGCTTTGTCTGGGTGCTTGAAATACTGCACCTTCAACATTTTTCTTTTTGGCCCTTCCTTATAATTAAACATTGACTTGGCCACTTCTTTTGTAACTTTTTGTTTTACATCCTCCCATTTATCGGGACCCATCACTGTTTCTTTTCTCTTTCTCATCATTTCTACAAATGAATCAGTCATTGGCCCAAGATTTCTGTACACATTTACCATTCACCCAATGAATGTGTAACTATTTCAAGGCTTTGTCGACTCTCAGCAAGTAGAGACAAAGCCACGAGATCTCTTTGCAATTTTTCATGAAGTCTTTCACACCTTTGTAAGGTACATTCCGCCATGTTGGTTTCCCATGATATATTAGTAATCTCAGCCAGATAAGTTGTGCTAGGTTGACAGCCTTCTTCTTGAATGTAGCGGGCTGCCCTGCGTCTATTTTGACCACTAGTTCGAACATTTTCGGCCTCTGCATCAATATATATAAAATTTTGTATATTAGAAAAAACACGTGTAAAAAAATTTGTACAAATTTAATGAAAAAATATTGAAATTGATGGCAACCTTGATGTTGTTGGTTAACATCTTCTCCAACATGACCCTATTGAGAACCAGACCTAGAATGACACTGCTGAGAACCAGACCCAAAATGACCTTGTTCAGAACCAGCAGTCGTTGATTGGCCTTCGGGGGAATAAATATCACCCCCTTCACGCAACCTGCTACCACTCATACCTCGACCGGTTGAACCTTGGCCACGCTCCATGGATGGAGTAGAAACCCTTCTCCTCTTACCTCCTAAAAATTAAAATATCAAACTTATTAACAACTAATTTAACTCACAAAGTTAATAAAAAATCAATTCCATATGTACACACATGTATGGAGATTTAATATTATATTTAAATACCGTGAACATCCCCCAATCCCTGAACCTCCATATGGGATTCGGCTGATCTTCGTTGTTCATCCTCCATGATATATATCTATTGGTCAACATTTACACAAAATAGATTTCAAAAAATCAATTTGTAATTTAGTGTACACAAATTATGTAGAACACAACTTTTAAAGCAATAATTGATCATGTGTGAAACTAAATTTAATTGAAAAATAAATTATAAAAATGATAAGTTCACCAAATTGCGCTTTACATGGTGGGAGCACACTTGGTATAAAATTTACCACTTAAATACACTTTAGTTTGTGGGAGAAATGACACACGTACATAGTTTACCTTAAAGTTGTTGTGTTTTATGGATATTAAAATGAAGAACTTCTATTTAGATCCATTTCGGAGATTGACTGTAGGGGCATTTACTAGATATGTCACCTTTCATAAAAGATGAGATCCAGAGGATACCTGGCCCTTTACAGACTCTGCCTATAGAACTTGTAGAAGTAAACACTAGAGGCATTAACAATATCAAAGAACGTTTTCATGCTCAGACATGGGAATGTGTCTCTTTCCCTAAGAAAAAAAATAGTTCAAGGTAGTTAATCTTCATAGACACGTCATCAAGCAGGTCATTGTGATCATCCCCAAATTACTTTTCATGAAATTAGGCTTGGAATCCTCTACAACCTGGTGGATGGAGTTGAATGGGAACTAGGTCAAGGCCTTTACAAAACACATGCTAGTGAATAACAATGTCTCTTAGAGTTGCAAGGTGTAATTGATAGAACTATTTGATTTCTTTACCATAGATGGATATCTCCTTTCATCTATACCTTTCTCAACCATCTTATTTCCAAGTGAAATGGGAATTTTCACATTTTGAATGTCATTACCATGTAATTTGGTAGTCTGCTAGCTAGACCTATCACAAGTAAGGTTGTCATACCAAACTATTTCTCTTGCTCAACTCAGTGACCATGACTCTTTTCTCACATTGCTTACCATAAGATCTTTAATTGTACATGTCACGCAAAGTTGGGGGTTCTAGGTCTACACCTATTAGGTAAAGTTTTATTTTATGGCATTGTGGTCCTTAAATTTGGAGGTGTTCCACCTGAAAAAGTAGGCATTAAATATGGATGAAAAGGATTTGTTTTAACTTTGATAGAATTTCCTCGTGGAATTACTGAATTTCTCGACGACATCATGCTAGCTTTGCTTAGAGAAGAAGGTTTTGGAGGAGAAATTGAATTCTTTAGACTTATTTTTGGCATTGAAGTTTGAAATAGTAGTTTTGATGACTCCATTGATGACCTTGCTGAGGAATTTGATGCACACAATATTGACTTTGAAGATGGTTTAGAAGACATTGAAGAAGTTGTAGATTTTGGTGTTGTCACTAAATGTTTCTTTGTTGTTGGACTTCATCAAGACACAATTTAACTTTACGAGCAGATTGAAGACCTTGAAGAGGTTTTAGATTTTTTTGTTCTCACTGAAGGTTTTTGTCTGTTTTTGTTTCTTAAACCATCATTTCCATAGGACATTTTTGGTGAATAGATTCTTGACCTTGATGAGAGGATATGATACCTTGAAGAGGCTACATCTTTTGGTGGCGTCACTAATTGTTTCTCTATTATTATGTTTGTTAAACATCTCGCTTAGCGCGAGGCAACTCCACATATATTGTACAGTTTATGGGACAGAAATAAATATTAGAAATATTAACTTAGTTTTTATAATTGGATAGAAGAATGACTTAAAATGACCTTGTATGTCTTCTCATTTTAGAGCTCAAATTTTTAGGAAGGATTTAAGTATCCACCTTTCAAGAATCACTAGAAGAGGTTGATAAAGAATATAGGAAGACAAAAAACTAACCAATGGTGTAATAAATGGATTTCTTGGGAGGTAGATTGGCATATGGACTTTTGGTAGCTAGAACTTTTCCAAATAAGTGAATGTATTTGAAAACCAAACCTCTAGTTTATTTTGGTCTAAACAAGGTCTAGAATTTGAAAAGTGAATTCCCTCTTTCTTCCTCTTACATGTCCAATGATCGAAATCTGGATTGAGGGAAAAAAATTTCCTAAATAAAAATTTTGCATTTTATTTGTTGTACACATGAGTTTTTAAAAGCTAATTAACTCATAAATTTCTCACAAAATACACTTAAATCTTGACACAAACCCCTTCCCAATTGGCTAACTTTAGACGATCCTAAACACATTTTTATTTAAATAATGAGGGAGATAGCCCAATAAAACTAGTTTGTCCATATTCAAATCAAGTTGGTATCAAAGTAAAATTTAGCTCATTTTAGTCAAGGTTAGTTAGAAGAATTAGCTATTTGTTTCTGTCTTCAATTTCCTCTCAAAATGAATGTGTACGTGCTTTTGAGAGACACACTAGAGGAATAAGGTCCAAATTTTTGATGAAAATGTGCTATGAAAGTAAAGGGTTAAAGGCAAACATGTACAAGGCACAGTTGAGTACAAGGCATAGTTGAGCCAAATGTTGTTGAGGAAGGGCCTAATTATTTGGGTCTTGGTTATGGAAAACATGATGGAGAATGCTCAAAAGCCAAGGAGGCACATGAAGCTGTTCCAAGAAGGAATTTTATTTCGTGTTCATTACCTCAAGCTTGTGAAGTTTTTGTTCATGATGAATGGAAAAGTTTGACACCCACTTTGCAAGAAGATGTTAATAAACATGCAGCTAATGAGAATGTAAAAGAAGAGGATGTTGAAATCTCTATCTAGTCATTGAATTCATTGCTAGTATTCAGAGGAGAGCCACTACCTCATCAAATTCACCTCCTCAAGAAGGCGACAATGGTGAATGTTCAAGGTATAAATTTTCCTTTAATCAAATTGCTTTTGATTATGATAAACATGGTAAATATTCACATAAGATATAGAAAAGAACTTGCACATGTTCCTTTTGTGGTTTGAATAACCATAATGTTTATAGATGTTGGAAGAAGATATCCATGCACAGTGAAACTTTCTAAATAAATGAGGAAAAAAATAAAAGGCCCATTGGACAAGGAAAATGATGTTGAAAATAAAATGCAATTGTTTATTACTCATTGCCATAAGAAAGGTCACCTTGTAGACAAGTGTTGGACTTTGCATCCAACAAGTCATCCACAACATTTGAAGAAGGTGGAAAGAGATAACGACAAGAATGGAAAATAGGATTCCATAATCGATGAGGGTCAAGATGATTCACATGATGAAGTGCAGCTAAAAGAAGCACCATTGAAATGGTTTGCTAACAGATGGTTAGATTTCTTATCCAATTAAGGCCTTGCATGTATTTTGATGTTTCATGAATTTCTTTGAAAATTCAAAGTATGGTGCATGTTGCATGAAGCAAGATGTTGAAAGTAGAGTTATGTTGACACACTTAAATGCAACAAATATGGAAATTTGTACATGAGCTCTATTATTTGACTTGAGAGTCAGTTGTTTGAAGGGGCATGTTTTGTCGACTTGTGTTTGGTTGATGGTTTTGTACACCAATATGTAAGAGTACATGGAGATATTCACATGATGTGAATTTTTTTTTCTTTGAAGGAGAAAAATGATATATCAGTGAGCTATGTTTCTTGCATGATGTGTTTTCAGTTTGATGGTTTTTTTTTGTGACAAGACGTCACAAGATTTTGGGAAGGTCCACTCTTGAGCGAGAGCCTCATGATTACAACCTAATCATGAGAATCAAATGGGAGTGCATCCTTATTTTGAAAACAAATAGGATTCTAAGCTACCTAGGACTCAAACCATTATTTTTAAATTTGAAATATCATGGTGTGTTGTTTCAATGCTTGAATCCACAACCCTAACATAAATTGTTTTATTCTTTTTTTGCAAGATTTAGTTGGTTATATTAAAATTCAGTTGAATTTAAAATTCTTGGATTAGTGACATGAACCAAACATATTGTACATATTAAATGAGGAATTTCGCTCTCCCAATCATTTCTAAATCACCCATATCACCAAGAAAACATGTTTTAAAAGAACATAATTTGGTATGGGAAAGACCTTAGGTTTCAAATATTATAAGAATTTTTTTGATATGGTTGAGAGAATGTGGAAAATAGAATCCATAAACAAATTATTTTTCAAAACGTATTACTTTAAGTATCAACAAGGAATGTACAAGGGTGTTCAATGAATTAACACTATTTATTTAAATTCCATGATGTATATCTTACTCATAATTTTAACAAATTATTAAATAATGATCTAGATTGGATAATTATATTATTTGTCATATATTTTGATGCTTATAGAGTGAAAAAATTGAAAGAATCAACTTGTAGGGTCATTTTAATGGTGGGTGGAGAATTGGGATCCAAAAACTTTTGGAGTCATTTTGAGGTTTTAAATTTGACATTTTTTGGGGTCAAACGATTATTCCTTGTGCCAAAATCTTGACCATTATTCTACACTTAAAGACATATATCCAATGGTGCAAGAAAAACATCAATTGAAGTTCATTCAAAATTTATGCCTTTAGTAAGTTGACCTATATCATGTTGACCACCATGGTACAAGAGAATGACATTTTAGCTGGGCATTACTCATGCATAGCAAGCTAGCTACATGTGGAATTTTAACAAGACTCTAAAAGGTCTAAAATCACAAACCTCGTCAAATCTTACACCTAGTTGGCTATCACGCTATGTTAAATACTTGGCCACTAGGAGGAATAAGAGTTCCATTTTGTGTTGTTGTATTTTGTTCCATAGTTGAAAATACAACTAGGAGTGTGATGTTAGAGAGAAAAATGTATGAAGTTAAGTTTTTATAGCAACCTTACACGCCAAAAGTCTTAGATAACTCTAGAGAGATTACCTTAAACATATTTTCCATACCAGAAAAGAGAGAGTAGAGTATGTTTACATTTTAGTGTTGTTTTTCTCCCATAAGGATTTCCTAGGGAAAAAGAGTCTAGAGCATCATTACTTTTTAGGGTTGCTTGTCTCCCATAAGGATTTCCTAGAAAAATAATTGTGTTGATTGTCTAGAGATATGTATGTGTGTGTTTCATTATGTTCTCTATTTCTTACGTTGTGTTTCATTATGTCTTATATTTCTTACATTTCTGCCCTCCTATTTTTCTTTCCAATCAAGGTTTATAAAGTAACATGACAAGCAACATGAGACTTGGAACAATCATTTTCATTATCTATATGGAAGGCAAGAAGGATTATATCCCCTTAAGCTTAAACTTATGTAGTTTTTCAATTTTTATCATATATTTTTTGGTAAGGGTAAATTTTTTTTATCTATAGTACAAGTCATGAGTTCCCCAATTTTACCTTATGTAAAGCATGATTCTAGGATTACTACAATTTGTGCTTAGTTTTTTATTATGATGATGCCCTGTCTCAGTCACTTGGCCATCTCTCTATGGGTAGTTAAATCTTTATAACAATACTTAAGTAATATTTATCTATTTGTATTATGTGAAGTGTAAAAAATGGTATACTATTTTTCATAAAATTGGGTTGATTTTATCATATATTTCGATGAAAGTTGATTATATGACACGTTTTCTTTAAAAGGATCTAGCAATTTTGTTAAGGTATGAATTTTCAATTTTGTGTGGCTCTCTATCAACCGTCACTTCCTCATTTCTAGAAAAAATCAACTTGTTCATTCGTATACCCACTTTCTATTCAAATGCATGAGTTTTGAACTCTCGATAACTATGTTTTTCCACACAGGAAAATTATGTCACATTTTATACTAAAGTTCTAAATATTTTTTTGAAGTTTGGATTACTGTTATTCTTTTATATAGTTTAACATTAGATATAAGTTTAAATTGAAAGCTACTTAGATGAAATATAGCTTAGATATGGCATTTGCAAATTATTATCTATTTATTAAACTAAAGGACATAATTATTACACATGTTTAATTTACATTCAAATGCTTCTTTGATTTATCTCCTATAGCTTAATGTAATGCTAGATATATAAGTTAAGTTGAAGGCCCATGAGATAAATATGACTTCTATGTGACATTTGTATTGAATCATCTATTTGTTGTGTTATATGAACATAATTGGTACGCATATCTAATTTGCATTACTAATATGTCATGCTTCTTTAATTTATATTTTATAGATGACCGGAGCGCATCCCTTTTTAATCTATCCCTTTTGGCTTTGGATATGTGGGCAATATTCATCCACATATTTTTCTATCATAAAGAAGTGAGTAAAATTGTAAATTCCATTTGTGTCAATGTTAAGGTTAAGCACATGGATTAAAGTTTTATATATTAGATGAGGAGGCTATGTATTACATATGGTCTTGAATGAGATTTTGGACTCTTTAGATATATAGCTAAAGAGTCCAAATGCTCATTCAAGACCATATGTAATACATAGCCTCCTCATCTAACTTAGCCAGGGATTTGCAATACTATATTTGAGTTGGCTAGCTCCATTTCAAGATATTATAATGTTAGATTATTATTTCTATAGATTTTGATTATGGTAGTAAAATGTTAAAAAAACCAGAAACTGTACAAATAATATTATTCTAGATATATGTAAAAAGGACATGGTAGAGAAGATCAAACAATATTAAACTTTTCATAAAGAGTTTAGATAAAAATACATTTTCTAATTTTGATTGTCAATTCCAAGGCTTAAAGCAATAATTTTTCTAATAATTTTTGTTTAATTAATAAATAAAAAAGAAGCATTTTCAATCAAAATCACATCCAACATATCATAAAAATAATAAAAACAATTTAAAACTTCATACACTATGACATTAATATGGCAAAGAGCATAAAAATATACAAGCAAAAAATCATTTTCTATAATAACGGAGAGCTTCAAATATACAAGAAAAAAAATCTTGCAGCCTCCTTGTATCCCAGAGAAAGAGTTGCTCAAACAATCATATTTTAAAGAATTAAAACTTGGAGAAAATCATCTGTTTTTGAATTTCAATTATAAAAAAATTTCCAGGTCGAACCTTTGTAGAGGTTCCAGTACCTGAGAGTAAAATCCAGTTTGGGGCTGTTAAATTCTAACTGTACTGGTAATTGTGCTAGGGGGGAGAAATAGGATGTAATTTCCTCTTCTCACGGTTGGGAGTCTTGTTTTTCATGTGGATTCAATGAGACAACATGTCAGATAAGTTTCTAAATACATTTCCTAGATATTACCAATACGAGAGTGACAAATATTTTCTTTAAATTTCATGAACCCTGATTATAATGTGTCTTTACGAAAGAACAATGAAATAAAGTAACTATGATTGTATTTTTTTATTTAAATGTTTGAATGCAGGTAAAATTAGAATAATGGTTTTATATCGAAGGGAGAGGGAACGAGAGGCCTCTTAAACTTTCCAAGCACTGTAAAATAATAAGAAAAGAAACTACTTTTTTATATTCCAAAACGAACTATGTGTTATAACTAATTTGAATAAATAAATGTAAACAAAGGACTTTTCTTTTACAATTTTGGAAACATAAAAAATAAAAAATAAAAAAATAAAAATAAAAATAAAAGGTTCAATTTAAAGACATTTCTAATTATTGAGACAGACCGTTTCTGTCCCTTTTAATGGAAAGAAATTAATGTTCTTAGTTCTAGAACCATTTTTTATGCATACATTCATAACCAAACAATATTGAAATTTATTTTAATAAAACCAGGAATATAGCTTCATAAATATATAGCAATATGTTATATATGTAAGAATATAGTCCCTGTTTTTGTAGGTATTACTTATCATCATATATATCGAGAAAAGAATACTTTTGCTGATGGATTATCAAAACCGGGACTAAAGGCTGTTTTTGGAAAGATTTACTACGAGTTACATAACATGCAGGGTCTTCAGGCAAAAGGATCAGTCCCCATCATATAAGTACAGTGGGGTTCATGGAGACTGTGTTTCACAGATTTCAGGTTTAACATGTGTGTTTACTTTGACAGTTTATACTTTGTTGTATCCTTTTGTAAGAACGGTTTCGCAGATCTTTCTACTGTTTCTTTTTGGGCTCTTCAGGGGTGGGGAAAACAGAGATTCTCTGTGTTGATTTGGTATGTATTTGGACAGTAATTTTTCTTGTTGTCTTTGATCTTTATGTGGCTACAATCTGAAAATCAGTATTTTTGGATGGAGGATCATGTTTAAAAGCTATTTGTAAAGTCCTTGTAGTTTGTTCCTGGTACATAATATAAACCATGGTATTTTTCTTACTAATATATATATATATATATATATATATTCTTACTAATATATATATATATATATATATGTGTGTGTGTGTGTGTGTGTGTGTGTAAGAAAACTGATTTCACAAGAATTGAAACTCAGAACTGGTCTCAATACCAGGAAGGTTCAGATAACATAACCATATTTTCATGCATATAAAGGAAAGAAACCATGCAAATATAATGGGTCGGTTTGGGTTAGTCTGAGGCAGACCAAGAAAACCGGTCACCCAAAAACAATCCCAGTCGACAATTATAAGAAAACAAAGAATAACCACCATTACTTTCAAAAAATGAATTTAGATGGAGAACAAAGTAAAACAAAAAACTAAGCCATTATTCTAAATCACAAAGGGAACCTATTTGAGTATTTACATCGATCGTAAATTGTAAAATAAAATTCATCCAAGGAAATAATAATCATTCAGCCAAAAACAATGATGCCTATTTATTAGAAAGAGGTAAATTCATCGAGACTATAATAGGATATTATTCACAGTCAAACCATACACATAAATTATATATAAAAAAACCAGTGAGTCTAATTGTGAGGATTCGAACATACCTGAAGTCGAAAAGCGCGGACGAGAGGAACACCAACGCAGTCGGGAGGAGAAACAGCGCGAGCAGAGCAGCAGCGACAGGGACAGATAACGCGCGAACAATGAAACCGGTAAACCACCAACCTTCGCGGGCGATTTATTTATAGAAAATAGTTCGGCCGAACTCTTTTAAAAGTAAAAATCCGACCGAAATTTTGTTGCCGGTTTTCCAATCTCCGACAAAAATTTTGTTTGCCCGCACCGTCAGTGTGCCGTCAATCTAAACGGGATCACGAGTTCGGCCAAAATTTCTAAGAAAGTTCGGCCGAACTATTGCCGAAAAAAAATTTCAGCCCCCGATTCTCACAAAAGTGTAACCCAGCTTCACGTTTCTGCCCGTGCGGGGTGGAAATGTAAAGGGTAACAAAAAAGTTTCGAGTTGTTAGTGGGTCAGCCATGTAGGTATTTTTTTCACTTTTCGTTATCTAACTAATTCTCAGATTAAGGGTAAAATTGTTAGTAATTATGGTAGGATTATCTGGGTCTGAGTTAGTATGGGAAAGTGGAGCTTGATCTGTAACTCTCTGTATTGGTTGAAGTCTTCTATTGTCGTTTACTGATCTGCTCAGGAGCGGTTGTCTTTTTTCAAGTCGAGTCTTCTAAATCTTCCAAAGTTGCAGTCACTATATGCAGATGGAGGTAGCCATGCCCTATTACTCCGTAATTTTTTTAATCTCTCAGGTTGCTTTAAACTTGTCATGATGTGTATTGTTACAGGTATTCCAAGCAACTCCTGCTTGCAGATAATTTTTTTGGAAGACCGAAACTTGAAGAAAATGGTGAAAGGCCAGTGAGTAAACAGAGGTGCAAAGTGTTGAAAAGTGTAACTAGGTTGGTCTTCATGTTCACTATGTAATTATGTATATATGTAAAGAAGATGTCAAAGTTTATTTTTGGTGTACTTGCTTCATGGGTTTCATGAGCAAGATTATTATTATTTAGATAGACTTCTTCTTGATGTCTACTAGGCTTGAGTCTTCTAAGCATACACATATAATTAAGTGTTATGTCAAGTCTAGAAATTATGCTCCAAGACCTTGTAATGATATCATGAAGAAATGGCTCATAAACGAGGATCAAAGCTATACACTCTCAATGCTAGAATAAAATTTCTCAATTTCAGCCTATGAACAGAAGTTAAAGTCGGCTTTCATGAAGGTGAATGGTCGACCTAAAATACAATAACATACCACTATAAATACCAAGACCTGTAGTTCATTGGAAACATTGAAAATTGTTGATTTTCTCTGTAGAAGAGCAGATAATAAATGTGGTATATCTATATGATACAGTGCGTATCTCTGTAATAAGAAAGGCAGTATATATATATATGATACAGTGCGTATCTCTATAATAAGAAATGCGGTCAATGCATGTAATGAAGTGTGGATCTGTTCAACAGAAAACTAAAGTGCTAGGAAGAAGTGCGGACAATCTGGAGAAGATTCTTCGGAAAAATATCAGTAATAGAAATGCGACTCTTTTCAGATATACAATGCGGATATTACCTAACATACAGCGCGGAAAAAAATATTCAGTGCAGTCATTACATAATATAGAGAGCGGAATATACTTATGAAGAAATGTGGAGTTTCTAAAGTCAATTGCAGGGTTTTTAGTGCAAGCATAATCTGAGATGTTAGCATGTGCAATGAAGTTTAAACTGTCATGAACACAATACATATTTGAAAGGTAAATTTCTTTGTGTAACAAATGAGATGGAACAATGATTTGCAATGTGAATATCTTAAGTGGATAATTAAGGGTTGCTGCCAGACAAGAAAAGAGAGGAAGGTAAATCTAGGATTTACCTTCCCTCTCATAGTTAATAAAAGAAACGACAGTACAAACTCGTGCAAAGAAAGAATGATCAGTATGGAAGATTGTCAAAGAAGAAGCAACAAGGTCTTGGAAGCATTCATAAGTTAAGGGTCTAAGTCTGGGTCATGGTACTTGTCATTTGAAGGTCTATAAGAAGAATTCTTTTGCGGGTTTTCCTCTCCAAGAGGGAGAGGTCTTTCCCTAGCTCTAGGAGCCTAACTTTTGTGTCTCATGCATTTTGATAATTGACTTGATGAAAGATTAACTAAACTAAAAGAAGAAGAAGACATAAGTATCACAAGTAATTATCAAGAAGAGAATTTGTATTAACCTACAGCCCTCCAAATTCTCAACATACAACCAAAGTTCCAAAATCTTCCCAAGCCAAATGTGGCAAAAAGTCTGGCAAAGAAGTGATGGAGAATATGTTCTAAACATACAACATAGTTACCGATCAAATAGGTAATTGAACTAGTACCTACTTTTTTGAGGTAGTGAAAAAAGCACCTGATTTTGAAAAGTGGTGATGAACAATCACCCCGTTTTTTTTTTTTGACATATTTTTGACACTCTAATTTTTTTATTTATGAAGTATGAACATTTGTTTTAAAATGTTAGTGATTTCCATGCTAATTTTGAAAAGTGTTGATGCATCATCAACCTTTTTTTTTAGAGTGGTGATTTTCATGCTAATTTTGAAAAGTGTTGATGCAGCATCAACCATTTTTTTTAGAGTGGTAATTTTCATGTTGGTAATAAAACATAAAAATAAAATAAGAAAAACGTGACAAAAAAAACTCAAATATAAAAAAATATATAAAAATAATAAAAAAAACCAATGAAAATGTTAAAAAAAAAAAAAATTTAACTTGCATAAATAAATAGTTTAAACAAAAAACAAAAAACAAAAAAATTCAAAAATTAAATAAAAATAGGAAAAAATTCAAAAAAATACATAATTTAAAGAAAAAAACCATAAAAGAACGATTTTTTCCAAGTTATTATATATTTATATATATATATATATATATATATATATATATATATATATATATATATATATATATATATATATATATATATATATATATATATATATCAAACAATTAAAATTAAAATAATAAAATGAAAATAAAAAATAAAAAAAATCAAAATTTAAAAATTTAAATTAAAACAAAAATTAATAAGAAAATAAAAATAATAAATTTTAAAATAATAAAACAAAATTAAAATAGATATTTTAAAATAAAAACAATTAAGATTAAAAAACAAAAAAAATGAGAAGAAACATTTTCAAATAATTTGAAAAAAAAACTAAAATCTGATTTTTTTTTTAAACTTAAACCATTTTAAAAATTTTAAAATGAAAAATAAAAATAAAAATAAAAAGCATTTTTCAAATTAAAATTTTAAAAAATTTAAAAATTAAAATATCTATATATATATATATATATATATATATATATATATATATATATATATATTATAATAATAATAATTTAAAAAATTGGAATAAAATATTAAATTAAATTAAAAAACAAATACGAAATATAATAAATAATTAAAAAAAAACAAAAAAAATTATTAAAATTTCATAAATAAATAAAAAAATTGAACTAAAAAAAATATTTAATTGAGCCACCCAAGTGGCAACGGGAGGTTGATTCTCGGAATTGACTTGCGAGGTCGATTTCGGGAATCGACTTGGGGAGGTCGATTCTAGGAATCGACCTAGGGAGGTCGATTCTAGGAATCAACCTAGGGAGGTCGATTTCGAGAATCGGCCTTGGGAGGCCAATTTTGAGAATAGGCCTTGGGAGGTCGATTCTGGGAATCAGGGAGGTGGACTCCCGGAATCGACCTGGGGAGGCCGATTCCGGGAATCGCCCTGGGGAGGCCGATTCTGAGAATCGACCTGGGAGGTCGATTCTAGGAATCAACCTCCCACCCACGTGGCAGCAGGGGCCGACTGTTGGGTGGGCGGGGAGGTTGCAAGAAGCCCCCCGCCTGCCCAATGGCCAGCCCTCGTCGCAACTTGGGCGGTGCAATTAAATAATTTGTTTTCAATTCGATTTTTTAAATTTTTTTTAATGAATTTTATTTTTTTTTAATATTCTTTATTTTTATTTTTATTGTTATTTATAATATTTCATATTTGTTTTTTAATTTAATTTTATTATATTTAATAATAATTTTTGAATTTAATTTAATAAAATTTAATAAATTTTGTTATTTTTTTTAATCTATTTAAATTTTTTTTTTTAATCACATAAAATTTAATATTTTTTATTTAAATTTTTTTTTTATATTTTAAATTAATTTTATTTTTTAAATTAATTTGTTTAAAAAAAAAATTCATTTAATATTATTTATTTGTTTCCATTTTCCATTTGTTTTTTTTTTTTTTTAATTTTCATTTAAAAAGTGTTTTTTTTTTTTTTTTAATTTTAAAATTTATTTATTTATTAAAATTCAATATTTTTTTAATTTAATTTTTTAGGTTAATATTTTTTTTTAGAATATATATATTTTTAATTTAATTTAATATATACATATAATTTTTTTTTTCATTTAAATTTAATTTATTTTTTTAAATTTATTTTTTTTTTTAATAATTTTTTTAGTTTAATATTTTTATTTTATTCTACTTTTTCATTTTTAATTTTTAATTTTTTTTTTCAATTTATTAAAATTTAACATATTTTTTTAAATCTAATTTTTTATTAGGAATTTTGCTTCTGTGATCCATAAATTGTGACTAAGATCTTTCGGTGAAAATCACATCAAAATAGATTAGGTCGACGCGTTTCGAGCCAACCACTGTGGTTCATCATCGGGACAAGATGGAAAATCTGATCAAGTAACCCCTTTAAATAGAAAGTATAGCCCCTACTAACCATTTGTAAAATAACGACTAATTTGACTCAAATAAAAATTAATTTATTTTATTTTAAAAAGAAATAATTAAAGGTTATAATTTGAATTTTAAATATTTATATTTATTTTAATAAAAATAATAATTATTAATTTAATATGTTTTAAAGAATAATACTAAATCATTTGATTTTTATTATTATCGAATAAATTACATGTTAAAAATAATTAAATAATATTTAAAGTTTGAATTTATATATTTTTATTTTATTTTTAATAATTAAATGCTATGAGATTCAAAACTTATCAAACAGTTAACTTTTTGATTAAAAAATAAATAAAATAAAAATAAAAATAAATAAATAAATAAATAAATAAGTAAAATAAATAAATAGAAATAAAATAGAATAAGGATAAAATTAAAATTAAAAATAAAATAGATAAATAAAATTTTTAATTAAAAATAAAAATAAAATAAATAAATAGAAATATATAAAAAAAAAAAAAGATAAAAAGATAAAAAGATAAAAATAAAAATAAAAATAAAGTAGATAAATAAAATTATAATTAAAAATAATAATAATAATAATAATAATAATAAATAAATAAATAAAATTAATTTTTTTATATTAGGAATTCAGGAATGAAGGGTAGGAATCCAGCTTCTGCTAATCATCCATCCATCATCTCTATTGAGGTTAACTGGCCTCTTTTCAATTTCCAGGGTTTCTCTCAATTTATGGTGGAAGAAATGATCAATCCTCGCAATAACCTCAGCATCTTCAATGCAAATGTGATGATTTTTCTTCTCAGCGTGCTCCGCTAGCACAGAGGAGCGTGATATACTATGCTTCAGGTCAGCTACATGTTCATGAATTCTTTGACTAATTGAACGACCAGTTTCACCAATGTAAGGGATCCCACAGGAACATGGAATCAAGTAAACACCCTTACCATCCTTCGGGCAAATCAGGTCCTTAACAGATCTAAGTGAACTCCAAATGGTGCGAGAGGGCTTAAAGGTTGAGGAAACATTATGTTTCTTTAGAATCATAGCAATTTTATTTGTAGTACCTTGGATAAATGGAAGGTGAACTCCAGATAACCGATCACAGGGATCTTTCTTACCCTTAGGACCTTTTTCTACTTTTCGAAAAGCATTAAGACATTGACTCATGTTATAACCGTTTTTCTTAAAAACTTTAAGAAGATGATCCTTTTCACCTTCAAAGTGGTGTTCATCAGAGATTCTAAAGGCTCTGGTGGCTAGGGTGTTGAGAACACCACGTTTCTGAGCAGGGAAATGGTGAGAACTAGCATGTAAATACTGCTAAGTGTGCGTCTTCTTTCTAATTTTTTATTTTCAAATTCTTATGTTTTTAATTTAATAAAAATTAATTTTTATTTTTTGAATTTAATTAGTATATTTTAATTTTATTTTAGTTTTTAAAATTTATTTGTTTTTTTAAATTTGTTTTTTTAATTTAATATTTTTATTTTTATTTTTTAAAATTTTAATATATTTTTAAATTTAAATTTTTAAAAATGCTTTTTATTTATTTTTTTAATTAATTTTTTCTCTTAATTTTTTTTTTTAAATTTTAAACCTCTTTTTAATTAAAAAAATTAATGAAATTTGTTTTCTTTTTCAATTATTTTAAAATGTTTTTTTTCTTTTTCTTTTCTTTTTTAATTTTTAATATAATTTTTTATTATTCTAAAATTTTGTTTCAACATTTTCCATTTTCGAGGTGTTTTTTGCGCAAAAAAATTGGTTTTTACATTTATTTTTAAAAATGTTGAAAATTTACTCTGAAAAAAAAAGAGGTTATTCCACAATACAACTTTTCGTTTCAGGGTGTTTTTTGCACCAAAAAAATTGCTTTTTTCTTCCATTTTTAAAAAATGTTGAAATTTACCTCGAAAAAAAAGGGTTATTCCAGAATACAACTTTTCGTTTTTGGTTTGTTTTTTCATGGTTTTTTGATGTTTTTTTTGTTAGAGTTCTTGTTTTGAGATAATAGTTCATGTTTGATCGGTAACTATGTTATACTCGGATGGTACACCATGCTACATTAAGTCCTTGATTCACGGGTGGGAGCATGATGCAAGAGCCAAGCAAGAGGAGGAGGCTGACATGGCTGAGGAAGAACTAAATCCTATGATTACAGACCCCGGCAATACTCACAAAAGATTATCCTCTTTTCATCATTCAATTCGCACCTATTGGTTACTGAAATGCCTTTTGGTGAAGACAATAGTTTCTATTCAAGAGATTCGAGGAGACCCTAAAGCAACCTCAAATCTAGCAGATATCAGTAGGGCCATATAGGAAATTAGTCTGCGCCAACATCACCAAAGCGTCCGCTTGGGGAGAGCGTCCGCTTGGGGAGAATTGAGAAGCAGCTGCAAAGCATGCACCAGGTAGACATGTCTCGCTCCAGTGTGAAAGATCTGGCTCCTATAGAGTCATCTAATAACTAATCTTAGTTATTTCTGTTTTTTGTGATGATAGTAGATAACATTTAATTTTCCTATATGTTTATGAAAGGAAAGATTGATATTAGCTACTTAAAGATGGTAAGAGACATATTGAAGATGTTTATGTTTTGGATGGCCTATAACTCTTTAAGATGACCAACAGACCTAGTTTCCTACGGGAAGGTTGAGGCCAAAAGTTGTATATTTTTCTGACGTGCATTTTGATTTTTGAATAGAAAATAGAAAGGATCTACTAAATTTATATAAAAAAAAATGTTATATCCAACCCTCCCTTCCTTTGTCGACAAGAAATCACAGCTACCAAATTCATTCGTATTGGAGAAAAAAATATGGAAATTCGGGAATTCGATTCGTACATTGAATCATTCGGTAAGAATTCGATCTGGTTCCTTGTGGATTCGCGTGGATGAAAGAAAACTCACGGTTTATAGTTTATTACAGGGATAGTAAGTCTAGTGATCCCTAAACACAAAATGGAAATGAGAATAGTAAGTGCCTGATTGCACTTAGGAAATGGAAAGGTTGTCAGATAGGAAATTAAAATTAAATGTGAGTGGAGAAAATTTCTCGGTTTTTAATTTCATGTTGTGTTAAAGGGTTTAAAAAGTCGTGAGATAAAAAGGAAAGAAAGAATTTTCAATTTCATGTTGCTTCAAAGGGTTTAAAAAGTTGAGATAACAAGGAAAGAAAAAATTTGAGCATAAATATAAAAGAGTAAATTTTGTAAAAGATATAATTTTTTTTTAATATAGTTATATCAAGAGAATTTTATAAAAATAATTTTTAAATATTTAATATTTAAATATGTATTAATTACAAAAGATTTTAGATAAAATTTGAAATTGAGTTTTGAGATTTGAAGATTTAATTTTTAAATAAATATTAATTATAAAAATATTTTAGATAAAATTTGGAAGTAGCAAGGGAAGTTTTGAGTTTTGAAAACAAGAAAGGTTTTGGAAATAAGATAAGTATGGTTGTGGTTTTGGTCAATAAACTGCAGTTTTAAAATTGTTTATATTGATTAAAATTATTAAAAAATATTTAAATTTCAAAATGAATAAGAAAAAAATGAAAAAACATGGTTGTTATATGAAAAAAAATATATATATTTAGGGATAAAAAAATTTCATCGTATCTTAATTTTTATGGTAATTAAAATTCAAACTTGATAACTACCCATGAAATTATTAGTTATTTAACCCATTTTTATTTATCTATTAAAAATTGTTCTACCACCTCACTCGATTCTGTAAACCTTGCTTACGTGGTACCCTCTCACTTGTGATTACCAGAAGTCAATACTATTGTAGATCCTACGTGACATTTGGATTTTAATTGTCTGGAGAATGTAACCACCCACGCTGGCACTAACCATTCTTCCGCCATTTAATCTCTACTACTTGAACTTCGACCACTGCACGCCATCTTTCCTTTTGCCTACGAACTTTCAAGAGCATAATACATGTTTGGATATTCTATGGAAAATGGGTGTTCTTTATTATTATTCTCACTTTATTATTATTCCGAGGAGTGTATTGCTAATTATATTAATCAAGTTTGGTGGAATGGTGGATGTATCGCATAAATTGTTTGTTTATTAATATTCAAGTTATGTAATTTCAAAATTTGTTTAATTTGTCTAACATATTTGTGGGTGGTTTCTGTTAGGCTCAAGTATATAAAGGTGGTTTTTGTTGGATTTTAAATTTCTTTCTTTCCTACTAATCAGAAATTTAAAAAAATTTCAAAAAAAAAAATTTCAAAAATAAAAAAATTATAATATTTTAATATTTTTATTTATTTATTTTTTGTTTGAAACGTGTCAACAATGTTCAGTTGAATGTAATTATTATCAAAAGAATTCTACATTAAAAAAAATATTATTTTTTTAAAATAAAAAATCATAATATTTTAATTTTTTTTATTATTGTCTAATTTTAATTCAATATGATAAAGGTGTTGTAAAGTAATTTCATATAATGTAATGTCTTATAAATAAAAATAAAAATAAAAAAAAGTTAATGTAATGTAAACATTTTACCTCTCTCAAACTAAAATAAAATTAATCTTAAAAAATAAGTCTAGATCCATCTTAACTCAAGATCTATCAAGCGTCGAGAGGGATCAAATCTCTCTAGGGGAAAACCTCTTTTTTGAGTGCAAAACTTGAGGAAAGGTTTGCACCTTGAGAGATTTGATCCCTCTCAGTACCTGATAGATCTAGAGCTAAGATGGATCTAGGTTGGTTTCACTCGTGTGCAGCCAAAGAAAATTTATCCAACATATGATTAATTTTATCAATAATATGTAAATATATCATCGTGTGCAACAAAGGAAAATCTATCGAACATATGATTAATTTGATCAATAATATGTAAATACATCTAATAGTAATATAATCATTTTAAATATGCTAAATATGTCATAAAATTTTTGAATGCAAAGTGACAATGTAATAGCGTTGAATGATAGAAAATGTGAATAATAAGAATGTAGCCAATTACAAATAGTCTTCATTGTGATCAATCTCAAACTATTTTATTCTACTATTTTTATTGTCACCATTGTTAGTTTTTTCATATTTTCATATCGATTATATGAAAAAGACAGTTGAAATTGTAAACCATTTAAATCTTTAGCTCGAATTGTTGTAGTAAACATCATACCTTGTCTTTCTTGCTCTCTAATATAAATAGGTTGAATTACTATAACACAACAATCAATGTACATTGTCAATAATTTTCCGCGCTCACACTGAAATCAATGCACAATGTTAATCCAGTCACTTTAAAATTAATGTACCATCATATATCCAATTACATCAAATCAGAAATCAGCATCTACATTGAAATCAATGCATCTAATGCAAGCAATAAAATAATATTAGAAAACAACATATACACTGAAATCAATGCATCTAATGCAAGTAATCAAATAAGATTAGAAATCAACATCTGCACTCAAATCAATGCATCTAGTGCAAGTAAGAAAATATGATTATAAATCAACATCTACACTCAAATCAATGCATCTAGTGCAAATAAGAAAATAGGATTAAAAACCAACATCTATATTGAAATCAATGCATCTAGTGCAATCAATCAAATAGGATTAGAAATCAGCTTTACACTGAAATCAATGCATTTAGTGCAAGCAATCAAATAAGATTAGAAAGCATCTAAACCGAAATCAATGCATCTAGTGCAAGCAATCAAATATGATTAGAAATCAACATCTACATCGAAATTAATGCATCTAGTGCAAGAAATCAAATAGGATTAGAAATCACCATTTGTGACTGAAATAAATGCATTTAGTGCAAACAATAAAATAGGATTAGCAATAATCTACATTGAAATCAATGCATCTAGTGCAAGTAATCAAATATCATTAGAAAACAACGTCTACACTAAAATCAATGCATATAGTGTAAGAAATCAAATAGGATTAAAAATCACCATCTACATTGAAATCAATGCATCTAGTGCAAGAAATATTCTTCCCTCCCTGCCTCCCTCCCTCCTCCATCTATATCTATATCTCCCTCCATCTCTCCTTCTTTGTCTCTCTATCTCGCCCCCTAAACACACGCACTCTCTCACTCCATATATATCAATCTCTTTGTCCCTCGCTCCCTCCCTCTGTCTCTCCATCTCTGATATTGGCTCATGGTATTCAACTGGAATATAATCTATTTAAAAGGGGAATTAAACAAGCCTAGATCCATCTTAACTCAAGATCTATCAAGTGCCCAGAAGAATCAAATCTCTTTTAACTTAATCATTTAAAAGTATAATCATCATCTTTTTATAGATAATAGTGCACAACACCAGCCTTAAAGATAATGACAATTTTCGCTACACAAGTTTCCAGGACCTTTACAATAGTACCATAGTATGGATATGCTACCTACATATTCCTTTACAATAGAAACATATTATATATATATATATATATATATAACATGCACAACCTAAAATGAAGTATATTTATGTATTCTCTTGGGTTTTTTTCCCTTTTTTGCCAATAGTTGAATGGTGCACATTTTTATTTTAAAATATTAATTTCCATGATGATAAATGATAAAAAATGATTTCTCAAGTAAAAGACTAATAATGTTTTTGAAAACTTTAAAATACTTGAATTTAAAAAATTAAAAATATATTTTAAATAAAAATTAAAAAAAAAACTCTTTTAAAATTTTAATATAAATTTATATTAATAAAATATTCAAATATAATGTTTAATTAATTGTAAAATTAATTATCTATAGACATAGAATAAATGGTGATAGGGTGTACTGTTAAGTCACTCCATGATGTGAAGGTTACTGATTCGAAACTTCGTGGGAAAGAATCCAGCCATGTTAAGGGTTGGTGTGGCCTGGGCCCGGTGCGATCCCCGAGTGATTTTGATGGCTTAGACGCCCCTAGGTGTAGTTTCTGAAGCCACAGGTCAAACCCGAAGCAATCTCTGGAAAGCTCAGATAACTTGACAAACCAAAAACAATTATAAAATTAATTAACTTATTTTTTAAAAATATAAAATTATATAGGAAATAATTTTCTTAATTAAATTTTGCATCACAAATTTGATTTACCCACACATTAAACACAATTTGACCCTTCAACACCCAATTTTGTATAACAATGAGAGAGAAAATATGATTTCCACAAAGTAAAAATTGTATCGAGTGTTCTACTTAATCAGTGTAATTTGCACATATAAATAAGTGAATATTGTCTCAATGTGATATACTATTGGGGTCACACTAACAACTATTTGGTAAATATCACAACCATATACCAAACAAAGAGCCAATTTTATGAAGAGAATCTATCATATCCAACTAAATATAATAACCTCCTAAATAATCAAACTATTCACATAGAAACAAACTCTACCTCACTTTTGTTAATGCGCTTCAATGATTAAAAAAAAAAATCAAACCATTATAATTATCTTCCTTCTTTCCTTAATAAACAAATTAAATACAAATCCTAACCAAAAATAAAAATAAAACTAGTAAGTAAAACCCTACCTTAAAATCATCACATGAAAAACCTTTCCCATATGGAATATTATAAGAACAACGGATGCATCATACTTTTCTTCCATTTTTGAAATAAAGACGAAGTGTTTTGTTGTGAATATGGCAAGTGAAAAAAAAAAAGGAACCTGAACACATGTATATTGATAAATAGCCAAAGTTTCCAAAAAAGTGATAAGGTTCCACGAAGCATAAGAATAAAGTTAAAATTTTATTGAACATATGTACATTGATAAATGGCCAAACTTCCAAAAGTGATGAGGTTCCACAAAGCATAAGAATAAAGTTACAATTTTTATTTCCATACATTGAAATAATATAGTTTCAAAGTTTGTGAAACATTCTTATAAGTGCTTCGAATGCGAACTCGCATCCACATGATATATTTAAAACATCGTTGGAGGGTTTTGAATGAATACAAAACACTTTATATATTTTGTGGTAGCAACAAAGGGTGGCATTGGCATTGTTTGTGAGATACTTATGGTTGCGAAATTGAGGTGTACTATTGAATAAAATTTGCGAAGCTCATATTATTTATAACATATGGTTTAAGGTTGCAAGATACATTTCTTAAATTGGGTTAATACGTGGAAGAATATTCCAATAAAGAAGTTGGTTTTTCATAAGGGTTTTTCATACGATAATGCTTATCATTGTTTTCCTTTAATCTTCAATTTGTTTGCTTCCTAACGAAGAGTTATTCTTAATTTTGGGTGTATTGTTTAATTCTTTTGAACAAATGAATAAAAGCCTTAAATCTTGTCTTCATTATATAAAGAATGGTGCAAGATGGGAGCCGTTGAGACCCTAGGGTTTCGGGCACAAAATCCACATCTCTACTACCTAGCAAAGGATGCAAAACAAAAGTTTTCTCCTCATGGCATAAAACAACTGATTTTCTAATATGTAGGCATACACATTTGTTCTTCGGGCCTCGAGTTAGTTTGTCTTTCTCTCCTAAAGGACAAAATTTTGGTGCACAAGATCTATACATTATTAATCAATCAGACACGTCCAATATCTGGTTTTTCTTCTACTTTGACTATATGCATTATCACTCATTTTTTCTCTCTTCTTTACATTATGATATTATGTAGAGATAAGTTCTGATAAACGATTATCTCTTTCCTTGAATTTGTTTTTTCTCCCAAGTTTATGTTATTTTAAAACTCATGTAATAATAG
The DNA here is from genome assembly GCA_034641835.2 of Pinus albicaulis. Taxonomy (NCBI): domain Eukaryota; kingdom Viridiplantae; phylum Streptophyta; class Pinopsida; order Pinales; family Pinaceae; genus Pinus; species Pinus albicaulis. The sequence continues at coordinate 61,789,301 of CM076573.1, read as the reverse complement.
ATTTGTTGATATTGGAATATTTTGTTTTTCATGACCTGCATGATGCTTCTTTTACAACATGAGTTTTTATAATCGAAATATAGGCAACACAAGGAATAATTGAGACACGGGGTTGGGATAAGGAGAGATAGAAGGCATAGGGTTTTTTTCCACTTTGATGGAGATTCAAAAGAGTTGAGGTAGCTACTCAAAACCGGAATTGTAAATTGGAGTTGTCTATCGATGCAACAGAATAGCTTGGACGACAGTTTTTTTCCGAAATCCGGTAAAAAGAATTCAAAAAATCAGGTAGTTGGAGTGTTTGAATTGCATTTTTTATGGTGGAAATGGTTTCAACACCATAAAAAACCCTTAGGGAACCCAAAAGACTGAAGTTTAACGACTATAACTGAGATTTTCAAAAATATTTGCCGAAATTTTTCATAATCTTACCGGAATTTATGGGTTATTCTGTGGGTTTTTTAGATTATGGCTTGTAAATTTAACCGACCAAACTATTGCTTACCTCCAAAGCCTTCCATCCATAACATGCCTAGTATTAGTACCTCAGTGCCACCTCATATTTTAACACCACTTGCAGTTCTTGCCAATGATGGTTGGAAAAAATATTATTCAGCGACAACCATTACATCTAGTTCATGGATTTCCAATAGCTTCATTGCCTCCCCATCCTCCCCCTCCTGAACATCATGTGTCACATTAGTTACAATCAGTTTCTTCCCGTGTTGTCCCCACACGACAACCAACAACCCAGTCTTCCAAGCCTACCGGCTAGTCTCCTCCATCTGCTGCTCAATCTTCTAAACATAACATTAACCCTCCTCAACTTTCTGCCAACCATGAAAATAAAAAGGCTCATGTTATGAGGTCAGATTCTTCTCATGGTTCTTCTCAATTGGTTACATGTCGTCCCCGCTAGCAAGAGTAACAAGCTGAAAGTGCTCCCTCTCACACGCCAGAATGAAAGTTTATGGATATTTTCAGATTTAGTTTTACTTATGGATGATCATTCTTTGTTTTTGTTGTTGTTCAATTTATCTTCTTAGCACTTATTCAACATGATTACAAACTTATGATGTTATGAAACCAACTCACAAAATAGAAGAAAAGATAGATCGCCGACTTAAAAATTATCCTCTTTGAGGGGGAAACCTCCTTTACATTACATAAATGAACAATTCTTGGATGATTCAAATGACAAACGCCCCTCCTTTCTATATCTAGGAGTCTAAGGGGTCACAATATAATCAGAGCCGACATAATGTAAGGGCACAACAATAACAATAAGGGGGCTACACTAACAATAACAATAAGGGGTTACACTATTATTATAGGGACCTAACATGCCCCTCTCCTTCAAAAAAAAAATTTCCTCAATGCTTGAGTAGTTCTGGATGTTTCTGTAAAATATTCTCATCCTCCGATGCAAAATATCGACGGGTAAGTTCTTCCACTTGATGAGAGACTTTGGAATTGATCGATTTCGTAGTTGTCAAACTCTTGTTTCTGTGACTGTTTCAGGTTCTAGTATGAGTTTTCCTTCCTCTTCAAGTTCTTGCATTATTGTCTGAACTGGGATCTTGTAACCTATAACCCTCTTTAAGCATGAAACATAGAAAACTGGGTGCACTCGAGAAGATGCAGGAAGCTCCAATTTGTATGCCATAGTACCAATATTTTGCAACACCTTGTAATGACCATAGTACGTTGGTGATAATTTATTATCCTTCTTAGCTTAATTGAGGTACATTTGTTTGTATGGTTATAGCCGTAAAAATACCCAATCACCTACATCAAAACATCTTTCGCTGCGATGTTGACCTGCTGGTTATTTCATTCAATTTTGTGCCAAAGTGATGTTATCCTTTAAGAGTTGGAGAACTTGTTTTTGATGCTCGATGTGATATTCCACTGCTTGAACCTTAGAATTTTCTATTAAATATGATGTCATGGATGATGGATGATATCCATAAAGTTCTATAAAATGGCATCATTTTTGCTGCAGTATGGAAGGAAATATTATACCACCATACAGCCAGAGGTAACCACTTGACCCATTGTGTTTTCTTATCAATTACAAAGCAACGAAGATATCCTTCCAAACATCTGTTCAAAATCTCAATTTTCCCATCAAATTAAGGATGATAAGATGAGCTATGAGCTAATTGAGTACCGAGACAAGAAAATAATTTTGTCCAAAAATTTCCCGTGAAAATGAGATCTCTGTCACTTGCAATAATATTTGGGTTTCTATGTAGCTTTTGAATCATTTCCATAAGTGCAGTAGCAATTGTATTGGATTTAAATGGATGAGATAATGCAAAAAAGTGTGCATACTTGGTAAGTCTATCAACTACCACCCTGATGACACTCTTTCCTTCTGACTTGGGTAAACCTATGATAAAATCCATTGAAACCTCCTCCCAACATTGACTTGGAATGGATAAAGGTTGTAACATACCTAGGTTCTTAATTGTCTCAAATTTATTTTGTTGGAAAACCAAACATTCCACCACAAAATTTTGAATATCAGATTTAAGACCATCCAAAAAAAAAACCTTCTTGACTGTGTGGTAAATTTTTAAAAAACTTGAGTGCTCTCCTAAGGGAGAGGTGTGCAATTCCAAAAGAATATTTTGTTTGAGTTGGGAATTCTTACAAAGTTATAAGTGATCTTTGTACCATAATAAATAATTTTTCCAACTAAATGTATCATATGTATTGGGGTCTTGTTGCAACTTTTGTATGAGTGTCTACACTTCTTCGTCATTCTTCCATTCATCCCTTTATTTTATTATCTAATATGGTTGGATAATAGAAATGGCACAAATAAACGCTTCCACATCCTCATCCTTTCTTGAGAGTGAATCTACAACAACATTTTTTCTTCCCTTTTTTGTAGATGATTTCAAAGTCATAACCCAACATTTTTGTGACCCATTTTTGTTTCTTTTCTGAAGATCATATTTGTTCCAAAATGTATTTAATACTATCATGATCTATTTTTACCTTGAATGTATTCCCAATAGGTAAGGTCACCATTGCTTTAGTGCATGCAGTATTTCCAACATTTCCTTCTCATAAATAGGTTTGTGTAAATACTTTCCTTTGATTGGACAACTTTCAAAAGTAATGGGTCTTCCTTCTTGCATTAAAACAACACCAATTCCATTTCTTGGGGCATCACATTCCACAATAAAGGTTTTTGTGAAGTTTTCCGTAGCTAAGCACATTACCTCTTTAAGATGGTCAAAGGCCTTAGTTGCTTCTGGAGTCTAATAAAATGCATATTTCTTTAGTAATGTTGTTAAAGGTGTTGCAATTATCCCATAATTATTAACAAACTTGCGATAATACCTTGTCAACCCAAGAAATCCTCGCAGATGCTTTATGGTTGTGGGGATTTTCCATTCCTTAATGAATTTAATTTTATTAGGGTCTATCTTAACACCCTCATGAGATATAGTATGACCCAGATATTCCACCTCTTCTACTCCAAGGAAACATTTGGATTTTTTTGCATATAATTGTTTCTCCTTCAATAGTTTGAGCACCCTATATTAGTATATCATCAAAAAATAATAACACAAATTTTCTAAGGAAAGGTTTGAAAATGGAATTCATCAAACCATGAAATGTAGAAGGTGCATTGGTAAGGCCAAAAGGCATGACCAAAAATTCATAATGACCCTCATGAGTTCTAAATGTCGTTTTCGGAATGTCTTCAATCTTTATTCTAAGTTGATGATATCCTCAATGAAGATCCAACTTGGTGAAGTAAATTGATTCATGTAATTCATCCAATAATTCATTAATGACAGGATTGGTAAATTTATCTTTAATAGTGAGCCTGTTGAGCTCCCTATAATTCAGACACATGCACCATGATTCATCCTTCCTGTGCAGCAATACTACTGGATCTAAAAAGGAACTTTGACTAGGGTGAATTATACCAACCTCTAGAATTTTTGCAACCATACGTTCAATTTCATTTTTTTGGGCATAGGGATATTTGTAAGGCTTGATGTTCAGAGGAACACTTCCTAGAATCAAATGAATAACATATCATGATCACGAATAGGTCGGAGGCCTTTGGGAGTCTCAAATACCTTGGAATGATTGTCCAATACTCTTTGGAGATCTTGAGAAATAGATGATTTTGATGTTTGAACCTCCAGTGAGCATAATTGTGCAATTACGCCCTGTTATTCTTTCTTTAAAATCTTCATCATTCCATTAAAGCTGATTATATTTCCTAGTTTCCCCGTGATACCCCTTAATTCAACTTCCTTTCATTCCCAAAAAAAATTCAATAAAATTTCTTGAAACTTAAAAGCTATTGTACCCAAAGATTGTGACCATTGGACTCCTAATACAACATTAGCACCACCCATTGGAATAGAGAGAATTGGACTATTAAATACATATTCCCCCATGGTTAGCTTGATATTATGGCACTTTCCATAGAAATTTATAGTTCCTCCATTTGAAACCATCACTTGCCACTCTAGTGCTGGGTATAGGAAGCAATTCAATTCACTGGATATCTTACAATGAATAAAATTATGGGTACTACTTGAATCAATCAACACTATTACCTTTTTATTCTTGATATTTCCTTCTATATTGAGATTTTGAGGAGTGGTAATTCCTTCCAATGCATTACAAGAGCATTTCTTCTTTCTTTAGGGTTGGTTCTTGGTGTATATCCTATTTTTTTGAAGTTTCTTGTTCCTTTTCTTCATCCTCTTCACAATATATGTAAAATAATTTATTCTCAACACACTTATGACCTTTAGTATATTTTCTATCACAACTATAGCAAAGCCCTTTTTCTATTTTTTCTTCCAATTATTGTGGTGTCAACCTTGTAGGTTGTGTAAGGTTAGGAGCAACAATACTTCCATATTTATAGTTGTGACTGGTAGGATTCCTTGTTGCCATAATTTTTCTTGCCAACGTAAATGCATTCTCCAATGAATTAGGTTCCCAAAGGTGAACTTCATGTTGAATTTTATCCTTTAAATTCCCTAAGAAAACATCAATCCTATGCTCCTCTGGAATATCATTTACCCTTATATTCAATTTTTGGAAGTCTTCAATGTGCTCTGATGTTGAACTCTTTTGTTTGAGATTTATCAATTGGATAAAGAAGGTATTTCTATTTGTATCTCATAATATGCTATCATTTACTCCGTAAAAATTTGCCAAGTTACAAGTGGTTTACGAGAACTAAGCCATTGAAACCATACAAATTGATTGGGTTCTAAATATAAAGTTGCAATGTGTACCTTTTGTGTGTGTTGCACATTATGGAGATCAAAATATTGCTCCATCTGTAATATCCATGTTACCGGATCCTTGCCATAAAAATTCCTCATATCGATCTTTTGAATATCGTGAGTCTTCAATCTAGCATTAGAGTCTATGAAATCATGATTAACATTTCTTTTGCTCTCATCATGAGTTTCATCTAATACCTTTTCGCCATTAGGAAGCCTTTCTTGTAGCAAAATTTTCAAACGTTCCTTCAAACCTTCCATATATTATTTTAAACCATTCATGTCACATTTTAAACCATCCATGTCACCTTTTAAACCATCAATGTCAACTTTTAGCTCATCTTTGGTTTCTCTTTGCAAGAGAATTTTTTTTTGTACTTGGTCCCATAATTTGGATATATCATGCTGCAATTATTCCTCTTCAATGCGTCATAGTAGAGCTTTATGAGGGCTTAATTGTTGTGGAATATTTTTGTTTGGGGTGCATTTTAGAATCCAGTACTAATATATATGCTTCAATATTCCCTTGCAATCACTTCAAACTGATTTTTGAAACACAAGTCATGCAATTTAAAAAAAATAAACACTTTTTCTTTCTCTTAGGAGCTCGATCTTGCAATGGTTGTAACTATGCAATTTTGAATCTCCAAGGTCTAAGGTTCAGTCCTGATGCATCCTTATGAATATTACTTCCAATGTCACCAGTCAGACCAATATTGGATTCTTCAATATATAGTTATGTCAAATATACCACAATGACCTGATTATGGACTCGCTCAATAGAGATAAGTTGTACAAGGTTCCACAAGTGAATGTTTCAATATTTGACTCTAAAATTGCTACAGAAAAAGCTACAGTCCATTTCCTTTCAACCAATTTTTACATAATTCAAATACGACGCCTTAAACAAAAGTTATGACGATTTTACCTAGGTCACTTGTTTGAGATGAATTTTTGGAGCCTGCAAAAACCATAAATTCCTCGGATCATATCTCCAAAAATATAGTGAACCAAGATTTGAAATTAGTACACGAGGTTCAACAATATTTCGACTCCACATGGGTAAAATTTCAGCTTCTAAATCTTTGTATAAGAAAGTTTATAGCGAAAATTCCAAGATGACCTATTTGAAGAAGTGAAACACTAGAATCCAAAGCTCTGATACCAAATGTTATTCAACTAGCTCACAAAATAGAATAAAGATAGATCAACAACTTAAAAAATATCATCTTCGAGGGGGAAAACTCCTTTACATTACATAAATGAACAATTCTTGGATGATTCAAATGAGAAAACCTCATTTCTATATATAGGAGTCTAAGGGGTCACAATATATATAGAGTCAACATAAAGTAAGGGCACAACAATAACAATAGTGGGCTTCTATGGGGCACAATAATAACAATATAGGGACTACATGGGCATAACAATAATAATAAGGGGGATACACGAACAATAAAAATAAGGGGATACACTAGTATTATAGGGACCTAACATATAACATGGTTTTGTATGCATATGTGGATGGTTGAACAACATTCATTTTCTTATGGCATTTTTCTGATATTTTATAATATATATGATATATTTTTTAGGATGCATGTACATTTTTGAGGATGTATTTGATTTTTAATTATCATCGTACTTAATGATGGAGAAACAAGGGGTATTTTTGGAATACAATGTGCTTATATTTTTCTATTTAATGATGGTTATTTCAACACACATATGCATGGATGATGGTGAATTGTTTTCAAAATGGAGGCATGGAAGTTGTTTTTTATTATAAATATTTTATGGTAGCTTTATTCAATTTATTTTATTCTATATGGAGGCACATGGAACATGTGGTTTATGAGTATTCAATTATTTATGATAAAAAATTTATGTCGAGAAGTCATATTAAATGACTTATTTTATGGACTAGGAGGGTGCCACCTACTAGGAAATGTAAATATAATGATTTATAAAGTTTATTCAATTTAACTTTCCCTTTAGAAATCCCACCCTCATGTTCTAATCAACACCCGAATAGAAAATATATTATAAAAAATTATCTAAGTGGTTCAACTGTCTAACCACTTTGAGGAAGCATAAAAGAGGAAGGAACCTATGAAGGGAAGAGAGAGAAGACTCTAATGAGAGGTATGCATTAATTTTTTAAGTTTTCATTCCTTTATTTTGATTTCAATATTTTGTGAGTTACAATAATTTGGACCAAAAGGTGGCATCAAATCATATTCGAAGGGAAGATACATTCAAATGAGCAACTCCACTCATCCTTTGGACATATTATTTTAGGTAACTTGATTTTTTGTCATTTCATTTCTTGTTTAAAGGTTTGTATTTTACTTAGCTAATGCTAACAACCATTAATATTGCACAGAAACAATTTGTTTGTTATTGTATCATATCATCTAAAGGTGTTAGAAGGCTATTTCATCATTTATTTTATTTCCAGAACTTTTGTATATGATTTCTTTACATTGCAAATGTTCAAAATCTGATCGGGTCAAGATTCTTTGTAGGATTCTATCTTCTAGTTTTGCTATATTCATAGACATTTGATTAATAAATTTCGCTATATTCGTTGTGTATACTTCTCACAAAAAATCATTTTTTTATTAGTAATTTATTTTGTTTAATGCATAAACTTAACACAGTTCAGTCTCTACAATTTTTTGAGATAAAAAAATTTAGAAACACTAATTAATTTGTTGCTCTTTATGTCTAATTTTTGTTTTTTATTTGCTAATTATTTTTTAATGTGAAAATTTTTATTTCATACTTTTTAAAAAGTTTTAGTAATATATTGTAAATATTAAATTTTAATTTCATTTTTAGTTAAAATTCTTTGTAAATAATCTTCTTTTATCATTAAAAAATTGCAAATTCCTTTTAAATTCAATCATAACATTAGGGCATAAATTTATAGGCATACTTGTCCCATTATCTAACCCGCCCTAGGGAGATATGAGGGGTTGGTTGAGAGAAGTATAAAAACTTCTCATTGATCAATAATATTTTGGAAACCATATTGGGGAACGATTAGTTCCGTTGTTATTTCAAATCTATCTTGAATTGATGATTATTCAATATCTTGAACAACCTAATCTTGGGTTTCGTGTGCATGATCAAAATAATATTACTCATTCATTGCTCGAATTCATTCTTCAAAACGTTGTTTCTAATGAAGAGGGTGCTCATAATTGGGCTATTATCTCACGACATATTAAGTTACAAGAAAAGTGAGAAGCCTTTCAAAGCCAAATTCTTGAACGTGAAAACTTGGCTCAGAGATAGTTTGTTTGTCAATATCCTTCATTAATCTCCTTTCAAATTAATAAATGACCATTCAATCAAATAAACAACCTGATCTTGTTCCACAATTGAATGATCAAAGGCATATCATTGATTCTTTACTCCATTATATCTTGTACAATCATTAGAAAATTTTTGAGGTCTAAAATGGGCCTCCTAAGAAAAATGTACAACCAAAATATTTTTTTTAAGAACCAATAGGATTAGAGATGATAATGTCAACCATGGGGGAAGATTCACCATTTTTGGAGAAAAACGGTCAAAAGTTCAAAAAATAATAAAATAACAAAACTACTTTTTCAACTCGTATTTTCAATTTATCTCCCTAAGCTTTTACTCAAATTTCGAGTGGGAGTACTCGTTGGATGAAAAAATTAATTCCTCATCCAAGGAGTACCCATGTTGCATTATTTTTATGGACCCTGCTACACAAAAAGTGAGAAATACATGAAAATACAAGGAGTACCCATCTTGCATACTTTCAATGGACCCTGCTACACAAAAAATGAGAAATACATGAAAAAACGTGATTAATACATGAAAAAATGTGATTACAATCACGTTTTTTCATGTATTTATCAATTTTTGTGTGGTAGGGTCCATTGAAAGTATGAAACATGGGTACTCCTTGGATGAGGAATCAAATTTTGCATCCAATGAGTGTTCGCACTCGAATTTTGAGTAAAACCAAAGGGAGATAAATTGAAAATATGAGTTGAAAAAATAGTTTTTTCTTTTTCTCCTCTAAAATTTGAATGCAATCTAATTTTATTTTATTATTTCCACTATTATTTTATAATTTCCTTAGGAGGCCCATTTTAGACCTCAAAATTCCTCTAATGTACCATACTATTGATCAATTAATCAAGATTGGGTTATAGTTGCATGAGAAGTTTAAAATATTAATGAGCAAGAAGTTATAATCAATCCACAACGTGAACATGAATGCCGACGCATACACGCTCATCATCAACGATCTTCATATGAATAGTGAACCTCGATCCTCTAGACGTATTAGAGGCGAAATTCCTAAATATACTCCTATTGAAGAAATTCAAAGATGTGAGTTATCTTAGAATTCAAAGCTCAACGTTGATTCCTCCAAAGCCTAACTAGCTCTTCTAGGACTAACTCTCCCATGAAGCATATAATGTTTAGGACTCAATCACAACCCTCATCTGGAACCTAGGGGTCCAACACCTCCAAGTATTCCTCATCAAGTTCAGGCTTTATTTCCACTCCAACAATTTCTATTGGGTCAATTTATTCTTCTTTCACTCTTCATCTATCAATCACTAACCCTGCGAAAGACATTCACAAATATGGCTTGTTTAAATTTTAAGAATATCTTAACACCACACCTTGGCATGTGAAATCCCCTTTAAAATTGACACAAGCCAATGTGCCTCTTCCAAAATTTAAATATCATTTACCTAAGTTCTAAGTTGATAGAAACATCATTGCAAAGGAGAATTTATCACATTTTTTAATGCTTGCCACAAAATTAGGGAAAACGGTAATGACATGTGTATGCAGTTGTTTGTAAATTCCCTTTAAGGTAGAGCCACTGCTATTTTTTTGAATTCCCCCTAAATTATTTTTGACTTGGGAAGAGTTTCTTTATTGGTTCAAATATACCTATGTGAAGCGTAAGAATCTTGTCGACCTTTTATCTTATTATAACAATGTCTCATTTTCCAAAGGAGAAACAATTAAATAATTCAACCTTCATTTTACAAAGCTATTTAATGAAATTCCTAAAATCATTCACTCTTAAAATCAAGTAGCAATGATGCACTATTACAATGCATTACCTTTGTTGTACCTCGAGAAACAATTCCTTGCTGTGTAAAGGAATCTGTGCTCAAGACATTATCTGATTATGTCACAAATAAATATATATATATATATGTCTCTGTTTTACAAACCCTTAAACATTAATTATAGAACCCTCAAATATTAAATCCATGCATGTTAATAGAACCCTCAAATATTAAATCCATGCATGTTTTGCAATGCCACATTCTACTTATGCTGAAGTGAATGAACGGAGGAAAAAGAGAGAAGAGGATTTCAATTTGATATGCTGTTTAAAATAGAATCTATCATTATAAAACCCTAAAGAAATAAGTAAAGATGAGGCTAAAACTGAGGAGCACACATTAAGGTTTGTTTAACTCTTAAATACACATGTATAAAGAGACCCGCAGCTCAAATTACTCTATTTTATTCACAGATATGAAAACATAATGTAAACTGGATAACTTTTCAGCATAGACAGAATGATAGAAACTTGCATACTTCTTTCATTGATTTAGTATTCTCAAGTACAAAATTTGGCCTCTAGGTTCAAAAACTCGGAACCCTTGCTCCTCTCCTTCCCTCTGCTTTTATGTCTTCCATCTAATGTAGCTTCCTAACTGCTATGATCAATTTTAAAACTGATTCTTAGAAGTCCTGGAATCATTTAAATTTACAAAATGCCTGTTTTAATATTATATATATAATATATAATATAAAAACAAAAATAGGACCTTACTCTAGCACAAGTAAAAAGAACCAATGATACACTTTGGGTCCCCCATACGTATTAACGACAAAGTCACCCATGGTTTTTGAAAACCAATAACCGCCTACAGAGGCATTGATGGCGGTTTCTTGAGGAAAGGCTAAGTGATGCCATAATGCATCATAGCCGTAGATCTCGTAAATAGTGGTTTAGATCAAACCATCTGCAGGGGCACTATTTCTCATAAGATCCATTTTGTTTGTGATGCCGTAGACCATTGGATCTGAGCCGAATAATCCAAGTTGTTAATCCAACTTCGATGTTATATGTGGATTTTTGCTTTTGCAAACCACCACTGTCATCTGCAACAAGGTCAAGAACAGCTGCATCGATCCTGACACTACATGGCGTTTCTCTATAACTCCACATCTGCTAAATCTCACTTTTTCTGTCTTGCGCCCATCTTTATCTTCCAACATAATCTCTTCTTCCATCATCACTGGGTTCGAAGACTTTCCAGATCTTCTAACGATGAATGTTGAGTCCCTTGATTCCACCCTATCTGTTGGATGAAACTTTAATCTTCGAGCCATCAAAAAGCAGTTTCTTCCCACGATATTTGCCATTCCAAATGGTACCCAACTGATTTTCTAACTGCTGGAACAGATTTGTTTGAATATGGTCAATTTTTTGAGCTGCAACACGCTTTTCTGCTTCCAACCTCTCCTTCTTCTTTACTTTTCTAAAATCGAGCAACCGCAGCTTCTTCAACTTGTTAATAACATATAGGCAATAGTTTGGTTTCTTTGTAACTATATTATCCAGCGGGCTAAGTGTCTGCAAATTCACAAGAGCTGTGAGTGGATCAAGATCTACCAAGTTCACGAGGCGGTTATCTGCAAGAACCAGTGTCTGGAGTTTTGGAAAAAATTCTCCAAGATTGGGGTTGATGCGGGCGATATGATTGTTATTTGTTAACAATGTGGTCAGACGCTTCAGATAAGGAAAGTTTCCCCAGATTAACACTTTCATTGTCTGAAAGATCTATACTGTCAAATTGGTCCTCGCTCCCATATTCTCGATAACTGCAACTTTATTTCCATGAAGGTCAAGCTCCCGCTCGCATTACTGGATTGAAATATTGCGGACATCAATAAATTAAGTCTGTCGTTATCCTCACCATCCTCTCCTACTCTTTTCCTATCCACAAAAAACCTTCAAACTAATTTTACCATCACTGCGACTTCAGTGATGGCCCATTCTCAGCCAATCCATTGAAAATAACCGCACGTGACCTCCGCCACCAGAAGAGGAAAAACATTCACCAGCTGCGCATTTTCAGTAGAAATGGAAACTTTAAGCCTAATTTCTTGATGGGAATCATCATAGGAGCAGGAATCCTGGGAATATACATATTGGTTGCTGGATTTTTCCGTTCTCTGAAAGATCTCCTCAAGCCAGTTTGGCGCTATCCAATGTCATATATTAGCTTCAACTCTTGGGCATTGCACGGCCAATACAAAAACGACTTGCTTGGATTAGATTTCAAATTGCAGATTGAAGGAATGCCCAAAATCAGTGGTGAATATATCTTAAAATCTGTGTTTGAAATCAATACAAAGCGGTCCAAATGGTTTGACTTGGTCATCATATTCTCAATGATTTTTATTTACCTCTTGATCTTCTTCCAAGTTCTGTTCTTCTGGAAACTGATAGAAAATTGTCTCCTTATCAAACTTCAAGACATAAGCCTGGTTGCACCCTTCAAACAATCTTTCTCCTAGGGTATAAATGATGTAGTCTGCCTCTTTTCAACCTTTTCCTGTAATACTGTCTCCAGATCAAAGTGCCTGTTTGGGAACTTCTCTCTGTAAGCTCTTACATCACAAATATTCCTCCACTCTAAAGCTCCATCTCGTATCAAGGTTTCAAACTGAGATTTTATAGGCATGGAATTTGGATTATCATGCATCCAATCAACAATAACAACCACCAAATTAGTATAAGCACTCTCCCCTGCAGCCTTTTCATTACGCTGATCAATTGAAGAAAAAAAAAAAAAACTTGGGATGACAACTTCATCTGACCATATCTACTAATAAAATCTTTCTGTTCCCAGCTGCCTATGGTGAAAAGGTCATTGCCAAAGTCTAAACATTCAAATCTGTCCTGCGCTACTCCATTGTCATTCTTATGACACAGAAAGCAAAGGAAGAAAGTCAATAGGGCAGCATAATTGTTGGCGATCAAATTCAATATCATCTCCACCCTCTTCTCCATATGCTTTATTCAAAAACGACCCTCCCCTTGCTCGTAGTGACTGGAAATTCAATTTCCTTTTTTTCAAAGAAAGAAGGCTCTGCATGGAAGGAGGCTGTACAATAACATAATCAGAGTCAGATGAACATGGCTCCTCGATCACCTTGGAACTTGACTCTATATTTTCTTTATGATTAATGATCCAATTATCATCATCTCCATCTTAGTCCAAATAGAGAACTCCTTCAACATGATTAGCTGCAGCCGAAGTTCCATAGCTAAAGGAATTCCGAACACTAAATTCATCCTTATCCTCAGACTCATCCTCATCACATTCATCAACAGAATCATTGTCAAACACATATTCACATCCATCACTCCTTGCAGACAATCTTTCTTTGCTCTTCCTACTCCTACATAATCCCTAAAAATATTAACTTTTCTCAGACCTGCTTTGAGAGCAGAAAGCTCCTCCTTTTCTGACAATGGTTCACTATCAGAAGGTGATGATGGTACAATAGTTCTATTAACTGGGTCCATTACTTCTTGGCCAGTTCGAAGCTTCCACAAAATCGAGAGCAACAGCAAGTGCTGCTTCAGGTGCCATGACTCCAGTAAAGCAAGATACAGGAATCTTGGTAGTTTTGATTGTATTCTCCATAGGAAATGCATACTCCCCAGGGTTGAGGGAAGCTGTTCCTATAAAAGATGGCTTGATTCTTGAGTAAAACCCCTTGCAATGTAATTAAATCACCTAATAAAAGATTTCTTAGGCACAATGTTTCAAACTGATTTAAAACATTTTGTTTATCTCCTTGAACTTGTTCCACTTCTATAATTGTTCCTCAGCGACCTTAAATTGCCAAGAACTTCTTCCGACTTTTTGCTGAGTAAAATTGTGTTACAACATCTGGCTCCAATTGGGGACAATACTTTGGTAGCAAAGTGCTGAGAACTTGTAGACCAGTAGCCTTTATTGGGCATGGAGTCGAGTCAAACTGAATTTTCTCCCAATCTAAAATCTCTGAAGATTTCAAACTTTTCTGAAACCCCTCTTCTTCTAGGATCTTTATTCTTGAACTGAAAATGATAAACTAGAAATACTGCAACTATGAATGCTCAACTTTTGAGCTTATTTATGTACAACTTCTATATATATAAGCATGGTTGAACTTAATCAAGTGAAGTCAACCTTCCAATGGAACCAATCCAGCATCTGCTTGTTAGATTTAATACCCTCGTACTGCTGAAATTTGAAAATCAAAACAGGAATGTACCATGAAATTTTTTTATATACAAAACTTTGTACATACCCTTGCATAAAAGCTTGTTGCTGATCAAAGAAATTTTCCATATATTCAGCAACTGGATCATAGAACTCATGAAAGAAAGTTTCGGCCACCTTCTTTTTTTGAACATTTTGCTGATGTAGGGTTCTTTGCACATGGCGGCTTCTTTCATTGTTTGACTTTTCAATTAGAAATTGTGTGTGAGGAACTTGACTGCCATTTTCTATAGGCAGGCATTCAGGCTGAAAATAAAAATCCAAGGTTTTCTCTCCATAATGCTGATGTTCTTCACGTAACATCAATTCTTGACGAAAATTTTCCTGCTCTTGCAAACATGTTTGAGAAACTGCACTATTTTCCTCACTACTCACCAAATTATTGCAATGATCTTCCACGCTTTCATAGTGTAGTTCAGTTGTTACAACTAATTTTTGACTAGAATCTTCAAAATGATTAGATTCTTGTCTTTCAATAATATAGGACACTTTTTGGAAATATTTATTCATCTCTGAACTTACATTCTCTTGTAAGGAAATCCCAATGTTTTCTTCACGAGCCCTCTTATCTTTGACAAAACTTGGTCTTTCTACATCGCAGGAAAAATTTTTACAAGACCACACATTATCTTTGATTTCTTGCGCATAGAGAAACATCATCTTCAGAGTGCTAGGCTTTCTCTCCTTGAGATAAAAAGCCAAGACAATAGAAAGAGCCTTCAAATAATAAACCATAGCCGCTGCTTTTGGAGGTCGAATTTCTTTTGGCATGCTGAAATAAATCTTTTGAAACCTCCTATTAAACTCAAAAATTGATTCATTGCTTTGCCTTTGGATAGAATATAATTCCAAGAGGTGCTTTTCATATGACTTACTCTCTCCCCAATATGTAAGAAATACATCTTGAAGATCTTGCCAGGAATTAATTGAACCTGCTTCCAAACACTGGAACCATTGCTGAGCATCCTGCTTTAAAGAATGGCAAAACATCCTTAAAGCTACATATTCTTAAACGGTTTGAAATTTGTCCAGAAAGTTCTTAAATTCCAAGATATGTAGTTTAGCTGAACTTTCCTTTTCCTTCCCGGAGAAATTTAGCAAGGACTTGAATCTGTTTGAAGGATATTGATGGAGAATAGCGGGCAGCTTCAGGGGTTTAAAGATTTCTCTATTTTTGAGCTGAAAAGCAGTAAATTTCTTATGAGGCAAAATACTATCATCTGAAGATGATGAATCATCACCTTTATGCCCAGACTGTGATTGATTATCTTCCCGGATTGTAATAAAACAATCATCCCTCCTTTCATATTTAGGAGATACACTTGTGTCAAGATTTATAATACAAGCAGAAGAAAAATCATCTTTTTCCAATAATGAATTTACATTTTGGGCCTTATAATCTTCTGAGAAAATAAAGCAGGAAACAATCATTTTAATATAAAAGGGAAAATAGACCACTAAACTGACAGTAAAAAATAGAACCTCCTTTAAAAAACGGAAATTCTGATACATGTTTTTTCCATGATACTTTCTCATATTCTTGCTAGAAAAATTCTTCATCTAATGAAACCTTCACCAGTGGAGTTGCCAGGTGAATAATAAACAACCAAACTTCAAATCTGAATCTTGTTCACCATCAAAAACAAGGGATTATGAAACCTTCTGCTGCAAGGTATTTGATCTCGCGTTTGGCTTTTTGAAAATGAGAATTCTGTAAAAAGTAAACACAGCCAAGTACTTCCTCCTCGCTGAACAACCAGAGGAAATAGAAAGAAAACCCAGGGAAATTAACTTCGCTTCTTCGATCCCCGACAACGGCGCCAATTTATGTTGTACCTCGAGAAACAATTCCTTGTTGTGTAAAGGAATCTGTGCTCAAGACATTATCTGATTATGTCACAAATAAATATATATCTGTCTCTGTTTTAAAAACCCTTAAACATTAATTATAGAACCCTAAAATATTAAATCCATGCATGTTTTGCAATGCCACATTCCACTTATGCTGAAGTGAATGAACGGAGGAAAAAGAGAGAAGAGGATTTCAATTTGATATGTTGTTTAAAACATAATCTATCATTATAAAACCCTGAAGAAATAAGTAAAGATGAGGTTAAAACGAGGAGTGCGCATTAAGGTTTGTTTAACTCTTAAATACACATGTATAAAGAGATCCGCAGCTCAAATTACTCTATTTTATTCACAGATATGAAAACATAATGTAAACTGGATAACTTTTCAGCATAGACAGAATGATAGAAACTTGCATACTTCTTTCATTGATTTAGTATCCTCAAGTACAAAATTTGGCCTCCAGGTTCAAAAACTCGGAACCCTTGCTCCTCTCCTTCCCTCTGCTTTTATGTCTGCCATCTAATGTAGCTTCCTAACTGCTATGATCAGTTTTAAAATTGATTCTTGGAAGTCCTGGAATCATTTAAATTTACAAAATGCCTGTTTTAATATTATATATATATAATATATAATATAAAACCAAAAATAGGACATTACTCTAGCGCAAGTAAAAAGAACCAATGATACACTTTGGGTCCCCCATACGTATTAATGACAAAGTCACCCATGGTTTTTGAAAACCAATAACCGCCTACGAAGGCATTGATGGCGGTTTCTTGAGGAAAGGCTAAGTGATGCCGTAATGCATCATAGCCGTAGATCTCGTAAATAGTGGTTTAGATCAAACCATCTGCGGGGGCACTATTTCTCATAAGATCCGTTTTGTTTGTGATGCCGCAGACCATTGGATCTGAGCCGAATGATCCAAGTCATTAATCCAACTTCGATGTTATATGTGGATTTCTGCTTTTGCAAACCACCATTGTCATCTGCAACAAGGTCAAGAACAGCTGCATCGGTCCTGACACTACAGGGCGTTTCTCTATAACTCCACATCTGCTATATCTCGCTTTTTCTGTCTTGCGGCCATCTTTATCTTCCAACATAATCTCTTCTTCCATCATCACTGGGTTCGAAGACTTTCCAGATCTTCTAACGATGAATGTTGAGTCCCTTGATTCCACCCTATCTGTTGGATGAAACTTTAATCTCCGAGCCATCAAAAGCAGTTTCTTCCCACAATATTTTCCATTCCAAATGGTACCCAACTAATTTTCTAACTGCTAGAACGGATTTGTTTGAATATGGTCAATTGTTTGAGTTCAGATTCCTTTGATGCAAACAAATTTTCTGCTTCCAACCTCTCCTTCTTCTTTACTTTTCTAAAATCGAGCAACCGCAGCCTCTTCAACTTGTTAATAACATATAGGCAATAGTTTGGTTTCTTTGTAACTATATTATCCAGCAGGCTAAGTGTCTGCAAATTCACAAGAGCTGCGAGTGGATCAAGATCTACCAAGTTCACAAGGCGGTTATCTGCAAGAACCAGTGTCTGGAGTTTTGGCAAAAATTCTCCAAGATTGGGGTTGATGCGGGCGATACGATTGTTATTTGTTAACAATGTGGTCAGACGCTTCAGATAAGGAAATTTTTCCCAGCTTAACAATTTCATTGTCTGAAAGATCTATACTGTCAAATTGGTCCTCACTCCCATATTCTCGATAACTGCAACTTTATTTCCACGAAGGTCAAGCTCCCGCTTGCGTTACTGGATTGAAATGTCGCGGACAGCGATAAATTAAGTCTACCGTTATCCTCACCATCCTCTCCTACTCTTTTCTTGTCCACGAAAAACCTTCAAACTAATTTTACAAGCACTGCGACTTCAGTGATGGCCCATTCTCAGCCAATCCACTGAAAATAACCGAACGTGACCTCCACCACCAGAAGAGGAAAAACATTCACCAGCTGTGAATTTTCAGTAGAAATGGCAACTTTAAGCCTAATTTCTTGATGGGAATCATCACAGGAGCAGGAATCCTGGGAATATACATACTGGTTGCTGGATTTTTCCATTTTCTGAAAGATCTCCTCAAGCCAGTTTGGCGCTATCCAATGTCATATATTAGCTTCAACTCTTGGGCATTGCATGGCCAATACAAAAACGACTTGCTTGGATTAGATTTCAAACCGCAGATTGAAGGAATGCCCAAAATCAGTGGTGAATATATCTTAAAATCTGTGTTTGAAATCAATACAAAGCGGTCCAAATGGTTGGACTTGGTCATCATATTCTCAATGATTTTTATTTACCACTTGATCTTCTTCCAAGTTTTGTTCTTCTGGAAACTGATAGATAGTTGTCTCCTTATCAAACTTCAAGACATAAGCCTAGTTTCACCCTTCAAACAATCTTTCTCCTAGGGTGTAAATGATGTAGTATGCCTCTTTTCAACCTTTGCCTGTAATACTGTCTCCAGATCAAAGTGCCTGTCTGGGAACTTCTCTCTGTAAGCTCTTACATCACAAAGATTCCTCCGCTCTAAAGCTCCATCTCGTATCAAGGTATCAAGCTGAGATTTTATAGGCATGGAATTTGGATTATCATGCAACTAATCAACAATAATAGCCACCAAAGCAGTATAAGCACTCTCCCCTATAGCCTTTTCATTACGCTGATCAATTGAAGAAAAAACAAAAAAAAACTTGGGATGACAACTTCATCTGACCATATCTACTAATAAATTCTTTCTGTTCCCAGCTGCCTATGGTTAAAAGGTCATTGCCAAAGTCTAAACATTCACATCTGTCCTGCGCTACTCCATTGTCATTCTTATGACAAAGACAACAAAGGAAGAGAGTCAATAGGGTAGCATAATTGTCGGTGATCAAAGTCAATATCATCTCCACCCTCTTCTCCATATGCTTTATTCAACAATGGCCCTCCCCTTGCTCGTAGTGACTGGAAATTCAATTTCCTCTTTTTCCAAGAAAGAAGGCTTCGCATGGAAGGAGGCTGTACAATAGCATAATCAGAGTCAGATGAACATGGCTCCTCGATCACCTTGGAGCTTGACTCTATATTTTCTTTATGATTAATGATCCAATTATCATCATCTCCTTCTTAGTCCAAATAGAGAACTCCTTCAACATGATTAGCTGCAGCTGAAGTTCCATAGCTAAAGAAATTCCAAACACTAAATTCATCCTTATCCTTAGACTCATCCTCATCACATTCATCAACAGAATCATTGTCAAACACATATTCACATCCATCACTCCTTGCAGACAATATTTCTTTGCTCTTCCTACTCTTGCATAATCCCTAAAATTATTAACTTTTCTCAGACCTGCTTTGAGAGCAGAAAGCTCCTCCTTTTCTGACAACGGTTCACCATCAGAAGGTGATGATGGTACAATAGTTCTATTAACTGGGTCCATTACTTCTTGGCCAGTTCGAAGCTTCCACAAAATCGAGAGCAACAGTAAGTGCTGCTTCAGGTGCCATGACTCCAGTAAAGCAAGATACAGGAATCTTGGTAGTTTTGATTGTATTCTCCATAGGCAATGCATACTCCCCAGGGTTGAGGGAAGTTGTTCCTATAACAGATGGCTTGATTCTTGAGTCAAACCCCCTGCAATGTAATTAAATCACCCAATAACAGATTTCTTAGGCACATTGTTTCAAACGCCTTTAAAACATTTTGTTTATCTCCTTGAACTTGTTCCACTTCTATAATTGTTCCTCAGCAACCTTAAATTGCCAAGAACTTCTCCCGACTTTTTGCTGAGTAAAATTGTGTTACAACAACCTCCTCAATATTGTTAATGACTAGAAGAGAAGAATGCCACTAGTCTTGAGTATGCACTCCAAATTTGTCTAGAATATGAGGAACAACTTTGTAGAACTAGTGTTCCTTTAGAGGGTCAAGAAAATCAACCTGACATGGCATCTATTCTTCAACTTATCCAAGACATGAGAAATAGATTGATCTCTTATGAAAGAAAACTTAACATACAACCCCAACTAAAATTCTCTTCTTTAACACATATTCATGTTTCTCATCAAGCATATTAGCCAAAATCTCTATTATCTCTCTCGTGGTGTAATTTATGTGAAAAATACCATGATGAGAAAACTTGTCAAATTCTAATTAGTGCGAGAGAAAGAATCTTTGGTAAAAAATTTGATCCCACCATGGAAAATCTAGACTGGATTAATAATGAAGAAGCGCTAGTTTTTGAGTGGTCCAGAATTATGCAGGAACGCAATAGAATACAGATACAAACATAAACAAAGATATGTAATAGAAATAAAACTTCATTTCATTAGTATCAAAGAACTGTAATATGTTTACATACAGAATGGAAATAAACTAGCTTGGGCGATGATAGCTTATCTCTGAGAAGAGATGTGGCGGCTACATGTCTCTTGAATGTGTTACAGTGAGGCGCAAGGGCATATTTATTATTGAGAAACAATAGAAAACACTAAACATCCAAAAATGTAACCCTAGGGGATGAATCACCAAATTTGTGTGCCCCGTTGGGGTAAATTGGGACATAAACTACCCGGGGTCATAACTTTGGCATACGATCTCCATTTGGCGTGCAAAATAACTCATTAGAAATATCTATACAACTAAAAATTTTGATTGAAAACATGAGCCAACTAATCATGTTTTCCTGTTTAAAAAAAAAAAATCGTTTAGGGCCTCAAAACGGCTTCTGAAGTTCAAGACTCGAAAATTGCCAAAAATAGTAAACTGTGATACAATTAAGGAAACTAAAAAACTGAAAGAAACAATGGTAGGGGTCCAAGTGGAATAGGTGGGTGGACACCAAATATACACCTGGATCAGTCCTCCCCCCTTAGGAAGTAATTTTCCCCATTTCTTTGAGTGCCTCCATGAGATGAGGAAACTTCTGCTAAACTTGGTCCCTGGTGAGCCACTTGCCTTGGTGCAGGAGTTGGTCGGCTTTGACAAACCGATATAGTTGGATATTATATTGTGGAGTGTTCTCGATTTGCATTTCCATGATTCGATCAGTTGTGTAATGTTCCGCACATTCTAGGTTCAACTATGTTGGAGTGAGTTATTATGAAATGTCATATCTGTCCATTAGTGGTGGAAAGTATGGTTGAAGGTGGTCCACATTCAATACTGGGTGTGGGCTGAGGAATGGTGGAATTTTGAGCTCGAAGGCATTGTCCCCTACAACCTTGGTGTTTGGTCAATTTAGTGTGTCCTAAATTGCTACATTAATTTATCAATCCAGGATTCGTAAGCTGATGAAGTGTGGCGCACTATATGTGCAAGATAGCCTATCTCTTACTTTTTGGTCGTTTTTGGATTTTTTATGAAATTCTGAAAAACAAGTATGGAGACAAATATTCAAGACAACAATGTCTTTCTAATGATTTTCCAAACTTCAAAAGAATTTTTAAAACACACAATGACAAAATTAATTCTTCAAAGAAAATGAAATTGCATCACTATTCTAGTCAAACAACAATGAACTACTGATCATGAAACTCATTATCCTTGCTGCTGTCCAAATACAAAAGAAACTATGCTTAAAGAAATCCAAAGTTGCAACAAAGTAAATCTAAATCAAATTACATCAATTCTATTCTAATCCCTTCACTATTAGCCTGTGGAATGATTTCTGTGAGTAAATTCATAAACAACTTGAGTAACTCGATATCTAACTTGCGTAAGTAAACTAATATCAAACTACACATTCACATCCAATCCTCGCTAATAGTCCACCTATGGCTTTTATAACCTAAAAATGTCATGATAATTTAATATTTCTAACTCGTTAAAGTAAACTAATATCAAACTACACATTCACATTCAATCCTCGCCATTAGTCCACCATGGCTTTTATAATCGAAGATGTCATGAGCAATTTAATATTTCTAACTTGCGTAAAGCAAACTAATATCAAACTACACATTCATATCCAACTTTCGCTATTAGTCCAAATGCATGGTTTTCTGGAGAAATTCAAGATGTCATGAGCAATTTAATATATCTAAATCTAACTACTGAAGCAAATGAGCAAGACTGAAATAAACAAAGCAGTACTGAAATTAAACAGAAACTGAGAAAAGTAAATTAGCAACAGAACAATATTAATTCCATGTCATTAGTCAAAAGATTATGCAAATGCCCGGGCTGCCTATTTGTAATCTGAAACAAGAACATTGATCAGTTAACAACAACATAAAACATGAAAGATTATGGACAGAAGTAAGATGTAAAGCATGAAAGATTATAAACAGAGATGAAGCATAAATACTATGAAAGATGTAATGTATAAACACATGAATGACTTATGGCACAATGAGCTTAAAGAAATAAAACAAGAACTATACAATAATGCACAAAACCTCAGCGTGTGCAGGGGCTCTCTGCACCAGCCTTGGCAACAGCCTTCAAGTACGATTTACGCTTGGAAACATAGTCTTCTTATATATTAAAATGCAGTCATAACAGAGAGGTGATATTACGGCACAGTGGCAACGTAATTACATTACAGAGCTATCTGGAGGCTAATCTAATATGCGTATGCAAACGCGTTATTTATAACAAAGGTAATATAACTAATTCCCTAAAGTTTGTGCTGATGGAGACACATAAATCATCACGTCCAGGGATCCAGCATCATGGCCGCAGTGAGGAGTAAATCTATGAAGAGTGGATGTTGGATTCGGCTTATGGAGCCGTGTACAGGTGTTGATGTGTCTCCCGTAAGTTAGAAACGGTCATGCAAATCCTCACGTGATGAGAAACAGAGTCCTGTCACCGTGGGACTCTACGGTTGACTTCCACTTGGCCATTTTTGACCACAGCCTCCTTAAGTGAATTTGCTCGAGCCAATAGGACACGATCCATGTCCACATCGTTTCTGACTTGCCCATGTGGCTCGTTTTACCTGAAGACACCTGCAACATAGACTTTCACAAAATGGCTGCGGAAAGTTGCAGCGGCTGCGGAAAGTGGCAAGATTCCGCAGCTAAATGAGAAAAAATCTAAATCAAACAGCAGACACAAAATATAGTTAAAAACCATTTTAGATGCTCTTTTGCAATTAATATACAATGATATTGAAAACTTGGAAGGTTCAGGTGAATGAAAAAGGTCTAGGAAGATGTATAAGAAAAATGCAGATTTGAGACTCAACATACCCCCACTGTGAAGGTGTTGCATGTCCTCATGCAACCAAAATTTTGATAATCCTTCTTCAGTTCATATGCCTTGACACTTTAGCCATTACATCCAATCCTCTCCTCTTCTTCCTTGGTGCTGCTAACATCCTGGGCTTCTTCATTAAGCATCTAAATTTGATATTAACTAGTGCTCTGCTTAACTTCTGGCATTTCTTTTTCAATTTCTTGTTCTTCTTCTGCCATATTCCCAGATGTAGCATGGTATTATCATGAATGATTTTGTCCAATTTTCTTTGTTCCTTCAATGTCTCATTTTCATTTCTAATGTGTCTATTTAAAAGCTCTAGCTCAAAGACTTCATGTTTCAGTGATTGGACTAGATCATTTTGTGATATGTGAGGTTGAATGGACGAAGTACTGGGACCTGTAGCTGCTTTTTCTAAATATTCTATATAATCATATACTTCTTGCTACTTGGGGTCTATATCAGGTGTCATTTTTATTGGGATGTCCCCAAAATGCCGTGAAGGAGAGTTGTCTTCAAAATCTGGCTGAGAAGGGCTCACATCAACATCTGGCTGAGAATGGAATGGACTATGTTCAATGTCTGACTGAGAATGAAATGAACCAGGTTCACTAACTGACTGAGATTGAGATGGACTATGGTCAGCTGGGGATTGTTCAGATGTTTCTTCTCCCAAATCGATAAAATGAGGTCCCTTCATTTGCGTTTTCCTCAACTTCCCCTTAAGCCTAGAACTTCTTCTCACACGCTGTGGACCACTGTCTTTTTGCTTTTGTTTTCCTTTCTCTTTCTTCTTGGATATAGATAACTGTTCTTGAAGATGAACCAATCTCTCAGATAACACTTGATGATCTTCTTCTTCGGAAGAAGGGGTTTGATGTATAGCCTCAATACTTTTTCTCTCTTTTGATGTTATTGGCTTTTTACCCTTGGTTTCTTTCTTCTTCCTTTTTTACAGTCTATCTTCCCTACTAGTTCTTTCAATTGTAGTAGTAGGAGTACTTTGAGTTTCATCATTTGTTCTTTTTCTCCTACTCCTTCTTGATGTGCTACCTTCAGGAATTTCTTGAGGTTCTTCAAAGAAATTTCTGATCAAAAATTGTTCCCATGTATCCTTGTTCTCTTTTAACTATTTTTCAATCAAAATTTTTACAAGACCATGGTGATATAGATGTGGTTCTACATCCCCTAAATGTTTCTGAACAGTCACAGACATCTTCTTCAAAATATTTAATAGAAAATATGGGAGATTGAGAGTTTGATTATCTAGAAAATTCATCAGCAATCTGGTATGGTACATATACATGGACCCAAAACGGCCTTCACAGGTGATGAATTTTTGAACAACTAGCAGCAAAGTAGCCCATTTCTCTTTCAAAGCATGAACATGAATTCCTCTTTTAAAAATAGTTATGTACATACCTGGGTTTCGTAAGATTATTCTCCAGGCTTCATCACTAATGCTTTTGTTCTTAAACCAACGTTCACCCTCTTGAGGAAGTTCTGTGGCAGTTGCTATAGATGCCTCATTCACCGTGAACTTAAGGTCTCCAATCTCTACCTCCAGGCCATTGAAAGACCTTGCAAACGCTTTTGTCACTTCTTTATGGTAGCCTCTAAACTTTTGGATAAACCGCAGCCACTTTTCCTTCTTCAATATATCCCTGACTTGCGGATATCCTTCCATGAATTTAGGTCCTTCTGGTTCTGCTCTCAACAATTTACCCATCCTTCTTTCTGTTTTTTAAAAACTTGCCTGCGTGAAGTGGTTCAATGGAAGTAGGATGGCTGAATGAACGGAAATGAGCACGATGACTGCAGGTAGATATCAGAGAATGGATATACAGACTGTAACGTAACAGAGAACGAAGCGGAACAGAGAAGGGTTACGTGAGCAGGGCAGAGATACGGCTGTGAGATTAATAGAACAATAGGAAGAGTATAACACATCTGGCAGTGTTTGAAATTTGGTGGCTGCAGAATAAATGTAAGCACGTTTATACAACGGCTACAGATTTCATGCGGCTGAAAGAAGCAGTAGTCAAATCAATTACGTTTCATCATCACAGGTGGAGTATCGGAGTTTGAGTGAAGATCGGAGTTTTAATTATGGGACCGTTTGAAAATGAATGTGGGAGGATCATATGGAGATCGTGAAAGGGTTACGGAGTTTGTCAATATAATCATTGCACATAATGGAGCTTATGGTTCATAACTATATAAAAATGTGTTTTCAATGCTATTTGAAATAAATTTTACTCATACCTTGGAATTCTTGCCTTTTTCCTTGGTCTTCAATTAGTTTCTCCTCATTGATATCTTGAATGCCCCATGTCTTCATAATTGGTCCTCACACCTGCATTTGATTTCATGGTTATGGAAATAACATCTGGCTGTACATTCTTTTGAAAATAGAGTAGTAGCTACAGAATCTGGTTCTGGCTGCGGAAACTGGAGTCAGCTGCGGAAACAGATGTCAGCTGCGGAAACTGACACATCTATTATTTGGGTGAATGAAAATGAACGAATGACAAATGACTAGATGGAAATGGTCATGAAAAAGAATTTTATTAGTGAAATGGAATGAAATAGATAAAATGAAGTGGAATGGAGTGAAATGAAGTGGAATGGGTGGTCACAAAACTTGTGAAATGAAAGAGAGATTTTTTTTTTTTTTTTTTTTGGAAAATATAGGGTGTCAGGTGTTCCTGATTTTCACCCTACATTTTCTGTATAAGACTGCCAATCAGTGATTGGTCTTCAGGCTTATACAAAATATTTTTATTTTTATTTATTTATTTTATTTATTTTTATTTATTTATTTTTTATTTTTTTAATTGAAAGAACAAAAGCTAGGCTGGTGGAGAAGAAAAATTCTTTTGTACAAGCCTGATTGCAGAATTTTCTTGAAACATTTTGAAAAATTCCTCTTTTGAGAGTGGCTTATGATAAACTTTCAATCTGTGGCCATTCACAATAAGAGGAGTTTGAAACTCATCAATGGTCTTGATTCTTACCGCTCCATTGCTAAAGATCTTGTCAATCTCATATGGCCCAAGCCAATGAGTCCGAAATTTTCCTTGAAAATCTTTAAACTTGGAATCAAATAACAATGCCCAATCTCCTTCTTGAAACTTCTTCTCTTTGATGTACTTGTCATGCCATTTAGCTCTTTGATATTGAACTAGATCAGTTCTTAGAATTTCCTCTTGTATGATCTCATCTAGCTCATTTAATTGCTCCATTCTATGCT
The DNA here is from genome assembly GCA_034641835.2 of Pinus albicaulis. Taxonomy (NCBI): domain Eukaryota; kingdom Viridiplantae; phylum Streptophyta; class Pinopsida; order Pinales; family Pinaceae; genus Pinus; species Pinus albicaulis. Next base: position 61,762,333 of record CM076573.1, on the reverse strand, counting down.
TTTGGGCTTCTGATAAATTCATCCCCAATTGAACTGCTATCTTGAAGGTCTTGACTTGGAACTCAATGGGGAGCAAGACTTCTTTCCCATAAACAAGTTCATAGGGAGAATGTCCCGTTGTATTTCTCCATGTAGTTCTGTAGGCCCACAAGGCTTCAGGAAGCCTTTCTGCCCAATCTCTTCTATGTAGATGAACAGTTTTGGTGATGATACTTTCAAGAAATTTGTTTGTAGACTCCACTTGACCATTTTCTTGCGGATGGTAAGGAGTAGATCTTATGTGATTGATTTTGTATTCTTCCATCAACTTCTCCACCAAGTTGGATGTGAATTGGCTTCCCTGATCTGTCACAATTTCTCTTGGAACACCAAAGCGAGTAAAAATATCCTCATAAAGAAAATGAACAACTGAATTTTCAGTAGCAGATACCAATGCTTTGGCTTCTACCCATTTAGTAACATAATCAGTACAAACCAATATATACTTCTTTTGCTTAGATGGTGGATTAATAGGTCCAATGAAATCTAAAGCCCATTTTTCAAAGGGTTCAATGAGTACCTGTGTTTGCAGTGGAATTTCATTTGAAAGGGTAGGTTTCCCTACTCTTTGGCAGCTGTCACACCTTTTGACATATTGTTTTGCATCTTTGAAGAGGGAAGGCCAATAATATCCTAAAGAGAGGATTTTATAGGCCGTCCTTTTGTCTGCAAAGTGTCCGCCGCATGGTTCATCATGACATGCCTTAAGAATATCAGGCATTTCATCTTCCCTAACACATCTTCCGATCACAAGATCTGGCCCTGTTTTAAACAATTCGTTAGAAATCCATGAATATTTTGAACTCTCCTGAATAATTTTTCGTTTTTCACTTGGAAATAAATGTGAAGGCAGTTTCCCTGTAACCAAATAGTTAGCAATATCTGCATACCAAGGAGTCTTAATAGTTACTACAAACAAGTATTCATCAGGAAACTTATCCTCTACATGAGAATCTTCTTTAGTATTCTGAATCCTAGACAAGAAATCAGCTACTGTATTTTGTTTCCCTGGTCTATCCAACACAGTAATATTGAATTCTTGTAAAAGTAAGAGCCATCTTGTCACTCTGCCATTAGTAACAGGTTTGTTTATTAAATATCTAATTGCAGAATGGTCAGTATGAATAAAAGTTTCATAGCCTGTTATGTAATGTCTAAACTTATTAATTGCATGAACAACAGCTAAAAACTCTTTTTCAGTCACAGTATAGTTCAACTCTGTGGGAGTCAAATTTTTACCGGTATAATAAATGGCATAAGGAACTAAATCTTTTTGACCCAACACAGCTCCTAGAGCTGTATCTGAAGCATCCGTAGAAATATGGAAAGGGATTTTCCAATTTGGTTTTCTCAAGATAGGTGCTTCAGATATTCTTGTTTTCAAAGTTTCAAAGGCTGATTGACAATCAGGATCCCATTTAAATTCACAGTATTTTGTAAGCAATTTGAAGAGTGGAGATGCTATTTTAGTGAAGTTTTCTATAAATCTTCTATAGTAACCAGTAAATCCCAGAAAACTTCTAACATCTCTTTGACAATTTGGAATAGGTAACTTGGAGATGACTTCAACTTTTGATCTATCAACCTTAATCCTATCTCCTGAAATATGATGTCCTAAAACAATCCCTTCAGTAAACATCATAAAGCATTTTTCATGGCTTAATGAAAGGTTTGTTTCTTTACATCTTATGAGAACTTTTTCCAAATTTTCTAATGCCTCTTCAAATGAATAACCATAAACTGTAAAATCATCCATATAAACCTCTACACAATCATGGATTAGATCAGAAAAAATTCCTAGTACTGCTCTTTGGAATGTTGCTGGTGCATTACACAACCCAAAAGGAAGCACTCGGTAGGCAAAAGTTCCCCATGGACAAGTAAATGTGGTCTTATCTTGATCTTTAGGTGCTACCTGAATTTGATTATAGCCACTAAAACCATCCAAAAATGAAAAGTACTTTTTACCTGCTAATGTATCTAATACCCGATCGATAAAAGGCAAAGGAAAGTGATCCTTCAAAGTTGCTTTGTTCAATTCCCTGTAATCAATGCATACCCTCCATTTACCATTCTTTTTAGGTACTATAACCAAAGGAGAAACCCATCGGCTATCTGAAATTTGATAAATGAAGTTTACATTGAGAAGTTTTTGGAGCTCTTCTTTCACTATCTCCCTAAGATTTGGATTCATCCTTCTTTGAGGTTGTCTGATTGGTCTACTGTTTTCCTCAACATAGATATGATGGATGCAAGTCTTAGGATCAATACCTTTCATGTCAGTATACTCCCATGCAAATGCAGTAGAATGTTTTTGCAAGATTTTGATTAGTTCTTTTTGTTGTGAATTTTCCAAATGTTTGTTGATATTCAATGTTTTTCCTGGAAAAATCTCAATGGTAGAACTACGAAACTCTTCCACAGAGTAAAGAGACATTTGTCTTGATGATAAATATTCTATGTCAGATTCCAACTGAAATTGTGTGGGGTCATATTCTGAAGATGTCTCAAAATTTTCTAATGTGTTCAGAATTTGACTATCCTCACTAATTTCCGAAATGGTAAAGACAGGTTGTATAGTGTCCTCATCATCAACCCATTCATTGTCTTCTACTTCTGTGATTGCTTTTGCTGGAGGATACAAATTGAATTTCTTTGTCGAATTACCATTAGAAATGTACATATCCCCAGATCTACAACTAATGAAAGCATCAGCTGTGGCTAGCCAAGGTCTTCCTAAGATAAGTGGGTGCCCTCCTAGATTACTCTTGGGAGTCAAAATCATAAAATCTACTGGATATTCCCAAGAATCTAAGGAGACCGAAATATCTTCTAATACACCATCTGGTTTAATAATTGATCGATCTGCAAGTTGCAGTAAAGTAGGTGTAAAAAGAAGGTTAGGAAGTTTTAGCTGGTCCATAGTCTGTCTACTCATAATGTTGATAGCAGCCTCTAAGTCAATCAATGTGTTTGGAATTTCTATCCCATTTATATGTGTCTTGACAATTGGACTTCCTGGATCTACATACTTCTGCATGGTAATTTTTCCCATCATAATATCCGCAATTTTTCCTACCAGGTGGATTCTTCTTGTGTCTTTTAGTTTCCTTCCTGGTCTTTTGAAACTCAACTCCTTTATTGTTTTTGCTAGAATAGGAATCTCTCGAATGGCTTGTAGCAAGGGAATCTTGATACAAACATTGTTAAATTCATCTAGAAAATCATAGTTAGGAAACAAGATTTGTTTTTCCACCCCCTTGTCAATTTGTAGCCTTTCAGGAAAAGGAGGTGTAGATGAAGATGCAAGTCGCTCAACTATAGGAGTTGTGGGTGTTAACTTTTCTTTCTCTTTTTGAATATTTTAGTTTTGAAGAGATACTTCCTCAGAACCCTTATTGGCTTCAAGAGAGTCCTCCTCAGAGGTATCCTGCTCTAGGTCATCTATAGAAGGTTTTTCTAAAACTCTACCAGATCTGAGTTGTACATCATTGAGAGGAACAATCATATAGGTAGGAAATTGTTGTCCTTCTATCATGTAAGTATTCTGAGGATTTTTATTGTTAGGATTTGGCAATGGTTGAGCTGGAAGTTGATTTGTCTTTTGTTGGTATGGGAGCATGAGTTGAGGATTTGGATTTTGTTGAGAAGGTTGTTGTTGTGGAAATGGAAATGAAAGTTGTGGATTTGGGTTTCGAAGTTGTGGAGCTTGTTGATTTTGAAAAGATGGAGGATATTGATAAAATTGAGCAAATCTCCCATAAGGATTTTGCATCCCTTGTACCCATGGATGATATGGATTTTGATGTTGGAGCCAAGGTTGTTGCCAAGGATTCCAATTTGGTGGGGTTTGAAGATTCATAGGGTTGTTAAACCCTTGAGTTTGTTGTCCCTGCCAAGGTCTTCTTGCAACAAAACAGAGAGATTCTACCGAATTTGGGTCTTCTTGAAAGACAGCTTTGAGTCCAGGAATTGAAGGACAATCCTTGATCTCATGATTCTCTGAGCAAATTATACATGTTTCTACAACTTTTGCATCCAAGGGACATTCCCTTAAAGCATGTTTCTTCCTACATTTTGGACAAAAGATGGCTAGAGCATCTGTTTCTGCTTTCTTCTTGTTTTGGATCTTAAGGGTGTCTAGTTGTTCACCAAGGCTCCCTAAGATATCAGTTTTGAATTCATCAAGAATATTGCCAATCTCTACCCTACTTACTGATCCAGTTGCAGATTTGTTAGCCCTGATAAGAGAAGGATCCCTAGGCCCTTTTCCTGTTTTAGATTTTCCTCTTGAGAGATGGACACATAGTTCTGTTATGTCACGAAGTGGAAGTTGAGAAGTGTCTCCTTTCCCCATCATGTTTAAAATATCTATCCATTCATCTCTAATGGCTTTGAATATGAGGGCTTTCAAGGTTTCATCATCTAAGTTGCTCATCTTTGCTCTTTTCAAGTTGTATTGAAATCTTTCAAGTAAGTCTTCCAAATTTTCATCTTCTTTTTGCATCATTTTGAATACCTCATCCTTGTGATTGGTGGGCATACAATAGTCCAAGTATCTATCCAAAATTTTTTGTTTCATATCATTCCAAGTCCTAATATATTGAGTGGCTAATCCCATGAACCATTTCAAAGCAGCTCCCTTCAATGTTGAAGGAAACAGTTTGAGTTTTTGAGAGTCTTCCATATAGTCATAAGTTCGGCACACAACTTCAAACTCAAACATAAATGTTTCAGGATCCTCACTTCGCAATCCATAAAAGTCAGGGAGGACAGATGGTGAGATATTTTTCATCATTGTATGAGTTTCCTCATCAACTATGGGGAATCCAAACAAGTTGTCTCCTTCCCTATTTCTTCCATTATTTCCTTCACCATTGTTGTCTCCATTGTTTCCTCCTCCTCTACCTCTACCTCTACCTCCAAATCCATCTATTATTTCCTCTGCCATTATAGTTTCTTTAGAGTCCTTAAAGTCCTCTAGTTCTTCTATCAAGGGAGGATGAGAGGGAGTCTCTTCCTTTTCTAAATGAGATTTAGTAGGTGGTATATGAGAATCCTCTAATTCAGCTGCTCCTTGAATTCCAAAAATCTTAAGGCTAGGTGTAGATGGAGGTGATTCTTGTCTATGTCTTGAAGAAGATGGAGTTGTGAAAATCGAACTCTTGGCTTTAGCTATAAACCTTCCCGTAGAATCTCTTGCTCTATGCATGTCATTTTTTTTTTTAAGTAGGGATAATAATTCTCTTTCTGATCTTCCAGGTCACACTAGGTGCAAGAAGAGAGCATACTTAAGAAATTACTAAACCAATAATTATCTTTTCTGATCCTCCAGATCACACTAGGTGCAAGAGGAGAGCATACTTCAAGAAATTATCAAGTTTTCCCTTCTTTTATTATTTTGTTTTTTTTTTTTTAAGAAATTGGCTACCTAGTTACACTTCCCCGGCAACAGCGCCAAAATGTTTGGTAAATTTAATGTGTCCTAAATTGCTACATTAATTTATCAATCCAGGATTCGTAAGCTGATGAAGTGTGGCACACTATATGTGCAAGATAACCTATCTCTTACTTTTTGGTCGTTTTTGGATTTTTTATGAAATTCTGAAAAACAAGTATGGAGACAAATATTCAAGACAACAATGTCTTTCTAATGATTTTCCAAACTTCAAAATAATTTTAAAACACACAATGACAAAATTAATTCTTCAAAGAAAATGAAATTGAATCACTATTCTAGTCAAACAAACAATGAACTACTGATCATGAAACTCATTATCCTTGCTGCTGTTCAAACACAAAAGAAACTATGCTTAAAGAAATCCAAAAGTTGCAACAAAGTAAATCTAAATCAAATGACGTCAAACTTATCTTCTGATCCCTCACCATTAGTCCAGCTATGGTTTTCGGAGGTAACCATAAACAACTTGAGTAACCTGATATCTAACTTGCAGAAAGTAAACTAATATCAAACTACACATTCATAATTCAATCCCTCGCCATTAGTCCAGCTATGGCTTTCGGAGGTAACTGAAAATGTCATGAGCAATTTAATATATCTAACTTGCAGAAAGTAAACTAATATCAAACTACACATTCATACTTCAATCCCTCACCATCAGTCCAGCTGTGGCTTTCGGAGGTAACTGAAAATGACATGAGCAATTTAATATATCTAACTTGCAGAAAGTAAACCAATATCAAACTACACACTCATACTTCAATCCCTCACCATCAGTCCAGCTGTGGCTTTCGGAGGTAACTGAAAATGACATGAGCAATTTAATATATCTAAATCTAACTATGGAAACAAATGTGCAAGACTGAAATAAACAAAGCAGTACTGAAATTAAACAGAAACTAAGAAAAGTAAATTAGCAGCAGAACAATATTAATTCCATGTCATTAGTCAAAAGGTTATGCAAATGCCTGGGCTGCCTATTTGTAATCTGAAACAGGAACACTGATCAGTTAACAACAACATAAAACATGAAATATTATCGACAAAAGTAAGATGTAAAGCATGAAAGATTATAAACAGAGATGAAGCATAAATACCATGAAAGATGTAATGTATAAACACATGAATGACTTATGGCACAATGAGCTTAAAGAAATAAAACAAGAACTATACAATAATGCACAAAACCTCAACGTATGCAGGGGCCCTCTGCACCAGCCTTGGCAACAGCCTTCAAGTACGCTTGGAAACAGAGTCTTCTTATATATTAAAATGCAGTCATAACAGAGAGGTGATATTACGACACAGTGGCAACGTAATTACATTACAGAGCTATCTGGAGGCTAATCTAATATGCGTATGCAAACGCGTTATTTATAACAAAGGTAATATAACTAATTCCATAAAGTTTGTGCTGATGAAGACACGTAAATCATCACGTCCAGGGATCCAGCATCATGGCCGCAGTGAGGAGTAAATCTATGAAGAGTGGATGTTGGATTTGGCTTATGGAGCCATGTATAGGTGTTGATGTGTCTCCCGTAAGTTAGAAACGGTCATGCAAATCCTCACGTGATGAGAAACAAAGTCCTGTCACCATGGGACTCTACGGTTGACTTCCACTTGGCCACCTTTGACCACAGCCTCCTTAAGTGAATTTGCTCGAGCCAATAGGACACGATCCATGTCCACATCATTTCTGACTTGCCCATGTGGCTCGTTTTACCTGAAGACACCTGTAACATAGAATTTCACAAAATGGCTGTGGAAAGTTGCAGCAGCTGCGGAAAGTGGCAAGATTCCGCGGCTAAATGAGAAAAAATCTAAATCAAACAACAGACACAAAATATAGTTAAAAACCATTTTAGATGCTCTTTTGCAATTAATATACAATGATATTGACAACTTGGAAGGTTCAAGTGAATGAAAAAGGTCTAGGAAGATGTATAAGAAAAATGCAGATTTGAGACTCAACACTTGGTGAGGGTGTATGACCCATATTGGAATGGGCGAAGCTTGCAGTATGGCCTAGTGAGGCGCTCCTTCTGCAAATGTATCCATACTTTATCTCCCATATAGAACCTGTGTGGCACCTGATGATGATCATGTCGTTTCTTGTACTTAGCATTGGCTCTATCCAATATGTCATGGAGTTATTGGTGGATTTCATGGACCTATGTCGTGTAATTAGTGAGCTTGGTATCCAACATCGACCAGAGACTTGACCATAATGTACTTAGCAAAATACTGGCCCAGTCTAAGATAATGGATTGTGGGATCCCAAAGTGTACCCACACTCATTCAAAGAAGATTTTTCTAGTAGCTTCTATGGTGATGCTCTTATTGTAGGCTGCTAGAATGTTCATCTTAGAGAATCTATTGACGACCAGGAAAACACATTTGTTTCCATGCTTAGTAGAAGGAAGGCTCGACATGTAATCCATGGAGATGGATTCCCAAGGTCGACTAGGAGTAGGCAGAGGTGTATATAGGCTAGGGCCATTAATTATTGATGGTCGGTTTGGAAATGGCACAGGAAGTGCAAGATATGATTTACTTTCCAACATCTTGTCGAATGTTTGACCAATAAAAATAATTCTGTAGCACCGCCATTGTTTTCTCTACCCCGAAATGTCTAACGACCTGACTGTAGTTTGATTCCCAAATCATCTTGGCACACTTTCTTGAAGGAACAAAAAGGTGTCCCAGGTGGCATAACAATGCATCTTGGAGGTGAAAATTTGGAACTTTATTTCCTTCCAGGAGTGCCTGGTATGTGTTTCCAAATTCATGATTGCTCTTATAGAGATGCGTCCATTTCGAAGTCTTATTCCCACAAGAGTTGAGCACAGTGGTTAGCGCCATGACCAGCAGTCAGCTGAGGCAGTATGAAACATTATTGGTGTTTCCATTATTGTACTTAATGTTCAAATGGAATTATTGCAAGTAGGTGGAACATTTTTTATGGCGATCATTTTGCAAATTTCCTTGTGTATGGATAAACTGCAGGGGTCGGTGGTATGTGTGGATGACTGTTTCCTTCCCTAGAATGTAATTATTCCATTGTCGACAGGCTTGCATAATGTAATACATCTCTTTCCATAGGTGGGATACTTTCGGACAGTGTCTGAAAGTGTCTCATTGTGATATGCCACTGGATGCCCCTATTGAGTAATAACTTCACCAATAGCATAGTAAGAGGCATCTGTATCAATCTCAAATGGTTACTATGGGTCTAGTAATGTAGCATTGGTGCAGAGTTGAGGTGATGCTTCAACTTGGCGAATGCCTTCTTTTTGGATTCATACCAAAAGTACTTTTCTTTTTCTCCTCCCTTGGTGACTTGACTCAAAGGCCAAGTGATATGAGAGAACCCCAACACAAACCTCTGGTAGAATTTGGCAAGACCCAGAAGGCCGTGGAGCTCAGTTAGAGTGGTTGGGGTTGGTCAATCCTGGATGACTTGTATCTTGGTTGAGTCTACATGCACCCCCTGATCATCAATGGTGTACCCCAAATATTGGACCTAGGTCATACCAAAAGTGAATTTCTCCAAATTTGTGCACAACTTGTGTTGCCGCAGTGTATGGAGGACCTGTTGAATATGGTGGAGGTGATATTCCCAACCCTGGCTGAAGATCAGGATGTAATCCAAATATACCACCACGAATGAATTGGTTAGGGTTACAAGATGTTTTCCTTCAACCTCATGAAGGTTGCGAGAGAATTCGTCAACCTGAAGGGCATGACCAACCATTCAAAAAGGCCCTCCTTGGATTTGAAGGAAGTATTTGACATAATAGAGGGTTCGATTGGTACCTAGTGATAATCTGACTTCAATTAAATCTTGCTAAAATATTTGGCCCCTTGAGCTGGTCTAGAATATCATCAATCTGCAGGATCAAATACCTATTCCAAACAGTGATCTTGTTCAGCGCCAGATATTAAATACAGAGTCTCCAAGTCCCATCATTCTTCTATACCAACATGATAGAGCTCCCACAGGGTGATGAACTTGGCTTGATGTGCCCTTTCTACAGCAGCTCCTGAATTTGCCTCTTAATTTCATCATTCTCCAGAAAAAAGAATCAATAGATCATTCCATTGGGTAGCAGTGTGGTCGGGGTCATATTGATGGGGTGCTTGACTTGACAGTGTAGAAGTACCCCTGTGGGTGAGGTGAAGGTGTCATTGTACTCCTCCACGACCTTGTCCATCTATTTTTGTCGCGCAGACAAGCCCTTTTTGGAGGCCATGACCATAATATTATTCTTTCATTGAGGGTGAATCATAAGGAAAAAAAATTTCTCGGTCTGGGAAAGGATCTTACTGCATTGCTTCGCAGTGATCAAAGAGATGGTGGTAGGCAATGCTACCTCAATTATCTTGTACAACTTATCTCCCAAATTAATAATAACAATGTGAAACATAGACTCATAAACAACATGTCACTTCCACAATTATGGTTGGCCTAATAATACATCACAAACTTCAAGAGGAGCAACATCACACAATACTTTATCTGTGAAGGGCTTGATGTTTTAGGGGAGGCAGCACTGTTGGCTGACACAGAGATCTCGTCCTTGGTGAAGCCAACCGATGGTGTGCAAATGTGGGTGTGTTATGGTCGATAGGCCTAGGTGCTTCATGACCTCTGTTAAAATGAGGTTCTTTTGGCTCCCGATGTCGACAATGAACTGCAATGGAGAACCCTTCACCCACATATGTGAGTGGAAGTGGTGCTCTCCGTCCTCTGGATCTTCGGGCCCATCCTTCTGGATCTTGGTGGTGGCAACAATGCCATTGAGCTCCACAGCAATAATTTTCTTCCCTTTTTCATTCCCCCTATCGAGTTTTGACTCAGAGTCAGAGCAAGCATCTAATTCAGAAGCCTTCTACTCGGCCACCAGTGAATGCTTCGCTCGACACTTACTCGTTTTGTGAGTGGGGTTCTTATGGAACTCACACTACTTTCCCCTGTCCTTCTTTGTCTTCGTGGTGTTTTTGTTTGCTTGTGGCTTTGACAGGTTTTCTCGGGTCATCCTTCCTTGGCCTTTCCCTTTGTTCTACGGTTTGGGGGTGCCTTTCCCTTACTTCAGATTCACAGAACCAAAATATCGCTTCTTATATTTAAACTTCTGCTTGATCTTGACAACATATTGATAGGTAGCACCGAGCAAGGATATTTGCAGGAACTCCATTTCATCCTAGATTTACTTATGTAAACAACCACACTACTTGAGTACCAACTTCCCCTCAGAATCCTTGATACCCATCATCGTGTGAAGGGCATGAAAACCATTTGTGAACTCTTAACACATCTTGGTCCCTTCCTTTCCGTAGTGTGGTCCACTTTATGTATTTATCTTCATATCTCCCGATCTCCTATTCTTTATATCTCCATGAAACTTCACAACAAAATAGGACATTGTTGCTTGGTTGATGAAGGCTTTGGACCCAACATAATGCCCAACATCATAATGGAAGAATTAGTTATACAATTCTCTAAAGAAACCCCAAGGAAAGTACTTGAATTTAATAACTCTCTTTAGGAAACAATTGGCGAAATAAAATATATCACACTAGTTTTTTATACGCATCCCAAAATTAGAACTGCTTGCAACATAGAAGTCATGGACATGCCAGTCTCTAACTATTCAATAATTTTGGGAAGAAATTGGTAAGTTTGGACCGGTGGTTACATTTCATTCGATGACACACATATGACACTGCCTAAAAATGGAAAAATAATTATCGTTTACATGGAAGGTCATATTACACCATACATCAAAGGTTTACCTCAACCATATGTTAATTATGTAGAAGAAGATATTGGTGTACATTACATTTTCACTGAAGATGAGGTGCCTACTCCTATAAAAATCCATCAGGAAGACCAGATTTGGAATTTTCATTTTGATGGGGCCTATTCTAATGAAGGTAATGGTGTCAGTATTGTCTTTTATTCCCCTCTCTGAAAAGTGCACCAATACACATTTAGACTCGAGTTCCAATGCACTATCAACATTGCGGAATTTGAAGCACTCCTTTTAGGGATAGAATAAGCCTTAAACTTGGGTTGTAAATATTTTATTGCCTATGGGGACTCACAAATCGTCGTCAATATAATAAATAAAATCTATTCTCCTTCTAAAAAAATCATTAAGTCTATATATAATCCAACTTGGCAGATGGAGAAATAGTTCTCAAGTGTTTAATGAATTCATAAAAAATATTATTCACTATACCGAATATGCATGCCTATCCAAGTATTGTAATGATATTTAATTTACATGTTACATATGTAGATACAAGTACATAAAATTAACATACTCCATGTAATGGAGACACTAGGTATAATCCTTTGTAATATTTCTTAGGTACCAACTATAGGCAAGATGAAGCTCAAAAAAATTCGCGAACCAATACGTAGGGTTTATAAATAACATTGTAAATTTGTTGCAAATATAAGGAGTGATTCATATTACCATATGGTCACTGCATTTATTACACCCCAATCATAAAAGTTACCTTGCATGTTTTCCACCTTTTAATCTCCATATGTTTTCATAATAGTTATCACCAATGCCTTTGGAAAAAATATCTATAGTATCTAGGACAATATTTGTGTCATTCCCACTACAAACTCATTGTTCCACTTCACAATTAAGTATGTTCTTAATGTGATTGAATCCAAATCCAAATATGATTGCAAAATTGCTTCAAAGCTGCAAAAAGTATATAACACCATACAAAGAAATGTGATCTAAATGGTGAAGTTGTTGAAGTAGAATGGAGCATTTTCAATTCTCCAAAATATATTCCAAGAAAAAAAAAATTGTGGGAATTTTTAGTCCTCGAGTAACTACCAAAACAAAGAATGTAAACTCCAAGGGTCAAGAATATCAAATCATGCTTACGAAAAATGCATAAAGGAGAGGGAAAAACTCACAACTCAATGTAAGGTTATAAAGAAGTCCAAAGTGTTGGGTTCAAACAAAGTCCATGATGCGAAGATATAAGATGGACATATTTGAATAACAACAAAAAACTTGTGGGTCCTCAAAATCAATGTGTCCATGCTCCTCCATTTTTTTGTAGGATTGTTATCTTGAACGACATGCTTGCTAGGAACAAACCATACATTTGGGTCGAATATTAGTGCTACACATATTAACTAGGAACCTATTGTACTCTAAGACGTAACATAAACTTGACCATGAAGACTCAACATATAGCCATCCTATGGACATATTTCTACCATGAGACCTAGGTACAACTAGGATTCTTGCTAGTTCTCTAAGAAAATATTATGGATACATATATATCCAAGTCAATCTTAAATTATTTTTACTTACAAAATGGAGGAACTATGATGCAACATTCATCAAATAATATTGCATCAAGGAATCATTAGAGAAAACAAAATATTTAGCTAAATTTCCATTCTAGCTACATCACACCTTACCAAGTGGACTTGGGAATTATTTTTACATTACATAGTATTACTACACAAGGATATAAAATATTAGCAATAAATTATGACATAGATGACAAGAATACCCACCATTTCCTTTAGAATGATGCTTACCAATAAAAATAGAAAATGAAGAAGCTTATGATTCAATAAATTCCCCTTTTGTAGCTTGAACATTCATATCCACATGTTCAAGTGGTGGCAATATAGGCATATAAAAAAATGGATTTCAATGCCTTTTATGATTCTTCCATTTTTGTTGATCTAGATGGTAATTCTGTCCATTCATAACCTCATTTTTTATTCTAATATATTGCTAAATTCAGTATGGGGAGCTTTTCCATATTGCATTTCATCCCTTCATTCAAAATTTGCAATGTATGAAAGGTCATAAATAACATCACCAATAAAAAGTGTTTTTTCATTTTTTACATTATGATTCATATCATAAGAAACCATATTACCTTCCCATTCATTTGGGACACCACCTCTCAAAACTACAACATGATTGGGTAGAGGATAGTACACCAACTTATTCATTTGCAGTGCACCTCATAAGAAAGCTCGCACTAAAAATTGTGGTATACCATAACACCCATCTACCATAATGTCAATTTTGTTTTGATAATTGATGTGCATGAGATGACTCAATGCATGCCATCCAAGGGTGCCTCCAACAAATTTAAGAATGTCAACTACATCCTCCATTAGAACATATATAGGCTTTAAGAAGTTTGAAATTCTATGTATACAACTATTTGATGTTTCTTTAGATCATCCATAGGTGCTAAATTTTTTCTAAATATATTGAACTTACTAACTCCTTCGTAAGGGGGGGCCACCATGGATAACATTGAAATCCCTAACTAGAGGAGAATTTTTTTCTTTTCCACTGTTCACAAAAGCATAGTCAGGTCCCATTATTAGATATAGTAGGAATCATCTTGCATTGCATATAAGTATTTTTTCCATTATTGTTTATTTTTATGGAGTGTAGGTTCATTTATAATATGGGTTAGACCTCTATTTTAACATGGTATTAGAGCATTGAATGCCATGACATAAAATTATAAGCCATGATCTGTATGAATGGGCTGCAATCAATGCATTTGAGTTTGTCCTAGGGAATGGTCTAATAAATATCAATGTAATCACACAAGTAGAATGTGGAACTAAGGAAAGCACCAAAACATATGAGCCATTGGACATAGAGAACTTATGCGTATTGTCTCGATATAAACATGCAATGAGAAGATGAGAGATCCCATGTAGATTTGTAAATAAAAAGGATTTTCAAGAGGGAAATAAACAAAACAAAAAAATTCTTCAATGCCAAAATCATATAGTTGGAAAATGAGTGTTGAATATGTTCTCAAAAAAGTAAGCAGGGAAAAAGCACCCACTCAAATACCATGCAAAAAAAATTGAGAGTAGAAATGGTTTCCATATAGAAAATTAAGTGTTTATTTATTTTTTAACCAATGTAATAATTCACTTATAAATACATGAATGTTTTCTCAATATAGACACATTATCTTGGTCACACTAATAACTATTTGAGAGAATATCTCAACCACACACCATACTAGGATCAAACTACTTGGAGAACCTATCATATCTAAGTATATCTAAGAACCTAATAAATAATCAAACTATTCATGTAGAGAAAATCTCTACTTCACATTCACTAATAATAATAATAATAACCTCTCTCACATAGATACATATATTAATGCATTTTTCAATGGCATGAGACCCCCCCCACCCATCCACCCACACACACACACGTCAACACACACACACACACACATAACCATAATTAATTGTGTTAAATAGACCAGTTTTTCCATTTCAAAGATAAACAATTTTGAGTATCACATGTCATAATGCTCGAGGAATCTGTCATGCTTATATCCAAGATCTCTTTGAATATCACTCGTACAATTGAAAGTAGCCCATTATGCTCCTTACTCCATGTAAATTTTTTCACTTAAATATAAGAAGGTGGATCAAATTTGGTACAACATAAATTATGCCAATCATTTGAATTAATTGTTTCAAATCCATAATGGACCTTCATGACTGAGGGGAAAGTATATACTTTATCATCCCATATGTTTTTTATTTACCAGTATGATTTCATGTGTTTTAGATCTCATCCACATCCAAAATGATTTCTAGGAATCAAATTGTGATCCTAAGTTATATTATACAGTTGTGATCTATGAAGTGAGGTCAGATCTATCTTAGAATGCATCATAACTTTTGAGATCATATACATATTTTACTTAGCAAGTCTTCTAGTCTGAGCATTTCTCTACATAGCTCCTCTAGTTTATCCAATCTCTGATGCTTTTAAGGATAAAATGCCTTTACTTATTAGTTTTTGGTTCCCAATAATTGTCTTTATAATTGAGAAAACATATAATGAATCTTTTCTAAGTGTATCACATGCCAACTTGTGGTGAATATCATTTCATACAATGAGATAATGATCATAGGTCCCTTGCTTATAATTTTTATGCTAAAAAAATGTATCTTATTTTATCTCTATGCCAACTTTTTCAATTAACTCTTTAGAAGTAAGTGCAACATATTCTTCTTCATCACCATACAACATTAACAGTTCATAGAGATTTACGAAATTTACACTAAAAATTGTATCAATGTCCATATTTGTGGGTAGATCCAACATAAATGAAATCATGCATATACTCATTAATAATATATAAACCATATATGAGTGACCTAAATTTCCTATATTTCTCCTCAAAATGCTCATTTCAATATTAATCTTAGTATGTGATGTGTATTATGCTAGGCTTTGTTCTTAATCTGACTCTTACACTAAATCTCTTGAACTTATTCATGAATCTTCTAGATATAGTTCATAAATATAATAGCCTACCCACTTGTAATTTCTTTGTTAACTACGTTTACATTGTATATTGGACCTAAAATTGGAAAAATGTGTTTTAAAAAAAATCCAATACATCCTTAGAAACATGAATTTTTTGTTTCACTATGCAGTGCACAATTATAATTGTGCTACACATATGGAATGTTGGAATCCAATGGTGCATTAGTGCTTGTGATCAAATATTCACTGCAAATGATTTATGGTGTGTTTTACTACCTCCATATAACCATTTATTTGAGGATTGAAGGTGATTAGCCTTTTTTTATCTTAGATCCATCAATCCCACAATTATAACCAAAAGTAGTTATGGAATCTGTTATCACAGTTAGAAATAAGTGACTATGCTAAGAAAAAAATACAAGCATACCTCTCAAAGAATAAATGTGCTAATTGTTGCACTAAAATCATTTTTTGGCATTGCATCATCATAGCCATTTTGTTGAAGTTATTCACAACTACCATTTGGTAGTCATTTCCCCTACTAATTGTCAATACACCTCTAACAAAATCCATTGAAATGAGATTCTATGATTTTGTTGACTTTGGAAGTGTAGTATATTTTCTTGGCTTCCAATTTATCATGTATATGCAACAAAGAGCACAAGCCCACCTCAAGAAAATTGCCACCATTTCTTCCAATTTTAAGAGTAAAAATAGCTCTACAAATTGGTGATCATATTCTCCATGGATATTTGAATGACGTGTCTCATGTATTACTTGTAGTATATAATATTTTTTAGGAAGAAAAAATACATTCAACTTATACAAGATCCAATATTTCATAAAATAGCCTTGGAAAAATTCATTTTTCATGGTTTGCATAGGTTTCTATGGTATTACATATGTGTGTGTGTGTGTGTGTGTGTGTGTGTGTGTGTCCGTGTGTGCAAATTCTAGGCAATACACATAATATTCTTTGAAATAATTGAAACTAAATTGTTGGAACTGAACAAATATTATGAATCTGATTAGTGTCGATTTCAAGGGAAAGCCTACAACCTACTTGTGCTTCTCTTTTGGTCCTTAATCACAATATTGAATTTCTGCATTTATGTCATCCATTTGATGCACCATGTGAAAGCTAGATGATTTTGTCATTAGTAGGAGAGGGAATGTGCTAATTTTGAGGAAAAACACATGGTTATAGTTCCAAGAGACACATGGAAAGACAACAAAATCAATATATATATATATATATATATATATATATATATATATATATATATATATATATATATATATATATATATATATATATATATATATATATATATATATATATATATATATATATATATATAGATATAGATATAGATATATATATATATGAACCAAGGATTGACCATATTTGAGATTGAGACCACCAACACAACTTTTCATATAACACTCAACAGTTTGACCCTTTTGTCCTAAACATAGACACTTGTAAGGATGAGTTTCCAAAGAGACTATGTTGTAAAGAAGGGATATGCTCAAGTTCATGTTGTGTTTGGTTGATATGAAGAAGTTCAAAATTGATTGAATGATGAATTTGGTTCATGGAATTTTTGGTAGTGATGGAATTAGTTGAGTTTTAGCAATGTAGGTTAAGGTTGAGAAAGAATTTTTGTTAGTAGTATTTTCTTCTCTCTTTTAATCTCATAAAAAAAATTTGGAGTGGAATCTACAACAAATGCTTATAAATAAAGGATGCATTTATCTCAAAAAAGAAATATTTATCTCGATTTCTATATAATTTCTTTATATTTATATTTATAGTTTCCTAACTTAATTAAGTTGTTAACATGTAATGGTTTGCATGGATAGAATACTCCACAAAATATACATATTAATTATCACAAGTTGTGATCCGGATTTATGCAGGAACGCAACAGAATACGCATATAACCATAAATACAAAGATGCACCAGAAAAACACTTCATTTCATTAATATCAAAGAACTGAAATTTGCTTACAAACAGAATGGAAATAAACTAGCTAGGGCGTTGGTAGCTTATCTCTATGAAGAGATGTGGCGGCTACAGGCCTCTGAAATGTGTTACCATGAGGCTCAAGGGCCTATTTATTATTTATAAATAATTGAAAACCCTAAACATCCAAAACCCTAACCCTAGGAGATGAAGCACCAAAACTATGGGCCCCCCGTTTGGGTAAATTGGTGTTTCAACTTCCCAAGGACGTAACTTTGGCATATGATCTTCGTTTGACGTGCACCATACCTCGATAGAAATATCTATCTAAGGAATACAACATTTAGTGTGAGGAAAATAGTCCATGGACCCATGTTGCTCTCGGATTGCCCAAAAAACGTCGTTTAGGGCCTCAAAACGGCTCCGGAAATTCAGGACCCGAAAAAACTGCTAAAAATAGTAAGTAGTGTCGAAACTGAAAAATTGAAAGAGACAATAGTGGGGCCCCAAGTGGAATAGGTGAGTGGCCACCAATATCCACCTGGATCATTCCTCCCCCCTTAGGAAGAAATGGTCCACATTGCGTTGAGTTCCTCCATGAGACGCGGAAACTTCGACTGAACTTGGTCCCTGGTGAACCACTTGCCTTGGTGCAAGAGCTGGCCAGCTTTGACAACCCGATACAGTTGGATCTTCTGTTGGTGAGTGTTATTGATTTGCATTTCCATGATACAATATGTGGTGGCATGTTCCATTCAGTCTGGGTTTAAATCTGTTGGTGTGAGTTGTTCTGTAATGTCATAGGTATCTAGTAGAGGTGGGAAGTAGGGACGAAGGCAGTCCACATTGAATACTGGGTGCAGACCAAGGAATGGTGGAATACTGAGCTTGAATATATTTTTCTCTATATCCTTGGTGATGGTGTACGACCCATATTAGAGCAGGCGAAGCTTGCGGTGGGGTCCAGTGAGGCGCTCCTTCTGTAAATGTAGCCACACTTTGTCGCTCACATAGAAGTTGTGTGGCACCCAATGTTGATCATGTCATTGCTTGTACTTAGCATTGGCTCTGTCCAATATGTCATGAAATTTTTGGCAGATGTGTTGAATACGCTCGATGAATTTGTTCACTTTTTCAGCTTCAAACTGGACATGAGCCGAATCGGCCTAAGTAGCCGTCAATGGCATGGCTACGTCAATGGGACATAGTGGCTGGAATCCCAAGCCCACTTGAAAGGGGTTGTGGCTGGTTGAACTGTGGAGAGCCCAGTTATAGCTGTGTTGTACATAGGGGAGGCTCTTATCCCATGTGCGTAGATTCTTTGAATTGTACATGCGTGGAATGTGTACAATCATCCTGTTGACGACCTCCGTCTGGCCATCAGTTTGGGGATGGAAAGATGTGGAATTGGTGAGCTTGGTGTCCAGCATTGACTAGAGGCTAGACCACAATGTGTTGAGGAACCTGCTGTCCCTATCTGATATGATAGAATGTGGGATCCCAAAGTGCACCTAGACTTGTTCAAAGAAGAGTTTAGCAGTGGCTTCTGCTATGATATTCTTCTTGCAGGCCGCCATAATTTCCATCTTCGAGAATTTTTCGATGACCACAAAAACAAAGTCGTTTCCATGCTTATTAGAAGGAAGGCCCGACATGTAATTGATGGAGATGGATTCCCAAGGTCGAATAGGGGTAGGTAGCAGATTATAGAGGCCTTGCTTCTTGATGGTCAGTTTGGCAATGGCGCAAGCAATGCAGGATCTGATGTACTTCTTGACATCCTGTCGAAGGTTCGGCCAATAGAAATACTTTTGCAGTACTGCCACTGTTTTCTCGACCCTGAAATGCCCAACAACTTGAATGTAGTGTGCTTCCCATATCATCTTGGCACGCTTTCTTGAAGGAATACAAAGGTGTCCCAAGTGACATAACAGTGCATCTTGGAGGTGAAAATTTGGAACTAGTGTACCCCCCAAGAGTTCCTTGTATGTGTGTCCGAATTCTGGATCGCTCTCATAGAGAAGCGGCCAATCAGAAGTCTCATGCCCACAAGAGTTGAGAACGGTGGTTAGTTCCATGACCGGTGGTCGGCTGAGGCAGTCTGTAACATTATTGGTGCTACCCTTCTTGTACTTGATGTTCAAATGAAACTGTTGCAGATATGTGAACCACTTCTGATGGCAATCGTTCTGCAACTTCCCTTCGGTCTGTATGAACTGCAGGGGCAAGTGGTATGTGTGGATGATTGTTTCCTTTCCCGAAATGTAATGCTTCCATTATCGAAAAGCCTGCACAATGGAATACATTTCTTTGTCATAAGTGGGATACTTGCGAACTGTGTCGGGCAATGTCTCACTATGATATGCCATTGGATTCCCTTATTGAGTAAGAACTACCCCAATATCATAGTCAGAGGCATCTATATCACTCTCAAATTGTCGTTGCAAGTCTGGTAATGTGAGCACTAGGGTAGAACAGAGGCGACGTTTCAATTCTATGAACGCCTTCAGTTGATATTCCAACCAAAAGAATTTTTCTTTCGCTCCTCCCTTGGTGACTTGACTCAAGGGCTAAGTGATATGATATAATCCCAACACGAACCTGCGGTAGAAATTAGCAAGACCTAGAAAGTTGTGAAGCTTTGTTAGAGTGGTTAGGGTTGGCCAATCTTGAATGAATTGAATCTTAGGTGGATCCACATGCACCCTCCTTTCATCAATAATGTATCCCAGATATTGCACTTGGGTCATGCCAAAAGTGCACTTCTCCAAATTGGCACACAACTTGTGTTGCTGTAGTGTTTGGAGGACTTTTTGGATGTGGTGGAGGTGCTCTTCCCAAGTCTAGCTAAAGATCATAATGTCACCCAAGTACACCACTACAAATGAGTTGGTGAATGGCCGCAAGATGTCATCCATCAACCTCATGAAGGTTGTGGGAGCATTCGTCAACCCGAAAGGCATGACCAACCATTCGAAAAGGCCCTCCTTGGCTTTGAAGGTAGTCTTCCACACATCATAGGGTTCGATTGGTACCTGGTTATACCTAGACTTCAAGTCGATCTTGCTGAAATATTTTTCCCCTTTGAGTTGGTCCAGAAGGTCATCAATCCATGGGATCAGGTACCTATTCTGGACAGTGATCTTTTTTAGCGCCCAATAGTCAATACAGAGTCTCCAAGTCCCATCCTTCTTCTGTACCAACACTATCGAGCTCTCACAAGGCAATGAACTTGGCCAAATGTGACTTTTCTGTAGTAGCTCCTGAATCTGCCTCTTGATTTCATCGTTCTCCAGAATAGAACACAGATAGATCATTCCATTGGGTAGTGGCACACCTGGGGTCAGATCAATGGGGTGCTTGACCTGACAAGGCAGAGGAACCCCTGTGGGTGAGGTGAATATGTCCCTATACTCCTCCACAACCTTGTCCATTTGTTGTTGTTCTGCATAGGAGCCCTATCTGGAGGTAGTGGCCACAGTATTATTCTTGCCTTGGGGGTGGATCATCAGGAAAAAAAATTTCCTGGTTTGGGAAATGAGATTACTGCATTCTTTTGTAGTAAATAAAGAGATAACTGCAGGTGGTGGTACCTCTGGTATCCTGTACATCTTATTTCCCAAAGTAACAATAACAGCGTGAGATCGAGACTCATACACATCATGCTGCTTCCCTAAGTATGGTTGGCCTAATAATACATCAGAAACATCAAGAGGAGCAATGCCACATAATACCTCATCCGTGAAGGGCTTGATGCTATAGGGAAGGTGAGACTGTTGGCTGACGCAGAGATCCCATCCTTGGTGAAGCCACCCGATGGTGTATGGTTGTGGGTGTGTTGTGGTCGGCAAGCCCAACCGCTTCATGACATCTACTGAAATGAGATTATTTTGGCTCCTGTTATTGCCTAAATCTACCTCAAGCTGAAAAAGGCAGAGTTCAGGGTAACATCAAACCACGCTCAGTCTGGTAGCTAGCCCTACCAGAACAGGAGAGGGCTCTCTCCGGGTCAGTCTCAACAAAAATTAATCAATAGCGCTTGAGATGACTGAAATAAAAGCTAATTTTAGGCTAGGTATATGAATAAAGGAGTGTGATTGATATTTTGGGGGTTTTTGTTGGATCAAAGGGAAAGGCAGTTTTGGGTGCGGGGATTAGGCCTAGTTTTTGCAAAGTTCTGATTGGGGCAAGGAAGGAAATAGTTTTGATGCTTTAGATTGAGTGAACGGATGGATCAGACCGGTGAGGATCTGAAGAGGGCAAGACGGTCTCAAGAGTCCTCCTCAAACAAATGAAAACATGAAAAATTAAACAAAACTAAAGGCAGAGCAAAGCAAGCTACTGGATTCCACCTTTAAACATTGATTTGTTTAATTTAAGAAGCAAGAGAAGGGAAAATGATACACATAAACATCAGTGAACTTACAGTTACAAGGAGAAATACACCATCAAAATACAAAGCCACATGGATCCCAAAAAGTGCTGCAAACCCTGGTCTATTCCTTTTCCAAAAGTGCAGAGATGAAATGTACAATGAAGTGCCAAGCAATCCCAAGTGTCCAACCCTAAAAATGACTGAGAAAATACATCATATAGACAAGCCTAACCCATTCCCATGCCTCTAGGGGTCGAGCTCATCATTCTAGGATTTATTTCAACCATATCTAAATTAGGAACTAGAAAATAGGCCATGAAACAACTTGCCTCTATATGCTAGGAAACTGATCCATTCACTTACATTTCACCTTTTCGTGAATGAATATTATAGAATGAGTAAAAATGTGCCAAAATTACATCATGGACATGAAATTACATCAAGGTACATCAAAAATTACATGAAAAAGTGAAACTGGCCAAAACTAGGCGAAATTCTGAGCTGCTGAGTGAAAAAATAGGCCAAAATTCTCTATGCGCCACGCCCAAAATCTCTATGCGTAGCACAAGTTTGGAGCTGATTTTGAGGCCCTTCCCGAAGTCCAAATTGAGCTCATCATAGCTCATTGGAAATCCCTGCATATCTACTTTCCAACCCAAGTGGAATTTCTAGATTTTGTTGCCATTTTCCCCTCCAAAAGTTCAATCTCCCAACACTGCTTCCTGTGTGTGCAAAAAGTGGCAGAAAGGCCATTTTTAGAGTGTTTTTGACCCTTTAGGCAACCCAGAACTTGATGAAATCCTTAGGTAATTCATGAGCATGCATAAATTTTGATAAAAAATCTAGAAATGTAAAGTTTTCCCCCTGAAGAGCTGCCAATTATAAGCGTGCGCCAAGTGGCACTACGCGTCGGGCAGAAAAACCTATTTTGTGACCAAAAAAAAATTCAAAATTGACAAATTTTTTTCCAAATTCCTTGAAATTTGGGCTGAAGGTCCCTGATCAAATGCTATGCTCAGCCAAATAATCTTCGGCCAATATTTGGAGCCTATCATGCCTTTTGCGACGCTTCAGTGCCCTCCTTAGCCTTGCCTTTAGGATTTTGATACACGCCTTGCAAACATGATTGCATGCCCAATAGTGGTTCTTCATGTGTCTGAGCATGTTTTTCTCCTTGTTTGATTTCTCCAACAGCTTCTCAAGATGAATTTTGACCCTCTCAAGCCAAGTTTCTCTATCAGCCTCGATCTCACGCTCAATGGGTGTCATCTCGGATGGGCTTCTTTGGGCAGCTTGTCGATTCTCACGGATGTTTTGTAACTCCATGATCGTCTGTTGATCCTCCAACTGCTTGTTCCGCTGCTCTAGATAGTTTATGATCCACTGAGCCCTCTACAACTTGTCGTTCAATTTATCGATCTCAGCCTTCTGCTCCTGAATGATCTCTCTCAATTTTGAGCTTGGAGAGCTCAAATCCTCATCAATCAATATGAAATCAGTATCATGGCCTTCTGAAGGGCCTTCATCCTACATGGGCCTCTTTCCTCTGTCTTGTACTTGTACCTGTGCTGCTGATGATGGAAACGAGACCCCTTCCACCCCGGGTGGAGATAGTACTCGTCGGGCTACTGCAAACAATACTCTCGTGCCTCTCTAATAAGTGACATACACTCGCACACTGGTAGGCTCTATCTCGTGACCTTCAGGCTGATCTGAAGGTTCACCTGGCTCATGAAAAATCTCCGGAAAAGGCTGAGGGGCTGTGAAGAAGTCACGGGAAATGAAATCTTCCCATGTAATGCCCTGCAATCAAAGCTGATGTACAACAATGATCTTGATGAGCGCATAATGGTAAATGTTGTTGTACTGCTGCTCGAGAGTCTTCTTCTGCACAATAGTATTCATCCTCTCACAATACTGGTAGCATGACTACTCTCGAAAGCATGCCATGGCAAGTTGGCAGGCCTGCAATTGAGTCAATGAGGTGGGTTCTTCTCTCACATGTTTGCCCCCATTACGTGGCCTTCTCGGTGCATGCAGCTCTATGGTAGAATCACTGTCTTGTTCATATGATGAATCAGTGTCTGTCATGGTGTTACAAGTCTATGCCAAGTGTATGCTGATCTGTAAGAGGTGAAAATAGGAATTTGGTGTCTTTTTTTTCAATTTCCAAATGTGTGCCAAAATAGGAAAGGACTGTTGTAAATATGGACAGTGGGTATAGTGGAGTTTTTTCAAGTGAAAATTGAAGTGTGAGGATAGTCACTTGACTGTTTGGGGATTTGGGATTTAGGAATTTTTGAAAATGATATGGGAGAGGGATAATGATAGGGAATGGTAGGGTTTAGGGATAAGAATAATAGGACTATAGGAATAAGTGATTTTGGGAATGTGAGGGAATAAGGGATTGATAATTATGATAGAATTACAGTGATGGGAAACACAGGTGAAAAATGGAGTGGGAGTGTTTTGGCACCAAAGTCAAGTTTTAACACTCAAATTCAAACCCTAAGGGGTATTTTTTTGACACAAGATAGGGTTTATATTTTCAACCTTCAAAATTTCATATTCCTCCCTCCAAACAACACCAAACACAAGCTAATAGCAATTCACATCCTCACAAACTTACTTGGAGCAAATAAAGTTGAGTCGATTTGATTTTTGATGAAGCAGTGGCAAAATTTCACTTGACAGCTCAGTGCGCGGCGCGCACAACCCAGTGCGCCGCGAGCAGTATGTGCACCACACACGTTGAAAAATACACAGTGATGTGCGGTTGTATGCGACGCAACCTCCTCGTGTGTCGCGACCTCCAACCAACGCGCCGCGCAGCAACTTCAATACACAGTCCAGCCTCCAACTCACTAATTTCACTTCCTCCACAATTTTCTTGGTTTCCTTCTTGTCTTGGCTTGCAAATGGATTATAGAAACAATGAAAATATCTTATATAGTGAAGAAATTAAATTTTTATTCTTGAAAACCCACTTTCTAATGTTTTGGCTTTGGCACTTTTCACTTCTCAATGTAAACTCTGTTTTTGTTGTTTCCTTTGATTCTTTTTTTTTGAGCTGAATGACGAAACTTTTGTCAATTTTTTGCAGGGATAACTGACATGGATTTTGGAAAATGCGACTAGGGCTACGCCTAAAGAATTTTACAACTGAAATTTTTTTAAAATATACATGGCATTTATTACAAAAGACGAAATTGACGATTTTTCTTCAAAACAGAGTTTTGAAGAAAAGTCAAGATCTTACATTATAACGATGAAATTTTTGAAATGAAAACTTATTTTGAACCTCCCCCATGTGCCTGCTAGCATTATTGGACACTTTGAGGACTAACTTTGTGAAACCCTAGACCTAAAGACTGAAATGACTCTTTGCCCACCAAAAGACCAAACATTGATTGCCATTGACTGTAAAATGATTTTGATGGACTTTGATGAACAAATATGGACCAGCAGGTACATGAAATGAGAAACATGAGTGAAAAGACCCTTCTGTCAGAAGACCGATGCTCCTAATGGAATGAAAATGACTGAACTGAATGAGACACCTAAAATGAAATGCAATAAAAGAGATTTTGATCTCTGATGGAGGGATGAAGAGACCGACTCTAACATTGGCTCCAATGGGGATGGTAGCTCTTGGGAGGTGTCAAGAACTGCAAATTTCTGGGAGAGTAGGCAGTGCCTTCATCCATTGGGCTATGGATTCCATAACTGTGGAAACATCATCACAAGACTCTTGACTCATTTATTGACTGAAAACTTGACTCAAACTGACTCAACTTTAAAACTGAAATGACTGAAGAAACTGACTCGACAAACTGAAACCAAAGCTGAAATCCATCTTCAAAATTATAGCCTTCACTTCGGGCCCCAAACTGAAGAAAAGATCACAGCGCACACTTGCAATGAATCTGAAATAAATGGTATGTACAGTGACAATGTAAACAGCTAAAAACATCTCAGAAATGATACCGCTTGAGCAACCGACCATTGACCGGCCCTCCTGGACAATCTTCCCCGTTCATCTCCTTTAGAAGAAAAGCATTCTGACCTCGATATGCAACAATTTTAAAAGGTCCTTTCCAGAGATTTTCGAACTTACCATGCTTACCCTTTTCCTCGTTTCTTGCATCCCATTTCAGCACCACTTCTTCCAATTGAAATTTGTCCGCCTTTGCTTTCCTGTCATAAGTTTTCTTAATTCTCTCCTGCATCTTGAATGTGTTTTGAAAAACTTCTTCCCTCGTCTGCTGCAAATGGATCATTTGATTTATTCTTCTCTGCATGTGATCATCTTCACTGCCAGCTTCCTATAGAATTTTGACCACCGGCACTGCGAGAGAGGTAGGAAACACTGTATCAACTCCATAAACTAACTCAAAAGGGGACATACCAATGGATTTATTCTGACTCACTCGATCTGCCCAAAGTGCATTGACTAGCTTCTTATGCCAACTTTTCTTGTTTATTTCCAGCAACTTTTTAATGATGTTGACCAAAGATTTGTTGGAAGTCTCCGCCAATCCATTGCCTTGCAGATGATAAGCGGTTGAGTGTCCCAAAATGATATGATACTTGTCACAAAACTAAATCATCCTTTTTTATTTGAAAGCTACTGCGTTATCAGTGATTAACTTATACGGGCAACCAAAACGAGACAAAATGTTATTCTCAAGGAAAGAAATTATTACTGAATCCGTAGTTTTCCTGGTGGGAATTGCCTCAATCCATTTCGTGAAATAATATGTCGCTGTTAGGATCCACCTATGCTGACCGGAAGAAGCGGGATGAATTTCACCAATGAAATCCAAACCCCACTGCTGGAAAGGAGCACTTACTTCAATGGGCTTAAGCGGAAAAGGATGCAATTTCTTCTTTCCTTCAAAAATCTGACATTCGTGACAGCTTTTGACAGTCTTATACACATCAGAAAAAAGTGTCGGCCAATAGTATCCCGCTCTCAAAATCTTATTGGCCGTTGTCTTCCAAAAAAGGTGACTGCCACAATCTCCCTTATGAAAATCCTCCATAACCCGCTTTGCTTCTTCTTCCACCAGACAGTTCAACAAAACACCACCGGGATCTTTCCAATAAAGTGAATTATTCAAAACAAAAAACTTAGCAGCCTTCAACTTCAGAGTTCTACTTTTGTTCCTAGCCATGTCGGGCGGTGGTGACAAATTTTGAAGCACATATACAATATCTGAATACCAAGGAGAAAGCACAAAGATGTCTGATACCTGAACTGATGAACTTTCCTCATTCTCCTCGGACATAGCAGCAATAATATTGATGTCCAAGGCGTGTAAATGAGATTCAGCCATTAGCTTTGCCAGCCCTTGTCCTTTGATAAGCTTGGTAGGCTTTATCTCCACATCATACTCCAACAAGGCTGCAATCCATCTTCCCCGTCTTCTTTCCGGATCTGTTTGCACTAAAACATCCTTTACAACAGTGTCAGGAACATAAGAAATAATATGAGAATGCAGAATATATACTCGAAAATATTTCAACGCCTTCACAAGAGCAAGAGCTTGCTTTTCAATGATGTTATATTTCAAGGCTGCATCTCTTATAGTACGACTGAAAAAAGCAATTGGTTTTTCATGCCCATCTCTTTTCTGCATTAATACCGCTACCATAGTATGCTCCGAAGCAAATGAAAACAAAATAAAATCCTGAGTGTAATCCGGGCTGATCAAAACCAGAGCTGAGGAAAGAACCAATTTCACTAGATTGAAATATTTTACCGCCTCCTCACTCCACTTTACTGCATTATCTTTCTTAAGCATGTCTGTAATCTCTCTTAAATGTTCAGCAAGGTTAGGCACAAAGCGGCGTAAAAAATTCATCTTACCATTAAAAGACTGAATCTCCTTCTTGTTCCGGGGAAGATCGATTTTCTAAATTGCTTCAACTCGTGTTGTGTTGATATAGATGCCATATTTTGAGATAATATGACCAAGAAGTTTACCCTCATCCATGGAAAACAAACTCTTCTTCGGATTGAGTGACACACTATACTTTCTACATCGCTAAAAACAATTTTCATATGGTAAAGGTGCTCTTCATCAGAATTGGGAAAGATTGTCAAATCATCAAGATACACAACAAGGAAAACATATTTCTCATTTTCAAATGCCATGTCCATTGCGCGCTGAAATGTCGCACCAGCATTCTTCAAACCGAAAGGCATTTTAGCGTAATGGAAAGCTCCCCACGGAGTGGTGAACGCTGTTTTGTCTCTATCATCCTCATGGACCAGAATTTGGTTATATCTGGAATAACCACCGAGTAGTGACATACGAGATGCTCCAACTACTCGCTGCAAAATGTGATCCATTTTGGGAAATGGATAATTGTCTTTCAAAGAAACCTTGTTCAAATTCCTAAAATCAATGCACAGACGAATCTCACCTGTCTTCTTTCGGACGGGCACCAAATTGGAGATCCAATCATAAAATCTTATAGGAACAATTATACCAGCCTTGTATAATCGAGTCACCTCTTTCTCAATTGAGGGCAACAACTTCGGATTTATCCTTCTTAACTTCTGCCGGAAGGGCTTTTGATTTGGCTTGATAGGAATGGTGTGCTAAATTATATTTGTATCATACATCTTTAAATATGAATAGTCCCAAGAAAATACATCAGCAAAAGAAGACAAAAAACTAACATACTTTTCTTTTATCTCCAGTGGCAATGCTTTGGATAACTTCACCATCTTTGGATTCTCAGCTATTCCAATGTTTATGTCTTCAACTCCCTTTTTGGTTGGCCGCAAGGTTGGTTTTCTAGCTACGTCATCTTGATCAAAAAGTTCTTCTAAAGGTATCAAACCCTTAGGAATGACATTATCTTTCAACTGCAATACTTCCATCTGATTTATTTGCACATCAGCCTCACCATCATCAGGCTCCGTGTCAATTGAAGTATCTTTGAATTTGCCTTTGTTCTGTAGAAATTCATCAATCTCATCATCATCTTGGAATACTTGCCAATGCCTTTGGTTGTCTGGGACAGTTGGACGATGTTTCACATGTATTTTGAACTTGTTACTTGAGTTCATTGGGATCTTCAAATTACTAGCTGCCTTAGCAAGAGCATCTGCAATACCATTCTAAATACGAGGGATACAAGTCAAAGTATAGTCTGAAAAAAACTTCAAGATATCAAGAACAACATTTCGGTAAGCCCACATTCAAGGATTCTTATCTTGAAACTCACTCTTCACTTTCTTAATTATCAACTCGGAGTCACCATACACTGCAATTCTCTTAGCATTCAACTTTCTGAGAATTTTCAGACCAGCAATCAAAGCTTCATATTCTGCTTCATTATTCGAACAATCAAATGCTAATTTGTAGGAACAAACCCTCACATTACTCGGTACCTTTTTTGGAGCGGAAAAAGGACTGCGTACCCAAATACCAATTCCAGCACCATCACTTCTACTGCACCATCGAAATCCATAGTCCATAAACCATTTTCGTCTTCTTCCAAGTGCTGAAATTTTGTTTGCTCTGTCTTTTCTGCTTGCTTTCCATCAACTTTCTGTTGCTGTTGTAAGGTTGGTTGCTCAGCGGAAGTCTCAAATTCTTGCCTTTATTTCATCAAAACTTCTCTGAAATTTTCTGTGATCTCTGGAATATCCTCTGCTTCAGCTAACTGACTATCTACATCATCGAAACTATCTGAATACAAAACGAAAGACTCTAAATCTGTATGTACATAATTAATCAGATGATTTACTGGTTTCTCCTTGCTTGTGATCATATACTTCATTTTTTGCTCCTAATATAATCTTCTCATCTGACTGAACATAGGAATGGTAGCATAGGAGAAATCAAGCTGTAATTTTCCCTTCAACTTCACTCCCCAAGATCTGGAAAGAAGCATACCAAATCTAGGAGGAATGTCAGCCATAACCACATCCATCAAAAAATTCTTAGTTGGAATCTGATCTAAACTAGCCACCAAATCTTTGATGAGCCTGATGCATCTTACTCTGCTGGAATCGAAAGAATAAAGATCATGATATTTCCTAGTGATATCCAATCCCAATTTCTCCATGATTTCCCTTGACATGAGATTATGGGAAGCTCCAGAATCAAACATGGCATTATGAAACACAAACTCATGCAATCTGAGACTGATATAAAAAGGGGGCACATCGCTATCGGGAGACTCACCATCCAATGTTGGTCCAAATATCAACTCAGGTTGATCGTCTTCCACATTCACCATATCAGACATTGGATCGAAATTCAAAATTTTAGCTGCTATTTCTCATCAACTCAGTCAAAGGAATGGAAACTTTTAACTTAGCAATCTCACTCTCTAAGCTAAAAGCTGAAGTTTTTTCTACCTCTTTGGCTGGAGCATCCTTCTTTTCAAATTTATCCTTCGTTACAATTGGCTGATTAGATCTTTCATTTGCTGCTGGAGACTTTCTTGTAGTAGGATCGGCTACATCCTTTCCCTTTTTCTGTGCAATGGGTGCATCATTCTTTGGTCTGAAACTTCCTTTCTCTTTTGGATAGGGTTGATAGGCACATCTCTGTTTATCAGTGAAATTTGTCGTTGTTGGGTGGAAAAATAATTCATATAACCTCTCTGATACTCATCCGACTCTTCTACAAGAGCTGCATCATTTTCCAATATAAAATCCTCATCCTTTTGTTCAGCTAAGTTTTCTTCATACTCATCATCTTCGGTGATAAAGGTCGGCATATCATCAGGGGTAAAGAAGTGATTTTCTTCTCCAATTACATTGTCTTCATCATTTGATTCAGGGCCAACAAAATTCTGCTGCAAAGGAGTTTTTACATGCTGTTGTGTCGGTGGTTCTTGTGCTCGTTGCTCTCATTGTTTGATCCAGAATTGTGGTTGCTGCTATCCATGGAAAATTGGATTTCTGATCTGTGGTTCGGGCTTATCAAGTGTCAGTATTTCAATCATCTTTTCCACCTTGCGAAGTACTTGATCTGATGTAGAAGCTTCTTCCTTTATGGCGACTTTCTTTTCTGCTCTCAATCTAGCTCTCTTGTCATTCAAATTAGCTTCAACACTCACTGCAATTTTCTGCATCTCCTCCAAAGTGGGAAGATCTATTTCTCGTAATGAATAGGCCATGTCTGGATCAAAACCATCCGGAAATTTTAACAAAGCTGATTTCCTAGATGGCCTTAAATCATCAGGAATTGCATTATAAACCGCATTGAATCTGATGCAGTAGTCTTGGACTGACTCACCTACGTTGCACTTGATCTTGGTATATTCAGAAGTGATATGAAGAGGATCTTTCTTTACTTCTCACCGATCTAAAAATTGTCTCTGCAGCTCGGCCAATGTGGCAATACTTCTAGGCTGCAAAGCTCTGAACCATTTTCTCACTTCACCTCCAAAAGTTTGCACAAACAATCTCATGGTCACATTTTCTTCGTCAATTTCATGAAGATCAAAGAATTCTACCATTCTATCAATATGCTGCTGAGCAGGAACACTTTGAGGAGTGCCATAAAACAATGGGATTTTACTTTGATAATCAACAGGCATAGCATCCAAGTTTGGAGGCAAGACAAGGGGTGCGAATCTAGCAGCCATTGCTCTTGGTGGATTTATGATCTGTCTTGGAGAAACAGGTGGAGTAGGAGTAGTAGATGTATGAGGTGTATGTGGTGTGGATGGAGGCGATACTATTGCATATTTTTGATCAGAAGTAGATGGTTGCACGGGAATGGTAGGAATGAAAGGAGGCTGGGTGTGAACTTGTGAATTGGAAGTAACTGCTGATGGCCCAAGAGTTTCAGATGCAAATTCTATAAACTCAGAAAAGTTTGTTGCCATAATGGAGTTTTGAATATTCAAAATGTAACTGTCGATGGATCTATTAGCCTGTTCAATTTCAAGATACTTGATAAACTCGGGATTTATGACAGTAGAACCAATCACACTTTCAGACTTAGTTTCAAACAACGACAACTCAAATTGCTCGTCAAATTCAATATCTTCAAGGTATTCAAACACAACGGGACATGAATGAGATTTGAAAAGGGGAATCACGGGACTTTCTCTACGAAGGATTCTTGAAATCAGATTAGGATTCTCATACACTGGAGGTGGATCGGGATCGGGATTTGCTCTAGTATGTCTTCTGAAAGCCAGTGTGTTGGATTAATTTCAAAATCAAAGGGACAAAACCAACTTGTTCAGCCTATCAAATTCTAGACTCATCACCCAAAAGTCCAGAACGACCTGATGTACTGGGGCAATTCACAAGTCAAGTTTCACGTTCAGAAGCTAGATCGGAGATTGACTAAAGCATCGTTTATCTACTTCCGTTGATGCAAAGCAAGAGCGTTTCGAAGGTTACCTGGCATAACTTTAGGCTCTGTCTGTAGCTTATAAAACAAATAACAACAAAAAGAAAAAAAATTTCTTCCCCGGTATGGTCGCCACTATGTTATTGCCTAAATCTACCTCAGCCTGAAAAAGGCAGAGTTTAGGGTAACATCAAACCACGCTCAGTCTAGTAGCTAGCCCTACCAGAACCGGAGAGGGCTCTCTCCGGGTCAGTCTCAGCGAAAAGTAATCAATAGGGCTTGAGATGACTGAAATAAAAGCTAGTTTTAGGCTAGGTATATGAATAAAGGAGTGTGATTGAGTTTTTGGGGGCTTTGTTGGATCAAAGGGAAAGATAGTTTTGGGTGTGGGGATTAGGCCTAGTTTTTGCAGAGTTCTGATTAGGGCAAGGAAGGCAATAGTTTTGATGCTTTAGATTGAGTGAACGGATGGATCAGATCGGTGAGGAGCTGAAGAGGGAAAGTGGGTCTCAAGATTCCTCCTCAAACAGATGAAAACATGAAAAATTAAACAAAACTAAAGGCAGAGCAAAGCAAGCTACTGGATTCCACCTTTAAACATTAATTTGTTTAATTTAAGAAGCAAGACAAGGGAAAATTATACACATAAACATCAGTGAACTTACAGCTACAAGGAGAAATACACCATCAAACCACAGAGCCACATGGATCCAAAAAAGTGCTAAAACCCTGGTCTATTCCTTTGCCAAAAGTGCAGAGATGAAATGTACAATGAAGTGCCAAGCAATCCCAAGTATCCAACCCTGAAAATGACTGAGAAAATACATCATATAGACAAGCCTAACCCATTCCCATGTCCCCAGGGTCAACTGGCTCTAGAGTCGTTTTCCACCATATTTGTCTAGAACTAGAAAATAGGCCATGAAACAACTTGCCTCTATATGCTAGGAAACTGATCCATTCACTTACATTTCACCTTTTCGTGAATGAATCTTATAGAATGAGTAAAAATGTGCCAAAATTACATCATGGAAATTAAATTACATGAAGGTACATCAAAAATTACATGAAAAAGTGAAACTAGCCAAAACTAGGCGAAATTCTGAGCTGCTGAGTGAAAAAATAGGCCAAAATTCTCTATGCGTCGCGCCCAAAATCTCTATCTGTAGCACAAGTTTGGAGCTGATTGTGAGGCCCTTCCCAAAGTCCAAATTGATCTCATGATAGCTCGTTGGAAAGCCCTACCTGTCTACTTTCCAACCCAAGTAGAATTTCTGGATTTGGTTTCCATTCTCTCCTCCAAAAGTTCAACCTCCCAACACTGTTTCCTGTGTGTGCAAAAAGTGGCAGAAAGGCCATTTTTAGAGTGTTTTTGACCCTTTAGGCAACCCAGAAATTGATGAAATCCTTATGTAATTCATGAGCATGCATAAATTTTGATAAAAAATCCATAAATGTAAAGTTTTCCCCCTGAAGAGCTGCCAATTATAAGCGCGCGCCAAGTGGCGCTACGCGTCGGGCAGAAAAACCTGTTTTGTGACAAAAAAAAAAATCAAAATTGACAAAAATTTTTCCAAATTCCTTGAAATTTGGGCTGAAGGTCCTTGATCAAATTCTATGCTCAGCCAAAGAAGCTTCGGTGAAGATTTGGAGCCTATCATGCCTTTTGCGACACTTCAGTGCCCTCCTTAGCCTTGCATTCAGGATTTTGATACACGGCTTGCAAACATGATTGCGCGCCAAATAGTGGTTCTTCATGTGTCTGAGCATGTTTATCTCCTTGTTTTCCTTCTCGAATAGCTTCTCAAGATGAATGTTGACCCTCTCAAGCCAAGTTTCTCTATCAGCCTCGATCTCACGCTCAATGGGTGTCATCTCGGATGGGCTTCTTCGGGCAGCTTGTCGGTTCTCACGGATTTTTTTAATTCCGATGATCGTTCGTCGATCCTCCAACCCTTGCTCGTCGCTCCGTATAGTTTATGATCCACTGATCCCTCTGCAACTTTTCGTTCAATGTGTCGATCTCAGCCTTCTGCTCCTGAATTATCTCTCTCAATTTTGAGCTTGGAGAGCTCAAATCCTCATCAATCAATATGAAATCAATATCATGGCTTTCTGAAGGGCCTTCATCCTGCATGGGCCTCTTTCCTCTGTCCTGTACCTGTACCTGTGCTACTGATGATGGCAACGAGACCCCTTCCACCCCGGGTGGAGATAGTACTCGTCGGGCTGCTGCAAACAATACTCTCGTGCCTCTCTGATAAGTGACATACACTCGCACACTGGTAGGCTCTGTCTCGTGACCTTCAAGCTAATGTGAAGGTTCACCTGGCTCATGAACAATCTCCGGAAGAGGCTGAGGGGTTGTGAAGAAGTCACGGGAAATGAAATCTTCCCATGTAATGCCCTGAAATCCAAGCTGATGTACAACAATGATCTTGATGAGCGCATAATGGTAAATGCTATTGTACTGCTGCTCGGGAGTCTTCTTCTGCACAAGATTAGTCATCCTCTCACAATACTGGTAGCATGACTACTCTCGAAAGCATGCCATGGATTAGGCCTAGTTTTTGCAGAGTTCTGATTGGGGCAAGGAAGGCAATAGTTTTGATGCTTTAGATTGAGTGAACGGATGGATCAGATCGGTGAGGAGCTGAAGAGGGAAAGAGGGTCTCAAGATTCCTCCTCAAACAGATGAAAACATGAAAAAGTAAACAAAACTAAAGGCAGAGCAAAGCAAGCTATTGGATTCCACCTTTAAACATTAATTTGTTTAATTTAAGAAGCAAGACAAGGGAAAATTATACACATAAACATCAGTGAACTTACAGCTACAAGGAGAAATACACCATCAAAACACAGAGCCACATGGATCCAAAAAAGTGCTGCAAACCCTGGTCTATTCCTTTGCCAAAAGTGCAGAGATGAAATGTACAATGAAGTGCCAAGCAATCCCAAGTGTCCAACCCTGAAAATGACTGAGAAAATACATCATATAGACAAGCCTAACCCATTCCCATGCCTCTAGGGGTCAATCTCATCATTCTAGGAGCTGTTTCAACCATATCTAAACTAGGAACTAGAAAATAGGCCATGAAACAACTTGCCTCTATATGCTAGGACACTGATCCATTCACTTACATTTCACCTTTTCGTGAATGAATCTTATAGAATGAGTAAAAATGTGCCAAAATTACATCATGGAAATTAAATTACATCAAGGTACATCAAAAATTACATGAAAAAGTGAAACTAGCCAAAACTAGGCGAAATTCTGAGCTGCTGAGTGAAAAAATAGGCCAAAATTCTCTATGCGTCGCGCCCAAAATCTCTATGTGTAGCACAAGTTTGGAGCTGATTGTGAGGCCCTTCCCAAAGTCCAAATTGAGCTCATGATAGCTCGTTGGAAAGCCCTACCTGTCTACTTTCCAACCCAAGTGGAATTTCTTGATTTGGTTTCCATTTTTTCCTCCAAAAGTTCAACCTCCCAACACTGTTTCCTGTGTGTGGAAAAAGTGGCAGAAATGCCATTTTTAGAGTGTTTTTGACCCTTTAGGCAACCCAGAAATTAATGAAACCCTTATGTAATTCATGAGCATGCATAAATTTTGATAAAAAATCCATAAATTTGAAGTTTTCCCCCTGAAGAGCTGCCAATTATAAGCGCGCGCCAAGTGGCGCTACGCGTCGGGCAGAAAAACCTGTTTTGTGACAAAAAAAAAATCAAAATTGACAAAAAAATTTCCAAATTCCTTGAAATTTGGGCTGAAGGTCCCTGATCAAATGCTATGCTCAGCCAAAGAAGCTTCGGCGAAGATTTGGAGCCTATCATGCCTTTTGCGACACTTCAGTGCCCTCCTTAGCCTTGCATTCAGGATTTTGATACACGCCTTGCAAACATGATTGCGCGCCAAATAATGGTTCTTCATGTGTCTGAGCATGTTTTTCTCCTTTTTTGCCTTCTCCAATAGCTTCTCAAGATGAATGTTGACCCTCTCAAGCCAAGTTTCTCTATCAGCCTCGATCTCAAGCTCAATGGGTGTCATCTCGGATGGGCTTCTTCGGGCAGCTTGTCGGTTCTCACGGATGTTTTGTAACTCCATGATCGTCTGTTGATCCTCCAACTTCTTGTTCCGCTGCTCCAGATATTTTATGATCCACTGATCCCTCTGCAACTTGTCGTTCAATGTGTCAATCTCAGCCTTCTTCTCCTGAATGATCTCTCTCAATTTTGAGCTTGGAGAGCTCAAATCCTCATCAATCAATATGAAATCAATATCATGGCTTTCTGAAGGGCCTTCATCCTACATGGGCCTCTTTCCTCTGTCCTGTACCTGTACTTGTGCTACTGATGATGGCAACGAGACCCCTTCCACCCCGGGTGGAGATAGTACTCATCGGGCTGCTGCAAACAATACTCTCGTGCCTCTCTGATAAGTGGCATTCACTCGCACACTAGTAGGCTCTGTCTCGTGACCTTCAGGCTGATGTGAAGGTTCACCTGGCTCATGAAAAATCTTCAGAAGAGGCTGAGGGGCTGTGAAGAAGTCACGGGAAATGAAATCTTCCCATGCAATGCCCCGCAATCCAAGCTGATGTACAACAATGATCTGATGAGCGCATAATGGTAAATGCTATTGTACTGATGCTCGGGAGTCTTCTTCTGCACAAGAGTAGTCATCCTCTCACAATACTGGTAGCATGACTACTCTCGAAAGCATGCCATGGATTAGGCCTAGTTTTTGCAGAGTTCTGATTGGGGCAAGGAAGGCAATAGTTTTGATGCTTTAGATTGAGTGAACGGATGGATCAGATCGGTGAGGAGCTGAAGAGGGAAAGAGGGTCTCAAGATTCCTCCTCAAACAGATGAAAACATGAAAAATTAAACAAAACTAAAGGCAGAGCAAAGCAAGCTAGTTACCGGATTCCACCTTAAACATTAATTTGTTTAATTTAAGAAGCAAGACAAGGGAAAATTATACACATAAACATCGTTGAACTTACAAAATACAAGGAGAAATACACCATCAAAACACAAAGACACATGGATCCAAAAAGTGGCTGCAAACCCTGGTCTATTCCTTTGCCAAAAGTGCAGAGATGAAATGTACAATGAAGTGCCAAGCAATCCCAAGTGTCCAACCCCGAAAATGACCGAGAAAATAAAATCATATGTGACAAGCCTAACCAATTCCCATGCCTCTAGGGTCAATCTCATCATTCTAGGAGTCGTTTCAACCATATCTAAACTAGAACCAGAAAATAGCCATGAAACAACTTGCCTCTATATGTTAGAAACCGATCCATTCACTTACATTTCACCTTTTCGTGAATGAATCTTATAGAATGAGTAAAAATGTGCCAAAATTACATCATGGAAATTAAATTACATCAAGGTACATCAAAAATTACATGAAAAAGTGAAACTAGCCAAAACTAGGCGAAATTCTGAGCTGTTGAGTGAAAAAATAGGCCAAAATTCTCTATGCGTCGCGCCCAAAATCTCTATGTGTAGCACAAGTTTGGAGTTGATTGTGAGGCCCTTCCCAAAGTCCAAATTGAGCTCATTATAGCTCGTTGGAAAGCCCTACCTGTCTACTTTCCAACCCAAGTGGAATTTCAGGATTTGGTTTCCATTTTCTCCTCCAAAAGTTCAACCTCCCAACACTGTTTCCTGTGTGTGCAAAAAGTGGCAGAAAGGCCATTTTTAGAGTGTTTTTGACCCTTTAGGAAACCCAGAAATTGATGAAATCCTTATGTAATTCATGAGCATGTATAAATTTTGATAAAAAATCCATAAATTTAAAGTTTTCCCCCTGAAGAGCTTCCAATTATAAGCGCGCGCCAAGTGGCGCTACGCGTCGGGCAGAAAAACCTGTTTTGTGACAAAAAAAAATCAAAATTGACAAACAAATTTCCAAATTCCTTGAAATTTGGGCTGAAGGTCCCTGATCAAATGCTATGCTCATCCAAAGAAGCTTCGGCGAAGATTCGGAGCCTATCATGCCTTTTGCGACACTTCAGTGCCCTCCTTAGCCTTGCTTTCAGGATTTTGATACACGCCTTGCAAACATGATTGCGCGCCAAATAGTGGTTCTTCATGTGTCTGAGCATGTTTTTCTCCTTGTTTTCCTTCTCCAATAGCTTCTCAAGATGAATGTTGACCCTCTCAAGCCAAGTTTCTCTATCAGCCTCGATCTCACGCTCAATGGGTGTCATCTCGGATGGGCTTCTTCGGGCAGCTTGTCGGTTCTCACGGATGTTTTGTAACTCCATGATCGTCTGTTGATCCTCCAACTTCTTGTTCCGCTGCTCCAGATAGTTTATGATCCACTGATCCCTCTGCAACTTGTCGTTCAATGTGTCGATCTC
Source organism: Pinus albicaulis (assembly GCA_034641835.2). Classification (NCBI taxonomy): domain Eukaryota; kingdom Viridiplantae; phylum Streptophyta; class Pinopsida; order Pinales; family Pinaceae; genus Pinus; species Pinus albicaulis. Next base: position 61,723,438 of record CM076573.1, on the reverse strand, counting down.
AGCCTTCTGCTCCTGAATGATCTCTCTCAATTTTGAGCTTGGAGAGCTCAAATCCTCATCAATCAATATGAAATCAATATCATGGCTTTCTGAAGGGCCTTCATCCTGCATGGGCCTCTTTCCTCTGTCCTGTACCTGTACCTGTGCTACTGATGATGGCAACGAGACCCCTTCCACCCCGGGTGGAGATAGTACTCGTCGGGCTGCTGCAAACAATACTCTCGTGCCTCTCTGATAAGTGACATACACTCGCACACTGGTAGGCTCTGTCTCGTGACCTTCAGGCTGATGTGAAGGTTCACCTGGCTCATGAACAATCTCCGGAAGAGGCTGAGGGGCTGTGAAGAAGTCACGGGAAATGAAATCTTCCCATGCAATGCCCTGCAATCCAAGCTGATGTACAACAATGATCTTGATGAGCGCATAATGGTAAATGCTATTGTACTGCTGCTCGGGAGTCTTCTTCTCCACAAGAGTAGTCATCCTCTCACAATACTGGTAGCATGACTACTCTCGAAAGCATGCCATGGATTAGGCCTAATTTTTGCAGATTTCTGATTGGGGAAAGGAAGGCAATAGTTTTGATGCTTTAGATTGAGTGAACGGATGGATCAGATCGGTGAGGAGCTGAAGAGGGAAAGAGGGTCTCAATATTCCTCCTCAAACAGATGAAAACATGAAAAATTAAACAAAACTAAAGGCAGAGCAAAGCAAGCTACTGGATTCCACCTTTAAACATTAATTTGTTTAATTTAAGAAGCAAGACAAGGGAAAATTATACACATAAACATCAGTGAACTTACAGCTATAAGGAGAAATACACCATCAAAACACAGAGCCACATGGATCCAAAAAATTGCTGCAAACCCTAGTCTATTCCTTTGCCAAAAGTGCAGAGATGAAATGTACAATGAAGTGCCAAGCAATCCCAAGTGTCATATAGACAAGCCTAACCAATTACCATGCCTCTAGGGGTCAATCTCATCATTCTAGGAGTTGTTTCAACCATATCTAAACTAGGAACTAGAAAATAGGCCATGAAACAACTTGCCTCTATATGCTAGGAAACTGATCCATTCACTTACATTTCACCTTTTCATGAAATGAGTAGTAAAAATGTGCCAAAATTACATCATGGAAATTAAATTACATCAAGGTACATCAAAAATTACATGAAAAAGTGAAACTAGCCAAAACTAGGCGAAATTCTGAGCTGCTGAGTGAAAAAATAGGCCAAAATTCTCTATGCGTCGCGCCCAAAATCTCTATGTGTAGCACAAGTTTGGAGCTGATTTTGAGGCCCTTCCCAAAGTCAAAATTGAGCTCATGATAGCTCGTTGGAAAGCCCTACCTGTCTACTTTCCAACCCAAGTGGAATTTCTGGATTTGGTTTCCATTTTCTCCTCCAAAAGTTCAACCTCCCAACACTGTTTCCTGTGTGTGCAAAAAGTGGCAGAAAGGCCATTTTTAGAGTGTTTTTGACCCTTTAGGCAACCCAGAAATTGATGAAATCCTTATGTAATTCATGAGCATGCATAAATTTTGATAAAAAATCCATAAATGTAAAGTTTTCCCCCTGAAGAGCTGCCAATTATAAGCGCGCGCCAAGTGGCGCTACGCGTCGGGCAGAAAAACCTGTTTTGTGACAAAAAAAAAAATCAAAATTGACAAAAAAATTCCCAAATTCCTTGAAATTTGGGCTGAAGGTCCCTGATCAAATGCTATGCTCAGCCAAAGAAGCTTCGGTGAAGATTTGGAGCCTATCATGCCTTTTGCGACACTTCAGTGCCCTCCTTAGCCTTGCATTCAGGATTTTGATACACGCCTTGCAAACATGATTGCGCGCCAAATAGTGGTTCTTCATGTGTCTGAGCATGTTTTTCTCCTTGTTTGCCTTCTCCAATAGCTTCTCAAGATGAATGTTGACCCTCTCAAGCCAAGTTTCTCTCTCAGCCTCGATCTCACGCTCAATGGGTTTCATCTCGGATGGGCTTCTTCGGGCAGCTTGTCGGTTCTCACGGATGTTTTGTAACTCCATGATCGTCTGCTGATCCTCCAACTTCTTGTTCCGCTGCTCCAGACAGTTTATGATCCACTGATCCCTCTGCAACTTGTCATTCAATGTGTCGATCTCAGCCTTCTTCTCCTGAATGATCTCTCTCAATTTTGATCTTGGAGAGCTCAAATCCTCATCAATCAATATGAAATCAATATCATGGCTTTCTGAAGGGCCTTCGTCCTGCATGAGCCTCTTTCCTCTGTCCTGTACCTGTACCTGTGCTACTGATGATGGAAACGAGACCCCTTCCACCCCGGGTGGAGATAGTACTCGTCGGGCTGCTGCAAACAATACTCTCGTGCCTCTCTGATAAGTGACAAACACTCGCACACTGGTAGGCTCTGTGTCGTGACCTTCAGGCTGATCTGAAGGTTCACCTGGCTCATGAAAAATCTCCGGAAGAGGCTGAGGGGCTATGAAGAAGTCACGGGAAATGAAATCTTCCCATGCAATGCCCTGCAATCCAAGCTGATGTACAACAATGATCTTGATGAGCGCATAATGGTAAATGCTATTGTACTGCTGCTCGGGAGTCTTCTTCTGCACAAGAGTAGTCATCCTCTCACAATACTGGTAGCATGACTACTCTCGAAAGCATGCCATGGCAAGTGGGTAGGCCTGCAACTGAGTCAATGAGGTGGGTTCTTCTCTCACATGTTTGCCCCCTTTACGTGGCCTTCTCGGTGCATGTAGCTCTGTGGTAGAATCAGTGTCCATTATGGTGTTACAAGTCTATGCCAAGTGTATGCTGATCTATAAGAGGTGAAAATAGGAATTTGGTGTCTTTTGTTTCAATTTCCAAATTTGTGCCAAAATAGGAAAGGACTGTGGTAAATATGGACAGTGGGTATAGTGGAGTTTTTTCAAGTGAAAATTGAAGTGTGAGGATAGTCACTTGACTATTTGGGGATTTGGGATTTAGGAATTTTTGCAAATGATATGGGAGAGGGATAATGATAGGGAATGGTAGGGTTTAGGGATAAGGATAATAGGAATTTAGGAATAAGTGATTTTGGGAATGTGAGGGAATAAGGGATTGATAATGATGATAGGATTACAGTGATGGGAAACACAGGTGAAAAATGGAGTGGGAGTGTTTTGGCACCAAAGTCAAGTTTTAACACTCAAATTCAAACCCTAAGGGGCAGTTTTTTGACACAAGATAGGGTTTATATTTTCAACGTTCAAACTTTCATATTCCTCCCTCCAAACAACACCAAACACAAGCTAATAGCAATTCACAGCCTCACAAAATTACTTGGAGCAAATAAAGTTGAGTCGATTTGATTTTTGATGAAGCAGTGGAAAATTTTCACTTGACAGCTCAGTGCGCCGTGCGCACAACCCAGTGCGCCGCGAGCAGTATGTGCGCCACGCACGTTGAAAAATACACAGTGATGTGCGGCTGTATGCGCCGCGACCTCCTGGTGCGCCGCGACCTCCAACCAACACGTCGTGCAGCAACTTCAATACACAGTCCAGCCTCCAACTGACTAATTTCACTTCCTCCACGATTTTCTTGGTTTCCTTCTTGTATTGTTTTGAAAATGGATTATAGAAACAATGAAAATATCTTATATAGTGAAGAACTTAAATTTTTCTTCTTGAAAACCCACTTTCTAATGTTTGGCTTTGGCACTTTTCACTTCTTAATGTAAACTCTGTTTTTGTTGTTTCCTTTGATTCTTTTTTTTTTTGAGCTGAATGACGAAACTTTTGTCAATTTTTTGCAGGGATAACTAACATGGATTTTGGCAAAGGCGAACAGGGTTGTGCCTGAAGAATTTGACAACTGAAATTTTTTGAAAATATGCATGGCATTTATTACAAAAGACGAAATTGACGATTTTTCTTCAAAACAGAGTTTTGAAGAAAAGTCAAGATCTTACATTATAACGATGAAATTTTTGAAATGAAAACTTATTTTGAACCTCCCCCATGTGCCTGCTAGCATTATTGGACACTTTGAGGACTAACTTTGCGAAACCCTAGACCTAAAGACTGAAATGACTCTTTTCCCACCAAAAGACCAAACACTGACTGTCATTGACTATAAAATAATTTTGATGGACTTTGATGAACAAATATGGACCAGAAGGTACATGACATGAGAAACATGAGTGAAAATACCCTACCGTCAGAAGACCGATGCTCCTAATGGAATGCAAATGACTGAACTGAATGAGACACCTAAAATGAAATGCAATAAAAGAGATTTTGATCTCTGACGGAGGGATGAAGAGACTGACTCTAACAGCTCCCATTGTCGATAATTAATTGTAGCAGGGAACCCTTTACCCACACCTGGGAGTGGAAGAGACGCTCCTCCTCCTCTGGATCTTCTGGTTCCTCCTTCTGGATCTTCACAGTGGCAATAGTGGCGTTGGGCTCTCCATCAATAATTTGTTTCCCTTTGTCATTCCCCTTGTCAGGTTTTGATTCAGAGTCAGAGCATGCATCTGACTTAGAAGCCCTCATCTTGGCCACTAGCGACTGCTTGGCCCAACACTCACTTGTGTTGTGAGTGGAGCTCTTATGGAAATCACACCATTTTCACGTTTCCTTCTTTGGCTTCACGGTGTAGTTCTTTGCTTGTGGCTTTGATAGGTTGTCTTAGGCCACCATGCCTTGGCTTTGTCCTTTGTTATGTGGTTTGGGTGCACCTTTCCCTTGCTTTTGATTCGCAGATCCAAAGTCTCGCTTCTTTTGTTTGAATTTCTGCTCAATCTTGGCAGCACACCGGTATGTCGTACCAAGCAAGGAGATGTCGAGAAACTCCATTTCCTCTTGAATGTATATGTGCAGACAATTGTGATACTTTAGCACCAAATGTTTCTCTAAATATTTTATACCCAAATTTATGCACAGGGTATGGAACATATTCGTCAGCTCATGCACATCTCGATCCATTTGTTGCCACAACGTGGTCCATTGTTTGTACTTTTCCACATAACTCCCCATGAGATAGTATTGTTCCTTGATGGCGTCTCGAAAAGAATTCCAAGTGGGTATGGGTGAGAACAGAGAGGGTTTTATCTCGTCTTTTTTCTCATAATATGTTTCCCAGCAGTCCTTGACATGGGGGGTAGCTTTGAGGAGTGCAAAAATAATCTTCTCCCGGTCAGAAAATTCATGAACCGAGAAATATCCTTCTAATAGATTCAACCATCTATCTATGGCATTTTCATCTATATGAACCTCAAATATTGTTTACTTATACCTTAAAGGGAGTCGCACTTCCAGAGTGGCTACTGGATGTAGATGCGCAGCCGGTGGGCAGTCGTTGAAGGATCTGGGAAAAGTTATCCATCATCGCGTTCCTTTATTTTTCAAGGGCCTCCTCGACCAATATTTTGATAGGATCTCCTGCTCCCTCATCTTTATTTTCATCCCCCATGGGCGGCCGTCAAGGTTTGTAAGGCTGACCTTGCAAAGGTTCCACTAGATTGAGCCCTAACTCCTTATACCCTAACCTCGTTGGGGACATGCAAAGAAGGATCAAGAAAAAGTAGACTGCTCTGATACCACAGAGATAGATTTAAGCAGAAATGCAATAGAATACATATATAGCCATAAATAAAAAGATGCAGCAAAAAAACACTTCATTTCATTAATATCAAAGAACTGAAATTTGCTTACAGATAGAATGGAAATAAACTACCTAGGGTGCTAGTAGCTTATCTCTGAGAAGATATGTGTCGGCTACAGGCCTCTGAACTGTGTTACCATGAGGCTCATGGGCCTATTTATTATTTATAAATAATTGAAAACCCTAAACATCCAAAACCCTAACCCTAGGATATGAAGTGTAATGTTCCCAATTTTAGCCTCAAGCTAAAATTGAACATTATAGTGGCATATTTTTATTTTTTTTAATAAAATGGGTAAGGAGACCCCTTAACTGCTTGGTGATAGAGAAATAACACTCCTTATGAGGAAGGAGGATAAATAAGCAGCTGAAATAAACACCTAATGGTGTGAACATGATGAGGATCACCTTGAGTTGGCCATATTTGACCAAGTCAAAAACGCTGCCTTAGAGGGGTGGCTTGCCTTAGAAGACAATGCAGTTTTTGGAGGGAAAGCATTAAAAAGTGAATGGAAACCCTAATTGTGGGACCTATGGTGAGAGAGAGTTCATTTTCTTTATAAGAGAGAAGATAGCAACTCATTTTTTCATGCTTTGATTCATAAATTTCGAAGTGAGGGAAAGGACCTGCACATCCAGGCTATTTAGAAAGATTGTAGTGCTCTTGAGCACTGGGGGTGTTCCCGGGCAGGGATCCCCCACCTATTCCTCATCGGAGGAGAGGATTTGAGCTGCATTTCCTCATTTCGGCATTTGGCCAAGCTCACTCCTTCAGTTTCAGCGTTATTTCTGTAGCAGGATGGTGCTGTGTTGCTGGGGTCGCAGCAGAGGAACTCATATAATCTTTCCTTACTTGCTTTTTCAGTGGAGGAGTGATCTCTCCATTGGAGGAGATATAGAGAGGGCTCTTGGACCATATTTCAGATCTATGGCATCAGGCCACTCATTCACCATCTCCCACTGTTATAGCATCATTTTTCACCCTCATGTGATTCATGATTGTCTTTTTGGCCTTGAGCAGCCATTCCCACAGACTTGAATAAAATTTCATAAAAAACAGTGTTTAAAATCCCATACGCGGGTATGCCCAGAATTGTTCACGTGTATACGCGAGTCCAAATATACTTTTCCGTGTATGCAATTAAAATCATTAAAAAAATATATAAAATTCCATATTTTCGAGGCTAGGTTGATGGTTATTCTAGTAATTCAACGAGCCTAGCCCGTGGCCAACTGTTTCCAACTGATTGAAACTACTTTGAGGGAGTATAAAAGCCCCTCATGTGCATGGCCTAAGGGAGAATAGTATAGATATTATACTCTTGTTGGAGCCTAATTCCGTCGGATTCCCGTGCCCTCTGCACTTCCCAGTTCTTAAAACAACCCTGTAAATGAGAGTATATAGTTTATATATCATCTCATGTGCACAAATCTTAAGAAAGTATCTTAGCGAGGCAAAAGTGACCGGGACGGATCCCAGGACAGCCGATGCATTCAGATCGTGGAAGGATTCGAGTGATCTCTCCACCTTTTTGTCATTGTACATGTTGTTACGTAATGAAGAAGAACCATCTTGTTCCTGAATTCACGTGTTAATATCTGCTTGCATATGTGAAAAGATTATTAATTAAGCATTTATTATTGTTTATATGATGTTTCACATGGATTACACTGAAATTTAGGAGAAATATATGCTGTACAAATAGATTTCTGTGCACGTTTCTTCTTGGTTTTTAGGTTAAGGAGGAAGAAGGGTTGCTAGGGGTTTGGACCCCGCGGGATCTACATCAAACGTAAGATCTATGGGTGAGTTCTACAATCGACGTTATCTAGTTTTTAGCGTACACGTGTGGTTGTGTGAGTCCTTCCTGAATAGCATGCCCTGATCTGTGGAGGTTTTGACCCAACGACCTCTAGGGAGGTATTTCCCGAAACAGAACTGGCGACTCCACTGGGATTGCATTCTTGTGATTCCCCTATTGGGTGGTTTCAGTTGTTTTAAAAGTTTCCAATAGTTTTAATCATTATTTCCAGTCCAGTTAGTTTTTTCTCAGTCAGACGGAAGACCTGGTTCTTTATCCAGGCTTGATCATTTTTATTTTTCATGATTTACCTTTCCATACGCGAGTTTTCCTCTACACAGTCGCGTATACATGCATTTTTTGTTAAAGGAAGTCGTGTATACGCGAGTTTCCTTTGACACAGGCGCGTATGCACGCTTGTTGAAAAGCTGATAAGTAGCGTATGCCTGGGCAAATTTTGAAATTTTTGATTTCTTGACTTTTTAGTCTTGTCTGCCTGTGGAGACCTGTTCCTGCAGTGTCTTTATAGTCTCTGGATTGTGTTGATAGTGGTTATTGGTCTTTTTCTCTCTTGTTTGGTTGAAGACTGGCTTATTTGGAAAATCTTGTTTTTTAGTGCTTGCATTTCTGTTTCGAGAAACAAGATCTCTTTCTGGAGATGCTTGGTTGTTCTTCTTTATCAGGATAGAGAGCTTCTGCTCGTATGCTCTTTCCTCACTTTATGTTTTGCTTAGCACTTTAATTTTTGCCTACTTTTCGGTTAGTTTTCTTGATTTCATGTGACTAGGTCTTGTTGCAATTTTTGAAGAGTCATTTTCGAGTCTTTGAAGTTTTTTTGCTGCAAGATTGTGTTATTCTTCTGGGCTGAGTTACTGAGTTTCTTGTCTTCCTTTTTGCTCGCATAAATCTTGCTACTAGTTGGCACTATAATATTTGGAGCATTTTTTTGAAGTTCTGCTTGAAATTCAGAGATTGTTTGGCTTGGTAATTGGATAGTCTTCTCGGTCTCTTTGAAGTCTTCTTTTATAAAATTCAAAAAGCTCAAAAACATTTTGTTTTGCCTTTGCTTTTGTTTTGCATTTTTGTTTTGGTTTCTTTTCATCTTTTGAAGCTTTGTTGAGATTTCTTGCCTTCGGTTTCTGACTTGATTTGGGAAGGGAATTTTCATTGGTTTCTTTCTCTTGTTTCGAGCATATTTTGGTGTCTTTATACTGAGAGTTTCTGATTTTGGGAACTAGCTTTGTCGACAACCAGAAAAGTGATAAAACTTAAGGATTATTTGGAAATTTCTCTTTGCTTTGGTAGTTTTTGCATCTTAGAATTGGCATGCTCTTAGTAATTTGCGTCAGATGCACTTAAGCATTTAGTCTTTTTCATAAATTTTTGCGAGTGTGAAGTTTTTTATCTGAAAAGAAAAAAAACATTAGTCTCGTAGAACCCGTGTAGAAATTTCTTTTCATCGAAAGGCAATTACTGCATTTCCATGTAGTTTGGTTTTCATTAATTTATTTTCTGCGTCATAAAACACCACGAGTTTCATTTCCATATCCCCTTGACTTAATATAACAGCCAACTAAAATAAGCGCAATAATTTAAAAACAACTAGCAAGTTTTTTTTTTATTAAGTGTCATACACCAACTAGCTAGGTTGTAGGGCCTTGGATTAGGTGAGTGGAGAGTTAACTCTCCAAGGCTGCTCAAACTAAAACATAGAAGTTTATTAATTGATCGAAATCCAACTCCGTTAGGTGGACCGGGAAAGCTCTTCTCCAGAGAGTCAAGCGCGAGGGGAAGTGAAGGCCGACAAGAGAGATACCCCCTCTCTGATTTGCTGGATCTTGCCTCAAGACCGTTCCGCCCGGCTTCTGACGCGGATTGGTGCCCATAGTTGCCATTCCTAGGTTCCACACAGGTGACTGCGGGGGGGAATACCCGTGGTACCTGAGGCAGACGTCGTATCACTTCTAGCAGTACTTCTGGAGGGTGCCCCAGCGAAGCTTGGGTACTTGCACTAGCAAAGGCTGTTGTCAGGAGGTCGGCGTAACTATTTATGTTACCTTCGCTAGTAGGCCTGGGCTGTAATTATCCCAGACTACTTTCGGGAGGTCCTATTTTTCGCTTTCTCGTATTTTGGTGTCCGGTCCTAATCACCCGGAGCGGAAATACCTGAAAGCTGCTTGTTTGGGTTGTATCTTAGGGATTTTTTGTAGTGAGTGCTCTTTGCTCCTAGCTTGCTTAGCTTTATACTTTTTTTAGTCTAATTAAATCTATTAAAGTGGTTGATCAGGCGCCTCGTCGATCGAGGAAAATCAGGGGGTTATCTCCCGAGAGTGCAGAGCCTTCTTCAAGAAGGCGTAGGAGTAACGTAGCAGGTGAATATCACCCTGTGGCATCTGACGCAGTGGAGACAGATCCTCCACAAGGGCTTGAAGGTTTCGTAGTTGGTTCTGGTGTTGGTTCCGAGAGGAGCATTCCACTCACCTCGAGAGTCTTATTTCCGGGAGAGTTAGGAATAGAAGTAGAGGAAGTACCTGAGTCTCCTCAGTCACTTCCATCTCCTCTTCCTCCTGATTATTTTTTTGTTGTTGAGTACATCAGACCCAAGTCAGAGAGACCAGAAATTCCTCCTTTTTATTCATACCTTTCGATGGCCACGACTGGGAACGCAGCTTCGGCTGTGAGTGCTGCAGGCATTCAGACTCCTACTTCAGTTGAAGGAGGGGGCACAATTGCTATATCTTCGATTGCTTCTAGTACTATTGTGTTTGGCTCTGGTTTCACCCAAGCACATGCTTCTCAATCTGGTCCCTTTTGTTTTGGAATACCCACTAGTGGGATTCCTTCGTTTTCCTTTTTCGCTGCTACAACTGTGTCTGCACCCATGTCTTCCATGGCTATTGGGTCAGCTTCTTTTCGAGGTTTCCCCTTCGGAACTGGGCATATTCCTAGTTCGAATCCTTCTTTAGGGTCTTTTCCTTTTACTTCTCAGACTAAAAGTTTTAACCCTTGGTCTAGAAGTCAGAGTTTGAATACCTTTACAGGTTGGAACCCTGTATTTACAACAGTGGGAGTAGGGAATCAGTTTTACGCTGGTCAACAAGGGAATGCTTCTTTCCCTTCGTTGAGTGCTTATCAGACTTTTTTCCTTCTTTCCAATGCTTGGAACCCCTATCAGGGGCTTTCCTCTTCATTCATGACTTCGGGGGGGGGAACTGGTCCGATCTTTAGTAACTCTACGTTGGGAGGGGGTCCTTCTCCAAATGCTGGGTCTTATGGCCCAACATTTTCTACGAGTTCTTTTGGCAACCTGGTGCCCTATCAAATCCAGGGTACTATTTTCAGAATATTGGGAATTCATCCCATCAAGGATGGAATCCTCAGGCTCCTCCTCGTTTACCTTTTCTGGCAACAGTGAACTTGCCATATTTGTCGAAATTGACGAATGATCTGATCCGATATAGTCCGAGGTGGCCTCCGGTTCCTACCAAAATACCTTTAGACATTCCAAAGTTTGAAGGCAAGAATGGAGAGGACCCGGTTGATCATATCACCACCTTCCATTTATGGTGTTCATCTAACTCCCTGATCGAGGATTCGATTAGGTTGAGATTGTTTCAACGCACCTTAAATGGAAATGCTGCCAAGTGGTATATTGAGTTAATTGGGGACAATTTTGCTACTTTTAGAGATTTGGCTACGACATTTCTAAATCATTTCCAGTTTCCTGTCCGTTATAATGCCGGGACTGAACTCCTAGCTAATTTTAAGTAGGACGATGCAACCCACATTTCTGATCATATTCAAGAATGGCGGAGAAGAAAGAGGCTTATTAAAGCTCATATTCTGGGAGAATTCCTTTTGGAATGGTTTCTAAAATCTCTGTAGTCAGATATTTCTAAGGATGTATCCCTGTCAGGGGTATTTTCTGAGGAGCAGGATATTTTCAGGGCCCAGCAGCTTGAATTGATATATTCTCAGTCTGGATTCCTTCATAAATATGTGCGTAATGCTCCTCGCTCCAAATTAGACTTGTCCAAGACTAAACCCGGTCCTCATGGTGATGGACTTATTGGGTCGATCAATAGTGGTGCAACTAACCTGCTTAGTCAATTGCAGCAGTTGTCTATACAATCTGCTTCTTCTGGTTAGGCTGTGCCTGCTGAGTCATCACCTTCTCAATCGTTGTCAATAAATGTCGTTCAGAATTTCTACCCCAAAGGAAATCAACAATCCGAAGGGAAGAAGAAAGGACGGAACAATAATAAGAAAAAGGGTAAGAATGGGAAGGGTAATGCAAATAAATCCAACAAGCATGTTGGTGAGGGTCCAAAGGATAAAAAGAAAGTAAAGTTTCCATGCAAGTTATGTGCTGGAGACCATCTTACTCACCTTTGCCCTAAAATTTAGGATGCGCAGCGCTTGTTAGCTCAGCAGGGTTCTTCTAGTTCCCAGGCTGTGTTGACAAACCCTTTTCCCCAAGGGCAACAACTAGTTGTTGGCGCTAATCAAAATACGAGGGCTTCCTCTGGGGGCACCCAGGAAGGGGAAACTACGTCAAACATATACATGATGAGTGCTCACGTGGATATCGCCACGAGATCCCGTGATTATGGCGAAGATGAGTCTTCGAAAGCCAAGGGTGCTCCCGATGCTACTGAGCCGCTTCACATCACAAAGCCTACTATTGAGCCTATACCTCGGATGCCCAAAGCATCTAATAAGTGTACGACGATTAATCCAAATGCTAGGGCTGCCCAGAACTACTCTATTGTAGAAGATCTGGCGCAGAGTCCTTGTGCCATGTCAGCTCTTGAGGTGCTCCAGTCTTGTCCGGCTCAGCGCAGTGCTCTGCTCACTGCTATTGGGGCTGTCGATCCAAAGAACTCTCTTATGATTAAATTTGATATGTCTAATTTTAAAAAGAGACTCCCCCATCATATGGCTTTCCATATCAAATCGTCGTTCCAGAAATTCAATATCTTTCGGATGGTCGTTGATGACGGTGCTTCCACATGCGTGATGTCTCTCGCATGTTGGAAGGGAATTGGATCTCCCACAGCTGTTCCATCTACTACTCTTCTGACTGCGTTTGATGGTCATTCTCACAGACCGCATGGGATTATCCCAACTTTTCCCATCTGTGTTGGGGGCAAAACTGTAAATATAGAAGTTGAGATAGTTGATGCAAGCTTGGACTACAACCTTATGTTGGGGCGAAACTAGATTTATGAGATGGATGCCATTGCATCCTCATTATTTCAGATTATTTGTTTCCCTCACGAAGGGAGGATTGTTACAGTGGATCAACTGGACTGTTCTCCTGTAGACCCGAATGCATCTACTGACTCAACTATTCCAAAGTTGGATAATACCAAGTCGCTTGTTGATAATTTAGGGGTTGGAATGTATTCTTCTTTGATGGGTACTTTTGATATTCCACCTCCTACCGTTCATATAAATGCAATTTCATCCTCTAGGGCTCCTCTTCGAAGAGAGTTCTTCAGAACTCATTATTTTTCGGATCCTTGGACCTTGCCTTCCCCTACCTCCACATTATCGGAAGGTCAAGTGGGTGGAATGGCATTTCCGATGTCTGCAACTGAGATTTCTTATCAATCTATTGTTGACTCTGCAGAGTCCATTCCAGGTCCTCTTTCTCCAGATGAGTTGGATGGCAATGTGGCTCCGGCTTGGACACTTATTTCTTCTTCTGCCCAGGATTGCCTTGATACCACTCTTCCATCTGAAGAGGCCATCCTGGAAGCTATGACTGGTATAGATAGACCATGGGATGATTTGCATCATCGGTCTTACTTTTTACCTGATTTGAGCGAAGTTGAATCAAGTTTTCCAAGTCCTTTGTCTCCTAGTCCTGTTCGCCCAGTCCTGAACCCTTTAGCACCAACATAGGTATATGCTGAAGGGAACATGGTTGTGATTTCTCCAACTATCCTGGTGAATATTTCCAGGAATCCCAATGTTATAGAGAATGTCTTCATCGGAGCTGAATGTTCCCTTGAAGAGATTCAAATTTACACCGATCTCTTTAAAGAGTTTAGGGATGTATTCACTTGGTCTTATGAGGAAATGCCTAGTATAGATCCATCTATTGTCCAGCATGAGATCAAGATTTACGAAAATGCTAAGCCAGTGAGGAAAAAACTTCGTCCGGTCAATCCTAGGAAGGCTGCAGCTATCAAAGCCGAGGTAGAGAAGCTGCTTAAGGCGGGATTTATTTTCCCTGTTCCTTTGACAGAGTGGGTTTAGAACCCTGTTCTCGTAGATAAAAATTAAGGAAAAATTCGAGTTTGCATTGATTTCAGAGACCTTAATAAAGCATGTTCGAAAGATAATTACCCCACACCATTTATAGATCATATTATCGATGAGTGTGCTGGGAATGAGATTTTCTCCTTCATGGACAGTTTCTCCGGATATAATCAAATTACTATACGTCCTGAAGATCAGCATAAGACTGCTTTTATTTGTCCCTCGGCTACTTTTTCTTACAAGAAAATGCCTTTTGGTCTTAAAAATGTTGGGGCTACATTTCAGCGGGCCATGTCATATGCCTTCCACAACATCAAACATATTATCGAGGCGTATTTGGATGATTTAGCTGCTCGTTCTCAAAAGAGAATTGATCATCCTGCTCACCTCTGTCAAGTATTTGAACGATGTCATTTCTACAAGATTAGGTTGAATCCGAACAAGTGTGTTTTCGCGGTTACATTTGGTCGGTTATTGAGATTTATAGTGTCTAGGGAAGGGATTAGGGTAGATCCCTTCAAGGTTGAGGCAATACTTCGGTTGCCTCCCCCGTCGTCTATTCGTCAACTTCAAAGTCTACAAGGAAAGGCTAATTTTCTTTGGAGATTTATCGTAAATTATGCTGAAGTTACCAAAGGATTTATGAGATTGTTGAAGAAGGGAGTTCCATTCTTTTGGGATGACTTCGCTCAACGCTCATTCGATGCTTTGAAGAAAGCATTGACCTCTGCTCCTTTATTGAGTCCACCTGATTATAGCAGGGATTTCCTTTTGTATCTTGCAGCAGCAGAGTCTACCATTGGTATGGTTCTGGTTCAGGAGGACAATGCTCTGTCAGAGCATGTTATATACTATCTTAGTCGAGGCTTGGTAGGACCTGAACTCCAGTATACTCTGATAGAGAAGCTAGCTTTAGCAGCTATTCATGCTGTGCAGCGACTCAGGTATTACATTCTTCTACGAAAAACTTATGTTTTGGCAGCAGCCAATCCATTTCAGTTTGTTCTCAGTAGGCGAGTGATTGGGGGCAAATACAATAGATGGATTGTGATTTTGCAGGAATTTTATCTTGATTTTATGTCTGCCAAGTCCAAGAAATCATTAGTTTTCGCAGAATTAATCTCTGAGTTGCCCTGTGGAGAAGAGATAGTCTATGATGAATCCTTCCCGGATGAACATTTGTTTCTTATCTCTCCACAGGATCCTTGGTATGGAGATATCATTGTGTATCTTCAGACTGCGAATTTTCCCTCTACTTTTTCGAAAGATGAGCGCCGTAAGTTGCGTCACTTGGCTAAAAATTACTTGATTATTGGTGATGCTTTATACCATCGAGGGGTTGATTCAATCCTGAGACGTTGCTTAACTCTCAAAGAAGCTGAGGCTGTACTGAATGATTGCCACATTGGAGCTTGTGGTGGTCATTTATTTGGGCTTGCTACAGCCCAAAAAATCTTGCGTGCTGGGTACTTTTGGCCTTCGATTTTCAAAGATTGTATGGAGTCGGTCAAAAAGTGTCATCCGTGTCAAGTTTATACTCGAAAAATGCGCACTCATCCAGCCCCGCTTTTTCCAGTCATTACTGTCGGTCCCTTTACAAAGTGGGGTATTGATTATACTACTTGTAACCTGCCTTCGGCTAAAGGTCACAAGTACATTATTGTAGCAGTAGACTACTTTACGAAGTGGGTCGAAGCTATGCCTACTTTTGGGAACGATGGTGAGATAGCATATCTTTTTCTTTTCAACTAGGTTATTGCTCGTTTCGGTATTCCTAGAGAGATTGTCACTGATTATGGCAGTCATTTTCAGAATAGCATGATGGCTGAGTTGGCTCTAAAATTAGGTTTCCGGCAAGAGCATTCATCTCCATATTATCCTCAGGAAAATGGGCAAGTGGAAGCTGTGAACAAATCCTTGAAGACTATTCTTCAAAGGATGATTAATAAAGCTCGATCCAACTGGAATATCATGATGTATCCTGCACTTTGGGCATACAGGACGTCAGTGAAAACTACAACTGGCTTTACTCCGTTTCAACTAGTTTACGGGCTGTAATCTGTATTTCCCATTGAATGTGAGATTCTTTCTCTTAAGTTAGCCGTTGAGCTTCTTCCTGAAACTTCTAGTCTTGAAGAACGCCTCCTTCATTTGGAACATCTTGATGAGCAGCGTCAAGATTCCGCCACGATGAATGAGGCACATAAGAAACGAGTCAAAGTTCAGTACGATAAGGCGGTCAAACCCAGGGTTTTCTCGGAAGGCGACCTTGTTTTGGTCTATGCCTAGGAGAAGGATTCCCTGGGGGCAGGAAAGTTTAAGTCTATGTGGTATGGCCCCTTCATCGTTAAAAAATTCCTTAAAAAAGGAGCATATACCTTGGTTGATTTCGAAGGAAATGAGTTGCCGGAGCCTAGAAATGGGCTCTATTTGAAAAAGTATTATGCCTAGGCTTCGGCCTAGCATTTTGCTTTTGTGTATAGTAGTTTTGTTTTGTACATATCTAGTTTTTTGGTCTTTGATGTGATGGTGATGATTTTGATCTGCTTTGGCAGGTTGTGTCGAATGTCATGAGTCATTATGGGTTCACCAATGGTGCTAGTAGACACACCCGGAACTTGGCTTCCGCGGCTTGGGTGCTTCATCGTCCATCTGGTTAGCTGTTAGTGTCAAGAGGAGTCTGCATTGGTCCTGCTTCCAATAATATAGCAGAATACACTGCAGTTATTTATCTACTCTCGAAGGCAATATCTTTGGGTGTTGATTCGTTAGTAGTTTTCTTGGACTCCCGACTGGTGGTGTCGCAGTTGAACAATACTTATCGAGTTCAAGATCCATTTTTACTCCGGTTGTTTTTTAGGGTAAGTTTGTTACAAAGATCATTCCAATTTTTAACATTTATTCATATTCCTCGAGCTGACAATTGGATGGCAGACTCATTAGCTAATCAAGCAATTGATTGGCATATTAATCATTCAATACATTAAAATTTAATTATCAAAAAACATCATACATGTTTATACATTTGTCACATTACATCAAAAATCGTTGTATATATATATCATCAGAGTGTTCAAAAAACCATACAAAATTTGGATCCATAAGTAATACAAAAAATTAGGGCTTATGCCCGATCATGTTCAGTATCAAAAAATATACAGTCATCCGGTAATCATATCTATCTACTCCTGTGGGCCCTGCCCAAAATTTGTGTTCCTATAGAACACGACTGTAGTAGTGACTCGGTGGAATAACCACACCCAGTCACAAGGTACTCCCACCACTCGTCTCTGGATGGCCTTAGGCAGATCTTCCACTGCAGCCATAGGTACTTGGTGAGTTAACCCCTCCAAGTTCCTCTGTACAGTGTGGAGGGTCCTGTCTGGGTCTACTGTATCTGCCTCGCCTCTGCGGCACTTATGTCGTGGGTAACCCTCAGGATGGACTGGTCCAACATCTGTATCATGGTCATTATAATATTGTAAGTTATTTTGGAATCCAATCAAAAAACATGTTTTTACATTTTTTCATATATATTGAAAAAATCCAAAAAATCACATAAGTTAAAAAATTGCAATTTTACCAATTGTGCCTCATGCCGCCCCAGGTGGAAGGACGAGGTCTGGATCACCGCAGAAGTCGATCCCGGCATAAGGGTAGTCCTCCACTACTATGACTTGTTCTTCCCACCATTGGAAGAACTCGTCATCCCAAGTGGCTCGGGGAACTTCACTTTCCCCTAGTCTCTTCATCAAATCTACCCATCAGGCAATTCTTGGGTCTCTTGGGCTACTGATTGAAGAGATCACTCTGGGTCGAAGACCAGGAATCTTCTCAAAGAATAATGTCATCAAAATCGTACCATATCCGAAATGTTTTGTCTTTTCTTTCCGGATGGAAGTCAGTTGTTGTTTCATATTCATTAGTAGAGCTGTGCACCAATCATATAGATGAACTAAGCATTCTACTGCTATGCTCATCTGCCTCCTGGATGCCTGATGTAGGGAAGCAGATCCTGCTACCCTGCCAATGGTGAACAGGAGAATTTTCATGTGCAGCTCTCTTAAATATTTTATAGCAATTTGGGTCCCTACTTTCTTGGACCCCTCTGTATAGTAGACGTGGACATAGTCATCCACTGTGAGCCCTCCCAAAGGCTTACCGTGCAAATCTACTGGGTCTCCCCTCCGGGAGAGTCCAGTAATGAAATAGATGTCTTCTACCTCTATATGTATGGGCATTTGATCTATTATGAAGCAATCCTCTTCCAGTTCCCAATAATTTACTAGCATTTTGAGCAACTGGGCATTACTCTTCATATTTGGAATTTTGAAAAATTTGAGCAATCCACAATTTCGGAGGACATTGAGCGACTGTTGGTCTTGCATAACTTCATTATCAATAGCACTGTGCTCACGTTCCCTCCAAGATATAGTCATCCTGAGAAAAATCATTAATTTGTCCATTAGAAACGCATTTTATCATTTCGGGTTGCGCAGAGCCACAATTTAAAACAAATATTTCTACGGTGAAATTCCTGAATTTTAAACTTATGAACAGACAAAATTGATGACAAAGATGGATTAAGAGCTTACCTGACTAGTTTGGTGAAGTTTGACGGTCGATTGCTCTTGTTTTGATGGAAGAAGCTTTTTCTCCAGAGCTCTTTTTCCCAAATTAGCAAGTAACAATGAACCAAATATGAGGTAACATGTGTATTTATGCCAAAAAAATTGAAATTTTTTGCAAAAATTTGTTATGCCTATTTTTTCAATCTATCTTAAGCTGCATAACCTGGATGCTTGGAAGTGCCCAGATTGGTATATTTTCAGGTACATTTTGATGAAGTTGAGATTTTTCCGGTTTTTTATCCATGACTGCTGACCCGTCATGGCAGGTATAAGATCTTCACTGGCATATAGGTTAGGAAATCCACTTTCCGTTGCATTTTGCATACTAGCCTCCATTCTGATCACTTTCCATAGGGTCGATCCCATCAGGTCATGAGTATTTCACCCATTTCACTCGCCGATTATTTAATCATGACTTGGTGGTATAGCCTTCCTTTACATGGGCTTCCTAGTTAGTTCCTCGCTATCACTTGTTTCCCATGCTGCATTTTATGTAGGCTCGGGATTCCTCTTTAGTCCCGCCATGACTTATGTGTTGAAGCTTCATTCTTCTTCTTCTTCACTATCATTATTCTGGCTATTACCCTAGAGGCTCCCTGGTGTTGTTGAGTTGTATTACTACATTGCATATTGGCTACTTGTTTATCCTGGACTTTAGCCGGCTTCATTTGGACTCGATTTTTAAGCCATATTTTGACCTTGATTGTTTGTACAAGTTAACCATTGCATGCACTTAGCTATCGCGACTTGACACCCTTTTTACCCATGGATGGAACATTCCTTTGAGTATCGCTGACCAGTTTCCACCACCTTGCATTGAGCATAGGATTGTTCCTATCCCAGGAACTAGTGCATATGTTTCTTGATACTCGTTCTATCCATTGTACCATAGCATTATTTTATTCTTTTTCAGGCTTACTATATGAAAAAGACAAAAAAAATCAAATATAACAAAAAGAGCGGGAACGGTATGTTACTTCGTAATTTGATGGCAGTACAGTGTCAGTTTGTCGCCCTTGAACAAAGCATATACACTTATATATTTCCTTCATTTGGGATGGTTTTAGTTTTGACCTAGGTTCAACCTTTTTCCTTGTTTTATTGGTCAGTCCTCCCCTGATTGGTTATCTCTTCCAATCATATGGAGAGTTTTTTTTTTCCTCCTGCATAACAGACTTATACAGTGTCATTTTTTACTGCCATGGTCATCACGAGTCGTGCTTTCGTTCAAGGGAAGTCTAACCAAAGTCAGCCATTCTGTAGTGTCTCTTGACTCATTATTCAGTCGGCCTTCCCGGTCTTGTCAGTATCTTGTTCTATCACATCAGATGTTTTGGTCTTCTGCTTGTGCTGGTTTGAGAAGGTCTCCATTGACTTCTTGCTGGCAGGTTTGTCTCTTATTGACTACAACATATTGCTCTGAGAGCAAACCTAGAGCCGCACCTTGGCCCTATTTCCATTATTGATAGGTGACCTTGTGCTCAGCATTTTATCATCATTATGGGTCTTTGACTGAGTGGTTTCCCTTGTGTTCGACGTCAGCATACATTATCACACTTGGGATTCGTGCAGTACCTTGATTTCCATTTGACCCTATCGGTGGATATCTTGCCTCTATGTCAACTTTCATTATTGGTTGGTTCAGAGGGTTTCTTCCGTGCGCTAGCTTCATCTTGTGCATGTCGGAAACGTACTTCCGTTTGGTTCCGTCACTCTGCTTCATCCGATTCCTTCCAAATCTTGGCCTGCGGGTTACACTCGCACTAGACTGATGTGGGATGCCTTAATGCCTTCTTTCCAGCAGATCTTTTCCCATCGACTCCGACTCATTGCTCTGGGAATAAGGTCTAGAGTATTTTGTCAGTACCTTAGGGTTTGCATTCATCAGTGGCAGACTCTTCGCTATCGACAATGGGGATTCATCATTGCCTCCTGATTTGTAGATTCTTCCAAGTGTTCGACTTCAACTCATTTATTCGCACTTGTTAGATTGTACTGGGGCACCTTGACACTCATTTTCATTATTGGTGGGTTGTCTCGCATTGGTTAATGGTATACATCATTGATCGGTAATCCAACGATTTCTCACATGGTCGACTTCAGCTCATTTATTCCCATTGTGTAGAATTGTGCCATCGAGATCGGTGAAGACCTCGGGTTGTATCAGCATCTTTCGGTTCACTTTTGGCAGTCCATTCAGTTTCTGCCAGTGATGTCGTTCACCCTTATATGTTGCAGTTCAGTACAGCAGCATCCTATATGTTGGCTCCCGAGTTGCGTGATTGTACCATGTGTTCCACCCCTTATGATTTGGTACTTGGAGATTCAGTTACTTTTGTGATCAAACATCTATTTTTAGCATCATTGATTAGTTTTATATATGTGATACTTGGACATTGATTCCAACTTGTACTTCTGGGCCGTGCTCAGATAATTCATTGTGTACTTTCAGTTCAGCTATACTTGTATACATTCTAGATCTATTCTGTATTTTCTATATGGATGTATTTTTGACTGAGCATGGGTATGCCCACCTCAGACATGAGTTGACTCTTTGTTTTCTTTCATTGGTTTTTGGCAGGCTGAAATCTGGTGAAGTCCTCTCTTGTCCTCGCGAAGTTCTTTCTATCCACATAATACATTTCGGCCATCATGCACCCCTTCTGACCTCATATATTAGGGGGCATCTGTTATAGCATCATTTTTCACCCTCATGTGATTCATGATTGTCTTTTTGGCCTTGGGCACCCATTCCCACAGACTTGAATAAAAGTTCATAAAAAACTAAGTTTAAAATCCCATACGTGGGTATGCCTAGAATTTTCCGCGTGTATACGCGAGTCCAGAGATACTTTTCCACGTATGCAATTAAAATCATTAAAAAATATATAAAATTCCCTATTTTCGAGGCTGGGTTGATGGTTATTCCAGTAATTCAACCAGCCCAGCCCATGGCCAACTGTTTCCAACTGATTGAAACTACTTTGAGGGAGTATAAAAGCCCCTCATGTGCATGGCCTAAGGGAGAGAGAGAAATTATAGATATTATACTCTGTTGGAGCCCCAATTCAAGTCTGATTTCCCATGCCTCCTGCACTTCCTAGATTTTTACAGGAAACCCTTGTTTCCTAGAGATGTTCATCAGTTTATATGTCATCTTGTGTGCACAAGTCTTGAAAGTATCTTAGCGAGGCAAGGGCGGGACGGATCCGGACGACGATCTGTTCGAAGATCGTGGAAGGATTTAGATGATCTCTCCACCTTACTATCATTTTACATGCTGTTCGTAATGAAGAAGAACCATCTTGTTCCTGAATTCACGTGTTAATATCTGCTTGCATATGTGAAAAGATTATTAATTAAGCATTTATTATTGTTTATATGATGTTTCACATGGATTACACTGACATTTAGGAGAAATATATGTTGTACAACTAGATTTCCGTGCATGTTTCTTCTTGGTTTTCAGGTTAAGGAGGAAGAAGGGTTGTTGGGGGTTTGGACCCCGCGGGATCTACATTAAACGTAGGATCTACGAGTGAGTTCTACAATCGATGTTATCTAGTTTTTAGCGTACAAGTGTGGTTGTGTGAGTCCTTCTTGAATAGCATGCCCTGATCTGTGGAGGTTTTGACCCAACGACCTCTAGGGAGGTATTTCCCAAAACACCCACTGCG